>CM046882.1:535614197-536275702 GCA_025667525.1 Glebionis coronaria
TTAAAATGATGTTGATAGGTATATGATAAAGAAACAAGCCACCGGTGTTCCTGCGCCTCCCTTTTAGTTCCGACCACCGGAGATATTTTCCGGCCACCGGTGTCACCGAAACTTGTATAAAATCCTACGATCTATCCGATGTATAGTATATAGAAACACCGTCAGCATTTATATGTTTTTCCTATGATATTCGTTTTCGCCCTCACAGTCACCACGTTAATCCACCAATACTAGCCGTGACCACCATGGTCGTCTACCACCACAGCTCTATAAAACCACCTTACAACCTCGATCTGTCGTTGTCACCATATATGCCAGCCACCACGTCACAAATCCGCACCAACCATCACCATAAATGTTGTTGTCACAGCAGCCACCACCACCGCGAATCATTCCAACTTAAATCCATCAATAGATCTATGTCAGATCCGTTGGATATGTGATTAGCTGCCATCACCACCAACGCTTTTACCACGTCAACAACCATCACCACGAGCGGCTATGTCATCACCACCCCACGAAAACCACCATTGTAAACACCACCCATTCAAGAGCATATTCAGATCCCCATTCATCCAAATTCCACACATATATCTGTGTTCTTGTACCATTTCTCTGAAATAGGCCTGCTTTCTCAGCAATAAAATATTTATTAAACGGCGAAAATTCCTCAATTGATTTCAAGTTGTTCTCTGTTGAAGCTTCGGTTTGGATACTAGTATCAAAATGCATTAACTGTCCTTTCCGATACAATTGGGATCTTTATCTTCTGTAGCAAGATAAGAAAGCTGAGATGTGTTATAAATGTTTGAAAAGAAAAACAAATTCATAAGGTTAGTGCGTACATCTTTTCCTTCATGGAGGAGATCTGGGTTTTGATGGATTTGAGAGAGAGAGAGAGATAGATATAAGAAAACAAAGAAAAACATTAAAAAGAAAAAAAGAAACAATATGATTTATTAATGTATAATATGGAAAAGTCCAAAATACCCCTCTTTTCAATGAACTTAACGGAGAAAACTAACGCTCATCCAAGATAGGGACGATTTATGATCGTAAATGTAAGCGGTAGGGACGATATGTGGAATTAATTTGAGATAGGGACTATACTTGATGTTATGTGTAAACGATAGAGACCAAAAATGAAATTTTTTCTATAATATATATACGCATGGTTTTTAATATCAAAATGAAAGCATGAGCTATTATGTATTTAAATATGGAGAATTTCATGTATAACGACCATCGTGGCCCTATATTCCCATTGAAACACAAACAGTTTCATAAAACACAGGAGCCCGTGATGGTTGCAAACCGAACTGTTTACCATGCCAAATCACGGGCGTCTGCGCCTTTAGTTGAAACTGCTCGAATAAGCCGTCAAAAGTAGTCAACGGTATTGCTTAAAGCAACAATCCAAAACAACGAATTCTTCAAACGTTAATTCGATTTCTACATGTGAAACCCAATTGTTACCTTGTTGGAGCAATAAGGTTGTAATTCATTATGTGGGAAACAACAACAATCTGTGATTGTATCAACACCTTAGTCACAGGTTTTCATGCCTATGCGTTTAAGGAGGTTGCTGAGGCGAGAAAGTCTCGACCTAGACCATCCGCCCACCATACACATCAAAATCAACCCTTAGCGGCGAACGACAACACTCGAAACCTAAGCAGAAAAAAACCCCCAATTAGTATTCACCAAAACCCATACTTGTACATTCTCGGAAACCTTAAATATATAACTGAATCTCCCACATATCAATCGAATCTCTCTCTCACCCTAAAAGAAACCATCATCAAACAACCATCATCAAACCACCATGTATCCCAGAAATCTCTACCTTTAAATTTTACCAACCTCTTATCATCCAAACATCTTAAAGTTTTCTGACATGATCTCTAAACATTTTTTATGGTGTTTTTATAAAAAAACATGGGTTACTGGGTTTTTCTTAATTCTTAATTTAATCTAAATTCTTAATTAAAAAAAACCTTCTAAATATGAGTTTATGGTTTGGTTACCTTAAACCAACATGGGGCTTACCATTCTCTGACAGCCACCACCGACCCTTTATTTATATAAATAAAGACGACGCAACCCCCATTCAAAAATCGCAACACCATTAAATCAAAACATGTCGAACCGATTTCAAGTCCTGGAAGATTTTGATGATGAAGTTGAGGTTCGCTCAAAAGTAATCGCAACACCATCTTCAAAGGTAATGGGTTTTGTACCAAAGGGAAAGGGCGCTCAAAAGGTAAGGGGACCAAAGGGAAATGGCGCTCAAAAGGTAATGGTTTCTTCTGTTTTCTTAAGTGTTTATTTGGTTATTGTCTAAATAAAAACGGAATCGAATTCATATCGAGTTAAACGAGTTAGGAAACTTTAGCATTCAAACTTAAAAAAATTTATATTTATATTATGAAATAGTAATAATGTTTTTTCCTGTATACTTGGGATTCCGATTCAACATTGTGATCCAATAAATTCCAAAACTTATTGACATGTTATCAAGGTTGGTATTACAGTCACATAGCTCACTAGAACCGGTTTAACTGGTTCAACCGCCGGGTCAACCCGGTTTTTTATATATGTATATTTTTTTATATTTTTAATGTGTATTATTTATTTTTTACTCACTAACCTTAGTTTTAACTTTTATATTTAAAACATTATTGTAAAAATTTATAAAAATAATTAATTTATGCTTTCAATTTGTAATAGCTTATAATAAAATTATATTAGTGAACGTTTTAAGTTAGTTTAATTTTATTTTAACTAACACTAATAATCATTAGTTCAATATATATGTTTAAAACTTAAAAATATTTATAGAAAAAAAGTTTTTGAAATATTTTTTTTATAAAAAATCAAGACCCGACCGGGTTAATCAAACCGGGTCAACCCGGTTCAACAAAAAACCGGCGGTTCAATCCGGTTCTCAAACAAGCAAAAACCCGGCCACATCCGGCCCGATCTCCGATCCGGTTCACGGTTCAACCGGCCGGGTCAACCCGGTTTTTAAAACATTGGTTTTTATTACGACAATACCAAGTGCTAATAATAATCTTTTAGCCAATCTTCAACTCTATTATCTAAAAGTCTTATTAAAAACTTAAGGTTTAACCTATAAGTACTTAGTTACTTGTTAATCAGATCGGTTATTTCACTTTAAGATAACATATCTTGTATTATTTGCAAGTGTTTTTGAAAGCTATCTCTACATGTTTTAGCTAGATTTATACAATTGTCGACATATATATACTCACGTACGTATTTATATGGGAGCCGGGTGTGGCACGAGGTACATCCGATTTTAGGTTACGGAAGATAAATTTATTATAAAATACGTTTTTTCTCGATACGTGCAACACTCATTTTTAGATAATGTGAGGCAACTATAGTACTAATAATCATGTTAAAAATTATGCAACAACTTATAATAAATTATGGGTCCGCCTATGCATATACTTGCGTAATATAACGAATATTTTTATTCGACCTATATTTTTGAATGTGTATCAAGGCCTCGTTAAAGTTATGGCACAGGGCCACCACAATCAACGAGACAACCCTGGATTATACTGAGTGGGGTTAGTTTGATTAGATTATAATAATCTTGATTACTCTTTACAGGGAAAATTAAGTCTACTTCTTTAGTGTAATGTACTTCTTCTTCACCAAAATGTACTTCTTCTTCTTCACCAAAGTGTACTTCTTCTTCTTTAGTGCCAAAGTTCTTCTTCACCAAAGTTATTCTTCTACACTTAATTTCATAGATAACAATATGAGGCAGCTAGCTGCTGGTAACTATTATATTCAATCACCACCACTGGCCAAATTTCGCTCACTATCACTCACTGCAACAACAACTAACAACAGAATTACGAAAATCTAAATTTGGTACTTCCTAAATTTGGTACTTCACATACGTGTTTTACTCCAATGTACATTCTTTGAAAAACATATTATCTATCTCAAAATCAAAATATATTATATGAAAAAACATTTTGTTATTAAGGTGTGTTTAAATTTCACTTGATAAATCATCTTTTTTACAGGGAAAATCAACACTTTCACCTTCTTCTTCACAATCAAAGTTACCGATGACTATATCAAAGACTAGTCCAAGCACGGAGGAGTATCAGAGGCGTGTGGGATATAATGGAGAGTTACTCCTCTACGAGTACTTAAGTCGGTCACACAAGCTGGACTGGAGGAATAAGGATAGCGAGAGTGGTGATCAATATGACATATTAAGCTTGTTACAACAAATGAGAATATGTCATATATAGAAGTTAAATCAACGGCGAAGAGAGCTGAATATGATACATATTTTTTATGACCGATATGGAGCGGAGGTACGCCTCTAGCGTCCCCAACAAGTACGCTATATACCGAGTTCGTCTCTCGGAAGATCTTAAGGAGATGGTGAAGTATTTTGTCATTCCATTTGAGGATATTCTATCAGGCAAGTATGAGGCTAAGCCTGTAAGTGATGGAAGCAAACTCAAACACCGTATTAAATTTCAACTGTAGACAGAGAAGTTATTAGGGATGGCAAAAAAAAACCAAACCCGACGGGGAAAACCGAAACCCGAAATAATTGGGGCGGGGCGGGTTATCTTTATCGGGTTATGGGGCGGGTTTGGGGCTTAAACGGGGATTTTTAAATGGGTTTGGGGCAAAAGCGGAGAATAAGGTCTCCGCCCCGCCCCGCCCGATTAATATATACACTTATACAAATATAAGTATTCCTATATAGTATTTTCTTACTATTTACGACATAATAAATATTTCTTTAGTATTTACTATTATGTCGTAAATAGTAAGAAAATACTATACATAAATACTTATATTTGTATAAGTGTATATATTAATCGGGCGGGGCGGGTCAGGGACCTTATTCTTCGCTTTTGCCCCAAACCCATTTAAAAATCCCCGTTTAAGCCCCAAACCCGCCCCATAACCCGATAAAGATAACCCGGACCGCCCCAATTATTTCGGGTTTCTACCGCCGGGTTCGGGTTTTTTTTGCCATCCCTAATAACTTCTCTATCTACAGTTGGAATTTAATACGGTGTTTGAGTTTGCTTCCATCACTTACAGGCTCAGCCTCATACTTGCCTGATAGAATATCCTCAAATGGAATGACAAAATACTTCACCATCTCTTTAAGATCTTCCGAGAGGCGAACTCGGTATATAGCGTACTTGTTGGGGACGCTAGAGGCGTACCTCCACTCCATATCGGTCATAAAAAATGTGTATCATATTCAGCTCTCTTCGCCGTTGATTTAACTTCTATATATGACCTATTCTCATTTGTTGTAGCAAGCTTAACAATGTCATATTGATCACCACTCTCGCTATCCTTATTCCTCTAGTCCAGCTTGTGTGACCGACTTAAGTATCCTTATTCCTCTCGTAGAGGAGTAACTCTCCATTATATCCCACACGCCTTTGATACTCCTCCGTGCTTGGACTAGTCTTCAATATAGTCATCGGTAACTTTGATTGTGAAGAAGAAGGTGAAAGTGTTGATTTTCCCTGTAAAAAAGATGATTTATCAATTGAAATTTAAACACACCTTAATAACGAAATATTTTTTCAGATAATATATTTTTATTTTGAGATAGATAATATGTTTATTCAAAGAATGTACATTGGAGTAAAACATGTATGTGAAGTACCAAATTTAGATTTTCGTAATTCTGTTGTTAGTTGTTGTTTCAGTGAGTGATAGTGAGCGAAATTTGGCCAGTGGTGGTGATTGAACAACAACTAACAACAGAATTACGAAAATCTAAATTTGGTACATCACATACGTGTTTTACTCCAATGTACATTCTTTGAAATAAACATATTATCTATCTCAAAATCAATATATATATTCTCTGAAAAAACATTTTGTTATTAAGGTGTGTTTAAATTTCACTTGATAAATCATCTTTTTACAGGAATAATCAACACTTTCACAATCTTCTTCACAATCAAAGTTACCGATGAGTATATCGAAGACTAGTCCAAGCACGGAGGAGTATCAGAGGCGTGTGGGATATAATGGAGAGTTACTCCTCTACGAGTACTTAAGTCGGTCACAAAAGCTGGACTGTAGGAATAAGGATAGCGAGAGTGGTGATCAATATGACATTGTTAAGCTTGCTACAACAAATGAGAATAGGTCATATATAGAAGTTAAATCAACGGCGAAGAGAGCTGAATATGATACATATTTTTTATGACCGATATGGAGTGGAGGTACGCCTCTAGCGTCCCCAACAAGTACGCTATATACCGAGTTCGTCTCTCGGAAGATCTTAAGGAGATGGTGAAGTATTTTGTCATTCCATTTGAGGATATTCTATCAGGCAAGTATGAGGCTGAGCCTGTAAGTGATGGAAGCAAACTCAAACACCGTATTAAATTCCAACTGTAGACAGAGAAGTTATTAGGGATGGCAAAAAAAAACCCGAACCCGACGGGGAAAACCGAAACCCGAAATAATTGGGGCGGGGCGGGTTATCTTTATCGGGTTATGGGGCGGGGTTGGGGCTTAAACGGGGATTTTTAAATGGGTTTGGGGGCAAAAGCGGAGAATAAGGTCTCCGCCCCGCCCCGCCCGATTAATATATACACTTATACAAATATAAGTATTTCTATATAGTATTTTCTTACTATTTACGACATAATAAATATTTCTTTAGTATTTACTATTATGTCGTAAATAGTAAGAAAATACTATATAGAAATACTTATATTTGTATAAGTGTATATATTAATCGGGCGGGGCGGGTCGGGGACCTTATTCTCCGCTTTTGCCCCAAACCCATTTAAAAATACCCGTTTAAGCCCCAAACCCGGCCCATAACCCGATAAAGATAACCCGGACACCCCAATTATTTCGGGTTTCTATCGTCGGGTTCGGGTTTTTTTTGCCATCCCTAATAACTTCTCTGTCTACAGTTGGAATTTAATACGGTATTTGAGTTTGCTTCCATCACTTACAGGCTCAGCCTCATACTTGCCTGATAGAATATCCTCAAATGGAATGACAAAATACTTCACCATCTCCTTAAGATCTTCTGAGAGGCGAACTCGGTATATAGCGTACTTGTTGGGGACGCTAGAGGCGTACCTCCACTCCATATCGGTCATAAAAATGTGTATCATATTCAGCTCTCTTCGCCGTTGATTTAACTTCTATATATGACCTATTCTCATTTGTTGTAGCAAGCTTAACAATGTCATATTGATCACCACTCTCGCTATCCTTATTCCTCCAGTCCAGCTTGTGTGACCGACTTAAGTACTCGTAGAGGAGTAACTCTCCATTATATCCCACACGCCTTTGATACTCCTCCGTGCTTGGACTAGTCTTCAATATAGTCATCGGTAACTTTGATTGTGAAGAAGAAGGTGAAAGTGTTGATTTTCCCTGTAAAAAAGATGATTTATCAAGTGAAATTTAAACACACCTTAATAACAAAATATTTTTTCAAATAATATATTTTGATTTTGAGATAGATAATATGTTTATTCAAAGAATGTACATTGGAGTAAAACACGTATGTGAAGTACCAAATTTAGATTTTCGTAATTCTGTTGTTAGTTGTTGTTGTAGTGAGTGATAGTGAGCGAAATTTGGCCAGTGGTGGTGATTGAACAACAACTAACAACAACAACTAACAACAGAATTACGAAAATCTAAATTTGGTACTTCACATACGTGTTTTACTCTAATGTACATTCTTTGAATAAACATATTATCTATCTCAAAATCAAAATATATTATCTGAAAAAACATTTTGTTATTAAGGTGTGTTTAAATTTCACTTGATAAATCATCTTTTTTTACAGGGAAAATCAACACTTTCACCTTCTTCTTCACAATCAAAGTTACCGATGACTATATCGAAGACTAGTCCAAGCACGGAGGAGTATCAGAGGCGTGTGGGATATAATGGAGAGTTACTCCTCTACGAGTACTTAAGTCGGTCACACAAGCTGGACTGTAGGAATAAGGATAGCGAGAGTGGTGATCAATATGACATTGTTAAGCTTGCTACAACAAATGAAAATAGGTCATATATAGAAGTTAAATCAACGGCGAAGAGAGCTGAATATGATACATATTTTTTATGACCGATATGGAGTGGAGGTACGCCTCTAGCGTCCCCAACAAGTACGCTATATACCGAGTTCGTCTCTCGGAAGATCTTAAGGAGATGGTGAAGTATTTTGTCATTCCATTTGAGGATATTCTATCAGGCAAGTATGAGGTTGAGCCTGTAAGTGATGGAAGCAAACTCAAACACCGTATTAAATTCCAACTGTAGACAGAGAAGTTATTAGGGATGGCAAAAAAAAACCCGAACCCGACGGGGAAAACCAAAACCCGAAATAATTGGGGCGGGGCGGGTTATCTTTATCAGGTTAGGGTGCGGGTTTGGGGCTTAAACGTGGATTTTTAAATAGGTTTGGGGCAAAAGCGGAGAATAAGGTCCCCGACCCGCCCCGTCCGATTAATATATACACTTATACAAATATAAGTATTTCTATATAGTATTTTCTTACTATTTACGACATAATAAATATTTCTTTAGTATTTACTATTATGTCGTAAATAGTAAGAAAATACTATATATAAATACTTATATTTGTATAAGTGTATATATTAATCGGGCGGGGCGGGTCGGGGACCTTATTCTCCGCTTTTGCCTCAAACCCATTTAAAAATCCCCGTTTAAGCCCCAAACCCGCCCCATAACCCGATAAAGATAACCCGCCCCACCCTAATTATTTCGGGTTTATGTTTTCCCCGTCGGGTTCGGGTTTTTTTTCCATCCCTAATAACTTCTCTGTCTACAGTTGGAATTTAATACGGTGTTTTAGTTTGCTTCCATCACTTACAGGCTCAGCCTCATACTTGCCTGATGGAATATCCTCAAATGGAATGACAAAATACTTCACCATCTCCTTAAGATCTTCCGAGAGGCGAACTCGGTATATAGCGTACTTGTTGGGGACGCTAGAGGCGTACCTCGACTCCATATCGGTCATAAAAAATGTGTATCATATTCAGCTCTCTTCGCCGTTGATTTAACTTCTATATATGACCTATTCTCATTTGTTGTAGCAAGCTTAACAATGTCATATTGATCACCACTCTCGCTATCCTTAATCCTCCAGTCCAGCTTGTGTGACCGACTTAAGTACTCGTAGAGGAGTAACTCTCCATTATATCCCACACGCCTCTGATACTCCTCCGTGCTTTGACTAGTCTTCGATATAGTCATCGGTAACTTTGATTGTGAAAGTGTTGATTTTCCCTGTAAAAAAGATGATTTATCAAGTGAAATTTAAACAAACCTTAATAACAAAATGTTTTTTCAGATAATATATTTTGATTTTGAGATAGATAATATGTTTATTCAAAGAATGTACATTGGAGTAAAACACGTATGTGAAGTACCAAATTTAGGAAGTACCAAATTTAGATTTTCGTAATTCTGTTGTTAGTTGTTGTTGCAGTGAGTGGTAGTGAGCGAAATTTCGTATCGAGAAAAAACGTATTTTATAATAAATTTATCTTCCGTAACCTAAAATCGGATGTACCTCGTGCCACACCCGACTCCCATATAAATACGCGCGTGAGTATATATATGTCGACAATTGTATAAATCTAGCTAAAACATGTAGAGATAGCTTTCAAAAACACTTGCAAATAATACAAGATATGTTATCTTAAGTAATACAAGATATGTTATCTTAAAGTGAAATAACCGGTTTTTCGTTGAACCGGGTTGACGCGGTTTGATTAACCCGGCCGGGTTATGATTTTTTATAAAAAAGATATTTCAAAAACTTTTTTTCTAGAAATATTTTTAAGTTTTAAAGATATATATTGAACTAATGATTATTAGTGTTAGTTAAAATAAAGTTAAACTAAGTTAATATAGTTTTATTATAAGCTATTACAAATTGTAAGCATAAATGAATCATTTTTATAAATTTTTAAAATAATGTTTTAAATATAAAATTTAAAACTAAGGTTAGTGAGTAAAAAATAAATAATACACATTAAAAATATAAAAAAATATACATATATATAAAAAACCGGGTTGAACCGGTTAAAGCGGTTCTAGTGAGCTATGTGAGTGTAATACCAACCAACCTTGATAACATGTGAATAAGTTTTGGAAATCGGAATCCCAAGTATAGAGAAAAAAACATTATTAGTATTTCATAATATAAATATAAATTTTTTAAAGTTAAGTTTGATAACTGGATATGAATTATTCAACACAATAAACACTTAAGAAAACAAACAGAAAGAAACCATTTACCTCAAACCCATTACCTTTGAAGAAGATGGAGTTGCGATTACTTTTGAGCGAACCTCAACTTGATCATCAAAATCTTCCAGGGTTCGACATGTTTTGATTTAATGGATTGGAGAATGGGGGTTGCGTCGTCTTTATTTATATAAATAAAGGGTCGGTGCATGGTGGCTGTCGGTAAGCCCCATGTCGGTTTAAGGTAACCAAACCATAAATTCATATTTAGAAGGTTTTTTTTTTTTTTTTAATTAAGAATTTAGATTAAATTAAGAAAAACCCAGTAACCCATGTTTTTTATAAAAACACCATACATAAAAAATGTTTAGAGATCATGTCAGAAAACTTTAAGATGTTTGGATGATAAGAGGTTGGAAGGTAGAGATTTCTGGGATACATGGTGGTTTGATGCTGGTATATCTTAATACCCTGATGTTTCTTCTTTTGCTTTGCTATGTTGATTCAATGGAAACATTTGTTCGTTGCCAGGCCATGATAGTGACAACCGTTGCCGCTGTTGGTGGTAGGCGGTCGTTTTGCTACGCTCATAAACAAATATGCTTATTTCTGCCTTCTTACCCTTTTTTAGTTGTATATGTTTGGATGTTGGTGTCGCCTTATTTTTTATCAATTCTTATGGCTCGGTATTGGTCACACTTTCTGTATGCAATACACAGGATCTTTATACGCTGACTTTATTTAGATTATCATGAGCTAAATAAGGCGACACCAACTAAAAGTGTGCAATACACACTTTCTGTGTCATAATTGAGGCATCTAATGTCACCGTATCTTGGTTATGGAACCCCTCTATTATATAAAGGTTAATGTGTTTTGAAAAGATGAGACCACCTGTATCGTATCTTGGCGGGCGGGGTCACCTATTATGTGGGAGATTCGATTATATTTTTAAGGTTTCCGAGAATGTACAAGTATGAGTTTTGGTGAATACTAATTGGGGGTTTTTTTCTGCTTAGGTTTCGAGTGTTGTCGTTCGCCGCTAAGGGTTGATTTTGATGTGTATGGTGGGCGGATGGTCGAGGTCGAGACTTTCTCGCCTCAGCAACCTCCTTAAACGCATAGGCATGAAAACCTGTGTGACTAAGGTGTTGATACAATAATGAATTACAACCTTATTGCTCCAACAAGGTAACAATTGGGTTTCACATGTGGAAATCGAATTAACGTTTGAAGAATTCGTTTTTTTGGATTGTTGCTTTAAGCAATACAGTTGACTACTTTTGACGGCTTATTTGAGCAGTTTCAACTAAAGGAGCAGACGCCCGTGATTTGGCATGGTAAACAGTTCGGTTTGCAACCATCACGGGCTCCTATGTTTTATGAAACTGTTTGTGTTTCAATGGGAATATAGGGCCACGATGGTCTTTATAATATCAGTGAGATATTTCGTCCCTAGGTTGGTATGGCAAACCACATACGGCATGGTATACGTGCTGGCTATGCATCTAGAGAATTTGGTCTTCAGGGTGACGGTGAATAAATATGCCGACGATTTTGATTGTGTTCTAAGTTGCTGGAACTGCATCCGAGTCTTTACCATGTTCAAGCCAGACATGGTATGTCTTTATATTCCAATTCTGTTCTTTATTTATTTTATTGCTTTGTTCCATTTTTTTACCACTGCAATACACAGATGTCTGGGAGTTAGATATTTGGTTTTTGAAAATTTAGTAATGTATCATAAAAGTGACCCTCTGATCTAAAGCCGATTTTAACTTGTATGAAAATAAGGGTCATTTTGGGTTTTATGTTACAGCTCAGTTGGTAAAAGTAGAAATAAAATAGCTATATATGGAAACGGGGCAGTGTGTTAGTCGGGCCGATATTTATCCAAAATGATTACTAATCTGTCCCCAATTGTCATACCAGTGGTGCATACAATACGTGTTCTGCTTATTTTCGATTCTGTTGTTGTACACGGAAGGAGACTTATTATATTTTACAGTTTTCTTACAACTAATTACGGAGTATTGTGTAATCTGTTCATCGGATGCTTCATTTAGTCTCTTATCTTGCTATGTATGTAGGATCATGAGGAGCTGTTTGAGACCGTCTCCCAAGCACTTGTATCATCGATTGATCGTGATTGTTTGAGTGGTTGGGGAGGGCATGTGTACATTGTGTAAGTTTCTTCGCAGATTGCATCTTCTATTAATTGTAGGGGTGATGAAATGGGCGGGTTTGTTCATGGTTAAAAACTAGTTTGGGTCAAAAAGGGTAATTTCTAGTGGACGCCAACACGTAAGGTCGTGTTTGGCTGATTTTGCATAACGTTTGATCAAAGCATTTTTAGAGTAAATTAGAACGCTTAATGTACATGAATACATTTTGAGATTTTTTAACCATTTTGACCTGATTAGTTATTGCAAATCACTTGTCGCCTTGTCGCTATATTTGAGTAACATTTTTATTCACCTGTCAAAACAGTCATCCACTCATCCACTGTCATCGTGCATACTGTTTATGACATCTGATATGATTTTATGCGGTACACCTACTAAAGTCAATGAAAGAATCTTGAGCGAGATAATAGGTCACAAACATTGATGGGCTGTGATGATTGTTGTAATATGAGCCCAATGATAACCTATAGTGAAGATACATTTAATTGCATTTGATTACATTTGCTTTGGTTATCACATTTCTTTCCATGTTGTGATTTATGTTTTTGAACATGGGAGTTCTTCCTCTGGTCACATACCCCAGGCATGTTTAAGGGATTTTTTTTTTACTAAAACACATGGGTCTATGTACACTTGGGACATCATGTCCTTAGGGCATCGTGTCTTTTGTATGTCGATAGTCGTGGTTCCTGCTATTGGTTGCTGAATTACTATTGTACGGTTAAGTTGTTTTGAACGTATTTAAAAAAAATCAAAATATTGGAAGGCTATGATGATATCTTTTGAACTCCTCAAAGTGGGTTCAATTACAATTCGGATTATGTGCCTCTTGGCGAGGCAAGCTTGCTAAGTTTTGCAGCCATGACGGGCATATCCTCATATTCGATCGCTGACTTATCTGAGCCTGAGACGAACATAACTGTTACTTTTCCCTATATGAGATTGTATACTCATTTCAAATTTTTTTTAACCTAACACGTTTGGTTTAATGTTACAGCTGCCTTAGATGAGCTTTGTTATGGGCTGTGATGAGTACTGGTGTTTTTGATCAAGCTGCGATTGGTCATACCTTGGCGGGGCAACTTAACACTGTTGCAGCCATGGCGGCCTCATCCTCTTGGTTCGATTATTGCCTTATCTGAACACGTGTTGGTTTTCCTGATTATTGTATGTTTCAATAGTTATGACGGGCTGTGATGACTTTAAACGGGCGCGGTTAAAAGTTAGATAACCTGGATCTTGGCGAGGTGACCCTTTCAAGGTTGCAGCCATGCCAGGTTATGACTCTTTCTCCTAAATGAACCCTTATCTGAGCCTATACTATAACCCGCAAAACTAAGGTCGGAAACTTCAGAAGAAAAAATGATTTGTGATTCAGGGGGACATCTTAATAGTAGCATACAAATTCCGACCGGCTAAAAAATCAGTTTTGGATAGTTGTTTAGTAATAGTGATGAGCAACATCACGAAGTAAGCGCGAATTTTTAGAAAGCTTATTATTAAACAGTATATCCGCCCTTGGAAAAAGTGTACCACTCTTGCCTGAAAACAGATATTACTTGCTGCCGACCTCTTGGCTTTCAAACTGGCAGAGTTATGTCACAGCAGTTGGCAAGAATGCGTCTTCTATTGAACAAACAGAAAACCTGAGCATTTTGATCGACTCACTGAAATATCAACAGGTTTAACTTCTTTTGATAAGACGCATTTTATTTAGTATATATCATTCTTAACTTTTTGTAAATAATTTTATATAGCATTGGCACTCTGCTTACGATGCGGTTTCAATAAGTAGCTTTTTTATATTCTAAATAGCACTCTCGACTTCTTCAAAGACCTCCAAATCTTATACGAAAACGTGACATGATTCTCCAAAAGGCTTCTGCTGTAAGGATATGTTTTCTTATTCTATCCTAGTGTAACTTAACACCTTAAAATCAACATTTTATTATGGGAAAGTAGACATGTTATATTTGTAGTTATTGTTAAGATTCATATAAAATGTTTAATGTACGGGTTACAAAATGATCCAAACAGGTCCTAAAAGGCTAAAACCATCATTTATAGACCGATATGTGCAAAAGAAAAGCTACGACTAAAATAGGACAAATGAAATATTATGTGGTATTATACAAGGATTGAGATCCTCTCAATTTTATATGAACATGACTTATAATGTTCCTTCACAAACAGAATAGTGAGGGAACATTACTAATCCACTTGTCATGCAACCATGTCTTGTGTTAAAAACAATGTATCAATTTCTTTGCATTACTAACAATGTCAATAATATCTTCACTTACTAACGTATGTAATGTACGATTCACATCACATTTCACTACTAATTCCGCAAAGCCAGTATTACTATTGTTTCGCAACTGGTTCTACTAATTCCGCAAAGCCAGTAGAGATAGCCATTGGTTATACACTTATGAAAGCCTATGGTTATGAATGCCTCGAGTTGCAGCATACAACTATATAAATAATTAACTCGTTAATAATATCATTATAGTGGCATTATCGAAAAATAATCTAATTGTTTTGAGCTTTTACCAAAGAATGGTTACACGCCCGTTTGGAGCAAAATTTAGTCACCATGCAACCTCACTACGAGATCCTTTGAAGCAACTGTCGGTCTTACACTCGTATCTGATGTAGCCTGCAATATATCAATACTAGTTCAAACCCAACTTCTTCATCATGGGATTCATTCCCAACTGCTAAAAGATCCAAACTTTGATTCGGGTTTGGCGCCCCGACCCCATTCAAGCCTCCCTCAAGATCCAAACTCTGATGACTCTCCGGTGAACTGCTTCTTGAACCTGACCCTGATGACGTTTCTTTCACGACCCGCTCCCTGTGACTACTTGAAGCAACACCCTTGTCGCCTATGGGTGTTAAAGTGGATAGGGTATGCCGTGCACGTGCACCATATGGAAATCATTTCAGCACTAAATGATTTGTGCTATCTTCTCATTCTGGCCACGCGCTTTCGTTGTTTGGTTTATCTATTGATGCTTAATTTTTGCCATGGGTTTCTTGTCAGCATTTGTGTTAGATTCCTTGCTTTAGGATATATTTGTGCATTTTTATTTGTATGCAGTAGTGGTCTGTTTCTTTTGATGTGGTAAGCATGAAATGTGGTAATTTTGTCGTTGATGAAATAAAAAGCATCTGATGATGCTGGCATTGGTTCTTTTCGTTTTTTTAAATTAATTGTAGAGAGCTTGTAAAGGATTTTGCAGTTGCTGGAACTGCATCCGAGTCTTTACCATGTCAAGCCAGACATGGTATGTCTTCATATTCCAATTCTGTTCTTCATTTATTTTATTGCTTTGTGCCATTTTTTGACCTCTGCAATACACAGATGTCTGGGAGTTAGATATTTGGTTTTTGAAAATTTAGTAATGTATCATAAAAGTGACCCTCTGATCTAAAGCCGATTTTAACTTGTATGAAAATAAGGGTCATTTTGGGTTTTATGTTACAGCTCAATTGGTAAAAGTAGAAATAAAATAGCCATGTACTGAAATGGGGCAGGTGTGCTGTGTGTTAGTCGGGCCGATATTTACCCAAAATGATTACTAATCTGTCCCCAAGTATTGCTTATCGTCATACCAGTGGTGCATACAATACATATTCTGCTTATTGTCGATTCTGTTGGTGTACACGGAAGGAGACTTATTAAATTTTACAGTTTTCTTACAACTAATTATTGTGTAATCTCTTCATTGGACGCTTCATATAGTCTCTTATCTTGCTATGTATGTAGGATCATGAGGAGCTGTTTGAGACCGTCTCCCAAGCACTTGTATCGTCGATTGATCGTGATTGTTTGAGTGGTTGGAGAGGACATGTGTACATTGTGTAAGTTTCTTCGCAGATTGCATCTTCTATTAATTGTAGGGGTGATGAAATGGGCGGGTTTGTTCATGGTTAAAAACTAGTTTGGGTCAAAAAGGGTAATTTCTAGTGGACGCCAACACGTAAGGTCGTGTTTGGCTGATTTTGCATAACGTTTGATCAAAGCATTTTTAGAGTAAATTAGAACGCTTAATGTACACGAATACATTTTGAGATTTTTTAACCATTTTGACCTGATTAGTTATTGCAAATCACTTGTCGGCAAGGTTGTAAATATCGTTCGGTGGGGTCTCGGCGGTCGACCACCGCCAAGCGATATATCGTCTTGGCGGCGATATATCGGTTTCTCAGCGGGTATTATAAATTATCATTATTTTGTATATTTTTATCATTATTTTATATATTTTTACTATTTATTTAATATAAATCTGAAATTCTTATATATTTTTATAATTTTATTAATGTATTCATTAGTTTTAGTTTTAGTTATATACTCCGTATCTTGTAAAATTTACATCAAAAAATAAGAACACAATAAAAAACAATCAAAATACCAAAAGTCAACCGATTTTTTACCGATTTTGACCGATATTTGACCAAAACGCCAAGTTGGCCGATATGCTCCATGGCATGGCGGTGGACCACCGCCAAGCGATATATCACCGATATAAAGGCCGCCATGACCGATATTTACAACACTGCTTGTCGGCTTGTCGCTATATTTGAGTAACATTTTTATTCACCTGTCAAAACAGTCATCCACTCATCCACTGTCATCGTGCATACTGTTTATGACATCTGATATGATTTTATGCGGTACACCTACTAAAGTCAATGAAAGAATCTTGAAAGGAAGAATGGACTAACCTGCTGGGAACACAACTATTTAGCTTAGAATCTCTATGGACAATAATGAAAGTGAGTAAGCCTCGGTGCTGATTTGGTAATGTTATTATACTTTGGTGTCTGATAGCTTGTTTCAGAAGGTAGTTTTCTGCTTTAGGCTTAGAAAGTTCGGTTACCTTTTTTTTCAGAAATCAATTCGATGTCCTGTGGTAACTGTTTTTTTCTCTTGCAAGTAATAGCATTACAATATGTACCATAATCTATATGACCACACAAATAAACAGAACAATTTGATTTTGGACAAAAAAAAAATGACCACTCGGTCTATATGACCACACACATAAGTTAACACATGTTTGATTATGATTTAATTGTGATGCATTTGATTTTAGAGATCCGGATCCAAAGTTATCTCCGGTTTCCTTGTCTTTGTTCTAAAATGTCTTTAAGTAGGGATTGTTCATTTAGCTGAATCCAGACCGTTGTAAACTAGCTCTCTAGAATGATCTAAACTGGTTCATTAGAGTTGGTTTACACTTTACACCGACCACTTCGCATCTTTGTTAATTTCATTCGGCTTACTTCTGGTCTGTTTTAACCTGATGAACACTCAGGCACATTAGAATCAAGACCAGGACCATTGTAGCAAAAACCATGTAGATCAACCTTGTCAGTTACCTGCAATGATTAAAAAGTGTATATACATGTTATATGCAAAACAATACCATCGTGGCCATAAAGAAGGGCTGCCCAATTTGCATTTAAAAACTCTCATATGCAATGCGTCATTCACATCACTTACTTATAACCTATGTAGAGCCCCAAAACAAAAACCACAAACAAAGGATGGCCATTTAACATCCCAAACCTGTAAACTCAGTTTTTTAAGTTAGGGTTTAGGTCTATAGAAGAAAACGCCTAATCCAGAGCAACGTACAGTACCCTGACGTACAACTCACTATAACATGGTTGGTCTGGATTTGGTGCAAAGCCTCAAATTAAAACATGCCAACCGAACTATTCACCACTGGTTGTGCAGGTTGGCCACCAGCCCGCCAGTAATAGTAGGAGCAACAGGCGGCCGAATAGAGGATTGCACTAGATTTCCAGTCATTTGCTTATTTGGCTTGTGTTTTTCTTCCTTTGTGCTAAAGTTAACTTTCAGGGGGGCGAGGTTGACATGCTACCAAATCAGTCTCGGGATTCCTTTTAACCTTTTTCTTTACCAAAGCTTCGGACACCCGTTGAGTTATTATGATTTGGCCTGTGTGCGGTAAGTGCCTTTACAGAATTGGACTGCCCCGCCGCAGCATTAGCATGCTAGCAGCCTTTGTGTTGGATATTGATCTAATGGGTGCACTTGAATCAGTGACTAGCTTATCGGGAACGCGTTAGGCCAGACCCACAGAGCCAACATCGACAGTAAGAGTCTTCTTCTTCAAGTTTTGCTGGTCCTTTAACATCAAATTAGAGAGAAATATAATAAGTTCCACAACCGTAAACGCAAAGCATAATGGTTAGTTAAGCTGCTTAAAAGGCAAAGATGTATTTAAACAATTCATCTAAATGTAGTTTTTGTCAGACATTTAACAACA
Organism: Glebionis coronaria; assembly: GCA_025667525.1. NCBI lineage: Eukaryota > Viridiplantae > Streptophyta > Magnoliopsida > Asterales > Asteraceae > Glebionis > Glebionis coronaria. The sequence goes on from CM046882.1 coordinate 535,632,992, forward strand.
GAAGTTTAGGGACAATCGACTCCGGCGCATCTTATGAGACTATGGCCGATAATTATCAATACCTTGTGATCATTTAAAGCTTTTCTCCTTGCTTTTGCCCTAATGTGAGCTTATGCACAAGAAACCATCATATACAATGCAGTAGCGTATTGACATACTTTCATTTCTATGAATTGTATATGTGAATTTTCTGATGAAATGTATATAATAAAATTTTCATTATTTTGAAGTGTTTTTGTTATAATCTTATAGGGAAAAAAATGGGTCAACCAGCGTTGTGCGATTTTGCCACTTAGGCACAATTCTACGATCTGATGAGTCAGTAAAAGTAAAAAATTAGATCAATTTTGATCCCATAAAATTTGTGGAATAATTTTGAAAGAAAGCAAAATATAAAAATATAAGTATCATGAAAACAAAAACTTAAAAAAAGAGGTTATCAATAAATTAAAGTTATTAATTTTTTTAAAAAAAAATTATATGGTGGACATGGGTAGAAATACTGGAGCTATTTTGGCCAAAGAGGTACAATTAATGCTTCTGGGTAGATATAGTGTATGCCGGGTGAAATAAAAAGTGTGTGAATGATGAATTTTTTTTTGGCTTTTCAATTGTAAAAAAAAATTAAAAATAATTGCCCCTCACTATCGACTTTTCTGCGTCCTATGTTGTACCAGTTAAATAAAACATTACACCTTTACAACAACAAAAAATATATAAAGTTAAATGTAAATTTATACAGTAATCTTGTAGTTCAAGCGATGTCTTGAGGTTAATACGGTATTTCAGCCGTATTCCAGTGTACTTAATGATTTGGGTTATTAATATCTATATTACTTTATAAAAGATTTATACCCTTTCTAAATAAGGAAATCTTAATATTTTAAGCCTCAAACATTTCTATAAAAAGAAATTAAGAAAATTTACATTATATTATCAAAGAATTAATGCTTGTTCCGGGAAATTAATACATACCTTGTAACACCCATTTAATATTACTCATTCTTGCAATAGAAGAAAAAAGCGCATGAATACGATAAATGACACATGAATTTTCTTATAATCATCTTTAATACTCAAATACTTACTATCTTACTAGCAGGTACCCACGCAATGTGACGATGTCCTGTGATAACTGTTTTTTTCTCTTGCAAGTAATAGCATTACAATATGTACCATAATCTATATGACCACACAAATAAACAGAACAATTTGATTTTGGACAAAAAAAAAATGACCACTCGGTCTATATGACCACACACATAAGTTAACACATGTTTGATTATGATTTAATTATGATGCATTTGATTTTAGAGATCCGGATCCAAAGTTATCTCCGGTTTCCTTGTCTTTGTTCTAAAATGTCTTTAAGTAGGGATTGTTCATTTAGCTGAATCCAGACCGTTGTAAACTAGCTCTCTAGAATGATCTAAACTAGTTCATTAGAGTTGGTTTACACTTTACACCGACCACTTCGCATCTTTGTTAATTTCATTCGGCTTACTTCTGGTCTGTTTTAACCTGATGAACACTCAGGCACATTAGAATCAAGACCAGGACCATTGTAGCAAAAACCATGTAGATCAACCTTGTCAGTTACCTGCAATGATTAAAAAGTGTATATACATGTTATATGCAAAACAATACCATCGTGGCCATAAAGAAGGGTTGCCCGATTTGCATTTAAAAACTCTCATATGCAATGCGTCATTCACATCACTTACTTATAACCTATGTAGAGCCCCAAAACAAAAACCACAAACAAAGGATGGCCATTTAACATCCCAAACCTGTAAACTCAGTTTTTTAAGTTAGGCTTTAGGTCTATAGAAGAAAACGCCTAATCCAGAGCAACGTACAGTACCCTGACGTACAACTCACTATAACATGGTTGGTCTGGATTTGGTGCAAAGCCTCAAATTAAAACATGCCAACCGAACTATTCACCACTGGTTGTGCAGGTTGGCCACCAGCCCGCCAGTAATAGTAGGAGCAACAGGCGGCCGAATAGAGGATTGCACTAGATTTCCAGTCATTTGCTTATTTGGCTTGTGTTTTTCTTCCTTTGTGCTAAAGTTAACATTCAGGGGGGCGAGGAATCAGTCTCGGGATTCCTTTTAACCTTTTTCTTTACCAAAGCTTCGGACACCCGTTGAGTTATTATGATTTGGCCTGTTTGTGGTAAGTGCCTTTACAGAATTGGACTGCCCTGCCGCAGCATTAGCAGGCTAGCAGCCTTTGTGTTGGATATTGATCTAATGGGTGCACTTGAATCAGTGACTAGCTTATCGGGAACGCGTTAGGCCAGACCCACAGAGCCAACATCGACAGTAAGAGTCTTCTTCTTCAAGTTTTGCTGGTCCTTTAACATCAAATTAGAGAGAAATATAATAAGTTCCACAGCCGTAAACGCAAAGCATAATAGTTAGTTAAGCTGCTTAAAAGGCAAAGATGTATTTAAACAATTCATCTAAATGTAGTTTTTGTCAGACATTTAACAACAGAAGTTTAGGGACAATCGACTCCGGCGCATCTTATGAGACTATGGCCGATAATTATCAATACCTTGTGATCATTTAAAGCTTTTCTCCTTGCTTTTGCCCTAATGTGAGCTTATGCACAAGAAACCAGCATATACAATGCAGTAGCGTATTGACATACTTTCATTTCTATGAAATGTATATGTGAATTTTCTGATGAAATGTATATAATAAAATTTTCATTATTTTGAAGTGTTTTTGTTATAATCTTATAGGGAAAAAAATGGGTCAACCAGCGTTGTTTGATTTTGCCACTTAGGCACAATTCTACGATCTGATGAGTCAGTAAAAGTAAAAAATTAGATCAATTTTGATCCCATAAAATTTGTGGAATAATTTTGAAAGAAAGCAAAATATAAAAATATAAGTATCATGAAAACAAAAACTTAAAAAAAGAGGTTATCAATAAATTAAAGTTATTAAATTTTTTTAAAAAAATTATATGGTGGACATGGGTAGAAATAGTGGAGCTATTTTGGCCAAAGAGGTACAATTAATGCTTCTGGGTAGATATAGTGTTTGCCGGGTGAAATAAAAAGTGTGCGCATGATGAATTTTTTTTTGGCTTTTCAATTGTCAAAAAAATTAAAAATAATTGCCCCTCACTATCGACTTTTCTGCGTCCTATGTTGTACCTGTTAAATAAAACATTACACCTTTACAACAACAAAAAATATATAAAGTTAAATGTAAATTTATACAGTAATCTTGTAGTTCAAGCGATGTCTTGAGGTTAATACGGTATTTCAGTCGTATTCCAGTGTACTTAATGATTTGGGTTATTAATATCTATATTACTTTATAAAAGATTTATACCCTTTCTAAATAAGGAAATCTTAATATTTTAAGCCTCAAACATTTCTATAAAAAGAAATTAAGAAAATTTACATTATATTATCAAAGAATTAATGCTTGTTCCGGGAAATTAATACATACCTTGTAACACCCATTTAATATTACTCATTCTTGCAATAGAAGAAAAAAGCGCATGAATACGATAAATGACACATGAATTTTCTTATAATCATCTTTAATACTCAAATACTTACTATCTTACTAGCAGGTACCCACGCAATGTGACGAAGAGTACCCTGTGATTAATCGGATAAATGTAAATTTATATCTTTACTACTCTATAAAACATTTAGACTGTGTTATTTTTATGTCTTAAAAAATTTAGCAACATTTCTATAAAAAGAAAATCGTATATTAAGCTTGCATTACACATATAGTTTGTAATCGCTTGATATTAATAAAACCCATTTAAATAGCTTGTAACAGACCATTTAAAACATTATAGTAACAGTAGCTAAGCCCGTCACAGATATTAATACAACCCATTCAAATCGCTTGTAGTTTAAAACATTATAGTAACAGTAAGCCCGTCATATATTAGCAATACACCCAACGACTTTCTTTCATCCGTCCTCCTGAATAACAAAAAACTTTCATCTTCACCCCTTAAAACCCGCGACCTTGCAACACGAACAAAATCAGCAAGTCAACCACACACCGCGAACATAGATCTATTTAACATCACGACTGTGATTAGGGTATTGACTCGACCAGGCTTTATCATCAAACCGAAATCCAAATACGCAAATCGATCTAAGCAACAAATAGAAATCTCGATACATACCGGTTGATACACAATCTTGTTTATCCATAAAAGTATTAAATCAAACAAAAAAATTAGGTACAGAAAACCCGACTTACGAAGTTAGTCAGCGGTGGTTGTAGACTTGTGTATGGTAGTTACTTTGTCGGGGGTTCATTGTCGTGGTTCAAAACCCGAAAAGATTAAAGGAACCATAGAGTCTCGCGCCGAACCGGCCTACTGGCTAGACGTTTCACGAGATCTTAATGTCAAATGCAAGCAGCAGGGTCTATGGTGGTTAGTGGTTTGTTCTTGAATGCAATAAATCAAATAATATATGTTGTGATATTGTGCTCGTCTTTTCATACTAATGATGATGAATGTAGTTTGTGAAAGGGTATTGCACAGGGAGAGAGAGAGAGATAAGCATATAGGTGTGTATGGGTAGAGATGAATTATGGGGCGATTGTTTTAAGAAATTTTAGGGCAAGTGATTTATGTCACCAAATACAAAAAAGATGATTATGTAGGTATACAATACATATGATCCAAATCACTTTTTGGTGATACAATTTTGAATATAGAAAACTCGAGTTGAAAATTTTCAAATAAATAGTTATTTCATGGTGCACACGGTACTTTTAACATATTTATATCAATATTTATATGATATAATACGTGATATAGTCGGTTCTTGAGACCTTTCGTCATAAAGTTATTTTAAAGAAAGATATATACTCAAAAAATATTATCCGTTAAAAGCTTGCAGTTTACGGGCTATCATTCATTTGTACAGTTATTATTAAAAAACGTTTAATGGATCTGTATAACATTTGCTTGCCGCAAAATATAGTTGTATGGTATCTGTTGCGACATTGCAAGTGGTGTTATTTGTTAAATGTTCTAATTTTTAATTCGTTACAACTAAATAATAATAAAGTTATAAAAGCGATGATCATGAATAACATTTCCTTGCCATGGAATTAGTCACGGGTACCTGCCGCCGCATTACGCGGGTACCCGGCTAGTATTTTATCGAGGAACAAAGTTCCCTTTTATCTAAAAAAAATAAAAAAAGTTATACAATAACTTTTTATATTTTTTTATTAACTTTTGAAAATAAACAAATATCTACTTACACTTTATACTCTTTAAATTTTATAATTTAAAATTATAACATATATGTTGTTTCAAAAATATAATGGCTAATGATTTGCACACTCTAAAATTTGATTGGGACACTCCAAACTGTGCATTGAACAGTTGTACTGTTGCTTCAACAGATTGTACATTTGAGTGTCCCAATAAAAAAATTGAGTGTGCCAATCAATTCTCAAATATAATATAGAAAAAATTTCATGTTTGGTCCATATCGTTTACACAGAACATCAAGTATGGTCCCAATCTCAAATTAAGTCCACAGATCGTCCCTATCGTTTACATTTACGATCATAAATCGTTCCTATCTTGGATGGGCGTTAGTTTTCTCCGTTAAGTTCAATGAAGAGAGGGGTATTTTGGACTTTTTCATATTATACATTAATAAATCATATTATTTCTTTTTTTCTTTTTAATGTTTTTCTTTTCTTTCTTATATCTATCTCTCTCTCTCTCTCTCTCTCTCTCTCTCTCTCTCTCTCTCTCTCTCTCTCTCTCTCTCTCTCTCAAATCCATCAATACCCAGATCTCTCTCTCTCTCAAATCAAAACCCAAATCTGCTCCATCAAAGACAAATCCACCGGTGTTCCTGCGCCTACCTTTTGGTTCCTGATCCACTGATATTCTAGCTTTAAAATGATGTTGATAGGTATATGATAAAGAAACAAGCCACCGGTGTTCCTGCGCCTCCCTTTTAGTTCCGACCACCGGAGATATTTTCCGGCCACCGGTGTCACCGAAACAAAACTTGTATAAAATCCTACGATCTATCTGATGTATAGTATATAGAAACACCGTCACCATTTATATGTTTTTCCTATGATATTCGTTGCCGCCCTCACAGTCACCACGTTAATCCACCAATACTAGCCGTGACCACCATGGTCGTCTACCACCACAGCTCTATAAAACCACCTTACAACCTCGATCTGTCGCTATCACCATATATGCCAGCCACCACGTCGCAAATCCGCACCAACCATCACCATAAATGTTGTCCTCACAGCAGCCGCCACCACCGCGAATCATTCCAACTTAAATCCATCAACAGATCTATGTCAGATCCATTGGATATGTGATTAGCTGCCATCACCACCAACGCTTTTACCACGTCAACAGCCATCACCACGAGCGGCTATGTCATCACCACCCCACGAAAACCACCATTGTAAACACCACCCATTCAAGAGCATATTCAGATCCCCATTCATCCAAATTCCACACATATATCTGTGTTCTTGTACCATTTCTCTGAAATAGGCCTGCTTTCTCAGCAATAAAATATTTATTAAACGGCGAAAATTCCTCAATTGATTTCAAGTTGTTCTCTGTTGAAGCTTCGGTTTGGATACTAGTATCAAAATGCATTAACTGTCCTTTCCGATACAATTGGGATCTCTATGTTCTGTAGCAAGATAAGAAAGCTGAGATGTGTTATAAATGTTTGAAAAGAAAAACAAATTCATAAGGTTAGTGCGTACGTCTTTTCCTTCATGGAGGAGATTTGGGGTTTGATTTGAGAGAGAGAGATCTGGGTTTTGATGGATTTGAGAGAGAGAGGGAGAATAGATATAAGAAAGCAAAGAAAAACATTATAAAGAAAAAAAGAAACAATATGATTTATTAATTATAATATGGAAAAGTCCAAAATACCCCTCTTTTCAATGAACTTAACGGAGAAAACTAACACTCATCCAAGATAGGGACGATTTATGATCGTAAATGTAAGCGGTAGGGACGATCTGTGGAATTAATTTGAGATAGGGACTATACTTGATGTTATGTGTTAACGATAGAGACCAAAATGAATTTTTTTCTATAATATATATACGCATGGTTTTTAATATCAAAATGAAAGCATGAGCTATTATGTATTTAAATATGGAGAATTTCATGTATAACGACCATCGTGGCCCTATATTCCCATTGAAACACAAACAGTTTCATAAAACACAGGAGCCCGTGATGGTTGCAAACCGAACTGTTTACCATGCCAAATCACGGGCGTCTGTGCCTTTAGTTGAAACTGCTCGAATAAGCCGTCAAAAGTAGTCAACGGTATTGCTTAAATCAACAATCCAAAACAACGAATTCTTCAAACGTTAATTTGATTTCTACATGTGAAACCCAATTGTTACCTTGTTGGAGCAATAAGGTTGTAATTCATTATGTGGAAAACAACAACAATCTGTGATTGTATCAACACCTTAGTCACAGGTTTTCATGCCTATGCGTTTAAGGAGGTTGCTGAAGCGAGAAAGTCTCGACCTCGACCATCCGCCCACCATACACATCAAAATCAACCCTTAGCGGCGAACGACAACACTCGAAACCTAAGCAGAAAAAAAACACCCAATTAGTATTCACCAAAACCCATACTTGTACATTCTCGGAAACCTTAAATATATAACTGAATCTCCCACATATCAATCGAATCTCTCTCTCACCCTAAAAGAAACCATCATCAAACCACCATCATCAAACCACCATGTATCCTAGAAATCTATACCTTTAAATTTTACCAACCTCTTATCATCCAAACATCTTAAAGTTTTCTGACATGATCTCTAAACATTTTTTATGGTGTTTTTATAAAAAAACATGGGTTACTGAGTTTTTCTTAATTCTTAATTTAATCTAAATTCTTAATTAAAAAAAACCTTCTAAATATGAGTTTATGGTTTGGTTACCTTAAACCAACATGGGGCTTACCATTCTCTGACAGCCACCACCGACCCTTTATTTATATAAATAAAGACGACGCAACCCCCATTCAAAAATCGCAACTCCATTAAATCAAAACATGTCGAACCGATTTCAAGTCCTGGAAGATTTTGATGATGAAGTTGAGGTTCGCTCAAAAGTAATCGCAACACCATCTTCAAAGATAATGGGTTTTGTACCAAAGGGAAAGGGCGCTCAAAAGGTAAGGGGACCAAAGGGAAATGGCGCTCAAAAGGTAATGGTTTCTTCTGTTTTCTTAAGTGTTTATTTGGTTATTGTCTAAATAAAAACGGAATCGAATTCATATCGAGTTAAACGAGTTAGGAAACTTTAGCATTCAAACTTAAAAAAATTTATATTTATATTATGAAATAGTAATAATGTTTTTTTCTTTATACTTGGGATTCCGATTCAACATTGTGATCCAATAAATTCCAAAACTTATTGACATGTTATCAAGGTTGGTATTACAGTCACATAGCTCACTAGAACTGGTTTAACTGGTTCAACCGCCGGGTCAACCCGGTTTTTTATATATGTATATTTTTTATAATTTTAGTGTGTATTATTTATTTTTTACTCACTAACCTTAGTTTTAACTTTTATATTTAAAACATTATTCTAAAAATTTATAAAAATAATTAATTTATGCTTTCAATTTGTAATAGCTTATAATAAAACTATATTAGTGAACATTTTAAGTTAGTTTAATTTTATTTTAACTAACACTAATAATCATTAGTTCAATATATATGTTTAAAACTTAAAAATATTTATAGAAAAAAAGTTTTTGAAATATTTTCTTTATAAAAAATCAAGACCCGGCCGGGTTAATCAAACCGGGTCAACCCGGTTCAACAAAAAACCGGCGGTTCAATCCGGTTCTCAAACAAGTAAAAACCCGGCCACATCCGGCCCGATCTCCGATCCGGTTCACGGTTCAACCGGCCGGGTCAACCCGGTTTTTAAAACATTGGTTTTTATTACGACAATACCAAGTGCTAATAATAATCTTTTAGCCAATCTTCAACTCTATTATCTAAAAGTCTTATTAAAAACATAAGGTTTAACCTATAAGTACTTAGTTACTTGTTAATCAGATCGGTTATTTCACTTTAAGATAACATATCTTGTATTATTTGCAAGTGTTTTTGAAAGCTATCTCTACATGTTTTAGCTAGATTTATACAATTGTCGACATATATATACTCACGTACGTATTTATATGGGAGCCGGGTGTGGCACGAGGTACATCCGATTTTAGGTTACGGAAGATAAATTTATTATAAAATATGTTCTTTCTCGATACGTGCAACACTCATTTTTAGATAATGTGAGGCAACTATAATACTAATAATCATGTTAAAAATTATGCAACAACTTATATTAAATTATGGGTCCGCCTATGCATATACTTGCGTAATATAACGAATATTTTTATTCGACCTATATTTTTGAATGTGTATCAAGGCCTCGTTAAAGTTATGGCACAGGCCACCACAATCAACGAGACGGCCCTGGATTATACTGGGTGGGGTTAGTTTGATTAGATTATAATAATCTTGATCATTCTTTACAGGGAAAATTAAGTCTACTTCTTTAGTGTAATGTACTTCTTCTTCACCAAAATGTACTTCTTCTTCTTCACCAAAGTGTACTTCTTCTTCTTTAGTGCCAAAGTTCTTCTTCACCAAAGTTCTTCTTCTACACTTAATTTCATAGATAACGATATGAGGCAGCTAGCTGCTGGTAACTATTATTTTCAATCACCACCACTGGCCAAATTTCGCTCACTATCACTCACTGCAACAACAACTAACAACAAAATTACGAAAATCTAAATTTGGTACTTCCTAAATTTGGTACTTCACATACGTGTTTTACTCCAATGTACATTCTTTGAAAAACATATTATCTATCTCAAAATCAAAATATATTATCTGAAAAAACATTTTGTTATTAAGGTGTGTTTAAATTTCACTTGATAAATCATCTTTTTTACAGGGAAAATCAACACTTTCACCTTCTTCTTCACAATCAAAGTTACCGATGACTATATCAAAGACTAGTCCAAGCACGGAGGAGTATCAAAGGCGTGTGGGATATAATGGAGAGTTACTCCTCTACGAGTACTTAAGTCGGTCACACAAGCTGGACTGGAGGAATAAGGATAGCGAGAGTGGTGATCAATATGACATTGTTAAGCTTGCTACAAAAAATGAGAATATGTCATATATAGAAGTTAAATCAACGGCGAAGAGAGCTGAATATGATACATATTTTTTATGACCAATATGGAGTGGAGGTACGCCTCTAGCGTCCCCAACAAGTACGCTATATACCGAGTTCGTCTCTCGGAAGATCTTAAGGAGATGGTGAAGTATTTTGTCATTCCATTTGAGGATATTCTATCAGGCAAGTATGAGGCTGAGCCTGTAAGTGATGGAAGCAAACTCAAACACCGTATTAAATTTCAACTGTAGACAGAGAAGTTATTAGGGATGGCAAAAAAAACCGAACACGACGGGGAAAACCGAAACCCGAAATAATTGGGGCGGGGCGGGTTATCTTTATCGGGTTATGGGGCGGGTTTGGGGCTTAAACGGGGATTTTTAAATGGGTTTGGGGAAAAAGCGGAGAATAAGGTCTCCGCCCCGCCCCGCCAGATTAATATATACACTTATACAAATATAAGTATTTCTATACAGTATTTTCTTACTATTTACGACATAATAAATATTTCTTTAGTCTTTACTATTATGTCGTAAATAGTAAGAAAATACTATACATAAATACTTATATTTGTATAAGTGTATATATTAATCGGGCGGAGCGGGTCGGGGACCTTATTCTTCGCTTTTGCCCCAAACCCATTTAAAAATCCCCGTTTAAGCCCCAAACCCGCCCCATAACCCGATAAAGATAACCCGGACCGCCCCAATTATTTCGGGTTTCTACCGTCGGGTTCGGGTTTTTTTTGCCATCCCTAATAACTTCTCTGTCTACAGTTGGAATTTAATACGGTGTTTGAGTTTGCTTCCATCACTTACAGGCTCAGCCTCATACTTGCCTGATAGAATATCCTCAAATGGAATGACAAAATACTTCACCATCTCCTTAAGATCTTCCGAGAGGCGAACTCGGTATATAGCGTACTTGTTGGGGACGCTAGAGGCGTACCTCCACTCCATATCGGTCATAAAAAATGTGTATCATATTCAGCTCTCTTCGCCGTTGATTTAACTTCTATATATGACCTATTCTCATTTGTTGTAGCAAGCTTAACAATGTCATATTGATCACCACTCTCGCTATCCTTATTCCTCTAGTCCAGCTTGTGTGACCGACTTAAGTACTCGTAGAGGAGTAACTCTCCATTATATCCCACACGCCTTTGATACTCCTCCGTGCTTGGACTAGTATTCAATATAGTCATCGGTAACTTTGATTGTGAAGAAGAAAGTGAAAGTGTCGATTTTCCCTGTAAAAAAGATAATTTATCAATTGAAATTTAAACACACCTTAATAACGAAATGTTTTTTCAGATAATATATTTTTATTTTGAGATAGATAATATGTTTATTCAAAGAATGTACATTGTAGTAAAACATGTATGTGAAGTACCAAATTTAGATTTTCGTAATTCTGTTGTTAGTTGTTGTTTCAGTGAGTGATACCTGCTGACCCCTGTTGTTTTGGTCACGTCCCTGTCCAGCATCTCTGTTGGAATTTACAAAAATTTAAGATTTGTTTTACACGATAGTTGAGTATTTCTGGAGCTTAAAGACTGACCTGTAGCTGCCAGATGAGTTGGAGCTGCCGCGGTAATTATCACCGCCGCTCCTCTTATCTGACCGATTACGGTCATATGACTGACCGTGGTTCCTGTAGTTCTGATGCGGAGCAGCCGATTGGGATCGGTCTCCTCCTCTGTGTCTGTAAGATTATAATTGGATAAGTCATAACATATAAGTTGACAAGCAATAATGGGGCTAAATTGTTTAAGTCAGTTGGGTGAGATGTACCTCTTCTCCGGACGCTCTACATTCTCGAGCTCATCCCTCTCGAAAAGCATCTCGACATCCCGAGCTGCATTAGCTACTTGTGACACATTAGTGAATGTGGCACTCATCAGTCTATCTGCAGTCCTAGAGTGAAGAGCCCAGCGAAATTGCTTCGCTTGCTCCTCTACGGTACCCGCAGCCTCCCCTAAGAATCCAGCCATCCTGAGGTATCGGTGCATGAACTCTATACTGTTCTCGCCATGATTCTGACGAATAACGTGGAAGTCCCTCTTCATCTTAGCTTGCTCCGCATGCGGGAAAAACTGGTCATAGAACATCGTCTTGAAACGTGCCCAGGTCAATGTAAGCTCCCAAGCATCTCCCCCATTGGACAGTTTCTGAGACCTCCACCAATGCAGAGCAGGACCCTCCAGCTTGTAAACTGCAAGCCTAACTTTGAAAACATCACCACAACCCATAGCTCCAAAAATTTTCTCTATATGGTAGATCCAGTCTTCCGCGTCAGTTGGAGCTACAGTCTGCTCAAACAGTCGGGGTTTCTGCTTGTTAAACAGATCCAGCCAAGCGGGTAAAGTGGCAGGTGGTGGAGCAGGAGGGTTGTTATTCTGCTGAGGTCCATTTTGATATTCAGCTCGGATCTCCTCACGAATTTGGGGTAACATGGCCTGTATAGCAGCCTGAACAGCAGCAGCAATGGCAGCTGCGTTAGGGTCATTCTCGGTTTCGCGTCTGGGCGGCATCTGAAATAAAAGAGGATAAGTTGATAAAACTGCCAAAACATGGGGTAATAAATCTGAATATGCATAGTGTAATTCATGAAGGTATAGCCAATAAAATATGACATGAATACTGGTGAACGCCTAGGGTCAGTTCACAAAATGACAATTACTGAAACATAAATCTGACATGAGTAAGGATGAACGCCTATGGTCAGTTCATCCATACAAAATTTAAACGGGCGAGGGTGAACGCCTATGGTCAGTTCACCAAAACGAAATGTTCGCTGAAAAGCACATGCGATTAAGTATGGCCAGTCCTGTACCAACCGTTTACTAAATCAAAATTTTGAAAATCCGACAGATAAAATTCACGAGTAGCATGGAAGATAACGACGCCAAAATACAGGAAGTTCTTGGTGACTACCCACTAGTCACAGGTCAAGTTTTAGAGCCTACAGGTCGAACCTTGCGCTCTGATACCATAATTGTAACACCCCACTTGGATAAATGGACCGTTACGTGTATTTATGACGTGTCATCAAAGCATGCAAGGCAATGTATTAAACATTAATTGACCATACGGGAAATACCGGAATCAAACATCGGTAGTCCAACATAAGCTCCAAAATATAAAGACTAAGTACTGAAAGAAAAAGGACGAAACAATGTCCAACAACCAAAGAAATGTAATGTAATGTAATGTAATGTAATGTGTGCATAAAAATAAAGGAGTCTGGATAGCTCCCATCCAATGCACGTACTCTCTTAGAAGTCCTAAGATCGTCCCTGTGTACCTGCCGTTGGGAAACATGGAAGGAAACTACGGCTGAGCATAACGCTCAGTGGACGGATATAGCATAAATAGGAAGTACTGAAAGTAATGGAATAGAAGACGACAATGAAGCTATAAGGCTGATATGACATGTGGTAAAACTCTGCATAAAATCTGATAAACTTGTTCATATATACTGAAACTGAAATATAACTTATTAATTCTAAAAACATGTATTTACTGTATTTTATTTGCCAGAGCTTATATAGGTCATGAACTGTAACAACTGTTGCATGAATACATAGAGGGGTGTCCTCGTCATGCTGTAGAGGGGTGACCTCTAAATAACTGTGCTGGGTGGAGGGATCAGCTCCAATGTGAAGGATGTAGAGCACACACCACATTCACGTGCTAAACTGTAAACTGTAGCCTAGGATGCATCCATACGCCCCACTAATAATACTGATAAAATGGCCAAGCTGAGCTGAGTGGGACGATGCAGGATATCACTCTCCCGCCTGTGAGTCACGACACCGGTGCCTCTAGTGTCGTGGTTACGGTACCTCCGTAACTAGTACATAAACTAATCATGCTTGTATATAATGCTCAGGCACTTCATTTAATTCTTAACATAATTACTGATAAATTTAAACATATACTGGGGAAAACATTTGGCTGAAGATGGGGAAATCCTAATCATGCAGAGAAAGAAAGTCCTTACTGAAAGGACGGGAAATCCGTACCTCGTGTCCAGTAACTGACTGAATGGAAGACTGAACGAATACTACTCGGGCTTCACGCGTGCTACATGAATAAAGGACGCGAATAAGTTAACTGACATTCGTTTACGAATTTTACTGATCTTACTGGCTTCTTATATTTATTTTATTTTGATTCTGCACTCCTGTACGTATACCAACTGATAAATTGGAACCTATAATAATTCATTTTAATGTTTTATTTTCTAGTTATGGTACAACGTGTTTCTGATGCTATAGTATTGCTATATTAAGAACCCCGCTAAAATAGAAAGTTTCTTAATTTAGAAGTTCTCAAATAGTTTAATTCATTTCCTAAAAATATACCCTTTTTAAATGTTAAAGAACTAATTTAATTTAATACACTTAAAATATATTTTAAATAATTATAAAACAATTTAATTTAAAAAGGTATAATATAAAAATATTTATTTTATTATTTATAATCATGTCCCGAGCCTACCGAGCCCATCTCGGTCGCACTACCCGAATCAACATCTAATACAAAATCTGTCCACAAGAATTAGTGACAGAAATTCTGTGTCACTAAAAACTGTCGCTAAAATTGCATATATCCTAACAGTTTTGCGACAGAAAACTGTCGCAAAAACTGTCGCTAATCTAATTTGCTATAATGTTTCCTGTCCCATTCTTTTCCCACTGGTTTTACAAGCAGTTCCCACTGTTGGGCTACGGTTTCCCACTGTTTACATAACCAAACGCCCCCTTATTTTGTACGCAGCCCCCAAACGCACCCCTTTGGTTAAGACTGGCCCTAGCCGCCCCTGTGTGGGTCACGGCTGGGCAGAAAGGGGAGTCACCGAGACATGTGGTGTCTCGGTTCGTTGCTCACACCAGGCCCCGATGTCACCCAAATCAAACAGCACCCCGAACGGGGATGCTGCTCTCGGCCGGCCACAACCAAACCACACTGAGACCTGCCATGGTCTCGGTTTCCTTTACCAAAACAACTCGACCCCCTTATTGCTGCATAAGGATAATATAATTACCTTTTTTTTCTCTTCCGGCGGCCAAAACCAAACCCTAATCCTATTCTTCTTCTTTTTTTGTCGACTGTTAGAGAAAAGGGGAACCCCCCGTTTGTTTTGTATAATCAAAATGGGCTAAAGTCCATAGCCTCCCTTTTTCTTTTTTTTAAAACCGGCCCTTACCCTTTATTTTATTTACTTTTATTTTTTTTTTTAATTTTTTTTTTTAAAAAAACTTGTATATATTAATACTACTTGTATTTAATAATACTTGTTTAATTTCCTCGCGTTTGTTTCCGTCGATAAATTCTACGTAATTGGTTTAAGTAAATAACCCGCGTATTTATATTTCCCAATTTAAATACGGGTTTTACAATTCTTCCCCTCTAAAAGAATAATTCGTCCCCGAATTAAGGATACGACCGTACTGGGTTTTATAATTCTTCCCCTCTAAAAGAAGAATTCGTCCCCGAATTATAAAGTACTTAAGCTGACTGGAGTAAAAGCCGAAAATGCTAATAAGCTGGAAAAAACGTAGAAGCTGAAAGGACATACCCGAATCAAAACTGAAAGTGAGGATAAGAAGTCCGTATAGACTCCTCTGTTTCCCAAGTGGCTTCCCGCTCGGTATGGTCCCTCCAAAGTATTTTGACGAAAGAATGGTCTTCCTTCTCATAACTCGATCCTGGCGATCTAAAACTGCTTCGGGTTCCTCAATATAAGATAAATCCTCCCGAATCTAATCGAGTGGATAATTTACTTTATGAAGCTCATGATAGTTGTACCCCCTGAGCAATGATACATGAAACACGTTGTGAACGTGTGACAGCTGAGGCGGCAGCGCCAACCGATACGATACTTCCCCGACACGTTCAAGGATTTCAAATGGTCCGATGTAGCGAGGCCTAAGTTTGCCTTTGAGGCCAAAACGTCTGACACCGCGTGCGGGTGATACTTTGAGGAACACACGATCCCCAGTCTGAAATGATAGATCTCTGCGATGTTTGTTGGCGTAACTCTTCTGGCGAGTACGCGCTTCTTGCAGTTTTGCCCTAGCGATGGCGACCTTTTCATTGGTCATTTCTATCAATTATGGTCCTTCAATCAAGCGTTCTCCAACCTGATCCCAACAAATAGGAGCACGGCATTTCCTGCCGTATAAAATCTCGAATGGAGCACGCTTGATACTAGCATGCCAACTGTTGTTGTAGGCAAACTCGACCAAGCAAATATAGTCATCCCAGTGTCCTGTCCATTCTAATGCACAGGCGCGTAGCATGTCCTCTAAGGTCTGGATGGTACGCTCTGACTGACCGTCCGTCTGTGGATGGAAAGCTGTGCTGAGCTTGAGCCTAGTTCCCCAAGCTTTATGCAAACCTTCCCTGAAGTGAGAAGTGAAATGGGGATCCCTATCTGATATAATTTCAGAAGGTGTACCGTGTAATCGTACGATCTCCTCGGTGAATAGTTTCGCTAATTTACTGACTGCGAAATCTTTGCGAATAGGAATGAAATGTGCTGACTTGGTCAAACGATCGACAACTACCCAGATTGCATCATGTCTCCGCTGAGTCTGTGGTAGTCCGGTGACAAAATCCATAGAGATCTTGTCCCATTTCCACATTGGAATATCTAATGGCTGGAGAAGACCACTGGAACGCTGGTGCTCTATCTTAACCTGCTGACAGGTTAAGCATTTAGACACAAATGTTGCGACATCCTGTTTCATGCCGCTCCACCAGAAATGCTGCTTAAGATCGTGGTACATTTTGGTGGAACCCGGATGGATAGAGAACGGAGAGCTGTGAGCCTCAGTCATTAAGGCTTCTCTGAGAGCAGGGTCTTCTGGAACGCAGAGTTTGGTACCCTGCCATACGATACCATCGTCATCGATGCGAAATTCGGTCTGCTGGTCAATGTTCTGGATAATCGCCCAGATTTCACCATCATCCTTTTGAGCGGCTTTAATCCTAGAGAGTAAGTCTAGTTCTACCCTCAAACTAGCCCAGTATCCCCTCTGTCCGCGTACCAAGAGCTCAATATTATACCGCTCTAGGTCCTGAATAATTTCTTCCTGAACTTTGATGCCATTTATCATACCTGACTTCCTGCTAAGGGCATCTGCCACTACATTTGCTTTACCTGGGTGATACTGGATATTAGTGTCATAGTCTTTCAGCAGTTCTAACCATCGCCGCTGTCTCATGTTCAGCTCTCGTTGGGTGAATATGTACTTGAGACTTTTGTGATCGGTGAAGATATCACACGACTTACCGTATAAATAATGCCTCCAGATTTTAAGGGCGAAAATGACTGCTGCGAGCTCTAGATCATGAGTAGGGTAATTTTTCTCATACGGCTTCAGTTGACGCGAAGCATAAGCAATGACTTTCCCATGCTGCATCAGTACACAGCCTAAGCCCTTTCCTGATGCGTCACTGTAAATCTGATAACCACCTGTACCGGATGGAAGAGTAAGTATCGGTGCTGAGATCAATCGATGCTTAAGTTCCTCAAAACTCTTTTCTCTCTCCTCGGTCCATATAAACTTCTCACCTTTTCGCATGAGTTGGGTCAATGGTAATGCCAAACGTGAGAAGTTTTCCACAAACCTGCGGTAATAACCCGCCAACCCAAGAAAACTACGTATCTCTGTAACAGATGTCGGTCTTGGCCATTTGGTGATAGCCTCCACCTTTGCAGGATCCATAGTGATTCCTTCTGCGGAAAAAATATGGCCTAGAAACACCACTGTATTCAGCCAAAACTCGCACTTAGAAAATTTAGCATATAACTTTTCTCGTCTGAGAATCTGCAACACTGTACGGAGATGATCCTCATGTTCCTCTTTAGATTTGGAGAAAATAAGGATATCATCGATGAATACAATCACAAACTTGTCTAAGAATTCGTGGAAGACTCTGTTCATCAAGTCCATAAATACTGCAGGCGCATTCGTGAGACCGAATGGCATAACAACAAACTCGTAATGACCGTACCTCGTGCGAAAAGCAGTTTTGGTTATATCCTGCTCTTTTACACGCAGCTGATGGTAACCTGATCGTAGATCGATTTTTGAGAAGTGCTTGGCACCCTGAAGCTGATCGAATAAATCGTCAATACGAGGAAGTGGATAACGGTTACGAATAGTGAGCTTATTCAACTCACGGTAGTCAATACACAAACGCATACTACCATCCTTCTTCTTGACAAACAAAACTGGAGCGCCCCATGGTGACACGCTTGGACGAATGAAACCCCTTTCGAGAAGTTCCTGAAGTTGATCTTTCAGTTCCTTAAGCTCTACAGGAGCCATACGGTAAGGAGCTTTAGATACTGGTTCTGCACATGGAATGAGATCGATACCAAATTCTACCTCTCGCATGGGAGGTAAACCTGGAAGTTCCTCGGGAAAGACATCTGTAAAGTCTGACACAACTGGTTGATCATGAATTGAAGGTGTCTCCGAAGTCGTGTCATGAACTGTAGCTAGGAAACCCTCACAACCATGGTATAGTAAGGTACGAGCCTATAAAGCTGAAATGATCTGAACATGTTTTCCTGGTAGGAAGCCTCGGTGAATATACTCTGGTGTCTGGACATCACCAAAGATGACCTGGTGAGCATGACAATCTATGGTGGCATGATGAACCGACAACCAATCCATACCCAGAATAACATCGAATTCACACATATCTAAAGGAAGTGCACTGACTGGACGGATTTTATCATCAAACTCAAGAGGGAGATCCTTATACACCTGGGTAATGAGTACAGAGTCTCGTATGGGGGTAGATATACTAAGTACACTGTCTAGTGGCGTAGGGGTCATGTTTATTCTAACAGCATATGAAGTAGATATAACCGAGTGCGTGGCGCCTGTATCGAAAAGCACGCATGCAGACTGTCCGTGTATAAACAAAATGCCAGTCATGGTACCTGTGGTCTTATTTGCTTGTTCACGGGTAGTAGTGTAGACACGACCAGTAGTTGGTGGTATCGGTGGTGGTGGAGGTAAAATCTAAGGAATCTGGCCTAAGGTACCAGCAACATTCCCGCTTTTGCAATCTCTCTTTAGATGGCCCGGCTGGCCACACTGGAAACAACCACTTGTACCACGACGGCACGGTCCCGTGTGTTTCTTTCCACATGTGATGCAAGTGGGATAAGTATACACGGTAGAAGCAGCTCTGGTTTGCTGAGAACCTGATTTACGATGAAAAACATGTGTCACGATTCTGATATCTTAACCTGAAATAAGGCTGTCTGACTGAAATTAGAATTACCAGAATTTTCTGGTCGGGCAACCTGCTGACCCCTGTTGTTTTGGTCACGTCCCTGTCCAGCATCTCTGTTGGAATTTACAAAAATTTAAGATTTGTTTTACACGATAGTTGAGTATTTCTGGAGCTTAAAGACTCACCTGTAGCTGCCTGATGAGTTGGAGCTGCCGCGGTAATTATCACCGCCGCTCCTCTTATCTGACCGATTACGGTCATATGACTGACCGTGGTTCCTGTAATCCTGATGCGGAGTAGCCGATTGGGATCGGACTCCTCCTCTGTGTCTGTAAGATTATAATTGGATAAGTCATAACATATAAGTTGACAAGCAATAATGGGGCTAAATTGTTTAAGTCAGTTGGGTGAGATGTACCTCTTCTCCGGACGCTCTACATTCTCGAGCTCATCCCTCTCGAAAAGCATCTCGACATCCCGAGCTGCATTAGCTACTTGTGACACATTAGTGAATGTGGCACTCATCAGTCTATCTGCAGTCCTAGAGTGAAGAGCCCAGCGAAATTGCTTCGCTTGCTCCTCTACGGTACCCGCAGCCTCCCCTAAGAATCCAGCCATCCTGAGGTATCGGTGCATGAACTCTATACTGTTCTCGCCATGATTCTGACGAATAACGTGGAAGTCCCTCTTCATCTTAGCTTGCTCCGCATGCGGGAAAAACTGGTCATAGAACATCGTCTTGAAACGTGCCCAGGTCAATGTAAGCTCCCAAGCATCTCCCCCATTGGACAGTTTCTGAGACCTCCACCAATGCAGAGCAGGACCCTCCAGCTTGTAAACTGCAAGCCTAACTTTGAAAACATCACCACAACCCATAGCTCCAAAAAATTTATCTATATGGTAGATCCAGTCTTCCGCGTCAGTTGGAGCTACAGTCTGCTCAAACAGTCGGGGTTTCTGCTTGTTAAACAGATCCAGCCAAGCGGGTAAAGTGGCAGGTGGTGGAGCAGGAGGGTTGTTATTCTGCTGAGGTCCATTTTGATATTCAGCTCGGATCTCCTCACGAATTTGGGGTAACATGGCCTGTATAGCAGCCTGAACAGCAGCAGCAATGACAGCTGCGTTAGGGTCATTCTCGGTTTCGCGTTTGGGCGGCATCTGAAATAAAAGAGGATAAGTTGATAAAACTGCCAAAACATGGGGTAATAAATCTGAATATGCATAGTGTAATTCATGAAGGTATAGCCAATAAAATATGACATGAATACTGGTGAACTCCTAGGGTCAGTTCACAAAATGACAATTACTGAAACATAAATCTGACATGAGTAAGGATGAACGCCTATGGTCAGTTCATCCATACAAAATTTAAACGGGCGAGGGTGAACGCCTATGGTCAGTTCACCAAAACGAAATGTTCGCTGAAAAGCACATGCGATTAAGTATGGCCAGTCCTGTACCAACCGTTTACTAAATCAAAATTTTGAAAATCCGACAGATAAAATTCATGAGTAGCATGGAAGATAACGACGCCAAAATACAAGAAGTTCTTGGTGACTACCTACTAGTCACAGGTCAAGTTTTAGAGCCTACAGGTCGAACCTTGCGCTCTGATACCATAATTGTAACACCCCACTTGGATAAATGGACCGTTACGTGTATTTATGGCGTGTCATCAAAGCATGCAAGGCAATGTATTAAACATTAATTGACCATACGGGAAATACCGGAATCAAACATCGGTAGTCCAACATAAGCTCCAAAATATAAAGACTAAGTACTGAAAGAAAAAGGACGAAACAATGTCCAACAACCAAAGAAATGTAATGTAATGTAATGTAATGTAATGTGTGCATAAAAATAAAGGAGTCTGGATAGCTCCCATCCAATGCACGTACTCTCTTAGAAGTCCTAAGATCGTCCCTGTGTACCTGCCGTTGGGAAACATGGAAGGAAACTACGGCTGAGCATAACGCTCAGTGGACGGATATAGCATAAATAGAAAGTACTGAAAGTAATGGAATAGAAGACGACAATGAAGCTATAAGGCTGATATGACATGTGGTAAAACTCTGCATAAAATCTGATAAACTTGTTCATATATACTGAAACTGAAATATAACTTATTAATTCTGAAAACATGTATTTACTGTATTTTATTTGCCAGAGCTTATATAGGTCATGAACTGTAACAACTGTTGCATGAATACATAGAGGGGTGTCCTCGTCATGCTGTAGAGGGGTGACCTCTAAATAACTGTGCTGGGTGGAGGGATCAGCTCCAATGTGAAGGATGTAGAGCACACACCACATTCACCTGCTAAACTGTGAACTGTAGCCTAGGATGCATCCATACGCCCCACTAATAATACTGATAAAATGGCCAAGCTGAGCTGAGTAGGACGATGCAGGATATCACTCTCCCGCATGTGAGTCACGACACCGGTGCCTCTAGTGTCGTGGTTACGGTACCTCCGTAACTAGTACATAAACTAATCATGCTTGTATATAATGCTCAGGCACTTCATTTAATTCTTAACATAATTACTGATAAATTTAAACATATACTGGGGAAAACATTTGGCTAAAGATGGGGAAATCCTAATCATGCAGAGAAAGAAAGTCCTTACTGAAAGGACGGGAAATCCGTACCTCGTGTCCAGTAACTGACTGAATGGAAGACTGAACGAATACTACTCGGGCTTCACGCGTGCTACATGAATAAAGGACGCGAATAAGTTAACTGACATTCGTTTACGAATTTTACTGATCTTACTGGCTTCTTATATTTATTTTATTTTGATTCTGCACTCCTGTATGTATACCAACTGATAAATTGGAACCTATAATAATTCATTTTAATGTTTTATTTTCTAGTTATGGTACAACGTGTTTCTGACGCTATAGTATTGCTATATCAAGAACCCCGCTAAAATAGAAAGTTTCTTAATTTAGAAGTTCTCAAATAGTTTAATTCATTTCCTAAAAATATACCCTTTTTAATTGTTAAAGAACTAATTTAATTTAATACACTTAAAATATATTTTAAATATTTAAAAAACAATTTAATTTAAAAAGGTATAATATAAAAATATTTATTTTATTATTTATAATCATGTCTCGAGCCTACCGAGCCCATCTCGGTCGCACTACCCGAATCAACATCTAATACAAAATCTGTCCACAAGAATTAGTGACAAAAATTCTGTGTCACTAAAAACTGTCGCTAAAACTGCCCCTTTAAAACTGCATATATCCTAACAGTTTTGCGACAGAAAAACTGTCGCAAAAACTGTCGCTAATGTTATTTGCTATAATGTTTCCTGTCCCATTCTTTTCCCACTGGTTTTACAAGCAGTTCCCATTGTTGGGCTACGGTTTCCCACTGTTTACATAACCAAACGCCCCCTTATTTTGTACGCAGCCCCCAAACGCACCCCTTTGGTTAAGACTGGCCCTAGCCGCCCCTGTGTGGGTCACGGCTGGGCAGAAAGGGGAGTCACCGAGACATGTGGTGTCTCGGTTCGTTGCTCACACCAGGCCCCGATGTCACCCAAATCAAACAACACCCCGAACGGGGCTGTTGCTCTCGGCCGGCCACAACCAAACCACACCGAGACCTGCCATGGTCTCGGTTTCCTTTACCAAAACAACCCGACCCCCTTATTGCTGCATAAGGAAAATATAATTACCTGGTTGAAGAATAAGATTCCGACACCCCCCCCCCCTTTTTTTTCTCTTCCGGTGGCCAAAACCAAACCCTAATCCTATAGTTCTTTTTTTTTGTCGACTGTTAGAGAAAAGGGGAACCCCCCGTTTGTTTTGTATAATCAAAATGGGCTAAAGCCCATAGCCTCCCTTTTTTCTTTTTTTTTAAAACCGGCCCTTACCCTTTATTTCATTTACTTTTATTTTTTTTTATTTTTTTTTTAAAAAACTTGTATATATTAATACTACTTGTATTTAATAATACTTGTTTAATTTCCTCGCGTTTGTTTCCGTCGATAAATTCTACGTAAATGGTTTAAGTAAATAACCCGCGTATTTATATTTCCCAATTTAAATACGGGTTTTACACCATCTCAAACCAAATTTAAAATAGTATATTTAATTAAGAAAACAAGATGTGTTCGTCACATGAATTGATATGTGTTTCACTATCTTAATATTACCTTTCAACTGTTATTATAATAATGACATGGAAGCAATGAAACAAGTTGCAATTGGTGAAATGAGGATGGAATTTGCGAACGAGCAGAACATGAAATGACCACCCGATTGAATGGGTGTATTCATATCTTTAATTAAGATTTAAAGGGCACAAATGTAATTTGTAATGTTATTTAATATTTTATAACAGAGTTAAAATATTTAAATAAATTATTTCTAATTTAATTTTAATTTTGGACATATTTGTGAATTTTGTGTTTTAAAAGGATATTAATATAATTAAAAAATTTATAAGGATATTTATGTAATTTGAAATTTTTGTAAGGATATAAATGAAATTTTTCCATTTAATTTAAGTAAGTACACGAGGTTAGGGGTGAGCAGAAACCGAACCGCGAACCGTAAAACCACAAAAAACCGCAAAAATCGGACCACAGAAACCTCACCACGACAAAAACCGACGGTTTGGTTTTAAAAAAAGGAAAACCGCAAATGCGGTTCGGTTGCGGTTTTCACCCGTAAAACCGAACCGCACCACACAATAATTATTTTATACTGAAAAACGTCACATCGACTATTTTATGCGAGTTATAAGAGTTCTAGTGCATATTATCATGGATATTCATATAAGTTATTAGTAATTTGTTTGTTAGTTTCAATTTATGCATTGTTATAATCGAAAAAATCAATATTTTAAACAAAAAACCGCAAAAAGCCACAATTATATATAAGTCACAAGTAATAGTTCCGTGTGGTTAAAAACCGCAAAACCGCAGAAACAAAAAAAACACAAAACTGAAACCGCGGTTTTTTATTCCGTGCGGTTTCTATTTTTATAAAAACCGCAAGTACGGTTACAGTTCAATTTTAGTAAAAAAAAACCGGACCAAACCGAACCATGTTCACCCCTACACGAGGTTGTACATATACAAATAATTTTATGTAATTTCTCTTCGTGAGTTTAGGTAATGATGTTCGATTTTTTTTCAATAAAGACTCATGTTTTTTTATTTTATAAGTTTTACTATACATTCACGTATTCGGATATATCTTTATAGTTGATAATTTTAGAATAACTTAAAATAAAAAGAATAAGAGTTCCTTGAATATGTTTTTCTATATATAGAATGCTGCAACACTCCAATTTTCCCAATCAAAAGTTACCACTCTAAAAATGACGAGGAGTAAACACTTTTCACCGATGGTCACTTGGGTCGCTTTTGACATATGCATACGGACGGAGCTAGGGGAGTTTTCGCGAGTGGCTATGATCCTTATGAATTTTTTTTATGTAGTGTTAATATATGAAGAAAACATCGATTTTTTCTAAATATATCTTAAATGCACCCAGTCAATTGGAACATAATTTTACCCTCCATTTTAATTCACGTTTTACATCTGTTATATTATGGTTCAAATATATTTGTACATTCGATCATATTTCGTCCTGTCTTCGTCCCCACATATGCATAAACTTAGCGATCAAAGATTTCTTTCATAAAATTAATTCAAACACTCACGGCAAAGGATACAAAATAGTAAATCGAAACACTAGACTTTTGCCGATAAGAACCAATTAACAAACAAACTTTTTATTTTACTTCTTTCTTTTAGCCGGTGGTAAGTTGTAACAACGATCAAACCATAATACGAATAACGAAGGAATACTCAAAACTGTATTGATCAACACGAAAAAACATATGTTGAAAATTAACACGTGTTTATTTATTTTGTTTTTGATACATTTAGATTTTTTGCACTTGAAACGATCAAGCTATTTATCAAATACAGCGTGTTATTATCAGTTTTACAAACGTTGTATTTAATAGATTTGATTTTACTAGACAAAAAAAATAACGACATAGCTTGTTTTCCGTTTATTTTTTACTATCATATAAATAATAATTATTAAATTTATATAGAAAAATGTCTTGATCAAATTCAACTATAGCTATCACATTACAATTTTTTATATAATAAAAACAAAAAATCAAATAGGTCTAAATAATAAGCCGCCTATTGACCTTGTTATCTAACACAATCGACATTAGTTTTAAATGTCACTATGACAAAAACCGAGATAAATGGGAGATTAGATACTGTTGTATAATTATTTGTTTATTTTTATTTTTTTATCTAATATTTGATAAAATTTATGTACTAATTAAAAACATATTTAAAATCCAATTTATTTATATAATATATACATCAAATATTAATATCACAAAAAAATATTTTAAACTAAAATCGATTAAAAAAATCTAAAAAATCAAAATAAACAGTAAATTTAAGACTAATGTAGTATGAAATAAGTTGTTAAAAATACATTGCCACGTCTTTGTGGTTCACTCTTCGCACACCCGATGGATAAAATTACCTTTTTGGATAGGGGTATTTCCATAAATAACCATTTCAAAATGCCATTTTCTGATAATGGTAAGTTTCTCAAATATAGTCAGGGTGATCAGGGCAATCGAGGCAACCTATCCTCCCTACATGACACGTGTCCCGGTGAGTCGGTTGTCTCGGTTGCCTCGGATGCATCGGTTGCCTCCGAATTCCAAAATACATTAGGTCGCCTCGAATGTCTCGATTGCCTTGGACCATTTTAGAGACATTGAGATTTAGCTGACATTTTAGCGACAGAGTCCGGTTATTAAACAACCCTCTTTTTTGGTGGAATCCAAGGGCTCAATCTGGGCCATCCATTAGGAGGACCAGATCAAATGATAAAAAACACGGAGGGACCAAAATAGCCAAACTTTAAAACTTATATCAAGGGCTAAAACTGAAAATAATAATAACATACAACTACCGCCCATCTTCGGAACAGATAAAAAGTTTTCTCTCTCTAAAACAATCAACCACTCTCATTTCTCTCTCTAAAACAAATCAAATCCTAACGGGATCAATAAAATTACCCCATAAAAACCTTCAAAAAACCCACATGACAAACACAGCAATAGAAAAATCGAAGAACAACCGACTTGATACCGCCAAAAAAGCGGTTACATCGAACCGACAGAAATTATGCAAGATTGTAAATCCTTTATTTGGAGTTATATAGCTAAATCTAGTGATTTTGTAATAATAAACTGATGATTTTGTATTTTTTGATGATTTTTAAGATGGTTATTTCGACTTTCTTTGATTTAATTTGCTTATTTTTTTTATTTATATGATATTTTGATGATTATATGCTTAATTCTGAGTTCGATTTGTGTATTTGATGATTTTTGTGAAGATTGGTGTTGTATTGTTAACATTAGTTTCTATGATAGATTTTTTTCATATTATTTTGATTTTTGGCTTATTTCTGAAACTTATTTCTTATTTAGAAGCTATTTAGGAAGATTTTTGTGAATTTTGTTAATGTTAGTTGTCTATAGAGTCAACCTGGTCTGGTGATAATGCGTGGCTTATCACGAGTGATAATTGGCTTATCACGAGTGATAATTGGCTTATCAACAGTGATAATTGGCTTATCACCAGTGATAAATGCCTTACTACCAGTGATTAAGTATAGATTAAACACGCTCAAAAAATGTTTTAAAAAACAACGTTTGATATGTTAAGATTCTACTTTTTGAAAAAACATAATAAATGATTGGCATAACTAAACCATTAGACATTGTAAAATACAGCAAGAAAATGTATATATTGTTTGATTTTTGACATTTTTATGATTAGGTAGTTATCCATTTTATGTTTTAACTGTTATATTGTGACAACAATCTATTATGATTCTCTTGATAAGGACCACACCTTTCATTATGATTCTGAGTCGGGCTAATAATATACAAGCAAGAGAAAGAAGTTCGAAAAGTGGTGATATCAGTTTCTGAGTTCAACAAGCGAGTCAACTGATATGATAGGTTTTAAAGATGGTATATCTGTTATTGGAGGGGTGATTGGACCTTAAATATATTGTAATATAAAGATGTGGATGTTGATTCTTTGACATTGGGTACTGTGAGGAGCTTGTGGAGGCAAAGGTGCACAATGACGAGATGTCTTGGAACGATTATAGGAGATAATACAGTAGCTTTTAGAAGCAAATACTATTGTGGGGCCGAGCGAGTGAGGTATGTACCATTGTTAAAACTTGTGGGTATCCAAAAGCGGATATTTTCATTTTTATATCTGTTATGTTAAATAAAAATGAAATGCATTCTTGTATTCAAAAGGTTGTCTTTTGTTATGTTATCTAGCGTTTTATATGATTATAGTTAAGTGCTACTGTATAAATGAAGATGACAAAAACTGATTTGCATATGAAATAAGGTATTAACTACATAAATGATTGTTTATTATCAATTTATCATCAAAAGGCTATGTAAGAAGATGCGACAACAAAAAGCTATGATGGATTGAGGGTGCCAAAAAAATATAAACAGTCTAATCGACTTATTGTTAATTAATATATAAATTTTAAGTTTTTAGTTCATTAATGAAACCACAATGTAAAAGTGAACTCATTTTATCGAACTGAACCGGACCGACATGTTAACTAGACAAACAATTTCACCTAGACAAAACTAGGAACCACCTTGGTTTTTTGGTTGGCTAAGCAACTGTTGCCGATGACTGGCATACTGCATTTTTTTGATTTTTGACAGATGAACGAGAGTCAAGTTTTTTGGAGATACAACATTCAGAGACATGTGTGGTGAATTTGCAGGCTGAAATCGAAAAGCTAAAAGAGGAAACTGAAACGAGCAACTTTGATATGAGACAGAAATTTGAAGACATGCAAAGACGGGTTGGAAGCTCAAGAGGAGTGTGAGTATCTCAAAAAAGAAATTCCGAAGTTACAACCACTGAAGAAAATCTAATTGGAGAATGCAGTCAACTTCAAAAGTCAAACCGAGATCTAAAGCAACAAAGGCTCGACTTATACAATCGCTGCACGAACCTGGAAGCGAAACTAAAGGCGTGACAACATAATTACTCCAAGTTGTCTGGCAAATTGGAAGATTTAGAAGATAAGTTTTCGTTGATGATCAATGAGATTGCTACAAAAGAGAAGGTATTTGATTCTGAGCTCGAGGCTTTACATCTGAGGCAGCTAGCTGCTGGTAACTATTATATTCAATCACCACCACTGGCCAAATTTCGCTCACTATCACTCACTGCAACAACAACTAACAACAGAATTACGAAAATCTAAATTTGGTACTTCACATACGTGTTTTACTCCAATGTACATTCTTTGAATAAACATATTATCTATCTCAAAACCAAAATATATTATCTGAAAAAACATTTTGTTATTAAGGTGTGTTTAAATTTCACTTTTGATAAATCATCTTTTTTACAGGGGAAATCAACAATTTCACCTTCTTCTTCACAATCAAAGTTAACGATGACTATATCAAAGACTAGTCCAAGCACGGAGGAGTATCAGAGGCGTGTGGGATATAATAGAGAGTTACTCCTCTACGAGTACTTAAGTCGGTCACCCAAGCTGGACTGGAGGAATAAGGATAGCGAGAGTAGTGATCAATATGACATTGTTAAGCTTGCTACAACAAATGAGAATATGTCATATATAGAAGTTAAATCAACGGAGAAGAGAGCTGAATATGATACACATTTTTATGACCGATATGGAGTGGAGGTACGCCTCTAGCGTCCCCAACAAGTACGCTATATACCGAGTTCGCCTCTTGGAAGATCTTAAGGAGATGGTGAAGTATTTTGTCATTCCATTTGAGGATATTCTATCAGGCAAGTATGAGGCTGAGCCTGTAAGTGATGGAAGCAAACTCAAACACCGTATTAAATTCCAACTGTAGATAGAGAAGTTATTAGGGATGGCAAAAAAAAACCCGAACCCGACGGGAAAAACCAAAACCCGAAATAATTGGGGTGGGGCGGGTTATCTTTATCGGGTTATGGGGCTGGTTTGGGGCTTAAACGGGGATTTTTAAATGGGTTTGGGGCAAAAGAGGAGAATAAGGTCTCCGCCCCGCCCCGCCCCGCCCGATTAATATATACACTTATACAAATATAAGTATTTTCTTACTATTTACGACATAATAAATATTTCTTTAGTATTTACTATTATGTCGTAAATAGTAAGAAAATACTATACATAAATACTTATATATGTATAAGTGTATATATTAATCGGGCGGGGCGGGTCGGGGACCTTATTCTCCGCTTTTTCCCCAAACCCATTTAAAAATCTCCGTTTAAGCCCCAAACCCGCCCGATAACCGATAAAGATAACCCGGACGGCCCCAATTATTTCGGGTTTCTGCCGTCGGGTTCGGGTTTTTTTTGCCATCCCTAATAACTTCTCTGTCTACAGTTGGAATTTAATACGGTGTTTGAGTTTGCTTCCATCACTTACAGGCTCAGCCTCATACTTGCCTGATAGAATATCCTCAAATGGAATGACAAAATACTTCACCATCTCCTTAAGATCTTCCGAGAGGCGAACTCGGTATATAGCGTACTTGTTTGGGACGCTAGAGGCGTACCTCCATTCCATATCGGTCATAAAAAATGTGTATCATATTCAGCTCTCTTCGACGTTGATTTAACTTCTATATATGACCTATTCTCATTTATTGTAGCAAGCTTAACAATGTCATATTGATCACCACTCTCGCTATCCTTATTCCTCCAGTCTAGCTTGTGTGACCTACTTAAGTACTCGTAGAGGAGTAACTCTCCATTATATCCCACACGCCTTTGATACTCCTCCGTGCTTGGACTAGTCTACTAAATATAGTCATCGGTAACTTTGATTGTGAAGAAGAAGGTGAAAGTGTTGATTTTCCCTGTAAAAAGATGATTTATCAAGTGAAATTTAAACACACCTTAATAACAAAATGTTTTTTCAGATAATATATTTTGATTTTGAGATAGATAATATGTTTATTCAAAGAATGTACATTGGAGTAAAACACGTATGTGAAGTACCAAATTTAGATTTTCGTAATTCTGTTGTTAGTTGTTGTTGCAGTGAGTGATAGTGAGCGAAATTTGGCCAGTGGTGGTGATTGAACAACAACTAACAACAACAACTAACAACAGAATTACGAAAATTTAAATTAGGTACTTCACATACGTGTTTTACTCCAATGTACATTCTTTGAATAAACATATTATCTATCTCAAAATCAAAATATATTATCTGAAAAAACATTTTGTTATTAAGGTGTGTTTAAATTTCACTTGATAAATCATCTTTTTTACAGGGAAAATCAACACTTTCACCTTCTTCTTCACAATCAAAGTTACCGATGACTATATCAAAGACTAGTCCAAGCACGGAGGAGTATCAGAGGCGTGTGGGATATGATGGAGAGTTACTCCTCTACGAGTACTTAAGTCGGTCACACAAGCTGGACTGGAGGAATAAGGATAGCGAGAGTGGTGATCAATATGACATTGTTAAGCTTGCTACAACAAATGAGAATAGGTCATATATAGAAGTTAAATCAACGGCGAAGAGAGTTGAATATGATACACATTTTTTTATGACCGATATGGAGTGGAGGTACGCCTCTAGCGTCCCCAACAAGTACGCTATATACCGAGTTCGTCTCTCGGAAGATCTTAAGGAGATGGTGAAGTATTTTGTCATTCCATTTGAGGATATTCTATCAGGAAAGTATGAGGTTGAGCCTGTAAGTGATGGAAGCAAACTCAAACACCGTATTAAATTCCAACTGTAGACAGAGAAGTTATTAGGGATGGCAAAAAAACCCGAACCCGACGGAGAAAACCAAAACCCGAAATAATTGGGGCGGGGCGGGTTATCTTTATCGGGTTATGGGGCGGGTTTGGGACTTAAACGGGGATTTTTAAATGGGTTTGGGGCAAAAGCGGAGAATAAGGTCCCCGCCCCGCCCGATTAATATATACACTTATACAAGTATAAGTATTACTATAAAGTATTTTCTTACTATTTACGACATAATAAATATTTCTTTAGTATTTACTATTATGTCGTAAATAGTAAGAAAATACTATATAGAAATACTTATATTTGTATAAGTGTATATATTAATCGGGCGGGGCGGGTCGGGGACCTTATTCTCCGCTTTTGCCCCAAACCCATTTAAAAATCCCCGTTTAAGCCCCAACCCCGATAAAGATAACCCGCCCCGCCCTAATTATTTCGGGTTTATGTTTTCCCCGTCGGGTTCGGTTTTTTTTCCAGCCCTAATAACTTCTCTGTCTACAGTTGGAATTTAATACGGTGTTTGAGTTTGCTTCCATCACTTACAGGCTCAGCCTCATACTTGCCTGATGGAATATCCTCAAATGGAATGACAAAATACTTCACCATCTCCTTAAGATCTTCCGAGAGGCGAACTCGGTATATAGCGTACTTCTTGGGGACGCTAGAGGCGTACCTCCACTCCATATCGGTCATAAAAAAAATGTGTATCATATTCAGCTCTCTTCGTCGTTGATTTAACTTCTATATATGACCTATTCTCATTTGTTGTAGCAAGCTTAACAATGTCATATTGATCACCACTCTCGCTATCCTTATTCCTCCAGTCCAGCTTGTGTGACCGACTTAAGTACTCGTAGAGGAGTAACTCTCCATTATATCCCACACGCCTTTGATACTCCTCCGTGCTTGGACTAGTCTTCAATATAGTCATCGGTAACTTTGATTGTGAAGAAGAAGGTGAAAGTGTTGATTTTCCCTGTAAAAAAGATGATTTATCAAGTGAAATTTAAACACACCTTAATAACGAAATGTTTTTTCAGATAATATATTTTTATTATGAGATAGATAATATGTTTATTCAAAGAATGTACATTGGAGTAAAACACGCTGTATTTGAGATAGATAATATCTTTATACGCTGACTTTATTTAGATTATCATGAGCAATACACAGGTCGTGTTTGGCTGATTTTGCATAACGTTTGATCAAATCATTTTTAGAGTAAATTAGAACGCTTAATGTACATGAATACATTTTGAGATTTTTTAACCATTTTGACCTGATTAGTTATTGCAAATCACTTGTCGCCTTGTCGCTATATTTGAGTAACATTTTTATTCACCTGTCAAAACAGTCATCCACTCATCCACTGTCATCGTGCATACTGTTTATGACATCTGATATGATTTTATGCGGTACACCTACTAAAGTCAATGAAAGAATCTTGAAAGGAAGAATGGACTAACCTGCTGGGAACACAACTATTTAGCTTAAAATCTCTATGGACAATAATGAAAGTGAGTAAGCCTCGGTGCTGATTTGGTAATGTTATTATACTTTGGTGTCTGATAGCTTGTTTCAGAAGGTAGTTTTCTGCTTTAGGCTTAGAAAGTTCGGTTACCTTTTTTTCAGAAATCAATTTGATTGTCCTGTGATAACTGTTTTTTTTCTCTTGCAAGTAATAGCATTACAATATGTACCATAATCTATATGACCACACAAATAAACAGAACAATTTGATTTTGGACAAAAAAAATGACCACTCGGTCTATATGACCACACACATAAGTTAACACATGTTTGATTATGATTTAATTGTGAAGCATTTGATTTTAGAGATTCGGATCCAAAGTTATCTCCGGTTTCCTTGTCGATTTTGAGGCATTTTTTTGTTTTCAGTTTAAGGCATGATATTAACTTCTATTTCTCAATCTGGGAAAAATTGCAGCTTGTTTCTGTTTCACGAACTAGTTCATGTTTTTGCTGTCCTTGTCTTTGTTCTAAAATGTCTTTAAGTAGGGATGTTCATTTAGTTGAATCCAGACCATTGTAAACTAGCTCTCTAGAATGATCTAAACTGGTTCATTAGAGTTGGTTTACACTTTACACCGACCACTTTGCATCTTTGTTAATTTCATTCGGCTTACGTATGGTCTGTTTTAACCTGATGAACACTCAGTCACATTAGAATCAAGACCAGGACCATTGTAGCAAAAACCATGTAGATCAACCTTGTCAGTTACCTGCAATGATTAAAAAGTGTATATACATGTTATATGCAAAACAATACCATCGTGGCCATAAAGAAGGGCTGCCCGATTTGCATTTAAAAACTCTCATATGCAATGCGTCATTCACATCACTTACTTATAATCTATGTAGAGCCCCAAAACAAAAAACACAAACAAAGGATGGCCATTTAACATCCCAAACCTGTAAACTCAGTTTTTTAAGTTAGGGTTTAGGTCTATAGAAGAAAACGCCTAATCCAGAGCAACGTACAGTACCCTGACGTACAACTTACTATAACTTGGTTGGTCTGGATTTGGTGCAAAGCCTCAAATTAAAACATGTCAACCGAACTATTCACCGCTGGTTGTGCAGGTTGGCCACCAGCCCGCCAGTAATAGCAGGAGCAACAGGCGGCCGAATAGAGGATTGCACTAGATTTCCAGTCATTTGCTTATTTGGCTTGTGTTTTTCTTCCTTTGTGCTAAAGTTAACTTTCAGGGGGGGGCGAGGTTGACATGCTACCAAATTAGTCTCGGGATTCCTTTTAACCTTTTTCTTTACCAAAGCTTCGGACACCCGTTGAGTTATTGTGATTTGGCCTGTGTGCGGTAAGTGCCTTTACAAAATTGGACTGCCCTGCCGCAGCATTAGCAGGCTAGCAGCCATTGTGTTGGATATTGAACTAATGGGTGCACTTGAATCAGTGATTAGCTTATCGGGAACGCGTTAGGCCAGACCCACAGAGCCAACATCGACAGTAAGAGTCTTCTTCTTCAAGTTTTGCTGGTCCTTTAACATCAAATTAGAGAGAAATATAATAAGTTCCACAACCGTAAACGCAAAGCATAATGGTTAGTTAAGCTGCTTAAAAGGCAAAGATGTATTTAAACAATTCATCTAAATGTAGTTTTTGTCAGACATTTAACAACAGAAGTTTAGGGACAATCGACTCCAGCGCATCTTATGTGACTATGGCCGATAATTATCAATACCTTGTGATCATTTAAAGCTTTTCTCCTTGCTTTTGCCCTAGTTTGATCTTATGCCCCATGGTTATCCATGCAGTCTACGTGAACTCTAATAGGATATATATTTTGCAAACACACCAAATGCCATGTATTTTAATGTGAGCTTGTGCACAAGAAACCAGCATATACAATGCAGTAGCGTATTGACATACTTTCATTTCTATGAAATGTATATGTGAATTTTATGATGAAATGTATATAATTAAATTTTCATTATTTTGAAGTGTTTTTGTTATAATCTTATAGGGAAAAAATGCGTTGTTCGATTTTGCCACTTAGGCACAACTCTACGATCTGATGAGTCAGTAAAAGTAAAAAATTAGATCAATTTTGATCAAAATTCATAAAATTTGTGGGATAATTTTGAAAAAAAGCAAAATATAAAAATATAAGTATCGTGAAAACAAAAACTTACAAAAAGAGGTTATCAATAAATTAAAGTTATTAAAAAAAAATTAAAAAAGTTATATGGTGGACATGGGTAGAATTAGTGGAGCTATTTTGGCCAAATAGGTACAACTACAAGTAATGCTTCGGGGTAGATATAGACATATAGTGTGGCTGAAATAAAAAGTGTGTGAATGACGAATTTTTTTTTCGCTTTCCAATTGTCAAAAAAAATAAAAATAATTAACCCTAACTATCGACTTTCTGCGTCCTATGTTGTACAAATTTTATATGTTAAATAAAACATTACACCTTTACAACAACAAAAAATATATAAAGTTAAATGTAAATTTATACAGTTTTCTTGTATTTCAAGCGATGTCTTGAGGATAATACGGTATTCCAGTCGTATTCCAGTGTACTTAATGATTTGAGTGATTAATATATTTTACCAGGGAACCTTGTTCCCTTTTACCCAAGAAAAAATAAATTGTACAATAACTTTTTATATTTTTTTATTAACTTTTGAAAATAAACAAATATCTACTTACACTTTATACTCTTAAATTTTATAATTTAAATTATAACATATATGTTGTTTCAAAAATATAATATATATATATATATATATATATATATATATATATATATATATATATATATATATATATATATATATATATATATATATATATATATATATATATATATATATATATAGATTTACGTTCATGTGGTATACACTTTAAAATAGGTTATAATAGGCACCAATCAAAATTTGACACATGTATATGAAGCATTTTAATAAATCCTAATTAATTATTTAAATTGGAAGGTCATTTTAGGTTATGTGTATCACTCTTTCTTTTCTCAATTGCCTTGCCATTAACCGTAATTTACTATCCCACTTTATAAAAAAATTCTCACTCAATAAAAATATCTAGATCTAGGAATAATCCATATCTATCGCCATCGATGATTTGTCGCGTGTTAAATTATTGTTGTCATTTATACCCTTGCCTCATTATCTACCGTTGCCGGAGTCTGGTAAAGAAACCATTCGGTTCTAAATATAATCTTTCTCCGACGAGCGGTTTTCTTGTCGGTGCTTACAGTGGCCATACGCTCGTGGTGCACTAGAAAGTGGTAGTTCTTCCTGTCACGATGATGTATCCGATGGTCGTGGTTTTTACAACAAATCATTCATGTATATCCACAACGAGATCCTACCTCCGAGGATTCCGATTAAACACTAGATCTACATATTTTGTTATATGGTAGTTTCTTGTTTATCCGAGATTGTGATATAATCCAATTTCCGGTTTGTGATATGATGAAGAAAGATCAAAGAATATTAAACAAATCTAGTACCAAACTGTTTTTTCTCCAAGGTAAGATGTTGTCTTTTTATCACCGAGAACATCATAACTTTAACTCGTTTTCGATGGCAACGTCTGCAAACAAGTAACATCTTTAGTTCTCCGCGGGGTTGCCTGTATCAGTTGGGTTTTATAGCATGTAGTGATTTTTTAACTTGTATAAGTTGGGTATTTTAAGCTGTATCAGTTTGGGTTTTTTTGGATTTTATAGCATGTATCAGTTTTTTTATGTATCAGTTGAATTCTTTTTGGATTTTATAGCATGTATCAGTTTTAAGTTGTAGTAGTTTGTATATATCAGTTGGGTATTTTAACCAAAGGTTTTAATTTGTTGATCAGGTTACTTGTTTATCTTTATTTAAACAAAATAACCCAACGTTTGTTGGATGTGTATGAGTAAATACTTATCTTGATCAAGTATTTGTGAAAAAGGTCACTAACTTTAGAGCAGTATTCATGTGTATTTATTTATAATTGCCATGACCTATTTGTATTTCAAAAAAATAATTTAATAGAAGTGATATGCATCAACAGTTTGTAAAAATATTGGTACATGATTTTGAAAGATGTAAACCTACGATTTGAGATTTGAAAATTAAAAAAATTATTAAAACTAAACTCCATCAACTATTTTGTATCATTAATAAAAAATGAATATAAAATGAGAGATGTAGAACATCTATATAAATTTTACGGTGAAGAATATGTGATTTGTTAAAGTAGAGTAAATTAGAGATTGTTTAAAACTAATATGCGTATGGAGTAAATTGGAGACTAAAAGGGTAGAAGTATATGCGTTTTTTGTAATTGGTGTATTAATTTTTTTATTATGGTCCACTGACGTTGTACATTATGAACTGATTTTATATTTAAATTGTGAATAATTAAGTTGGTACACTGCCATTAGTTTTTTAGTTTATTACTATTGTGCCACCCATTTAATAATATCTAATCTTGATACATTAAGCTTGATCCAATGGTCCATAACCATGCTTATTATAATGTATTTTAAGAGTGTTCACCACGATAACGCTCCCCTATATATATATATATATATATATATATATATATATATATATATATATATATATATATATATATATATATATATATATATATATATATATATATATATATATATATATATATATATATATATATATATATATATATATATATATATATATATATATATATATATATATATATATATATATATATATATATATATATATATATATATATATATATCTTTACATTATATATAAGAGGAGGAATATGCCACGTCACATTATATTAATCCACGTCAGCATCTTTCCCGGATATATATATATATATATATATATATATATATATATATATATATATATATATATATATATATATATATATATATATCTTTACATTATATATAACAGGAGGGATTTGTCACGTCACTTATCATGGCCCTAATCCACGTCAGCATCCCTAAAATAAAATTTGATAATTTGGTAAGTTAATCCCCGATTAATTTAATTTGGTAATTTAATCCCCGATTAATTCTCATTCCCTTCGCATAAACCCTTTTACCCAACTTCCAATACCATAGGACGATCAACAGCCAAATAACATGCGATGATCCAAAATTACAACGATCCAAAATTGTAAACATCAAGTAAAATTCGTAACCGGATCATCATTCTATATGAAGATATATGGATAGGGATTAGGTTATGAATTTTAATTTATGTATTTAGGGTTCATATTATGTGTTCCAAATTGCAATTATTTTGTTTCAATTCAAATACATGATTATACGATTTTTTTTGTTGCTTATTTCCTAATTTATTTGTTTATTCCAAGCTTTTTTGCAGATTGTTTTTGATAGCGCATAATAATCCAATGCGAGGTAATTATAATCATATTTTGAATGTGTGATTATGGAATTAGGTCTTAGAATTAACGTGAAGGAATGGGTTGAATTGTTTTTTACTGTCTCAATATTGCTTACATCAGTTTTTCCCATCCGCAATATTATAGTCTTTTTCATGTACCCATATCCGCAAAAAAAAAAAAAACTAAAACCGGTGTGTCATCATATAATGAAACGGGAGAAATGCCTTTGCATCCCAAAGAAATCTTATCTACTTTAGATTGCTTATTGAAAGTGTTTTATATGCTTAGGGCTGTATAACTTCAGTGGAGCGAGTGGCTTAGGTTGTACGCATGCTCGGAGAAGAGAATCATGAGGAGGGCCGATAATGAGTGATTTGTGGGCATTGAAGGGTCTCAATGAAGAAGGTATTCATGTTCAAAAGCTTTGACTTGAATAACTTTTGTTTCCCAAGTTTTAGTCTAATTATCTATGCATCTGTCAAAGTAAGCATAGATCGTCTGCTAAAAACTTCATTTATTAAACTTGAAAGAAGCTGGTAGAATAACAGATGCGTAGGTAATTAGATTTCATGAAATAAACTCGCCTTGGAGGGCATGAGAATATCTGAATCGAACGTAAAATTACTATTTTATTGACATTATTGTTTATATATTGATTTGATTCATCTATATGTACGTCTTTACAATCTTCCCCTGTGATCTGTAGTACATTGTTCTAATACTTGGATTTTGCAGGGTCCTTTCTACATCTGTGCTGGTCTCAACTATTATTATGGCACAGAGGTGGATGGATTTGGCTTGATTACGTATTCAGCGTCTGTGAAAAGGGTCAGGTGACAGCAAGTTTGAACATCAATGTTTGGTACGTGAGGGTACATTGGTCATATCACTTTTTTTGTTAGAATGTAGCATAGGCGTTATCGGTTAAATAGACATCTGACTGCTACATTTTTACTTGCATATTTGACAGTGTTGCGTAACCTGCAAAAGTGGAAAACAATGAGTAAATTTAGTACTACAATTAGAACCTGTTTACTATATTTTTTAATCATCTAGCCTTAATATCCCAATACTTAATACTACTACAGTACAAATTAAAGCTAATTAGGCGTTAATGGGATCGAGTGGTCTGTATCTAGGCTCTCAGAAAAAGCATCTATTGGCTTCAAATTAATCCTAAACAACTTGCCTGCTTTTATCAAACTACAGTTAGCTTAGCAAGGTTAAAAAATCGTATCTTTTACCTTTAATCAATTATAAATTGAATTGCAGTATTATGACAATATAGTTTATTTTTACAGTATTACCCCAGTTGTGACTTTTTTGCATAGCAAAAATGGCGTAATCCAGGAATGCTGCAACTTTCAGAATGTAATTTTTAAGTGATAGGACCATCATTTGTCTGGATATATCACTTTCAACTCTGAGAATAGCAAAGTTCGCCTCATTTTCTTGACTAACCTATATACGGTTTTGGATAAACTTATTATACAGGTAATATAATGATGAAGAGAAGAGCAGTGATAGGGTCAGTTAGTTCGACCTATAATGAATGCAGGGGGTGCAAGTCTAGGTCCAGAGCTGAGCAAGTACAACTTATTTATTATCTAAGAAATGGAAGGAGCTTGTGGAGGATGCAAGGTCCAAGCAACTTCAGACCCATTAGTACAACTAAGGTAAATGCCACATAATACTCCTTTTCATGATGGTCTCTTCTTTTTTGACCTGTGTTATCCAGTCAACTATCTTGATAACCCACGTGTATGTCATTTGACATGGATTTAGACGAGACTCGTGAGACGCTGTGGTTTATTTGGAGGATGGAAAGGTGACTCAGCTGGAGCATGTTTGAGGCAGCAAAGTCAGGTGTATAATTATTTTTTGACATAAACTCTTTATAAAGTTGTATTTTCTTAGTAAATATAAAAGCACCACTGATAACGCTGTTTTTGAGTTTTAGACGTTAGTTGTAGGTTTATTTACATTTAAAATAAGCATTCGATAACCAATTATGAAGAAATATAATTCTGTTTACCATAACTGCATATGCATACATCCAGTTGTCAAAAGCCCAAAAAATAGATGTCATCCCTTGATCCCCTTGGCTGCATGATTTTCTTGAAGAGAGTCTATAAGCAGGAAGTTTGCCTAGAGTGGATAGTGGTGAAAAATTAAACATTTCTAACTTGCACAGTGGTGTGGAAAATAGACTTTGAAACTGCCTTTTAAGCAACACGAGTTCAAGTTTAAGGAAGAAACGGATAAAGTTAACAATTGTAGAGAAGCATTAACTGCAGCTTCCAATTTATCTGATCTAATGCACACAAAAAAATTACCTTATGATCAAATTTTAGTGTTAGTAAGGGTGTTTGGTAAGTTTATTCTAGGTGTGCTTTAGCTTGGTTTTGT
Source organism: Glebionis coronaria (assembly GCA_025667525.1). Classification (NCBI taxonomy): domain Eukaryota; kingdom Viridiplantae; phylum Streptophyta; class Magnoliopsida; order Asterales; family Asteraceae; genus Glebionis; species Glebionis coronaria. Next base: position 535,673,694 of record CM046882.1, read on the forward strand.
GGGAAATTATGTGTATTTGAAAAGTTGATATTTAAATCTAAACATAAGTTTATTTTGTGAATTATAATAATTTGTTCAAAGTACACACCTCTCTTAACGATATTTAATGCTTTGTGTGGTTTCTAATAGGATTTACATTTGAATAATTTTTATATCAATCATTTCTGAATTCTAAATACCTGTGGTTTATGTTTAGCGTGTAGGTAAGATTTTGTATGTGAATATAATTCATCGAGTAAGGTATCTTGGCGAGATGATCTGATCCCAATTATGGTTGCAGCCAACACTGTTGTTTGGTTTTAGTTCAACATTTTGCAGACTGAGCTTCATGGGAGTGTTCTTTTGAAGTGTCGAACAATAATAAAGCATATACTTTGTTTAGAAAGGTGAACAGTAATAAAGTATTAGGGGTCATACTCTTTAAGTAATACGAGCTCATGGTAGGTGCTCCATGATTTCGTCTTTCAGATGATCCTAGAGATGCATGAAGAAAAAGCTTTCCTACATACTACCTGACCAAGGAACCGTCAAAGACACGGATGGCCCAAACCGATGCATGACTCAAAATTGCTCCTCCAAATGAGAGAATTTGAAATATAAGAAATAAAATTAAGTGAAGTAATAAAGATTAAAATATGAACGATGTCGCCTAGAAGAGTAAAATGTATGCAAGCCTAGAGCTGACTTGAGTTTATAGTAACAGAAGAAATACCAGTGTCCCAACTGTCACAATCAAGACAGCTTACTTGGACTGACGCTAAGACTCAAAATGACCCATGAATTTTGACCACCAAAGCCATTGTGACAACCTAATCAAATTCCTTTCTACCTCTCCCCGTCACGACCCCGATCAGTCAAAACCACAATGTCACTTTTTACCCCTGGAGACAGGAGCAGAGTGCTCCTGAAATCCCCGTGTTGACGACCCGACCCAGACTCACACAGATATAGCGCGGCGGCTGGTGGCCAACTTTGCCCACTCAGCTGATTCCTTAATAAAATGTACTTTAGGTATGCTAGGGCTATTTGACTTGAAAGATAAATTCTTTCGTATAATATAGTGCTATTGGGATTACAAGCTTTGTGTTTACAGATACTTAAACATGTAATCTCACATCCATTGATGAACTTAGAATTAGTATCATCGTGTAATAATAAATTCTGTAATGGAGTTTAACATAATGTTTATCAAAATAAATTGATCATGTATAGGTGACGAGTTATAAATGGAGTTTCCGGACCTTTATCAGGTCATAGAACTCTAGACTAAGCGGTCGTGGCAATTCAAAATTCAGAGAAGGCTATTGCGAACTCTTACCAAACAATGATATTGAAAATCAAGAGTTACGCATATAACCGTTTCAAAGGGAAATGTTGTTCATGTGGCCGTCCTTATCCTTATCGAGATATTGAGGAGCAAGTATAGATGATTCACTGCTGCATATGTAAGGATTGGTTTCACAAGGAGCATTTTGGTCATGAGTCCACTAATGAGCAGTTAGTATTATTAGTTATTGTACTCATCAAATCATATATATCGTCACTATGCTAAGAAGGGAATCAGTCACTTTCTTTTTAAGTAATTGCTTAGTATGGGCTAAACAAAAGAGGGGCGAGAAAATGCAACAACAGGAAAAGGGGAATTCTCTCAACAATCTTGGGCATGTGGAGAAGTTGGGAATTCTTTTAGGCATTTCTGACATGAAAGATGAGATTCGTTAATTCCTGGTAAGTTGCCTTTACTGTAATGCTAATATCGCATAGTTTCGCTATATACTTTGATTAAACAATTTTTTCAATTAAATATCAATTATACTAATGTCACACCTAAAGTTGATTACTGTAGTTTTCAAATATACTCAATAAAAGTACATACTTTAGTTGAGGTGTATGAATCTATGAGGATCTTAGTGCGTATAAGTTTAGCTACAAAAAGAACTATCTCATAGTTAAATATATCTAACAGAAAGAAATGGTTTAAAAGGTCTATCTAACCTCCAAAATATTTTTTTGTCAACATGAAGCAACCCATGTTAACATTTACTAAAAGTTAGTGTTATGACCCCTCATGAAATGTAGCCATCTTGGCATTACGTTTATGTTGGTCTTGTGTCTAATTACATGTCAGATTTGTAACCTTTAAATTATATTATTGCTTGACGTTTAAATTAATAAATAATAGCTGATACACGAGGGACACTTGACCGAAACCGCGAGGTGAAGAACGCAGCCTCTATACACTAGGGGTGGAAGACAGCAGCTGGGAATTCCACTTGGTCAATCAAGAATGTAAGTTACGGTTGCAATTTGTAAAGCTATGATAGCGAAGATAGTTCCAAATCCTTACAGACTATAGGCAACATTTAAAGTTTTGTCACAAAGGTCCGTGTTCTTTCCCAATGATAATGTCTTATATGGACATGGTATAATATTTCATGAAAGTGATTAAGATTCATTCCTTCATATCAATTACCTCTATATAGACCTGGATACATCAAGAAAGTAGTACCTCAATGTCATTACAACAAGAACATATGAGGAACAATTGGAAACCATCAAGCATGTTACTGAAGCAGGAACTAATGTTTGTTTAGGACATGTTGCGTGTTTAAAGAAGTTTTAAGTGGTTAATTACGAATGGATTTCAATCTATTTGTTCTTATTGCAAAACAATACAAAATAAGTACAGTAATTTTTTTATGCAAACTTAACAGATCTCTACAATTTGACATTATATTAAGATATTGCAATACCCTTTTGATCATGGTTTCATACTCCTGATGGCACCAATCGTTTAAATAAAAGGTTAATGATAAAAAGAGTTGTTTTTAATGAAAATTTACCAACTAAGTTAACAATGTCACAACTTTTTCATCGTATTTGCGAAGTATTTTTTTTACATATAATATTTGTTGATAAATAGTTTATATGTTCAATATACGGAAGATTTTATAATTTTATATATAATTTTTGTTAATCATTTAGAATATAATTTTTTTTTTGAAAATCAGTTTGTCCCGGTGGATTTAAAAATCGGTTTTCAAAACATTGCTTACAACATATTTATTGTTTGTAATAATACTTTCACGTGAGGGTGAAATGATAAACATAATTTATGTTTCTAATCTATTTTTGAAATTAGACTATTAATTTAGAACGTTCAATAGTAATATACCGGGCTATACTTTTAAAACAGAGGGAGCATAAATAAAAATATCATAAGCTTAATAACAAGGGAACCAGCTGAGTTAGCTCAGTTGGCCACCAAGGGTAACCTTGGGGAGGTATTCTTGGAGAGGTCTCGAGTTCGAGTCTCATCAAGAACCTTCAGGGGCCCGAATTAAGAAGCAGGAGTGGGGTTTATCCCCTAAGGAGAAGGTTCGAGTCTTGCATACTGCCCAATTGGATGTCACTGTAAGCTCGAATCACTAACTACTAACTCGCCGTTCAAAAAAAAAAAAAAAAAAAAAAAAAAAAAAAAAAAGCTTAATAACAAGGGATAATTATCAAAAAGGTCCTTTAATTTTGAGCAATTCGTGATTGAATCTAAAAAACATGTTTTTCCTGATACGGTTCAGGGCAACAAAGAATATAGGGCAGTAACCATTTAGATTATGACAAGTGTCCAAAGAAATAGAACAATTCTGACATATTGCCCCAAGATATAGGGCAACAGAGGACACGTAGCACATTCTGCGTCCAGCTGCCCAAAAAAATAGACCATTTCTAGAAAGAGAAAATTTTGGTGTTTTTTGGGAAAAAATAATGGGCAACGAACTTTTTTTGTAATTTTCCCTATTAACAATGACTGTTACAGATCCGATAACAACGCCACTGATAGGAAAAAAAAGGGTACCCCTGTTGGTACCCCCTACCCCACCAAAAAAGTACAAAAAGTACACTATTTGTGTACTTTTTGTCTCTCAGCTTTTTTCTGGACAGTTTTTTTATCAGTTTTTTTTTCCGTATTTTTGTCAGTTTAACAGTTTTGACCTATTAAACTTTATATTTCTGATTCCGTATTTTTCGATTCACAGTTTTATAACAAAACCAAAATTATAAAAATAAAAAGAAAAATTAAAAAAAAATAAAAAGGTTAAAATTGAGGGGTATAGATGGGAGTTTTGGAGGGGGTCTTTATAACCGGACCCGAAAAAAATCAAACAATTCTAAAATGAATCCATGACAACGCCACTGACAGAAAAAAAAATCAAACAATTCTAAAATGAATGGATGATTGACAACAAAATAACTACTAGACAAAATCGTATAATAACTTTTTTCAATAAATGAACTTTCCAAATTTGTCATTTCTAACGCAAATTTCTCAATTTCTTTCATTTAAACACAAAACAAGAAACCTTTTACTCAAAAATATATTAAGTATAAATAAAAAACATATTTTTTATTGATTTAATCATGTGAATTTAATTTTCATGTTACCTAATATTTTTTTAAAAATACTCAAATTATAAACTATAGTTAGTTTAAAAAATTGTATAATATTAGTACTTTCAATAGCCATACTTAAAAATAATAAGTTTCTAAAAATATTTCCAACATAGTATATTACTCCTATTGATTATGCAAGCCTTGGCAAAAATACTTTATGTGCAATTTATTTTTATATTATACTTCACTAGAAGGGTACTCGCGCGTTGCGGCTGCGGGTACCTGTAATTCAAGTTTAGGCGTCACAAATTAAAAATGACAAACTGGTTAATTGAAGAATAATAAGAAAATGATCATAGTCTGACTTGGTTCATCGGTTTGTATCGAGCTCTTGTGGTTATCTCCGTTCTGTTTTCCCATAGCTTGTATTAGCAAACTGAACAGATAGCTATTCTGGTTTTCGGTTAAACCTATTGGTTTTGTGCAGTTTTAAACGCATATGTACCATCAACATGTAAATTATATGAAATTTTGTGTGTTTTATTAGTTAGTACAAACGTATAATAACATGTATATTTTATTTTAAGGGTATTTTAAAAAAATAGTATTAATTAGCCTTTTTAATACATTAATTAATGCATACTTGTAACATACGTTTTATAATTTGTATTAATTAACATTCATTTTAAGAGTGAATTAAATATTTGTACCATAAGCTATATAATTTGTAATGCTTAATATCTCAAAAAATGGTTGTAATGTTTAATTAATTTGTACAATATGCTTAAAAATATGTATTACTTAAAAATTAATAAGGAGAGAGATATCTAAATGCTTTATATGTAGTATAGATATTTAATAGAAATTTCATATAAACATCGCTTAAAATACATATATAAAAAACAAAAACACACGGTCAATTAACCAAGCCAAATCAAAAAGTAAGGCTATTTCAAAACCAAATCTAGAAACAAAAATCAAATAACAAAAAACAAAACAACTTTTAGAATTGATCAACAAACTCAATGCGAAAAAAAAGACCGTACGTAGCCAAAGATTAACATGGGACAAAACACGTTCGTTGGTTGGACCATGACCTAAAAAAGATCATTTTAGTTTTCTTTTAATAAAAATGGAACTTATGTAGGTATAAACGACGGAACATATCAACATATACTAAAATTCGGAGAAAAACATATGGATGACATTGTTGATAAAAGAAAGAACATACTAAAATTAAAAAAAACCTATATATGGATGATTAATCAACTGATTCATTATTGATAAGGTGACTAAATCTGAATTTTTTGGATTCAATATTTTATGCATTAGTTTTACCAAATAAAAATAAGATAAACAACAATTAAAAATCATACCCGTCCATTGGACGGGTTTTGCCACTAGTATATATATATATATATATATATATATATATATATATATATATATATATATATATATATATATATATATATATATATATATATATATATATATATATACGCATGGTTTTTAATATCAAAATAAAAGCATGAGCTATTATGTATTTAAATAAGAAGAATTTCATGTATATTCTTCTGAAAACTCTAAATTACATAAATATCTTTGTAAAATTTTTAATTACACCAATATTTTTTCAAAACTTACAAAATTCACAAAAATACCCACATATAAAATACACTTTAATATGTATTTATATTTTGAAACTCTATTTTTACAATTCCTCTGGCTATTTTACCCTTCTCTTCAATGTTATCTACAACTACATTAGAAACTCTATAAAATAATACATTTGGTACCACCAAAATTTATTAATTAAAAGATTTATTAATTAATCGATAAATTAATAAGTATTAATTTATATATTAATTAATATTTTATTAATTTATAATAGAATACTGAGTTTACAAACACATTTCAAGCTTCCACTTAACTATTGTATACAATGCATGTACGTATATCAAATGAACAACCCAATTTGAAAGAAACCTTCAATCTCTCACCTTATTATGCTTCTTCTGTTCTATGTATCACTTTATGGACTTTAAAAATATTTTCTATATAGATACAAGATCAAAATAGGTTAACACAAACAAATCATACACACAACATGGCTTCCCATCTTAAAGGTGTGAAAAAAAACAACAATGACAGACGAGATTCGAAGAGCATTATACAAGCACAACACGGATAATCCAAGACTCACTCAAAAGCAATTGCAAGAATGGGTTCATAGTAACAATGATTTGCAGGTGAGTCAAGCAACAATATCGAATACAGTTAAGCGGTCTTTAGAGTATCTTTCACTTGCTCCCGAAAGAGGCGATGTTAAGCGACACAAACCGGCAAAATTTCCTGACCTAGAAAAATCTCTCTATGAATGGATTCTTCAATATCAAGAACATGTGAATATGACAGGTGAACTAATCATTGAGAAGGCGAAAAAGTTCATGAAAGATATGTATCCAGTGGATACTCCAGACTTTACCTTTTCTATTGGTTGGCTTGAAAAGTTCAAAGCAAGATATGGAATTAAAAAATTTTGGCGTTTTGGAGAGAGTGGATCTGTTAATAAGAGACAAAGTTGATCAATTTGAAATGAAAGACATCTCTAATATGGATGAAACAGATTTGTTTTTTTATTATTTTTTTTTTTATATTTTGTACTTTAGTGATGTAATTATTTACATGTTTTGATCTTAAACAGGTTTTGTTTTTTAGACTTCAACCGGATCATTCTCTTGCAACAATGCAGCTTGAAGGAAAAAAACAAGACAAGGAAAGACTAACTGTTGCTATTTGCTTGTAATGAGGACGGTTCAGAAAAACTTCCTTTATGGATTATCGGGAAATATGCTAAACCAAGGTGCTTCAAAATGTAAACTTGAACAATCTGAACTGTGAGTACCGTGCTAACAAACGAGCTTGGATGACTGGTGTGTTATTTGAAGAATATGTTCGCCAACTTGATAAAAAAATGGTTGGAAGAAAAATTCTCTTGATTGTGGATAATTGTCCTGCTCATCCAAAAATTATTGAAGGATTACGAAATGTTGAATTATTTTTTTTTTGCCACCAAACACAACTTCAAAAATTCACCTTGTGACGCGGGGATCATACGAGCTTTTAAGATGCATTATCGCCGTCGATTTTATAGAAGTCTTTCGGAGGGTTATGAATTAAGGGTTCCAAATCCAGCAAAAATAAATGTATTAGATGCAATGAATCTTGCAATTTCAGCATGGACTATGGATGTTAGTGCAAATACAATTGCGAACTGCTTTCGTCATTGTAAACTTCGATCAACATATAACATGACTTTTGAGAACTCAGATGAAGGTGGTGAAAGCACTCAAGAACTCTAGAATTTGATCAAAGAGTTGGGTTATCGCAATGTAATGGATGTCGAAGATGTTTTGACTCACCCAGAAGAAAATGTAGTTGCACAGTTGTTGACTGATGAAGAAATTATTGAAAGCGTTATTGGAATTAATAAAGATGATATCGATGAAGAAGATGATGAAAGTTTTACAATGGAGCCCTATTCGCGAAACGAAGCTATTAAAGCGGCAATCACATTGAACAATTTCTTGTTGAGCTATGAAAAAACAACACCAGAAGTTCTTACCATGCTAAGGAAAATTAGAGACGGGATTCAAGGGGAAATTGATTTCAACAAAAAAACAAAAGACAATTAAGTCATTTTTCAAGAAACCTTCATAAATCATTAATGTAATATGCTATATATAAGAAATTATTAATTTATATTTTATATGGGGTCTGACCGGCAAAAAATATTATCTTAGAGAGTTTATTAAATAATCGAGTATTAATTTATCGAGTTTCTACCGTACTCCTAAAAAATTACTTTAAAACACAAAATTGAAAGCATTCCAAACTAGGTTTACAAGAATAACAGTACAAAACCATCGTATTATTAGTTCTCTTATTCCATCTCAAACCAAATTTAAAATAGTATATTTAATTAAGAAAACCAGATGTGTTCGTCACATGAATTGATATGTGTTTCACTATCTTAATTTTACCTTTCAACTGTTATTATAATAATGACATGGAAGCAATGAAACAAGTTGCAATTGGTGAAATGAGGATGGAATTTGCGAACGAGCAGAACATGAAATGACCACCCGATTGAATGGGTGTATTCATATCTTTAATTAAGATTTAAAGGGCACAAATGTAATTTGTAATGTTATTTAATATTTTATAACAGAGTTAAAATATTTAAATAAATTATTTCTAATTTAATTTTAATTTTGGACATATTTGTGAATTTTGTGTTTTAAAAGGATATTAATATAATTAAAAAATTTATAAGGATATTTATGTAATTTGAAATTTTTGTAAGGATATAAATGAAATTTTTCCATTTAATTTAAGTAAGTACACGAGGTTAGGGGTGAGCAGAAACCGAACCGCGAACCGTAAAACCACAAAACAACCGCAAAAATCGGACCACAGAAACCTCACCACGACAAAAACCGACGGTTTGGTTTTAAAAAAAGGAAAACCGCAAACGCGGTTCGGCTGCGGTTTTCGCCCGTAAAACCGAACCGCACCACACAATAATTATTTTATACTGAAAAACGTCACATCGACTATTTTATGCGAGTTATAAGAGTTCTAGTGCATATTATCATTGATATTCATATAAGTTATTAGTAATGTGTTTGTTAGTTTCAATTTATGCATTTTTATAATCGGAAAAAATCAATATTTTAAACAAACAACCGCAAAAAGCCACAATTATATATAAGTCACAAGTAATAGTTCCGTGTGGTTAAAAACCGCAAAACCGCAGAAACAAAAAAAACACAAAACCGAAACCGCGGTTTTTGATTCGGTGCGGTTTCTATTTTTATAAAAACCGCAAGTACGGTTACAGTTCAATTTTAGTAAAAAAACCGGACCAAATCGAACCATGTTCACCCCTACACGAGGTTGTACATATACAAATAATTTTATGTAATTTCTCTTCGTGAGTTTAGGTAATGATGTTCGATTTTTTTTCAATAAAGACTCATGTTATTTTATTTTATAAGTTTTACTATACATTCACGTATTCGGATATATCTTTATAGTTGATAATAATTTTAGAATAACTTAAAATAAAAAGAATAAGAGTTCATTGAATATGTTTTTCTATATATAGAATTCTGCAACACTCCAATTTTCCCAATCAAAAGTTACCACTCTAAAAATGACGAGGAGTAAACACTTTTCACCGACCCATGGTCACTTGGGTCGCTTTTGACATATGCATACGGACGGAGCTAGGGGAGTTTTCGCGAGTGGCTATGATCCTTATGAATTTTTTTTATGTAGTTTTAATATATGAAGAAAACATCGATTTTTTCTAAATATATCTTAAATGCACCCAGTCAATTGGAACATAATTTTACCCTCCGTTTTAATTCACGTTTTACATCTGTTATATTATGGTTCAAATATATTTGTACATTCGATCATATTTCGTCCTGTCTTCGTCCCCACATATGCATAAACTTAGCGATCAAAGATTTCTTTCATAAAATTAATTCAAACACTCACGGCAAAGGATACAAAATAGTAAATCGAAACACCAGACTTTTGCCGATAAGAACCAATTAACAAACAAACTTTTTATTTTACTTCTTTCTTTTAGCCGGTGGTAAGTTGTAACAACGATCAAACCATAATACGAATAACGAAGGAATACTCAAAACTGTATTGATCAACACGAAAAAACATATGTTGAAAATTAACACGTGTTTATTTATTTTGTTTTTGATACATTTAGATTTTTTGCACTTGAAACGATCAAGCTATTTATCAAATACAGCGTGTTATTATCAGTTTTACAAACGTTGTATTTAATAGATTTGATTTTACTAGACAAAAAAAAATAACGACATAGCTTGTTTTCCGTTTATTTTTTACTATCATATAAATAATAATTATTAAATTTATATAGAAAAATGTCTTGATCAAATTCAACTATAGCTATCACATTACAATTTTTTATATAATAAAAACAAAAAATCAAATAGGTCTAAATAATAAGCCGCCTATTGACCTTGTTATCTAACACAATCGACATTAGTTTTAAATGTCACTATGACAAAAACCGAGATAAATGGGAGATTAGATACTGTTGTATAATTATTTGTTTATTTTTATTTTTTTATCTAATATTTGATAAAATTTATGTACTAATTAAAAACATATTTAAAATCCAATTTATTTATATAATATATACATCAAATATTAGTATCACAAAAAAAATACTTTAAACCAAAATCGATAAAAAAATCTAAAAAATCAAAATAAACAGTAAATTGAAGACGAATGTAGTATGAAATAAGTTGTTAAAAATACATTGCCACGACTTTGTAGTTCACTCTTCGCACACCCGATGGATAAAATTACCTTTTTGGATAGGGGTATTTCCATAAATAACCATTTCAAAATGCCATTTTCTGATAATGGTAAGTTTCTCAAATATAGTCAGGGCGATCAGGGCAATCGAGGCAACCTATCCTCCCTGCGTGACACGTGTCCCGGTGAGTCGGTTGTCTCGGTTGCCTCGGATGCATCGGTTGCCTCCGAATTCCAAAAATACATTAGGTCTCCTCGAATGTCTCGATTGCCTTGGACCATTTTAGAGACATTGAGATTTAGCTGATATTTTAGCGACAGAGTCCGGTTATTAAACAACCCTCTTTTTTGGTGGAATCCAAGGGCTCAATCTGGGCATCCATTAGGAGGACCAGATCAAATGATAAAAAACACGGAGGGACCAAAATAGCCAAACTTTAAAACTTATATCAAGGGATAAAACTGAAAATAATAATAACATACAACTACCGCCCATCTTCGGAACAGATAAAAAAATTTCTCTCTCTATAACAATCAACCACTCTCATTTCTCTCTCTAAAACAAATCAAATCCTAACGGGATTAATAAAATTACCCCATAAAAACCTTCAAAACCCACATAACAAAAACAGCAATAGAAAAATCGAAGAACAACCGACTTGATACCGCCAAAAAAGCGGTTACATCGAACCGACAGAAATTATGCAAGATTGTAAATCCTTTATTTGGAGTTATATAGCTAAATCTAGTGATTTTGTAATAATAAACTGATGATTTTGTATTTTTTGATGATTTTTAAGATGGTTATTTCGACTTTCTTTGATTTAATTTGCTTATTTTTTTTTATATGATATTTTGATGATTATATGCTTATTTCTGAGTTCGATTTATGTATTTGATGATTTTTGTGAAGATTGGTGTTGTATTGTTAACATTAGTTTTTATGATGGATTTTTTTCATATTATTTTGATTTTTGGCTTATTTCTGAAACTTATTTCTTATCTAGAAGCTATTTAGGAAGATTTTTGTGAATTTTGTTAATGTTAGTTGTCTATAGAGTCAACCTGGTCTGGTGATAATGTGTGGCTTATCACGAGTGATAATTGGCTTATCACGAGTGATAATTGGCTTATCACCAGTGATAATTGGCTTATCACCAGTGATAAATGCCTTACTACCAGTGATTAAGTACAGATTAAACACGCTCAAAAAATGTTTTAAAAAATAACGTTTGATATGTTAAGATTCTACTTTTTGAAAAAACATAATAAATGATTGGCATAACTAAACCATTAGACATTGTAAAATACAGCAAGAAAATGTATATATTGTTTGATTTTTGACATTTTTATGATTAGGTAGTTATCCATTTTATGTTTTAACTGTTATATTGTGACAACAATCTATTATGATTCTCTTGATAAGGACCACACCTATCATTATGATTTTGAGTCGGGCTTATAATATACAAGCAAGAGAAAGAAGTTCGAAAAGTGGTGATATCAGTTTCTGAGTTCAACAAGCGATTCAATTGATATGATAGGTTTTAAAGATGGTATATCTGTTATTGGAGGGGTGATTGGACCTTAAAGATATTGTAATATAAAGATGTGGATGTTGATTCTTTGACATTGGGTACTGTGAGGAGCTTGTGGAGGAAGAGGTGCACAATGACGAGATGTCTTGGAACGATTATAGGAGATGATACAGTAGCTTTTAGAAGCAAATACTATTGTGGGGCCGAGCGAGTGAGGTATGTACCATTGTTAAAACTTGTGGGTATCCAAAAGCGGATATTTTCATTTTTATATCTGTTATGTTAAATAAAAATAAAATGCATTCTTGTATTCAAAAGGTTGCCTTTTGTTATGTTATCTAGCGTTTTATATGATTATAGTTAAGTGCTACTGTATAAATGAAGATGACAAAAACTGATTTGCATATGAAATAAGGTATTAACTACATAAATGATTGTTTATTATCAATTTATCATCAAAAGGCTATGTAAGAAGATGCGACAACAAAAAGGTATGATGGATTGAGGGTGCCAAAAAAATATAAACAGTCTAATCGACTTATTGTTAATTAATATATAAATTTTAAGTTTTTAGTTCATTAATGAAACCACAATGTAAAAGTGAACTCATTTTATCGAACTGAGCCGGACCGACATGTTAACTAGACAAACAATTTCACCTAGACAAAACTAGGAACCACCTTGGTTTTTTGGTTGGCTAAGCAACTGTTGCCGATGACTGGCATACTGTATTTTTTTGATTTTTGACAGATGAACGAGAGTCAAGTTTTTTGGAGATACAACATTCAGAGACATGTGTGGTGAATTTGCAGGCTGAAATCGAAAAGCTAAAAGAGGAAACTGAAACGAGCAACTTTGATATGAGACAGAAATTTGAAGACATGCAAAGACGGGTTGGAAGCTCAAGAGGAGTGTGAGTATCTCAAAAAAGCAATTCCGAAGTTACAACCACTGAAGAAAATCTAATTGGAGAATGCAGTCAACTTCAAAAGTCAAACCGAGATCTAAAGCAAGAAAGGCTCGACTTATACAATCGATGCTCGAACCTGGAAGCGAAACTAAAGGCGTGACAATATAATTACTCCAAGTTGTCTGGCAAATTGGAAGATTTAGAAGATAAGTTTTCGTTGATGATCAATGAGATTGTTACAAAAGAGAAGGTATTTGATTCTGAGCTCGAGGCTTTACATTTGAGGCAGCTAGCTGCTGGTAACTATTATATTCAATCACCACCACTGGCCAAATGTCGCTCACTATCACTCACTGCAACAACAACTAACAACAGAATTACGAAAATCTAAATTTTGTACTTCACATACGTGTTTTACTCCAATGTACATTCTTCGAATAAACATATTATCTATCTCAAAATCAAAATATATTATCTGAAAAAACATTTTGTTATTAAGGTGTGTTTAAATTTCACTTGATAAATCATCTTTTTTACAGGGGAAATCAACACTTTCACCTTCTTCTTCACAATCAAAGTTACCGATGACTATATCGAAGACTAATCCAAGCACGGAGGAGTATCAGAGGCGTGTGGGATATAATAGAGAGTTACTCCTCTACGAGTACTTAAGTCGGTCACCCAAGCTGGACTGGAGGAATAAGGATAGCGAGAGTGGTGATCAATATGACATTGTTAATCTTGCTACAACAAATGAAAATATGTCATATATAGAAGTTAAGTCAACGGAGAAGAGAGCTGAATATGATACACATTTTTTATGACCGATATGGAGTGGAGGTACGCCTCTAGCGTCCCCAACAAGTACGCTATATACCGAGTTCTCCTCTTGGAAGATCTTAAGGAGATGGTGAAGTATTTTGTCATTCCATTTGAGGATATTCTATCAGGCAAGTATGAGGCTGAGCCTGTAAATGATGGAAGCAAACTCAAACACCGTATTAAATTCCAACTGTAGACAGAGAAGTTATTAGGGATGGCAAAAAAAACCCGAACCCGACGGGAAAAACCGAAATCTGAAATAATTGGGGCGGGGCGGGTTATGGGGATGGTTTGGGGCTTAAACGGGGATTTTTAAATGGGTTTGGGGCAAAAGCGGAGAATAAGGTCTCCGCCCCGCCCCGCCCCGCCTGATTAATATATACACTTATACAAATATAAGTATTTCTATATAGTATTTTCTTGCCCGATTAATATATACACTTATACAAATATAAGTATTTCTATATAGTATTTTCTTACTATTTACGACATAATAAATATTTCTTTAGTATTTACTATTATGTCGTAAATAGTAAGAAAATACTATACATAAATACTTATATTTGTATAAGTGTATATATTAATCGGGCGGGGCGGGTCGGGGACCTTATTCTCCGCTTTTGCCCCAAACCCATTTAAAAATCCCCGTTTAAGCCCCAAACCCGCCCATAACCCGATAAAGATAACCCGGACCGCCCCAATTATTTCGGGTTTCTGCCGTCGGGTTCGGGTTTTTTTTTGCCATCCCTAATAACTTCTTTGTCTACAGTTGGAATTTAATACGGTGTTTGAGTTTGCTTCCATCACTTACAGGCTCAGCCTAATACTTGCCTGATAGAATATCCTCAAATGAAATGACAAAATACTTCACCATCTCCTTAAGATCTTCCGAGAGGCGAACTCGGTATATAGCGTACTTGTTTGGGACGCTAGAGGCGTACCTCCACTCCATATCGGTCATAAAAAATGTGTATCATATTCAGCTCTCTTCGCCGTTGATTTAACTTCTATATATGACCTATTCTCATTTGTTGTAGAAAGCTTAACAATGTCATATTGATAACCACTCTCGCTATCCTTATTCCTCCAGTCCAGCTTGTGTGGCCGACTTAAGTACTCGTAGAGGAGTAACTCTCCATTATATCCCACACGCCTTTGATACTCCTCCGTGCTTGGACTAGTCTTCAATATAGTCATCGGTAACTTTGATTGTGAAGAAGAAGGTGAAAGTGTTGATTTTCCTTGTAAAAAAGATGATTTATCAAGTGAAATTTAAACACACCTTAATAACAAAATATTTTTTCAGATAATATATTTTGATTTTGAGATAGATAATATGTTTATTCAAAGAATGTACATTGGAGTAAAACACGTATGTGAAGTACCAAATTTAGATTTTCGTAATTCTGTTGTTAGTTGTTGTTGCAGTGAGTGATAGTGAGCGAAATTTGGCCAGTGGTGGTGATTGAACAACAAATAACAACAACAACTAACAACAGAATTACGAAAATCTAAATTTGGTACTTCAAATACGTGTTTTACTCCAATGTACATTCTTTGAATAAACATATTATCTATCTCAAAATCAAAATATATTATCTGAAAAAACATTTTGTTATTAAGGTGTGTTTAAATTTCACTTGATAAATCATCTTTTTTATAGGGAAAATCAACACTTTCACCTTCTTCTTCACAATCAAAGTTACCGATGACTATATCGAAGACTAGTCCAAGCACGGAGTAGTATCAGAGGCGTGTGGGATATGATGGAGAGTTACTCCTCTACGAGTACTTAAGTCAGTCACACAAGCTGGACTGGAGGAATAAGGATAGCGAGAGTGGTGATCAATATGACATTGTTAAGCTTGCTACAACAAATGAGAATAGGTCATATATATAAGTTAAATCAACGGCGAAGAGAGCTGAATATGATACATATTTTTTATGACCGATATGGAGTGGATGTACGCCTCTAGCGTCCCCAACAAGTACGCTATATACCGAGTTCGTCTCTCGGAAGATCTTAAGGAGATGGTGAAGTATTTTGTCATTCCATTTGAGGATATTCTATCAGGCAAGTATGAGGTTGAGCCTGTAAGTGATGGAAGCAATCTCAAACACCGTATTAAATTCCAACTGTAGACAGAGAAGTTATTAGGGATGGCAAAAAAAACCCGAACCCGACGGGGAAAACCAAAACCCGAAATAATTGCGGCGGGTCGGGTTATCTTTATCGGGTTATGGGGCGGGTTTGGGGCTTAAACGGGGATTTTTAAATGGGTTTGGGGCAAAAGCGGAGAATAAGGTCCCCGACCCGCCCCGCCCGATTAATATATACACTTATACAAATATAAGTATTACTATATAGTATTTTCTTACTATTTACGACATAATAAATATTTCTTTACTATTTACTATTATGTCGTAAATAGTAAAAAAATACTATATAGAAATACTTTTATTTGTATAAGTGTATATATTAATCGGGCAGGGCGGGTCGGGGACCTTATTCTCCGCTTTTGCCCCAAACCCATTTAAAAATCCCCGTTTAAGCCCCAAACCCGTCCCATAACCCGATAAAGATAACCTGCCCCGCCCTAATTATTTCGGGTGTATGTTTTCCCCGTCGGGTTCGGTTTTTTTTCCATCCCTAATAACTTCTCTGTCTACAGTTGGAATTTAATACGGTGTTTGAGTTTGCTTCCATCACTTACAGGCTCAGCCTCATACTTGCCTGATGGAATATCCTCAAATGGAATGACAAAATACTTCACCATCTCCTTAAGATCTTCCGAGAGGCGAACTCGGTATATAGCGTACTTGTTGGGGACGCTAGAGGCGTACCTCCACTCCATATCGGTCATAAAAAAATGTGTATCATATTCAGCTCTCTTCACCGTTGATTTAACTTCTATATATGACCTATTCTCATTTGTTGTAGCAAGCTTAACAATGTCATATTGATCACCACTCTCGCTATCCTTAATCCTCCAGTCCAACTTGTGTGACCGACTTAAGTACTCGTAGATAAGTAACTCTCCATTATATCCCACACGCCTCTGATACTCCTCCGTGCTTGGACTAGTCTTCGATATAGTCATCGGTAACTTTGATTCTGAAGATGAATGTGAAAGTGTTGATTTTCCCTGTAAAAAAGATGATTTATCAAGTGAAATTTAAACAAACCTTAATAACAAAATGTTTTTTCATATAATATATTTTGATTTTGAGATAGATAATATGTTTATTCAAAGAATGTACATTGGAGTAAAACACGTATGTGAAGTACCAAATTTAGGAAGTACCAAATTTAGATTTTCGTAATTCTGTTGTTAGTTGTTGTTGCAGTGAGTGATAGTGAGCGAAATTTCGTATCGAGAAAAAACGTATTTTATAATAAATTTATCTTCCGTAACCTAAAATCGGATGTACCTCGTGCCACACCCGGCTCCCATATAAATACGCGCGTGAGTATATATATGTCGACAATTGTATAAATCTAGCTAAAACATGTAGAGATAGCTTTCAAAAACACTTGCAAATAATACAAGATATGTTATCTTAAGTAATACAAGATATGTTATCTTAAACTGAAATAACCGGTTTTTCGTTGAACCGGGTTGACGCGGTTTGATTAACCCGGCTGGGTTGTGATTTTTTATAAAAAAGATATTTCAAAAACTTTTTTTCTAGAAATATTTTTAAGTTTTAAAGATATATATTGAACTAATGATTATTATTGTTAGTTAAAATAAAGTTAAACTAACTTAATATAGTTTTATTATAAGCTATTACAAATTGTAAGACTAAATGAATTATTTTTATAAATTTTTACAATAATGTTTTAAATATAAAATTTAAAACTAAGGTTAGTGAGTAAAAAATAAATAATACACATTTAAAATATAAAAAAATATACATATATATAAAAAACCGGGTTGAACCGGTTAAAGCGGTTCTAGTGAGCTATGTGACTGTAATACCAACCAACCTTGATAACATGTGAATAAGTTTTGGAAATCGGAATCCCAAGTATAGAGAAAAAAACATTATTAGTATTTCATAATATAAATATAAATTTTTTAAAGTTTGAATGCTAAAGTTTCATATTATTCAACACAATAAACACTTAAGAAAACAAAGAGAAAGAAACCATTTACCTCTCCCTTTGGTACAAAACTCATTACCTTTGAAGAAGATGGAGTTGCGATTACTTTTGAGCGAACCTCAACTTGATCATCAAAATCTTCCAGGGTTCGACATGTTTTGATTTAATGGATTGGAGAATGGGGGTTGCGTCGTCTTTATTTATATAAATAAAGGGTCGGTGGTGGCTGTCGGTAAGCCCCATGTCGGTTTAAGGTAACCAAACCATAAATTCATATTTAGAAGGTTTTTTTTTTAATTAAGAATTTAGATAATTAAGAAAAACCCAGTAACCTATGTTTTTTATGAAAAACACCATACATAAAAAATGTTTAGAGATCATGTCAGAAAACTTTAAGATGTTTGGATGATAAGAGGTTGGAAGGTAGAGATTTCTGGGATACATGGTGGTTTGATGCTGGTATATCTTAATACCCTGATGTTTCTTCTTTTGCTTTGCTATGTTGATTCAATGGAAACATTTGTTCGTTGCCAGGCCATGATAGTGACAACCGTTGCCGCTGTTGGTGGTAGGCGGTCGTTTTGCTACGCTCATAAACAAATATGCTTATTTCTGCCTTCTTACCCTTTTTTAGTTGTATATGTTTGGATGTTGGTGTCGTCTTATTTTTTATCAATTCTTATGACTCGGTATTGGTCACACTTTCTGTATGCAATACACAGGATCTTTATACGCTGACTTTATTTAGATTATTATGAGCTAAATAAGGCGACACCAACTAAAAGTGTGCAATACACACTTTCTGTGTCATAATTGAGGCATCTAATGTCACCGTATCTTGGTTATGGAACCCCTCTATTATATAAAGGTTAATGTGTTTTGAAAAGATGAGACCACCTGTATCGTATCTTGGCGGGCGGGGTCACCTATTATGTGGGAGATTCGGTTATATTTTTAATGTTTCCAAGAATGTACTAGTATGAGTTTTGGTGAATACTAATTGGGGGTTTTTTTCTGCTTAGGTTTCGAGTGTTGTCGTTCGCCGCTAAGGGTTGATTTTGATGTGTATGGTGGGCGGATGGTCGAGGTCGAGACTTTCTCGCCTCAGCAACCTCCTTAAACGCATAGGCATGAAACCTGTGTGACTAAGGTGTTGATACAATAATGAATTACAACCTTATTGCTCCAACAAGGTAACAATTGGGTTTCACATGTGGAAATCGAATTAACGTTTGAAGAATTTGTTTTTTTTAGATTGTTGCTTTAAGCAATACAGTTGACTACTTTTGACGGCTTATTTGAGCAGTTTCAACTAAAGGAGCGGACGCCCGTGATTTGGCATGGTAAACAGTTCGGTTTGCAACCATCACGGGCTCCTATGTTTAATGAAACTGTTTGTGTTTCAATGGGAATATAGGGCCACGATGGTCTATATAATATCAGTGAGATATTTTGTCCCTAGGTTGGTATGGCAAACCACATACGGCATGGTATACGTGTTGGCTATGCATCTAGAGAATTTGGTCTTCAGGGTGACGGTGAATAAATATGCCGACGATTTTGATTGTGTTCTAAGTTGCTGGAACTGCATCCGAGTCTTTACCATGTTCAAGCCAGACATGGTATGTCTTTATATTCCAATTCTGTTCTTTATTTTTTTATTGCTTTGTTCCATTTTTTTACCACTGCAATACACAGATGTCTGGGAGTTAGATATTTGGTTTTTGAAAATTTAGTAATGTATCATAAAGTGACCCTCTGATCTAAAGCCGATTTTAACTTGTATGAAAATAAGGGTCATTTTGGGTTTTATGTTACAGCTCAGTTGGTAAAAGTAGAAATAAAATAGCTATATATGTAAACGGGGCAGTGTGTTAGTCGGGCCGATATTTATCCAAAATGATTACTAATCTGTCCCCAATTGTCATACCAGTGGTGCATACAATACGTATTCTGCTTATTTTCGATTCTGTTGTTGTACACGGAAGGAGACTTATTATATTTTACAGTTTTCTTACAACTAATTACGGAGTATTGTGTAATCTGTTCATCGGATGCTTCATTTAGTCTCTTATCTTGCTATGTATGTAGGATCATGAGGAGCTGTTTGAGACCGCCTCCCAAGCACTTGTATCATCGATTGATCGTGATTGTTTGAGTGGTTGGGGAGGGCATGTGTACATTGTGTAAGTTTCTTCGCAGATTGCATCTTCTATTAATTGTAGGGGTGATGAAATGGGCGGGTTTGTTCATGGTTAAAACTAGTTTGGGTCAAAAAGGGTAATTTCTAGTGGACGCCAACACGTAAGGTCGTGTTTGGCTGATTTTGCATAACGTTAGATCAAAGCATTTTTAGAGTAAATTAGAACGCTTAATGTACATGAATACATTTTGAGATTTTTTAACCATTTTGACCTGATTAGTTATTGCAAATCACTTGTCGCCTTGTCGGCTTGTCGCTATATTTGAGTAACATTTTTATTCACCTGTCAAAACAGTCATCCACTCATCCACTGTCATCGTGCATACTGTTTATGACATCTGATATGATTTTATGCGGTACACCTACTAAAGTCGATGAAAGAATCTTGAAAGGAAGAATGGACTAACCTGCTGGGAACACAACTATTTAGCTTAGAATCTCTATGGATAATAATGAAAGTGAGTAAGCCTCGGTGCTGATTTGGTAATGTTATTATACTTTGGTGTCTGATAGCTTGTTTCAGAAGGTAGTTTTCTGCTTTAGGCTTAGAAAGTTTGGTTACCTTTTTTTTCAGAAATCAATTCGATTGTCCTGTGATAACTGTTTTTTTTTTCTCTTGCAAGTAATAGCATTACAATATGTACCATAATCTATATGACCACACAAATAAACAGAACAATTTGATTTTGGACAAAAAAAATGACCACTCGGTCTATATGACCACACACATAAGTTAACACATGTTTGATTATGATTTAATTGTGAAGAATTTGATTTTAGAGATTCGGATCCAAAGTTATCTCCGGTTTCCTTGTCGATTTTGAGGCATTTTTCTGTTTTCAGTTTAAGGCATGATATTAACTTCTATTTCTCAATCTGGGAAAAATTGCAGCTTGTTTCTGTTTCACGAACTAGTTCATGTTTTTGCTGTCCTTGTCTTTGTTCTAAAATGTCTTTAAGTAGGGATGTTCATTTAGCTGAATCCAGACCATTGTAAACTAGCTCTCTAGAATGATCTAAACTGGTTCATTAGAGTTGGTTTACACTTTACACCGACCACTTTGCATCTTTGTTAATTTCATTCGGCTTACGTCTGGTCTGTTTTAACCTGATGAACACTCAGGCACATTAGAATCAAGACCAGGACCATTGTAGCAAAAACCATGTAGATCAACCTTGTCAGTTACCTGCAATGATTAAAAAGTGTATATACATGTTATATGCAAAACAATACCATCGTGGTTTAGGTCTATATACATGTTAACATCCCAAACCTGTAAACTCAGTTTTTTAAGTTAGGGTTTAGGTCTATAGAAGAAAACGCCTAATCCATAGCAACGTACAGTACCCTGACGTACAACTCACTATAACATGGTTGGTCTGGATTTGGTGCAAAGCCTCAAATTAAAACATGTCAACCGAACTATTCACCACTGGTTGTGCAGGTTGGCCACCAGCCCGCCAGTAATAGCAGGAGCAACAGGCGGCCGAATAGAGGATTGCACTAGATTTCCAGTCATTTGCTTATTTGGCTTGTGTTTTTCTTCCTTTGTGCTAAAGTTAACTTTCAGGGGGGCCGAGGTTGACATGCTACCAAATTAGTCTCGGGATTCCTTTTAACCTTTTTCTTTACCAAAGCTTCGGACACCCGTTGAGTTATTGTGATTTGGCCTGTGTGCGGTAAGTGCCTTTACAGAATTGGACTGCCCTGCCGCAGCATTAGCAGGCTAGCAGCCATTGTGTTGGATATTGAACTAATGGGTGCACTTGAATCAGTGACTAGCTTATCAGGAACGCGTTAGGCCAGACCCACAGAGCCAACATCGACAGTAAGAGTCTTCTTCTTCAAGTTTTGCTGGTCCTTCAACATCAAATTAGAGAGAAATATAATAAGTTCCACAACCGTAAACGCAAAGCATAATGGTTAGTTAAGCTGCTTAAAAGGCAAAGATGTATTTAAACAATTCATCTAAATGTAGTTTTTGTCAGACATTTAACAACAGAAGTTTAGGGACAATCGACTCTGGCGCATCTTATGAGACTATGGCCGATAATTATCAATACCTTGTGATCATTTAAAGCTTTTCTCCTTGCTTTTGCCCTAATGTGAGCTTATGCACAAGAAACCAGCATAGTAGCGTATTGACATACTTTCATTTCTATGAAATGTATATGTGAATTTTATGATGAAATGTATATAATTAAATTTTCATTATTTTGAAGTGTTTTTGTTATAATCTTATAGGGAAAAAATGCGTTGTTCGATTTTGCCACTTAGGCACAATTCTACGATCTGATGAGTCAGTAAAAGTAAAAAATTAGATCAATTTTAATCAAAATTCATAAAATTTGTGGGATAATTTTGAAAGAAAGCAAAATATAAAAATATAAGTATCGTGAAAACAAAAACTTACAAAAAGAGGTTATCAATAAATTAAAGTTATTAAAAAAAATTAAAAAAGTTATATGGTGGACATGGGTAGAATTAGTGGAGCTATTTTGGCCAAATAGGTACAACTACAAGTAATGCTTCGGGGTAGATATAGACATATAGTGTGGCTGAAATAAAAAGTGTGTGAATGACTGAATTTTTTTTTCGCTTTCGAATGGTCAAAAAAATAAAAATAATTGCCCCTCACTATCGACTTTCTGCGTCCTATGTTGTACAAATTTTATATGTTAAATAAAACATTATACCTTTACAACAACAATAAATATATAAAGTTAAATGTAAATTTATACAGTAATCTTGTATTTCAAGCGATGTCTTGAGGATAATACGGTATTCCAGTCGTATTCCAGTGTACTTAATGATTTGGGTGATTAATATATTTTAACAGGGAACCTTGTTCCCTTTTACCCAAGAAAAAAAAATTGTACAGTAACTTTTTATATTTTTTTATTAATTTTTGAAAATAAACAAATATCTACTTACACTTTATACTCTTAAATTTTATAATTTAAATTATAACATATATGTTGTTTCAAAAATAATATATATATATATATATATATATATATATATATATATATATATATATATATATATATATATATATATATATATATATATATATATATATATATATATATATATATATATATATATATATATATATATATATATATATATATATATATATAAGAGGAGGGATATGCCACATAAGCATCCCATTAATCCACGTCATCATTTTTTCCACATTCTTTGGAAGTAAATTCGAAATTTTAAAAAGTTTAACATTGCCAGATTCGAACCTTGGTCGTGCAACCCAAAACCAGAAGTCTTAACCGTTGGACCAATCCAATAATTACAATATTCCTCTGCCAAACCTGATTGATATCCTCAACATAACAGTACCTGCCTAATTTTATTCGGTATAATAATATCTTTTTTCCCCAAAACCCTAATATCATCTGTTTTTTCTCCAGAGAATTGTTTTGCGGCTTTTGGACGAGGATGGCATAAAGAGGAGCAAAACGCTGTTCGTCTAATTAAAATGATGATTAAGAAGAGATGTTAAAAGGTTGATTATTTGATTGTTTTACTCGTGTCTTTTGCTAGCAGCCATTTAGACAATAGTTTTGTTGAATTGGAACTTGAGGCCCACTTAGGAACATGATCGTGTTGTTTTACTGGAAGGATGCCTCACAAAGTCAGCATCAAGGAGGCAACCTGCTTCAAGCATAAAAGCAAACTTAATTAGGTTTGTAAATTCTTTTTGTTGATTTGTTATGTTTTTATCTGTTATTTTTCAAAAATACTTTTAGCTTACAATCCGCACATTTGGATTTACATAGTTTTGATGATGTTTCTACTCGAAAATCAGGCAACCCTAAGAGCAATGTTAGTCCTAAAATTTGATCTCTTTTTATTTTATTTTTTGGTAAATTCTTTGTTAAGCCGATGCAACAAACACGTATGAATTAATTTACTACCTTATGTATGTTTGAATTTGGGGGAATCTTTTTCTATTTCTACTTATGTGACCGCACCAGCTTAATTCTGAAATCAGAAAAGGTTGTTACTTCATAAACTTAACCATTATTGGTGTAGTTTGGTTCTAACTTTTGGTTTGTACAGAACTCCAATCACGGTCTTTTCCATGTTTTTTCATTCTCTTCTCATCAATGTTTCAACAATGACATTTCTGACGAATGCTAATATGGATTTTGTCTCGAATGCTAATATGGATATGGTTTTTCATTATAGGTGGGTGAGAACGTCTATGGATGCATTAGGGAGGGCGAGTACCTTTTTCATAAAATATTAACAGTATTGTTCCTCATTATGGAATTTGAGTTGCTAGCGGATAAATTTACTTTGTTGGTTTTAATTGTTTTCATACACGTTCTAATGGTTGTTATATGCATTGTATTTTTAGAGACACAAAAGCACAAAAGCATTGAGCGAGGTTCTGGAAGACACACAATCAGGAAATTGGACCATAGTTTGCTGTCATGATCAAAGTATGTATATATCTCTTTAATAAATGCGGGTCGCTTTTTTTTAGTCAATTTGACGACAGTGAGAAATTTATTAAATGGTGGGTTCTGATATGTCTGATAGAGTAATTAACCTCTTTAAATCAAGTTGTAACCATGATGCGCTTACCCTTATGCATATTGTTCAGATTTCACCAAGCATTCTTCAATTAGTTACTTAGGTTGTCAGCTTCTGCCTCGGTGATATTGGTTCCTGGTCATACGGTCGGTAAAGTGATGGATAGAGGTGGAGCCAATGCAAATAATACCCGTAAGGTGAGTATTATATCTTACATTTTCTTATGGCGTATTCTTTGGTTTTATAAGATGTAAGGGTTAAGCATCTTTTCCACAGTTCTAATTTGGCTTTTGTTTAACAATAGTTATCAAGAGCTTCTGTAGAGATATTTACCAAATCATCCCATGGTGATCGTGTGGCTGTGATTTCAGGGACACGTAAACAATATCGTCTAGCTGAAAGCTTGATTCAGGCTTTCAAAAAGGCTTTGGAGATACCAACCTGCTGAAGCATGATGATGTGCATTTTTCACTCGCACTAAACAGAAAATGATTGAAGGTTCTATGTTGTGATAAGAATGGTAACTACACTTATTGCAGTATCAAAGTTGTTTACACAAAAGTGCATCATATGCTTTGTATGGTAACTGCACTTATTCTTCCATCTATATCATTGTATTTCAGTACACATTCGTTCGAAGTTTTGGAAGTGGCATCGTATATTCAAAGCAAGTGGTTGGTTTTAGATCATTATTACGCATTATGATTATGTCACTTTCATATATGTTTCTGATCATAATATTCTTACTATAAACTTCAATTTCCATCTATTTAATTTCATCTATAGATTCTGCATTCTTGACCCTTCTTTACTCTTTTAGTCTTTAGTATCTTAATTATATATGTCTCATCTTCTTTATTTATAATTTCAAACCCTTCTTTGTTTGAGCAGAAGCTTGCGTTTGTATCAACTACACTATCAAGTCCTGTTGGATGCTCATTTCCGCAGTAACAGCTTGCTTTTACAAGAAGTCCATGTGGAACTTTTGCAAACACATTTCAGGAAATATATCCTGCTCTTGCACACTGCCCAATACAGGCAGCTATTGGCATGGTTCAAAAGGTGAAGAACATTATGCCTATTCCAAAGAGCAGAACAGAGTTTATGTGTTTAAGTGGAGAACTTAAAGAAGTCCCCTATGATATATGAGCATTAGGATTATTTAAGCTAAAGTTCCCTGAAGTTGTGATTCAAGAGGTAACAATAGATTTATCTTATTTTCATATGCCATAGTATGCCATTTTATATGATTTAAGCAAGTACAAGCAAAAACAAAGAAGTGAATTTTTCACAAGCCATGATATGTCGTGTTTCAACAATATGTAGGCTTATGGGATGAACGAACATAGTTGCATAACGTTAACCCACGGGCTTCACACGAACAAAAAGGGATCAGTTGGCTAGATACTACCAAATCTAGAAGTGAAATTTGTTGATCCAGATATGGTTCGTTCACTACCTTCAAACACATGGTGAAATGAGTTAGAAGTCAACGTGTTATGGAAGGTAAGGCTCATCAAAGGATACATTCTACCAAATATAATCAAGTAGATAGTTTTCTTTCTTTTGAGATATATTTATCGGCTTATTAAGGTTACTACAAGAATGAATCGAGCCAGCTCAAACTATTGACGAACATGGTTGGCCCCACACAGGCGACCTTGGGTACATTTATGATGAAGGTGATATCTATATTGTTGATCGTATGAAGAAGTTAATTAAGTACACAAAGTTTCAAGTAAAATTTTTACCAAACTATGAAACTAAGTTAATTTATTTCTTCCGAGTTATAATTCTTTTGCCATGTTTGTAAACAGTTTGCGCTAGCTGAATTGGAGGCGATACTTCTTAGACACCTTTCCGTGGAAGATGCAGCTATTTTGGGGTAACGACACTTATAACTAATTCTTGACACAGCATAAACCTAATTGACACGCACCCGACACAAAATTAAACTAACAATAACGAAAGGAAATGAACATAGAAGTAGATGGGCTCTAACAAATGAGCCTATCAAAACACTGAAGCAGGGGAGATACCAGGGGAAAATGTGGTAATGAGCAAAGATGCAAAAGAAAGTGAAGAAGATATGATGAAGTACGTAGCTAATAATGTAGCACAGTAAGAGTGTTTCATTTTGTTCAATTAGATGGGTTCATTATATAAGAATGTACTATTTCCTCATTTGCATCTCTTCTTTTACTGGTGGATTATTGTCTATGAACTTCCTTATTTTTGTCTACAAACAGAAAAGCCCCACCGAAAGTCTAATAAGTATGTATCTGCTTGACTGAAGATTTCCGTGTTCTTTGGCAAAATCATAGGGCAAAATAAGATTAGTTGGAGGTAACTTGCCGACCGGATTTGTCCATACTGCAATATATAATATTTAAAAGTTCCTATATTTTGGTAGTTCATGTAGTCACTTGCTTCATCCCTTTTGTTAGGATTACACTTTTTTAGAAAGCAACTGGCCTTAGTTCAGAAATATTTAAGGTTCCTGAATTACTATTATACAAAATCATGTGATACGATGACAACTTTTCTTTCATGAATTCGTTAGGAAATTAAGTAAATCAGCAAATATACTGCTAATGAGAATTTGTAACATTCCAACAGATTGTTCACCCTGTGCAACCAATGAACAAAATGTAGTAACAAGCTGCTGCACCCGTCCATTGTCTGCACTTACTTTTTGGCTTCAAGAATTACAAACTAAATTTCCCTTGAGTCCTCATTTAGAATAGGTGTTACTGATATAATTTTATTTGACCCATTCCTTGCCATATATTCATGTATCTGCGAGTTTTGCTGTAAGTAGCAAGCGGGCCATCAGGTTTATATGTGAAGATCTTGGGCATGTCGCTATTTTTAACGAAAGTCCAGTTTCTGAACCCTTATTACATAAGTTAAGCAAGTTGTAGCATAGTCTATAAGCAATGTAAAATCCTATTAGGCTCATCACATGTTTCAAATTTGGATTGTTTTGTTGTATACTAATTAGTGCATTACTCTTTGCTGTTATATGGCAGGTGAAGAAACTGGTGCTTTTTTCAGTGGAAGAAGTTGTTGAAGACTTGAAAAATCCAAATAGAACCAAGTAAGTTCGAAGCATTTCCTTATTTATCATGTACTGGTCTAATGGTGGTAAAAAAATGACCCTTCAAGTGTGTAACTGTTCTTCTAGATTAATATGCAGATGGCACTTTTTTGACTTTATGCAATGATTGGGGAAAGCCATGTTAAATGAACGCATATTTAAAACTTTTTTGTTAGTAGTGGGTTTATATGATTTTGATTTTAGGAATTTATGTAATTTGATGCAATGGTTCAATCTAGATGCTATGTTGTTTGAAAACCAAGTGATATATAAACGAAGGCCAGTTGTATTTCCGACCAAAATCCAAATATTCTTATAATTAGCTACAGCAGCATGTATGTTTATTATGAAAAATATTTTTAAATAGATTGGTCTATTGATCCATTTGTCCAAGATTAACTTTGCCAGCTGCTAGCAGTGCTAATCCATATACCTCAAGTTACGCGGCTTGGAGCCGTATTTGCATCAGCTTTGCAAGTGTAATCTTCTTTCTTGAACGCAACTTAATATCTTGCTACTCATAAGTAATTGAACGTGTAGGCTACTCAGGTTGCTAGATCATCTAATTTAATACCTTGGCGTGATGACGCGTAACTGACTTCTTCCGTACATGTAGAGGACACGGTCACCTTTTACGGAAAATATCAGGTTAAAAACAAAGGAATTTATTAAGAAATCACAAAGTCAAAGGGTCGTGTGTTTTGGTTCTATCGGTTTTGGTCACCTTAGACTATAACATCATAGATTTTACTGTTTCTAGGATATCCGTTATGGTCTCAGTTCTGCTCTTGCACCCTCTTCTGTGTTTTATGTTCTTTTCCTTCTACACTACAGCAATGTGTATTGCTTTACTGTTCCTTTAACCTATAAATTTTGTCGTCCAGGGGATGATATTGATATCACATTACAATTATCATTATGTTTAGAAAATACATTTTTGGTGGAACCGTTCTTTCTAGCTTTTGAAGAAACATGCAATAGCTATATGGCTTATTATCATTAACCTTTTGCCAATACATGTGTTAGTAAATTGTATTTTAACTGTAATGATAACTTTATCACTCGCAATTGCATCTTAGCGAGAGAATCTCTTCCATAGACTCACGCTTGCCAAGCAGCCATCTGCAGCATGTCCTCATTTGGGCACAACAACACCATCAGGGACAGACCTACAAGCTCTGGTCAGGGAAATTATCGTCGGTTTGCCACTTCGGCCCTTGCTACTGATTTCAAATCCGTAAGAAGCTTTTCTAATTTAGCACTTTTGATAAGATCATAAAACATGCTATTGTTAAAGGTTACATATTTTAAGTCAGTTTATAGTAATATCATGAAACATGATCACTGAATGTAAATCGAACAATGCTTACTTCCTCTAATATAGTTTTTTAAGCATCATCATCATCCTCAAGGTTGAAACTTTCTTGCTCATCTGATAATGAGAGTTTAAACGAAGCGCTAACTTTTAATACCTATATACTTATTTGGGCTATAGGGAATTCAAAGAGGACTGGCTTGACGATTTTGTATAGAGGGATTGGAGGATCGGCAAGGGATTCACTGGATACTTGAATATGTTGATCATGAGAACGATGTTATCCTGGTTGGAGATGACCCTTGGGAGTAAGTTCACAGTTCTCTTATATTGACTTTATCTAGACTCTGGTAAAAGGGGCAGGTCGAGTGGGTTGGATTTTGTGTGAATACGGTTTAAAAAGAGGACATTTTTGTGTGCATACGGTTTAAAAAGAGGACATTCTTTAGCTGTTGTTCCACAACTTCAATTTGTGTTACTTAATATCTGTATTTTCTGGTTGTAGGAAAAATCTTTCTCAACGTCTACTCTTTAATAAAAGTGCAAATGCTAATCATGAAAGATTGATCATCTCGAAGATGAAGCACCCTCCTCTCTAAGATTGTAATTAGCAACTAAAATAACTTTGTGCTCTTATTATTTGTCTTTTCGAGGGAGAAGGAGAAGACAAATAAAGTCAATACTTACTAAAGATAATCATGACATTAACGTAAGAGGAATAGAATTAACTTACTGGATACACATTATCTAAAGTAATTTCTTTGTGCTAAGATGCTAGAAAATTCATTTGTTAATGTATACAACTTAGAAATTGTTCTTACATGAGCAACGTATGAAAGATTCATACTTTCAACCTTAAATTCATATGTCAATGTATGCAACTTGCAATAAAACTTATGAACTCATTTTATATAGTACTTAAATAATTAAATGTGTCATCTATGACATTTTCATATGGTACATACGCTACAAAATTTATGACATTAACTTACTCAATTCAATGTGAAAAGAGTAATTAATAAGGGAACGTTAAAAGTATTTTTTTTATCAATTTCTACTAAAAAGAATCAAAAACATTATTTTTATCGACTTATTATACTCTTAAGAAAAAAAGTAAGTAATAGAAGGGAATTAAAAGTCTATTCTTACTCAAAAAGAGTAAGCAAAAATATAAGACTTTTAATAACTCTTTTTTTTAGTAGGCAAAAGAGTAAGGAAAACTTATGCGTTTCTTTTACTTACTTTTATATTCATTGTATTTGAGTAAGGAAACGTTATAATGACTTAAATAGTTGTAAATTTTATTAGTAAACAAAATTTTAAGAAATTAAATATCATTATTTTATAATGATACTTTTTAAGGATATGGTTTTTTCTCTTATGCTTGATACCAACAGAAAAAGAAAAAGAACTTGGAGAATAGTCATAAAGCGGTAGATATTTATATGCATTTTTTTAATGACAGTTTGGTACAGAATATCAACCCCATGCTAGTCATCGAGTTTCTCATTAAGGGGCTTCAAGGTATTGCGATAGAATTCAAACCCGGCTGCCAATTCTAGAAAAATCCCCCACATGGGGAATGACAGGAATCGAACCCCTGACCTCCCCTACATGGAGACTATAACCAAATGAATCCATCCAACTGAGCTAACCTTCATTTGCAGATATTTATATACATCTGCATCATAAAAATGTTCAAAAGAATGGTTTAGTAGTGTATGATTAATCTTTAATTGAATTTAGTTTCATTTTTTTTAGCTTTCTTACTATACTTCCAATCCTTCTACACTTTACTATCATTTTGGTGACGATGTTGTTTTAGAGATTATAATTTAACAGTGTCGTGGTTTAGTAAGCTTGCGTAGTTAAGTATATCATAAAATATACTATTTTTGTACATCAATATTTAGCTAATCAAAACAATATAAACGATAACTACAAGCATAACACATTTAGTAATATAAGTGATACAACAAAATAGAACAATTTGACTAGCATTTTTACCGTGCTTTAAATAAAACAAAAGAAAAAAATAGAAAAAAAATTTTCGCAAAAAAAAAAGAATTTTAACACCAATATTTAGATAAGAAAGAAATAAAAACGATAATTAGACGTCATACCCGCCCATCGGGCGGGTTTTGCCACTAGTATATATATATATACGCATGGTTTTTAATATCAAAATAAAAGCATGAGCTATTATGTATTTAAATAAGAAGAATTTCATGTATATTCTTCTGAAAACTCTAAATTACATAAATATCTTTGTAAAATTTTTAATTACACCAATATCTTTTCAAAACTTACAAAATTCACAAAAATACCCACATATAAAATACACTTTAATATGTATTTATATTTTGAAACTCTATTTTTACAATTCATCTGGCTATTTTACCCTTCTCTTCAATGTTATCTACAACTACATTAGAAACTCTATAAAATAATACATTTGGTACCACCAAAATTTATTAATTAAAAAGTTTATTAATTAATCGATAAATTAATAAGTATTAATTTATATATTAATTAATATTTTATTAATTTATAATAGAATACTGAGTTTACAAACACATTTCAAGCTTTCACTTAACTATTGTATACAATGCATGTACGTATATCAAATGAACAACCCAATTTGAAAGAAACCTTCAATCTCTCACCTTATTATGCTTCTTCTGTTCTATGTATCACTTTATGGACTTTAAAAATATTTTCTATATAAATACAAGATCAAAATAGGTTAACACAAACAAATCATACACACAACATGGCTTCCCATCTTAAAGGTGTGAAAAAAAACAACAATGACAGACGAGATTCGAAGAGCATTATACAAGCACAACAAGGATAATCCAAGTCTCACTCAAAAGCAATTGCAAGAATGGGTTCATAGTAACTATGATTTGCAGGTGAGTCAAGCAACAATATCGAATGCAGTTAAGCGGTCTTTAGAGTATCTTTCACTTGCTCCCGAAAGAGGCGATGTTAAGCGACACAAACCGGCAAAATTTCCTGACCTAGAAAAATCTCTCTATGAATGGATTATTCAATATCAAGAACATGTGAATATGACAGGTGAACTAATCATTGAGAAGGCGAAAACGTTCATGAAAGATATGTATCCAGTGGATACTCCAGACTTTACCTTTTCTATTGGTTGGCTTGAAAAGTTCAAAGCAAGATATGGAATTAAAAATTTTCGGCGTTTTAGAGAGAGTGGATCTGTTGAAATGGAGGGCATGGAGGACAAATTAAAATCCATAAGAGACTAAGTTGATCAATTTGAAATGAAAGACATCTCTAATATGGATGAAACAGATTTATTTTTTAAATATTTTTTTTATATTTTGTACTTTAGTGATGTAATTATTTACATGTTTTGATCTTAAACAGGTTTGTTTTTTAGACTTCAACCGGATCATTCTCTTGCAACAATGTAGCTTGAAGAAAAAAAACAAGACAAGGAAAGACTAACTGTTGCTATTTGCTTGTAATGAGGACGGTTCAGAAAAACTTCCTTTATGGATTATCGGGAAATATGCTAAACGAAGGTGCTTCAAAATGTAAACTTGAACAATCTGAACTGTGAGTACCGTGCTAACAAAAGAGCTTGGATGACTGGTGTGTTATTTGAAGAATATGTTCGCCAACTTGATAAAAAAAATGGTTGGAAGAAAAATTCTCTTGATTGTGGATAATTGCCCTGCTCATCCAAAAATTATTGAAGGATTACGAAATGTTGAATTATTTTTTTTTGCCACCAAACACAACTTCAAAAATTCACCTTGTGACGCGGGGATCATACAAGCTTTTAAGATGCATTATCGCTGTCGATTTTATAGAAGTCTTTTGGAGGGTTATGAATTAAGGGTTCCAAATCCAGCAAAAATAAATGTATTAGATGCAATGAATCTTGCAATTTCAGCATGGACTATGGATGTTAGTGCAAATACAATTGCGAACTGCTTTCATCATTGTAAACTTCGATCAACATATAACATGACTTTTGAGAACTCAGATGAAGGTGGTGAAAGCACTCAAGAACTCTAGAATTTGATCAAAGAGTTGGGTTATCGCAATGTAATGGATGTCGAAGATGTTTTGACTCACCCAGAAGAAAATGTAGTTGCACAGTTGTTGACTGATGAAGAAATTATTGAAAGCGTTATTGGAATTAATAAAGATGATATCGATGAAGAAGATGATGAAAGTTTTACAATGGAGCCCTATTCGCGAAACGAAGCTATTAAAGCGGCAATCACATTGAACAATTTCTTGTTGAGCTATGAAAAACAACACCAGAAGTTCTTACCATGCTAAGGAAAATTCGATACGGGATTCAAGGGGAAATTGATTTCAACAAAAAACAAAAGACAATTAAGTCATTTTTTCAAGAAACCTTCATAAATCATTAATATAATATGCTATATATAAGGAATTATTAATTTATATTTTATATGGGGTCTGACCGGCAAAAAATATTATCTTAGAGAGTTTATTAAATAATCGAGTATTAATTTATCGAGTTTCTACCGTACTCCTAAAAATTTACTTTAAAACACAAAATTGAAAGCATTCCAAACTAGGTTTACAAGAATAACAGTACAAAACCATCGTATTATTAGTTCTCTTGTTCCATCTCAAACCAAATTTAAAATAGTATATTTAATTAAGAAAACAAGATGTGTTCGTCACATGAATTGATATGTGTTTCACTATCTTAATTTTACCTTTCAACTGTTATTATAATAATGACATGGAAGCAATGAAACAAGTTGCAATTGGTGAAATGAGGATGGAATTTGCGAACGAGCAGAACATGAAATGACCACCCGATTGAATGGGTGTATTCATATCTTTAATTAAGATTTAAAGGGCACAAATGTAATTTGTAATGTTATTTAATATTTTATAACAGAGTTAAAATATTTAAATAAATTATTTTTAATTTAATTTTAATTTTGGACATATTTGTGAATTTTTTGTGTTTTAAAAGGATATTAATATAATTAAAAAATTTATAAGGATATTTATGTAATTTGAAATTTTTGTAAGGATATAAATGAAATTTTTCCATTTAATTTAAGTAAGTACACGAGGTTAGGGGTGAGCAGAAACCAAACCGCGAACCGTAAAACCACAAAAAACCGCAAAAATCGGACCACAGAAACCTCACCACGACAAAAACCGACGGTTTGGTTTTAAAAAAAGGAAAACCGCAAATGCGGTTCGGTTGCGGTTTTCGCCCGTAAAACCGAACCGCACCACACAATAATTATTTTATACTGAAAAACGTCACATCGACTATTTTATGCGAGTTATAAGAGTTCTAGTGCATATTATCATTAATATTCATATAAGTTATTAGTAATGTGTTTGTTAGTTTCAATTTATGCATTGTTATAATCGTAAAAAAATCAATATTTTAAACAAAAAACCGCAAAAAGCCACAATTATATATAAGTCACAAGTAATAGTTCCGTGTGGTTAAAAACCGCAAAACCGCAGAAACAAAAAAAAACACAAAACCGAAACGCGGTTTTTGATTCGGTGCGGTTTCTATTTTTATAAAAACCGCAAGTACGGTTATAGTTCAATTTTAGTAAAAAAAACCGGACCAAACCGAACCATGTTCACCCCTACACGAGGTTGTACATATACAAATAACTTTATGTAATTTCTCTTCGTGAGTTTAGGTAATGATGTTCGATTTTTTTCAATAAAGACTCATGTTATTTTATTTTATAAGTTTTACTATACATTCACGTATTCAGATATATCTTTATAGTTGATAATAATTTTAGAATAACTTAAAACAAAAAGAATAAGAGTTCATTGAATATGTTTTTCTATATATAGAATGCTGCAACACTCCAATTTTCCCAATCAAAAGTTACCACTCTAAAAATGACGAGGAGTAAACACTTTTCACCGACCCATGGTCACTTGGGTCGCCTTTGACATATGCATAGGGACGGAGCTAGGGGAGTTTTCGCGAGTGCCTATGATCCCTATGAATTTTTTTATGTAGTGTTAATATATGAAGAAAACATCGATTTTTTCTAAATATATCTTAAATGCACCCAGTCAATTGGAACATAATTTTACCCTCCGTTTTAATTCACGTTTTACATCTGTTATATTATGGTTCAAATATATTTGTACATTCGATCATATTTCATCCTGTCTTCGTCCCCACATATGCATAAACTTAGCGATTAAAGATTTCTTTCATAAAATTAATTCAAACACTCACGACAAAGGATACAAAATAGTAAATCGAAACACCAGACTTTTGCCGATAAGAACCAATTAACAAACAAACTTTTTATTTTACTTCTTTCTTTTAGCCGATGGTAAGTTGTAACAACGATCAAACCATAATACGAATAACGAAGGAATACTCAAAACTGTATTGATCAACACGAAAAAATATATTTTGAAAATTAACACGTGTTTATTTATTTTGTTTTTGATACATTTAGATTTTTTGCACTTAAAACGATCAAGCTATTTATCAAATACAGCGTGTTATTATCAGTTTTACAAACGTTGTATTTAATATATTTGATTTTACTAGACAAAAAAAATTAACGACATAGCTTGTTTTCCGTTTATTTTTTACTATCATATAAATAATAATTATTAAATTTATATAGAAAAATGTCTTGATCAAATTCAACTATAGCTATCACATTACAATTGTTTATATAATAAAAACAAAAAATCAAATAGGTCTAAATAATAAGCCGCCTATTGACCTTGTTATCTAACACAATCGACATTAGTTTTAAATGTCACTATGACAAAAACCGAGATAAATGGGAGATTAGATACTGTCGTATAATTATTTGTTTATTTTTATTTTTTATCTAATATTTGATAAAATTTATGTACTAATTAAAAACATATTTAAAATCCAATTTATTTATATAATATATACATCAAATATTAATATCACAAAATAAATATTTTAAACCAAAATCGATAAAAAAAATCTAAAAAATCAAAATAAACAGTAAATTTAAGACGAATGTAGTATGAAATAAGTTGTTAAAAATACATTGCCACGTCTTTGTGGTTCACTCTTCGCACACCTGATGGATAAAATTACCTTTTTGGATAGGGGTATTTCCATAAATAACCATTTCAAAATGCCATTTTCTGATAATGGTAAGTTTCTCAAATATAGTCAGGGCGATCAGGGCAATCGAGGCAACCTATCCTCCCTGCGTGACACGTGTCCCGGTGAGTCGGTTGTCTCGGTTACCTCGGATGCATCGGTTGCCTCCGAATTCCAAAAATACATTAGGTCGCCTCGAATGTCTCGATTGCCTTGGACCATTTTAGAGACATTGAGATTTAGCTGACATTTTAGCGACAGAGTCCGGTTATTAAACAACCCTCTTTTTTGGTGGAATCCAAGGGCTCAATCTGGGCCATCCATTAGGAGGAGGACCAGATCAAATGATAAAAAACACGGAGGGACCAAAATAGCCAAACTTTAAAACTTATATCAAGGGCTAAAACTGAAAATAATAATAACATACAACTACCGCCCATCTTCGGAACAGATAAAAAAATTTCTCTTTCTAAAACAATCAACCACTCTCATTTCTCTCTCTAAAACAAATCAAATCCTAACGGGATCAATAAAATTACCCCATAAAAACCTTCAAAACCCACATAACAAACACAACAATAGAAAAATCGAAGAACAACCGACTTGATACCGCCAAAAAAGCGGTTACATCGAACCGACAGAAATTATGCAAGATTGTAAATCCTTTATTTGGAGTTATATAGCTAAATCTAGTGATTTTGTAATAATAAACTGATGATTTTGTATTTTTTGATGATTTTTAAGATGGTTATTTCGACTTTCTTTGATTTAATTTGCTTATTTTTTAATTTATATGATATTTTGATGATTATATGCTTATTTCTTAGTTCGATTTCTGTATTTGATGATTTTTGTGAAGATTAGTGTTGTATTGTTAACATTAGTTTTTATGATGGATTTTTTTCATATTATTTTGATTTTTGGCTTATTTCTGAAACTTATTTCTTATTTAGATTCTATTTAGGAAGATTTTTGTGAATTTTGTTAATGTTAGTTGTCTATAGAGTCAACCTGGTCTGGTGATATTGTGTGGCTTATCACGAGTGATAATTGGCTTATCACGAGTGATAATTGGCTTATCACCAGTGATAATTGGCTTATCACCAGTGATAATTGGCTTATCACCAGTGATAAATGCCTTACTACCAGTGATTAAGTATAGATTAAACACGCTCAAAAAATGTTTTAAAAAACAACGTTTGATATGTTAAGATTCTACTTTTTGAAAAAACATAATAAATGATTGGCATAACTAAACCATTAGACATTGTAAAATACAGCAAGAAAATGTATATATTGTTTGATTTTTGACATTTTTATGATTAGGTAGTTATCCATTTATGTTTTAACTGTTATATTGTGACAACAATCTATTATGATTCTCTTGATAAGGACCACACCTTTCATTATGATTCTGAGTCGGGCTAATAATATACAAGCAAGAGAAAGAAGTTCGAAAAGTGGTGATATCAGTTTCTGAGTTCACAAGCGAGTCAATTGATATGATAGGTTTTAAAGATGGTATATCTGTTATTGGAGGGGTGATTGGACCTTAAAGATATTGTAATATAAAGATGTGGATGTTGATTCTTTAACATTGGGTACTGTGAGGAGCTTGTGGAGGCAAAGGTGCACAATGACGAGATGTCTTGGAACGATTATAGGAGATGATACAGTAGCTTTTAGAAGCAAATACTATTGTGGGGCCGAGCGAGTGAGGTATGTACCATTGTTAAAACTTGTGGGTATCCAAAAGCGGATATTTTCATTTTTATATCTGTTATGTTAAATAAAAATAAAATGCATTCTTGTATTCAAAAGGTTGCCTTTTGTTATGTTATCTAGCGTTTTATATGATTATAGTTAAGTGCTAATGTATAAATGAAGATGACAAAAACTGATTTGCATATGAAATAAGGTATTAACTACATAAATGATTGTTTATTATCAATTTATCATCAAAAGGCTATGTAAGAAGATGCGACAACAAAAAGCTATGATGGATTGAAGGTGCCAAAAAATATAAACAGTATAATCGACTTATTGTTAATTAATATATGAATTTTAAGTTTTTAGTTCATTAATGAAACCACAATGTAAAAGTGAACTCGTTTTATCGAACTGAACCGGACCGACATGTTAACTAGACAAACAATTTCACCTAGACAAAACTAGGAACCACCTTGGTTTTTTGGTTGGCTAAGCAACTGTTGCCAATGACTGGCATACTGGATTTTTTCGATTTTTGACAGATGAACGAGAGTCAAGTTTTTTGGAGATACAACATTCAGAGACATGTGTGGTGAATTTGCAGGCTGAAATCGAAAAGCTAAAAGAGGAAACTGAAACGAGCAACTTTGATATGAGACAGAAATTTGAAGACATGCAAAGACGGGTTGGAAGCTCAAGAGGAGTGTGAGTATCTCAAAAAAGCAATTCCGAAGTTACAACCACTGAAGAAAATCTAATTGAAGAATGCAGTCAACTTCAAAAGTCAAACCGAGATCTAAAGCAACAAAGGCTCGACTTATACAATCGCTGCTCGAACCTGGAAGCGAAACTAAAGGCGTAAAAACATAATTACTCCAAGTTGTCTGGCAAATTGGAAGATTTAGAAGATAAGTTTTCGTTGATGATCAGTGAGATTGCTACAAAAGAGAAGGTATTTGATTCTGAGCTCGAGGCTTTACATCTGAGGCAACTAGCTGCTGGTAACTATTATATTCAATCACCACTACTGGCCAAATTTCGCTCACTATCACTCACTACAACAACAACTAACAACAGAATTATGAAAATCTAAATTTGGTACTTCACATACGTGTTTTACTCCAATGTACATTCTTTGAATAAACATATTATCTATCTCAAAATCAAAATATATTATCTGAAAAAACATTTTGTTATTAAGGTGTGTTTAAATTTCACTTGATAAATCATCTTTTTTACAGGGAAAATCAACACTTTCACCTTCTTCTTCACAATCAAAGTTACCGATGACTATATCGAAGACTAGTCCAAGCACGGAGGAGTATCAGAGGCGTGTGGGATATAATAGAGAGTTACTGCTCTACGAGTACTTAAGTCGGTCACACAAGCTGGACCGGAGGATTAAGGATAGCGAGAGTGGTGATCAATATGACATTGTTAAGCTTGCTACAACAAATGAGAATAGGTCATATATAGAAGTTAAATCAACGGCGAAGAGAGTTGAATATGATGCACATTTTTTATGACCGATATGGAGTGGAGGTACGCCTCTAGCGTCCCCAACAAGTACGCTATATACCGAGTTCGCCTCTAGGAAGATCTTAAGGAGATGGTGAAGTATTTTGTCATTCCATTTGAGGATATTCTATCAGGCAAGTATGAGGCTGAGCCTGTAAGTGATGGAAGCAAACTCAAACACCGTATTAAATTCCAACTGTAGACAGAGAAGTTATTAGGGATGGCAAAAAAAACCCGAACCCGACGGGGAAAACCAAAACCCGAAATAATTGGGGCGGGGCGGGTTATCTTTATCGGGTTATGGGGCGGGTTTGGGGCTTAAACAGGGATTTTTAAATGGGTTTGGGGCAAAAGCGGAGAATAAGTTCTCCGCCCCGCCCCGCCCGATTAATATATACACTTATACAAATATAAGTATTTCTGTATAGTATTTTCTTACTATTTACGACATAATAAATATTTCTTTAGTATTTACTATTATGTCGTAAATAGTAAGAAAATACTATACATAAATACTTATATTTGTATAAGTGTATATATTAATCGGGCGGGGCGGGTCGGGGACCTTATTCTCCGCTTTTGCCCCAAACCCATTTAAAAATCCCCGTTTAAGCCCCAAACCCGCCCCATAACCCGATAAAGATAACCCGGACCGCCCCAATTAATTCGGGTTTCTGCCGTCGGGTTCGAGTTTTTTTTTGCCATCCCTAATAACTTCTCTGTCTACAGTTGGAATTTAATACGGTGTTTGAGTTTGCTTCCATCACTTACAGGCTCAGCCTCATACTTGCCTGAAGAATATCCTCAAATGGAATGACAAAATACTTCACCATCTCCTTAAGAACTTCCGAGAGGCGAACTCGGTATATAGCGTACTTGTTGGGGACGCTAGAGGCGTACCTCCACTCCATATCGGTCATAAAAAATGTGTATCATATTCAGCTCTCTTCGCCGTTGATTTAACTTCTATATATGACCTATTCTCATTTGTTGTAGCAAGCTTAACAATGTCATATTGATCACCACTCTCGCTATCCTTATTCCTCCAGTCCAGCTTGTGTGACCGACTTAAGTACTCGTAGAGGAGTAACTCTCCATTATATCCCACACGCCTTTGATACTCCTCCGTGCTTGGACTAGTCTTCAATATAGTCATCGGTAACTTTGATTGTGAAGAAGAAGGTGAAAGTGTTGATTTTCCCTGTAAAAAAGATGATTTATCAAGTGAAATTTAAACACACCTTAATAACAAAATGTTTTTTCAGATAATATATTTTGATTTTGAGATAGATAATATGTTTATTCAAAGAATGTACATTGGAGTAAAACACGTATGTGAAGTACCAAATTTAGATTTTCGTAATTCTGTTGTTAGTTGTTATTGCAGTGAGTGATAGTGAGCGAAATTTGGCCAGTGGTGGTGATTGAACAACAACTAACAACAGAATTACGAAAATCTAAATTTGGTACTTCAGATACATGTTTTACTCCAATGTACATTCTTTGAATAAACATATTATCTATCTCAAAATCAAAATATATTATCTGAAAAAGCATTTTGTTATTAAGGTGTGTTTAAATTTCACTTGATAAATCATCTTTTTTACAGGGAAAATCAACACTTTCACCTTCTTCTTCACAATCAAAGTTACCGATGACTATATCGAAGACTAGTCCAAGCACGGAGGAGTATCAGAGGCGTGTGGGATATAATGGAGAGTTACTCCTCTACGAGTACTTAAGTCGGTCACACAAGCTGGACTGGAGGAATAAGGATAGCGAGAGTGGTTATCAATATGACATTGTTAAGCTTGCTACAACAAATGAGAATAGGTCATATATAGAAGTTAAATCAACGGCGAAGAGAGCTGAATATGGTACACATTTTTTTATGACCGATATGGAGTGGAGGTACGCCTCTAGCGTCCCCAACAAGTACGCTATATACCGAGTTCGCCTCTCGGAAGATCTTAAAGAGATGGTGAAGTATTTTGTCATTCCATTTGAGGATATTCTATCAGGCAAGTATGAGGCTGAGGTTGTAAGTGATGGAAGCAAACTCAAACACCGTATTAAATTCCAACTGTAGACAGAGAAGTTATTAGGGATGGCAAAAAAACCCGAACCCGACGGGGAAAACCGGTATATAGCGTACTTGTTGGGGACGCTAGAGGCGTACCTCCACTCCATATCGGTCATAAAAAATGTGCATCATATTCAACTCTCTTCGCTGTTGATTTAACTTCTATATATGACCTATTCTCATTTGTTGTAGCAAGCTTAACAATGTCATATTGATCACCACTCTCGCTATCCTTAATCCTCCGGTCCAGCTTGTGTGACCGACTTAAGTACTCGTAGAGAAGTAACTCTCCATTATATCCCGCACGCCTCTGATACTCCTCCGTGCTTGGACTAGTCTTCGATATAGTCATCGGTAACTTTGATTGTGAAGAAGAATGTGAAAGTGTTGATTTTCCCTGTAAAAAAGATGATTTATCAAGTGAAATTTAAACAAACCTTAATAACAAAATGTTTTTTCAGATAATATATTTTGATTTTGAGATAGATAATATGTTTATTCAAAGAATGTACATTGGAGTAAAACACGTATGTGAAGTACCAAATTTAGGAAGTACCAAATTTAGATTTTCGTAATTTTGTTGTTAGTTGTTGTTGCAGTGAGTGATAGTGAGCGAAATTTCGTATCGAGAAAAAACGTATTTTATAATAAATTTATCTTCCGTAACCTAAAATCGGATGTACCTCGTGCCACACCCGGCTCCCATATAAATACGCGCGTGAGTATATATATGTCGACAATTGTATAAATCTAGCTAAAACATGTAGAGATAGCTTTCAAAAACACTTGCAAATAATACAAGATATGTTATCTTAAGTAATACAAGATATGTTATCTTAAAGTGAAATAACCGGTTTTTCGTTGAACCTGGTTGACGCGGTTTGATTAACCCGGCCGGGTTATGATTTTTTATAAAAAAAATATTTCAAAAACTTTTTTTCTAATAAATATTTTTAAGTTTTAAAGATATATATTGAACTAATGATTATTAGTGTTAGTTAAAATAAAGTTAAACTAAGTTAATATAGTTTTATTATAAGCTATTACAAATTGTAAGCATAAATGAATTATTTTTATAAATTTTTACAATAATGTTTTAAATATAAAATTTAAAACTAAGGTTAGTGAGTAAAAAATAAATAATACACATTAAAAATATAAAAAAATATACA
Source organism: Glebionis coronaria (assembly GCA_025667525.1). NCBI lineage: Eukaryota > Viridiplantae > Streptophyta > Magnoliopsida > Asterales > Asteraceae > Glebionis > Glebionis coronaria. The sequence continues at coordinate 535,716,633 of CM046882.1, forward strand.
TATATATAAAAAACCGGGTTGAACCGGTTAAAGCGGTTCTAGTGAGCTATGTGACTGTAATACCAACCAACCTTGATAACATGTGAATAAGTTTTGGAAATCGGAATCCCAAGTATAGAGAAAAAAACATTATTAGTATTTCATAATATAAATATAAATTTTTTAAAGTTAAGTTTGGATGATAAGAGGTTGGAAGGTAGAGATTTCTGGGATACATGGTGGTTTGATGCTGGTATATCTTAATACCCTGATGTTTCTTCTTTTGCTTTGCTATGTTGATTCAATGGAAACATTTGTTCGTTGCCAGGCCATGATAGTGACAACCGTTGCCGCTGTTGGTGGTAGGCGGTCGTTTTGCTACGCTCATAAACAAATATGCTTATTTCTGCCTTCTTACCCTTTTTTAGTTGTATATGTTTGGATGTTGGTGTCGCCTTATTTTTTATCAATTCTTATGGCTCGGTATTGGTCACACTTTCTGTATGCAATACACAGGATCTTTATACGCTGACTTTATTTAGATTATCATGAGCTAAATAAGGCGACACCAACTAAAAGTGTGCAATACACACTTTCTGTGTCATAATTGAGGCATCTAATGTCACCGTATCTTGGTTATGGAACCCCTCTATTATATAAAGGTTAATGTGTTTTGAAAAGATGAGACCACCTGTATCGTATCTTGGCGGGCGGGGTCACCTATTATGTGGGAGATTCGATTATATTTTTAAGGTTTCCGAGAATGTACAAGTATGAGTTTTGGTGAATACTAATTGGGGGTTTTTTTCTGCTTAGGTTTCGAGTGTTGTCGTTCGCCGCTAAGGGTTGATTTTGATGTGTATGGTGGGCGGATGGTCGAGGTCGAGACTTTCTCGCCTCAGCAACCTCCTTAAACGCATAGGCATGAAAACCTGTGTGACTAAGGTGTTGATACAATAATGAATTACAACCTTATTGCTCCAACAAGGTAACAATTGGGTTTCACATGTGGAAATCGAATTAACGTTTGAAGAATTCGTTTTTTTGGATTGTTGCTTTAAGCAATACAGTTGACTACTTTTGACGGCTTATTTGAGCAGTTTCAACTAAAGGAGCAGACGCCCGTGATTTGGCATGGTAAACAGTTCGGTTTGCAACCATCACGGGCTCCTATGTTTTATGAAACTGTTTGTGTTTCAATGGGAATATAGGGCCACGATGGTCTTTATAATATCAGTGAGATATTTCGTCCCTAGGTTGGTATGGCAAACCACATACGGCATGGTATACGTGCTGGCTATGCATCTAGAGAATTTGGTCTTCAGGGTGACGGTGAATAAATATGCCGACGATTTTGATTGTGTTCTAAGTTGCTGGAACTGCATCCGAGTCTTTACCATGTTCAAGCCAGACATGGTATGTCTTTATATTCCAATTCTGTTCTTTATTTATTTTATTGCTTTGTTCCATTTTTTTACCACTGCAATACACAGATGTCTGGGAGTTAGATATTTGGTTTTTGAAAATTTAGTAATGTATCATAAAAGTGACCCTCTGATCTAAAGCCGATTTTAACTTGTATGAAAATAAGGGTCATTTTGGGTTTTATGTTACAGCTCAGTTGGTAAAAGTAGAAATAAAATAGCTATATATGGAAACGGGGCAGTGTGTTAGTCGGGCCGATATTTATCCAAAATGATTACTAATCTGTCCCCAATTGTCATACCAGTGGTGCATACAATACGTATTCTGCTTATTTTCGATTCTGTTGTTGTACACGGAAGGAGACTTATTATATTTTACAGTTTTCTTACAACTAATTACGGAGTATTGTGTAATCTGTTCATCGGATGCTTCATTTAGTCTCTTATCTTGCTATGTATGTAGGATCATGAGGAGCTGTTTGAGACCGTCTCCCAAGCACTTGTATCATCGATTGATCGTGATTGTTTGAGTGGTTGGGGAGGGCATGTGTACATTGTGTAAGTTTCTTCGCAGATTGCATCTTCTATTAATTGTAGGGGTGATGAAATGGGCGGGTTTGTTCATGGTTAAAAACTAGTTTGGGTCAAAAAGGGTAATTTCTAGTGGACGCCAACACGTAAGGTCGTGTTTGGCTGATTTTGCATAACGTTTGATCAAAGCATTTTTAGAGTAAATTAGAACGCTTAATGTACATGAATACATTTTGAGATTTTTTAACCATTTTGACCTGATTAGTTATTGCAAATCACTTGTCGCCTTGTCGCTATATTTGAGTAACATTTTTATTCACCTGTCAAAACAGTCATCCACTCATCCACTGTCATCGTGCATACTGTTTATGACATCTGATATGATTTTATGCGGTACACCTACTAAAGTCAATGAAAGAATCTTGAGCGAGATAATAGGTCACAAACATTGATGGGCTGTGATGATTGTTGTAATATGAGCGAACTAAAATGGCCCATTGAAGCTCCGTTGGCTGGGCAGCACCACGAGAGTGGTGTTTGCCGCCACGGTGGGTTGGATGCCTTTTTGTTGATGCTTTGTTAGCGGGTCAATCCGCATGTATCTTGGCGAGGCAGCACGACAGTAGTGCTTGCAGCCATGACGGGTAGCATACCCTTTTTCCTGTCGTAAATTTGAGCCCAATGATAACCTATAGTGAAGATACATTTAATTGCATTTGATTACATTTGCTTTGGTTATCACATTTCTTTCCATGTTGTGATTTATGTTTTTGAACATGGGAGTTCTTCCTCTGGTCACATACCCCAGGCATGTTTAAGGGATTTTTTTTTTACTAAAACACATGGGTCTATGTACACTTGGGACATCATGTCCTTAGGGCATCGTGTCTTTTGTATGTCGATAGTCGTGGTTCCTGCTATTGGTTGCTGAATTACTATTGTACGGTTAAGTTGTTTTGAACGTATTTAAAAAAAATCAAAATATTGGAAGGCTATGATGATATCTTTTGAACTCCTCAAAGTGGGTTCAATTACAATTCGGATTATGTGCCTCTTGGCGAGGCAAGCTTGCTAAGTTTTGCAGCCATGACGGGCATATCCTCATATTCGATCGCTGACTTATCTGAGCCTGAGACGAACATAACTGTTACTTTTCCCTATATGAGATTGTATACTCATTTCAAATTTTTTTTAACCTAACACGTTTGGTTTAATGTTACAGCTGCCTTAGATGAGCTTTGTTATGGGCTGTGATGAGTACTGGTGTTTTTGATCAAGCTGCGATTGGTCATACCTTGGCGGGGCAACTTAACACTGTTGCAGCCATGGCGGCCTCATCCTCTTGGTTCGATTATTGCCTTATCTGAACACGTGTTGGTTTTCCTGATTATTGTATGTTTCAATAGTTATGACGGGCTGTGATGACTTTAAACGGGCGCGGTTAAAAGTTAGATAACCTGGATCTTGGCGAGGTGACCCTTTCAAGGTTGCAGCCATGCCAGGTTATGACTCTTTCTCCTAAATGAACCCTTATCTGAGCCTATACTATAACCCGCAAAACTAAGGTCGGAAACTTCAGAAGAAAAAATGATTTGTGATTCAGGGGGACATCTTAATAGTAGCATACAAATTCCGACCGGCTAAAAAATCAGTTTTGGATAGTTGTTTAGTAATAGTGATGAGCAACATCACGAAGTAAGCGCGAATTTTTAGAAAGCTTATTATTAAACAGTATATCCGCCCTTGGAAAAAGTGTACCACTCTTGCCTGAAAACAGATATTACTTGCTGCCGACCTCTTGGCTTTCAAACTGGCAGAGTTATGTCACAGCAGTTGGCAAGAATGCGTCTTCTATTGAACAAACAGAAAACCTGAGCATTTTGATCGACTCACTGAAATATCAACAGGTTTAACTTCTTTTGATAAGACGCATTTTATTTAGTATATATCATTCTTAACTTTTTGTAAATAATTTTATATAGCATTGGCACTCTGCTTACGATGCGGTTTCAATAAGTAGCTTTTTTATATTCTAAATAGCACTCTCGACTTCTTCAAAGACCTCCAAATCTTATACGAAAACGTGACATGATTCTCCAAAAGGCTTCTGCTGTAAGGATATGTTTTCTTATTCTATCCTAGTGTAACTTAACACCTTAAAATCAACATTTTATTATGGGAAAGTAGACATGTTATATTTGTAGTTATTGTTAAGATTCATATAAAATGTTTAATGTACGGGTTACAAAATGATCCAAACAGGTCCTAAAAGGCTAAAACCATCATTTATAGACCGATATGTGCAAAAGAAAAGCTACGACTAAAATAGGACAAATGAAATATTATGTGGTATTATACAAGGATTGAGATCCTCTCAATTTTATATGAACATGACTTATAATGTTCCTTCACAAACAGAATAGTGAGGGAACATTACTAATCCACTTGTCATGCAACCATGTCTTGTGTTAAAAACAATGTATCAATTTCTTTGCATTACTAACAATGTCAATAATATCTTCACTTACTAACGTATGTAATGTACGATTCACATCACATTTCACTACTAATCATTGTTATGTTTAGGAGACTTTTCCAAATCCAAAATCTCTAGCGGATGATCTTCATGAAGGGGGTTTTAAAGCTGTCTGGATGCTTGACCCAGGAATCAAGCATGAAAAAGGCTGCTTTGTTTATGACAGTGGATCAGAAAAGGACCTTTGGGTGCAAACAGCAGATGGGAAGCCTTTCCTTGGTAAGTTCAACAAATTTACCGTTAGAATTTTTTTATTTATTATTAAATAGATTATCATAAGTTGCTTTTCTATAGGAGAGTTATGGCCGGGTGCATGTGTTTTCTCAGATTTCGCTCAAGAGAAAGCTCGTTCATGGTGGGCTAATTTAGTCAAAGATTTTATATCAAACGGGGTGGATGGGATATGGAATGATATGAATGAACCAGTTGTCTTCAAGGTGATAGTTACTCTGTTGATTACGTACAATCTCTGTGGATTATAGATGGCTTTGTTTTCCTTTCACCAGTCATTAACAAAGACAATGCCTGAGAGTAACATTCACAGGGGAGATGCTGAATTTGGCGGCCATCAGAATCACTCGCACTATCACAATGTAAGCTACTTCATTTGTTTAATATAGCTTTTAATTAGAGGTAGCAACTCTGACTCTTGCTTATGGGTGGTTTACTGGTTTAACTTGGGTTATGTTTCATCCAAATTTGGCCAAACGATTTGTTTTTTACTAAAAGCAATGGGTCATACGGGTTAAATAGTTTAAACAGTTAAAAGTCGCCCTAAATCATATTTTTCATCTATTTAGATTATTATTATATAATTTTTGGTGCTGAAACTATATACTTGTTTGAAAGCGAACTATCTGTTTTTGATTAAACGGATAGTCATTCTGTTTAATGTTCAAGTGTCTTTGTGTGCAAAGAAGATAGGACAAAAACATGATAAAGTCGTTTCGATCTTATTATTTAAGTAGCGTGATGTTCTTTTTCCTAAGTGTCATAGTAAAATATGCTCTAGTTTCATTTGCGAATGCAGTTAATGGTAGAAGAAGTTCTATAGGGCGGCCTATGTTTTTCATATCGTATTATAGGAAACTTGATTGTTGTGGCTAATGCCTTTCTAGAATGTTCATTTATGCTATATTTAGTATAAGGTGGGTTGAAGAATGACTAGTTTCATATCTCTCCAGTTTCTGCAATAAATAAGACAGTGATGACGACATGGGTTTCTCGCTCATTGATTAGAAAGAATTGTTTGTGTATTCGGCAGAAGTTCCGGAAATGAGAAGTTTTTTGAGAGGATATTAACACGTTATAGTTTTTTAAATTTAAGGTCAGTTCATCAAGATAGAGGTCTTTAAAATATGGATTAAAGGGGTACAAAACTCTAAAAATCAAACAATAAAAGCACAAAACAGCAAAACAACAAAACAGGAATTATACGACTTTGCTGATACAATTATGAAAGTAACTGATTCTTAAAATACTTGTAGAATGAATGTGTAAATACTAAAGAGCTCTTTCGATAATGAAGAAAATATACAACATTGTGCTCTAGAATAAACGAGAATGGAATTTCCAAAAGTGCAGTTACTACATCATGCTCATACTCCACCCTTATTCTTTTTCTTTCCTTTTTTTCTCTTGGGGAGGTTCTCTGAGCTCACTGCATTGCTTGATGATGGCTCACATATGACTTCTGATAACCCGTTTTCGAGTGCTTTCACCAAGTTTTCAAAATAGGTGCCTGTCACCCTAGTCAAACCGACCAACTTTGTCCTGAAATTAACAATTTCGTTTTGATGGGCCTTTTCTTTATACAGTTCGAACACTTCTTTCTCTGCACACAGATGAAGCTTTTCTAAGCATTGTTCTGCTTCACCTTGCATGCCCTCAAGAAACACTCACCTGTCGGTATAAACTTTTTCTTTTGTAGCAACAGATCCAAAAAGAAAAACGGATATCAAAGATTAGACACAAAACCAAACCTGGATTATCTCTCCTTGCCAGAAGTATCCCAAACACCCCGAGTTGCAGCATACAACTATACAAATCTATAGTTTTAGAAAGCAATACGATCCCGCACCCACGCCTCCCAAACACCATCCATATCATCGATGGTTGAGATCACACAAAGCTTTCCTGCCAAAACTCTCAAAAGAGGTACTCGAGACCAGTCAATATCCTTGATAGACTTTGGAAGAGATACTAACTGAATATCTGCAAACACAAATCAAATACTCCGTATTACTATTGTTTCGCAACTGGTTCTACTAATTCCGCAAAGCCAGTAGAGATAGCCATTGGTTATACACTTATGAAAGCCTATGGTTATGAATGCCTCGAGTTGCAGCATACAACTATATAAATAATTAACTCGTTAATAATATCATTATAGTGGCATTATCGAAAAATAATCTAATTGTTTTGAGCTTTTACCAAAGAATGGTTACACGCCCGTTTGGAGCAAAATTTAGTCACCATGCAACCTCACTACGAGATCCTTTGAAGCAACTGTCGGTCTTACACTCGTATCTGATGTAGCCTGCAATATATCAATACTAGTTCAAACCCAACTTCTTCATCATGGGATTCATTCCCAACTGCTAAAAGATCCAAACTTTGATTCGGGTTTGGCGCCCCGACCCCATTCAAACCTCCCTCAAGATCCAAACTCTGATGACTCTCCGGTGAACTGCTTCTTGAACCTGACCCTGATGACGTTTCTTTCACGACCCGCTCCCTGTGACTACTTGAAGCAACACCCTTGTCGCCTATGGGTGTTAAAGTGGATAGGGTATGCCGTGCTCGTGCACCATATGGAAATCATTTCAGCACTAAATGATTTGTGCTATCTTCTCATTCTGGCCACGCTTTCGTTGTTTGGTTTATCTATTGATGCTTAATTTTTGCCATGGGTTTCTTGTCAGCATTTGTGTTAGATTCCTTGCTTTAGGAAATATTTGTGCATTTTTATTTGTATGCAGTAGTGGTCTGTTTCGTTTGATGTGGTAAGCATGAAATGTGGTAATTTTGTCGTTGATGAAATAAAAAGCATCTGATGATGCTGGCATTGGTTCTTTTCGTTTTTTTAAATTAATTGTAGAGAGCTTGTAAAGGATTTTGTAGTTGCTGGAACTGCATCCGAGTCTTTACCATGTCAAGCCAGACATGGTATGTCTTCATATTCCAATTCTGTTCTTCATTTATTTTATTGCTTTGTGCCATTTTTTGACCTCTGCAATACACAGATGTCTGGGAGTTAGATATTTGGTTTTTGAAAATTTAGTAATGTATCATAAAAGTGACCCTCTGATCTAAAGCCGATTTTAACTTGTATGAAAATAAGGGTCATTTTGGGTTTTATGTTACAGCTCAATTGGTAAAAGTAGAAATAAAATAGCCATGTACTGAAACGGGGCAGGTGTGCCGTGTGTTAGTCGGGCCGATATTTACCCAAGTATTGCTTATCGTCATACCAGTGGTGCATACAATACATATTCTGCTTATTGTCGATTCTGTTGGTGTACACGGAAGGAGACTTATTATATTTTACAGTTTTCTTACAACTAATTATTGTGTAATCTCTTCATTGGACGCTTCATATAGTCTCTTATCTTGCTATGTATGTAGGATCATGAGGAGCTGTTTGAGACCGTCTCCCAAGCACTTGTATCGTCGATTGATCGTGATTGTTTGAGTGGTTGGGGAGGACATGTGTACATTGTGTAAGTTTCTTCGCAGATTGCATCTTCTATTAATTGTAGGGGTGATGAAATGGGCGGGTTTGTTCATGGTTAAAAACTAGTTTGGGTCAAAAAGGGTAATTTCTAGTGGACGCCAACACGTAAGGTCGTGTTTGGCTGATTTTGCATAACGTTTGATCAAAGCATTTTTAGAGTAAATTAGAACGCTTAATGTACACGAATACATTTTGAGATTTTTTAACCATTTTGACCTGATTAGTTATTGCAAATCACTTGTCGGCAAGGTTGTAAATATCGTTCGGCGGGGTCTCGGCGGTCGACCACCGCCAAGCGATATATCGTCTTGGCGGCGATATAACGGTTTCTCAGCGGGTATTATAAATTATCATTATTTTGTATATTTTTATCATTATTTTATATATTTTTACTATTTATTTAATATAAATCTGAAATTCTTATATATTTTTATAATTTTATTAATGTATTCATTAGTTTTAGTTATATACTCCGTATCTTGTAAAATTTACATCAAAAAATAAGAACACAATAAAAAACAATCAAAATACCAAAAGTCAACCGATTTTTTACCGATTTTGACCGATATTTGACCAAAACGCCAAGTTGGCCGATATGCTCCATGGCATGGCGGTGGACCACCGCCAAGCGATATATCACCGATATATTGGCCGCCATGACCGATATTTACAACAGTGCTTGTCGGCTTGTCGCTATATTTGAGTAACATTTTTATTCACCTGTCAAAACAGTCATCCACTCATCCACTGTCATCGTGCATACTGTTTATGACATCTGATATGATTTTATGCGGTACACCTACTAAAGTCAATGAAAGAATCTTGAAAGGAAGAATGGACTAACCTGCTGGGAACACAACTATTTAGCTTAGAATCTCTATGGACAATAATGAAAGTGAGTAAGCCTCGGTGCTGATTTGGTAATGTTATTATACTTTGGTGTCTGATAGCTTGTTTCAGAAGGTAGTTTTCTGCTTTAGGCTTAGAAAGTTCGGTTACCTTTTTTTTTCAGAAATCAATTCGATGTCCTGTGGTAACTGTTTTTTTCTCTTGCAAGTAATAGCATTACAATATGTACCATAATCTATATGACCACACAAATAAACAGAACAATTTGATTTTGGACAAAAAAAAAATGACCACTCGGTCTATATGACCACACACATAAGTTAACACATGTTTGATTATGATTTAATTGTGATGCATTTGATTTTAGAGATCCGGATCCAAAGTTATCTCCGGTTTCCTTGTCTTTGTTCTAAAATGTCTTTAAGTAGGGATTGTTCATTTAGCTGAATCCAGACCGTTGTAAACTAGCTCTCTAGAATGATCTAAACTGGTTCATTAGAGTTGGTTTACACTTTACACCGACCACTTCGCATCTTTGTTAATTTCATTCGGCTTACTTCTGGTCTGTTTTAACCTGATGAACACTCAGGCACATTAGAATCAAGACCAGGACCATTGTAGCAAAAACCATGTAGATCAACCTTGTCAGTTACCTGCAATGATTAAAAAGTGTATATACATGTTATATGCAAAACAATACCATCGTGGCCATAAAGAAGGGCTGCCCAATTTGCATTTAAAAACTCTCATATGCAATGCGTCATTCACATCACTTACTTATAACCTATGTAGAGCCCCAAAACAAAAACCACAAACAAAGGATGGCCATTTAACATCCCAAACCTGTAAACTCAGTTTTTTAAGTTAGGGTTTAGGTCTATAGAAGAAAACGCCTAATCCAGAGCAACGTACAGTACCCTGACGTACAACTCACTATAACATGGTTGGTCTGGATTTGGTGCAAAGCCTCAAATTAAAACATGCCAACCGAACTATTCACCACTGGTTGTGCAGGTTGGCCACCAGCCCGCCAGTAATAGTAGGAGCAACAGGCGGCCGAATAGAGGATTGCACTAGATTTCCAGTCATTTGCTTATTTGGCTTGTGTTTTTCTTCCTTTGTGCTAAAGTTAACTTTCAGGGAGGCGAGGTTGACATGCTACCAAATCAGTCTCGGGATTCCTTTTAACCTTTTTCTTTACCAAAGCTTCGGACACCCGTTGAGTTATTATGATTTGGCCTGTGTGCGGTAAGTGCCTTTACAGAATTGGACTGCCCCGCCGCAGCATTAGCAGGCTAGCAGCCTTTGTGTTGGATATTGATCTAATGGGTGCACTTGAATCAGTGACTAGCTTATCGGGAACGCGTTAGGCCAGACCCACAGAGCCAACATCGACAGTAAGAGTCTTCTTCTTCAAGTTTTGCTGGTCCTTTAACATCAAATTAGAGAGAAATATAATAAGTTCCACAACCGTAAACGCAAAGCATAATGGTTAGTTAAGCTGCTTAAAAGGCAAAGATGTATTTAAACAATTCATCTAAATGTAGTTTTTGTCAGACATTTAACAACAGAAGTTTAGGGACAATCGACTCCGGCGCATCTTATGAGACTATGGCCGATAATTATCAATACCTTGTGATCATTTAAAGCTTTTCTCCTTGCTTTTGCCCTAATGTGAGCTTATGCACAAGAAACCAGCATATACAATGCAGTAGCGTATTGACATACTTTCATTTCTATGAATTGTATATGTGAATTTTCTGATGAAATGTATATAATAAAATTTTCATTATTTTGAAGTGTTTTTGTTATAATCTTATAGGGAAAAAAATGGGTCAACCAGCGTTGTGCGATTTTGCCACTTAGGCACAATTCTACGATCTGATGAGTCAGTAAAAGTAAAAAATTAGATCAATTTTGATCCCATAAAATTTGTGGAATAATTTTGAAAGAAAGCAAAATATAAAAATATAAGTATCATGAAAACAAAAACTTAAAAAAAAGAGGTTATCAATAAATTAAAGTTATTAATTTTTTTAAAAAAAAATTATATGGTGGACATGGGTAGAAATAGTGGAGCTATTTTGGCCAAAGAGGTACAATTAATGCTTCTGGGTAGATATAGTGTATGCCGGGTGAAATAAAAAGTGTGTGAATGATGAATTTTTTTTTGGCTTTTCAATTGTAAAAAAAAATTAAAAATAATTGCCCCTCACTATCGACTTTTCTGCGTCCTATGTTGTACCAGTTAAATAAAACATTACACCTTTACAACAACAAAAAATATATAAAGTTAAATGTAAATTTATACAGTAATCTTGTAGTTCAAGCGATGTCTTGAGGTTAATACGGTATTTCAGCCGTATTCCAGTGTACTTAATGATTTGGGTTATTAATATCTATATTACTTTATAAAAGATTTATACCCTTTCTAAATAAGGAAATCTTAATATTTTAAGCCTCAAACATTTCTATAAAAAGAAATTAAGAAAATTTACATTATATTATCAAAGAATTAATGCTTGTTCCGAGAAATTAATACATACCTTGTAACACCCATTTAATATTACTCATTCTTGCAATAGAAGAAAAAAGCGCATGAATACGATAAATGACACATGAATTTTCTTATAATCATCTTTAATACTCAAATACTTACTATCTTACTAGCAGGTACCCACGCAATGTGACGAAGTGTACCCTGTGATTAATCGGATAAATGTAAATTTATATCTTTACTACTCTATAAAACATTTAGACTGTGTTATTTTTATGTCTTAAAAAATTTAGCAACATTTCTATAAAAAGAAAATCGTATATTAAGCTTGCATTACACATATAGTTTGTAATCGCTTGATATTAATACAACCCATTTAAATAGCTTGTAACAGACCATTTAAAACATTATAGTAACAGTAGCTAAGCCCGTCACAGATATTAATACAACCCATTCAAATCGCTTGTAGTTTAAAACATTATAGTAACAGTAAGCCCGTCATATATTAGCAATACACCCAATGACTTTCTTTCATCCGTCCTCCTGAATAACAAAAAACTTTCATCTTCACCCCTTAAAACCCGCGACCTTGCAACACGAACAAAATCAGCAAGTCAACCACACACCGCGAACATAGATCTATTTAACATCACGACTGTGATTAGGGTATTGACTCGACCAGGCTTTATCATCAAACCGAAATCCAAATACGCAAATTGATCTAAACAACAAATAGAATTCTCGATACATACCGGTTGATACACAATCTTGTTTATCCATAAAAGTATTAAATCAAACAAAAAAATTAGGTACAGAAAACCCGACTTACGAAGTTAGTCAGCGGTGGTTGTAGACTTGTGTATGGTAGTTACTTTGTCGGGGGTTCATTGTCGTGGTTCAAAACCCGAAAATATTAAAGGAACCATAGAGTCTCGCGCCGAACCGGCCTACTGGCTAGGCGTTTCACGAGATCTTAATGTCAAATGCAAGCAGCAGGGTCTATGGTGGTTAGTGGTTTGTTCTTGAATGCAATAAATCAAATAATATATGTTGTGATATTGTGCTCGTCTTTTTCATACTAATGATGATGAATGTAGTTTGTGAAAGGGTATTGCACAGGGAGAGAGAGAGAGATAAGCATATAGGTGTGTATGGGTAGAGATGAATTATGGGTCGATTGTTTTAAGAAATTTTAGGGCAAGTGATTTATGTCACCAAATACAAAAAAGATGATTATGTAGGTATACAATACATATGATCCAAGTCACTTTTTGGTGATACAATTTTGAATATAGAAAACTCGAGTTGAAAATTTTCAAATAAATAGTTATTTCATGGTGCACACGGTACTTTTAACATATTTATATCAATATTTATATGATATAATACGTGATATAGTCGGTTCTTGAGACCTTTCGTCATAAAGTTATTTTAAAGAAAGATATATACTCAAAAAATATTATCCGTTAAAAGCTTGCAGTTTACGGGCTATCATTCATTTGTACAGTTATTATTAAAAAACGTTTAATGGATCTGTATAACATTTGCTTGCCGCAAAATATAGTTGTATGGTATCTGTTGCGACATTGCAAGTGATGCTATTTGTTAAATGTTCTAATTTTTAATTCGTTACAACTAAATAATAATAAAGTTATAAAAGCGATGATCATGAATAACATTTCCTTGCCATGGAATTAGTCACGGGTACCTGCCGCCGCATTACGCGGGTACCCGGCTAGTATTTTATCGAGGAACAAAGTTCCCTTTTATCTAAAAAAAATAAAAAAAGTTATACAATAACTTTTTATATTTTTTTATTAACTTTTGAAAATAAACAAATATCTACTTACATTTTATACTCTTTAAATTTTATAATTTAAAATTATAACATATATGTTGTTTCAAAAATATAATGGCTAATGATTTGCAAACTCTAAAATTTGATTGGGACACTCCAAACTGTGCATTGAACAGTTGTACTGTTGCTTCAACAGATTGTACATTTGAGTGTCCCAATAAAAAAATTGAGTGTGCCAATCAATTCTCAAATATAATATAGAAAAAATTTCATGTTTGGTCCATATCGTTTACACAGAACATCAAGTATGGTCCCAATCTCAAATTAAGTCCACAGATCGTCCCTATCGTTTACATTTACGATCATAAATCGTTCCTATCTTGGATGGGCGTTAGTTTTCTCCGTTAAGTTCAATGAAGAGAGGGGTATTTTGGACTTTTTCATATTATACATTAATAAATCATATTATTTCTTTTTTCTTTTTAATGTTTTTCTTTTCTTTCTTATATCTATCTCTCTCTCTCTCTCTCTCAAATCCATCAATACCCAGATCTCTCTCTCTCTCTCTCAAATCAAACCCAAATCTGCTCCATCAAAGACAAATCCACCGGTGTTCCTGCGCCTACCTTTTGGTTCATGATCCACTGATATTCTAGCTTTAAAATGATGTTGATAGGTATATGATAAAGAAACAAGCCACCGGTGTTCCTGCGCCTCCCTTTTAGTTCCGACCACCGAAGATATTTTCCGGCCACCGGTGTCACCGAAACAAAACTTGTATAAAATCCTACGATCTATCCGATGTATAGTATATAGAAACACCGTCACCATTTATATGTTTTTCCTATGATATTCGTTGTCGCCCTCACAGTCACCACGTTAATCCACCAATACTAGCCGTGACCACCATGGTCGTCTACCACCACAGCTCTATAAAAACACCTTACAACCTCGATCTGTCGCTATCACCATATATGCCAGCCACCACGTCACAAATCCGCACCAACCATCACCATAAATGTTGTCGTCACAACAGCCGCCACCACCGCGAATCATTCCAACTTAAATCCATCAACAGATCTATGTCAGATCCGTTGGATATGTGATTAGCTGCCATCACCACCAACGCTTTTACCACGTCAACAGCCATCACCACGAGCGGCTATGTCATCACCACCCCACGAAAACCACCATTGTAAACACCACCCATTCAAGAGCATATTCAGATCCCCATTCATCCAAATTCCACACATATATCTGTGTTCCTGTACCATTTCTCTGAAATAGGCCTGCTTTCTCAGCAATAAAATATTTATTAAACGGCAAAAATTCCTCAATTGATTTCAAGTTGTTCTCTGTTGAAGCTTCGGTTTGGATACTAGTATCAAATGCATTAACTGTCCTTTCTGATACAATTGGGATCTCTATGTTCTGTAGCAAGATAAGAAAGCTGAGATGTGTTATAAATGTTTGAAAAGAAAAACAAATTCATAAGGTTAGTGCGTACATCTTTTCCTTCATGGAGGAGATTTGGGGTTTGATTTGAGAGAGAGATCTGGGTTTTGATGGATTTGAGAGAGAGAGAGAGAGATAAATATAAGAAAGCAAAGAAAAACATTAAAAAGAAAAAAAGAAACAATATGATTTATTAATGTATAATATGGAAAAGTCCAAAATACCCCTCTTTTCAATGAACTTAACGGAGAAAACTAACGCTCATCCAAGATAGGGACGATTTATGATCGTAAATGTAAGCGGTAGGGACGATCTGTGGAATTAATTTGAGATAGGGACTATACTTAATGTTATGTGTTAACGATAGAGACCAAAAATGAACTTTTTTCTATAATATATATACGCATGGTTTTTAATATCAAAATGAAAGCATGAGCTATTATGTATTTAAATATGGAGAATTTCATGTATAACGACCATCGTGGCCCTATATTCCCATTGAAACACAAACAGTTTCATAAAACACAAGAGCCCGTGATGGTTGCAAACCGAACTGTTTACCATGCCAAATCACGGGCGTCTGCGCCTTTAGTTGAAACTGCTCGAATAAGCCGTCAAAAGTAGTCAACGGTATTGCTTAAAGCAACAATCCAAAACAACGAATTCTTCAAACGTTAATTCGATTTCTACATGTGAAACCCAATTGTTACCTTGTTGGAGCAATAAGGTTGTAATTCATTATGTGGGAAACAACAACAATCTGTGATTGTATCAACACCTTAGTCACATGTTTTCATGCCTATGCGTTTAAGGAGGTTGCTGAGGCGAGAAAGTCTCGACCTCGACCATCCTCCCACCATACACATCAAAATCAACCCTTAGCGGCGAACGACAACACTCGAAACCTAAGCAGAAAAAAAACACCCAATTAGTATTCACCAAAACCCATACTTGTACATTCTCGGAAACCTTAAATATATAACTGAATCTCCCACATATCAATCGAATCTCTCTCTCACCCTAAAAGAAACCATCATCAAACCACCATCATCAAACCACCACGTATCCCAGAAATCTCTACCTTTAAATTTTACCAACCTCTTATCATCCAAACATCTTAAAGTTTTCTGACATGATCTCTAAACATTTTTTATGGTGTTTTTATAAAAAAACATGGGTTACTGGGTTTTTTTTAATTCTTAATTTAATCTAAATTCTTAATTAAAAAAAACCTTCTAAATATGAGTTTATGGTTTGGTTACCTTAAACCAACATGGGGCTTACCATTCTCTGACAGCCACCACCGACCCTTTATTTATATAAATAAAGACGACGCAACCCCCATTCAAAAATCGCAACTCCATTAAATCAAAACATGTCGAACCGATTTCAAGTCCTGGAAGATTTTGATGATGAAGTTGAGGTTCGCTCAGAAGTAATCGCAACACCATCTTCAAAGGTAATGGGTTTTGTACCAAAGGGAAAGGGCGCTCAAAAGGTAATGGGACCAAAGGGAAATGGCGCTCAAAAGGTAATGGTTTCTTCTGTTTTCTTAAGTGTTTATTTGGTTATTGTCTAAATAATAATGGAATCGAATTCATATCGAGTTAAACGAGTTAGGAAACTTTAGCATTCAAACTTAAAAAAATTTATATTTATATTATGAAATAGTAATAATGTTTTTTTCTGTATACTTGGGATTCCGATTCAACATTGTGATCCAATAAATTCCAAAACTTATTGACATGTTATCAAGGTTGGTATTACAGTCACATAGCTCACTAAAACCGGTTTAACTGGTTCAACCGCCGGGTCAATCCGGTTTTTTATATATGTATATTTTTTTATATTTTTAGTGTGTATTATTTATTTTTTACTCACTAACCTTAGTTTTAACTTTTATATTTAAAACATTATTGTAAAAATTTATAAAAATAATTAATTTATGCTTTCAATTTGTAATAGCTTATAATAAAACTATATTAGTGAATGTTTTAAGTTAGTTTAATTTTATTTTAACTAACACTAATAATCATTAGTTCAATATATATGTTTAAAACTTAAAAATATTTATAGAAAAAAAGTTTTTGAAATATTTTTTTTATAAAAAATCAAGACCCGGCCGGGTTAATCAAACCGGGTCAACCCGGTTCAACAAAAAACCGGCGGTTCAATCCGGTTCTCAAACAAGTAAAAACCCGGCCACATCCGGCCCGATCTCCGATCCGGTTCACGGTTCAACCGGCCGGGTCAACCCGGTTTTTAAAACATTGGTTTTTATTACGTCAATACCAAGTGCTAATAATAATCTTTTAGCCAATCTTCAACTCTATTATCTAAAGTCTTATTAAAAACTTAAGGTTTAACCTATAAGTACTTAGTTACTTGTTAATCAGATCGGTTATTTCACTTTAAGATAACATATCTTGTATTATTTGCAAGTGTTTTTGAAAGTTATCTCTACATGTTTTAGCTAGATTTATACAATTGTCGACATATATATACTCACGTACGTATTTATATGGGAGCCGGGTGTGGCACGAGGTACATCCGATTTTAGGTTACGGAAGATAAATTTATTATAAAATACGTTTTTTCTCGATACGTGCAACACTCATTTTTAGATAATGTGAGGCAACTATAATACTAATAATCATGTTAAAAATTATGCAACAACTTATAATAAATTATGGGTCCGCCTATGCATATACTTGCGTAATATAACGAATATTTTTATTCGACCTATATTTTTGAATGTGTATCAAGGCCTCGTTAAAGTTATGGCACAGGGCCACCACAATCAACGAGACGGCCCTGGATTATACTGGGTGGGGTTAGTTTGATTAGATTATAATAATCTTGATCATTCTTTACAGGGAAAATTAAGTCTACTTCTTTAGTGTAATGTACTTCTTCTTCACCAAAATGTACTTCTTCTTCTTCACCAAAGTGTACTTCTTCTTCTTTAGTGCCAAAGTTCTTCTTCACCAAAGTTCTTCTTCTGCACTTAATTTCATAGATAACAATATGAGGCAGCTAGCTGCTGGTAACTATTATATTCAATCACCACCACTGGCCAAATTTCGCTCACTATCACTCACTGCAACAACAACTAACAACAAAATTACGAAAATCTAAATTTGGTACTTCCTAAATTTGGTACTTCACATACGTGTTTTACTCCAATGTACATTCTTTGAAAAACATATTATCTATCTCAAAATCAAAATATATTATCTGAAAAAACATTTTGTTATTAAGGTGTGTTTAAATTTCACTTGATAAATCATCTTTTTTACAGGGAAAATCAACACTTTCACCTTCTTCTTCACAATCAAAGTTACCGATGACTATATCAAAGACTAGTCCAAGCACGGAGGAGTATCAGAGGCGTGTGGGATATAATGGAGAGTTACTCCTCTACGAGTACTTAAGTCGGTCACACAAGCTGGACTGGAGGAATAAGGATAGCGAGAGTGGTGATCAATATGACATTGTTAAGCTTGCTACAAAAAATGAGAATATGTCATATATAGAAGTTAAATCAACGGCGAAGAGAGCTGAATATGATACATATTTTTTATGACCGATATGGAGTGGAGGTACGCCTCTAGCGTCCCCAACAAGTACGCTATATACCGAGTTCGTCTCTCGGAAGATCTTAAGGAGATGGTGAAGTATTTTGTCATTCCATTTGAGGATATTCTATCAAGCAAGTATGAGGTTGAGCCTGGAAGTGATGGAAGCAAACTCAAACACCGTATTAAATTTCAACTGTAGACAGAGAAGTTATTAGGGATGGCAAAAAAAAAACCGAACCCGACGGGGAAAACCGAAACCCGAAATAATTGGGGCGGGGCGGGTTATCTTTATCGGGTTATGGGGCGGGTTTGGGGCTTAAACGGGGATTTTTAAATGGGTTTAGGGCAAAAGCGGAGAATAAGGTCTCCGCCCCGCCCCGCCCGATTAATATATACACTTATACAAATATAAGTATTTCTATATAGTATTTTCTTACTATTTACGACATAATAAATATTTCTTTAGTATTTACTATTATGTCGTAAATAGTAAGAAAATACTATACATAAATACTTATATTTGTATAAGTGTATATATTAATCGTGCGGGGCGGGTCGGGGACCTTATTCTTCGCTTTTGCCCTAAACCCATTTAAAAATCCCCGTTTAAGCCCCAAACCCGCCCCATAACCCGATAAAGATAACCCGGATCGCCCCAATTATTTCGGGTTTCTACCGTTGGGTTCGGGTTTTTTTTGCCATCCCTAATAACTTCTCTGTCTACAGTTGGAATTTAATACGGTGTTTGAGTTTGCTTCCATCACTTACAGGCTCAGCCTCATACTTGCCTGATAGAATATCCTCAAATGGAATGACAAAATACTTCACCATCTCCTTAAGATCTTCCGAGAGGCGAACTCGGTATATAGCATACTTGTTGGGGACGCTAGAGGCGTACCTCCACTCCATATCGGTCATAAAAAATGTGTATCATATTCAGCTCTCTTCGCCGTTGATTTAACTTCTATATATGACCTATTCTCATTTGTTGTAGCAAGCTTAACAATGTCATATTGATCACCACTCTCGCTATCCTTATTCCTCTAATCCAGCTTGTGTGACCGACTTAAGTACTCGTAGAGGAGTAACTCTCCATTATATCCCACACGCCTATGATACTCCTCCGTGCTTGGACTAGTCTTCAATATAGTCATCGGTAACTTTGATTGTGAAGAAGAAGGTGAAAGTGTCGATTTTCCCTGTAAAAAAGATGATTTATCAATTGAAATTTAAACACACCTTAATAACGAAATGTTTTTTCAGATAATATATTTTTATTTTGAGATAGATAATATGTTTATTCAAAGAATGTACATTGTAGTAAAACATGTATGTGAAGTACCAAATTTAGATTTTCGTAATTCTGTTGTTAGTTGTTGTTTCAGTGAGTGATAGTGAGCGAAATTTGGCCAGTGGTGGTGATTGAACAACAACTAACAACAGAATTACGAAAATCTAAATTTGGTACTTCACATACGTGTTTTACTCTAATGTACATTCTTTGAATAAACATATTATCTATCTCAAAATCAAAATATATTATCTGAAAAAACATTTTGTTATTAAGGTGTGTTTAAATTTCACTTGATAAATCATCTTTTTTACAGGGATAATCAACACTTTCACCTGTTTCTTCACAATCAAAGTTACCGATGACTATATCGAAGACTAGTCCAAGCACGGAGGAGTATCAGAGGCGTGTGGGATATAATGGAGAGTTACTCCTCTACGAGTACTTAAGTCGGTCACACAAGCTGGACTGTAGGAATAAGGATAGCGAGAGTGGTGATCAATATGATATTGTTAAGCTTGCTACAACAAATGAGAATAGGTCATATATAGAAGTTAAATCAACGGCGAAGAGAGCTGAATATGATACATATTTTTTATGACCGATATGGAGTGGAGGTACGCCTCTAGCGTCCCCAACAAGTACGCTATATACCGAGTTCGTCTCTCGGAAGATCTTAAGGAGATGGTGAAGTATTTTGTCATTCCATTTGAGGATATTCTATCAGGCAAGTATGAGGCTGAGCCTGTAAGTGATGGAAGCAAACTCAAACACCGTATTAAATTCCAACTGTAGACAGAGAAGTTATTAGGGATGGCAAAAAAAAACCCGAACCCGACGGGGAAAACCGAAACTCGAAATAATTGGGGCGGGGCGGGTTTGGGGCTTAAACGGGGATTTTTAAATGGGTTTGGGGGCAAAAGCGGAGAATAAGGTCTCCGCCCCGCCCCGCCCGATTAATATATACACTTATACAAATATAAGTATTTCTATATAGTATTTTCTTACTATTTACGACATAATAAATATTTCTTTAGTATTTACTATTATGTCGTAAATAGTAAGAAAATACTATACATAAATACTTGTATTTGTATAAGTGTATATATTAATCGGGCGGGGCGGGTCGGGGACCTTATTCTCCGCTTTTGCCCCAAACCCATTTAAAAATCCCCGTTTAAGCCCCAAACCCGCCCCATAACCCGATAAAGATAACCCGGACCGCCCCAATTATTTCGGGTTTCTGCCGTCGGGTTCGGGTTTTTTTTGCCATCCCTAATAACTTCTCTGTCTACAGTTGGAATTTAATACGGTATTTGAGTTTGCTTCCATCACTTACAGGCTCAGCCTCATACTTGCTTGATAGAATATCCTCAAATGGAATGACAAAATACTTCACCATCTCCTTAAGATCTTCCGAGAGGCGAACTCGGTATATAGCGTACTTGTTGGGGACGCTAGAGGCGTACCTCCACTCCATATCGGTCATAAAAAATGTGTATCATATTCAGCTCTCTTCGCCGTAGATTTAACTTCTATATATGACCAATTCTCATTTGTTGTAGCAAGCTTAACAATGTCATATTGATCACCACTCTCGCTATCCTTATTCCTCCAGTCCAGCTTGTGTGACCGACTTAAGTACTCGTAGAGGAGTAACTCTCCATTATATCCCACACGCCTTTGATACTCCTCCGTGCTTGGACTAGTCTTCAATATAGTCATCGGTAACTTTGATTTTGAAGAAGAAGGTGAAAGTGTTGATTTTCCCTGTAAAAAAGATGATTTATCAAGTGAAATTTAAACACACCTTAATAACAAAATGTTTTTTCAAATATTATATTTTGATTTTGAGATAGATAATATGTTTATTCAAAGAACGTACATTGGAATAAAACACGTATGTGAAGTACCAAATTTAGATTTTCGTAATTCTGTTGTTAGTTGTTGTTGTAGTGAGTGATAGTGAGCGAAATTTGGCCAGTGGTGGTGATTGAACAACAACTAACAACAACAACTAACAACAGAATTACGAAAATCTAAATTTGGTACTTCACATACGTGTTTTACTCTAATGTACATTCTTTGAATAAACATATTATCTATCTCAAAATCAAAATATATTATCTGAAAAAACATTTTGTTATTAAGGTGTGTTTAAATTTCACTTGATAAATCATCTTTTTTACAGGGAAAATCAACACTTTCACCTTCTTCTTCACAATCAAAGTTACCGATGACTATATCGAAGACTAGTCCAAGCACGGAGGAGTATCAGAGGCGTGTGGGATATAATGGAGAGTTACTCCTCTACGAGTACTTAAGTCGGTCACACAAGCTGGACTGTAGGAATAAGGATAGCGAGAGTGGTGATCAATATGACATTGTTAAGCTTGCTACAACAAATGAGAATAGGTCATATATAGAAGTTAAATCAACGGCGAAGAGAGCTGAATATGATACATATTTTTTATGACCGATATGGAGTGGAGGTACGCCTCTAGCGTCCCTAACAAGTACGCTATATACCGAGTTCGTCTCTCGGAAGATCTTAAGGAGATGGTGAAGTATTTTGTCATTCCATTTGAGGATATTCTATCAGGCAAGTATGAGGTTGAGCCTGTAAGTGATGGAAGCAAACTCAAACACCGTATTAAATTCCAACTGTAGACATAGAAGTTATTAGGGATGGCAAAAAGAACCCGAACCCGACGGGGAAAACCAAAACCCGAAATAATTGGGGCGGGGCGGGTTATCTTTATCGGGTTATGGGGCGGGTTTGGGGCTTAAACGGGGATTTTTAAATAGGTTTGGGGCAAAAGCGGAGAATAAGGTCCCCGACCCGCCCCGCCCGATTAGTATATACACTTATACAAATATAAGTATTTCTATATAGTATTTTCTTACTATTTACGACATAATTAATATTTCTTTAGTATTTACTATTATGTTGTAAATAGTAAGAAAATACTATATAGAAATACTTATATTTGTATAAGTGTATATATTAATCGGGCGGGGCGGGTCCGGGACCTTTTTCTCCGCTTTTGCCCCAAACCCATTTAAAAATCCCCGTTTAAGCCTCAAACCCGCCCCATAACCCGATAAAGATAAACCGCACCACCCTAATTATTTCGGGTTTATGTTTTCCCCGTCGGGTTCGGGTTTTTTTCCATCCCTAATAACTTCTCTGTCTACAGTTGGAATTTAATACGGTGTTTAAGTTTGCTTCCATCACTTACAGGCTCAGCCTCATACTTGCCTGATGGAATATCCTCAAATGGAATGACAAAATACTTCACCATCTCCTTAAGATCTTCCGAGAGGCGAACTCGGTATATAGCGTACTTGTTGGGGACGCTAGATGCGTACCTCCACTCCATATCGGTCATAAAAAATGTGTATCATATTCAGCTCTCTTCGCCGTTGATTTAACTTCTATATATGACCTATTCTCATTTGTTTTAGCAAGCTTAACAATGTCATATTGATCACCACTCTCGCTATCCTTAATCCTCCAGTCCAGCTTGTGTGACCGACTTAAGTACTCGTAGAGGAGTAATTCTCCATTATATCCCACACGCCTCTGATACTCCTCTGTGCTTGGACTAGTCTTCGATATAGTCATCGGTAACTTTGATTGTGAAGAAGAATGTGAAAGTGTTGATTTTCCCTGTAAAAAAGATGATTTATCAAGTGAAATTTAAACAAACCTTAATAACAAAATGTTTTTTCAGATAATATATTTTGATTTTGAGATAGATAATATGTTTATTCAAAGAATGTACATTGGAGTAAAACACGTATGTGAAGTACCAAATTTAGATTTTCGTAATTCTGTTGTTAGTTGTTGTTGCAGTGAGTGATAGTGAGCGAAATTTGGCCAATGGTGGTGATTGAACAACAACTAACAACAAGAACTAACAACAGAATTACGAAAATCTAAATTTGGTACTTCACATACGTGTTTTACTCTAATGTACATTCTTTGAATAAACATATTATCTATCTCAAAATCAAAATATATTATCTGAAAAAACATTTTGTTATTAAGGTGTGTTTAAATTTCACTTGATAAATCATCTTTTTTACAGGGAAAATCAACACTTTCACCTTTTTCTTCACAATCAAAGTTACCGATGACTATATCGAAGACTAGTCCAAGCACGGAGGAGTATCAGAGGCGTGTGGGATATAATGGAGAGTTACTCCTCTACGAGTACTTAAGTCGGTCACACAAGCTGGACTGGAGGAATAAGGATAACGAGAGTGGTGATCAATATGACATTGTTAAGCTTGCTACAACAAATGAGAATAGGTCATATATAGAAGTTAAATCAACGGCGAAGAGAGCTGAATATGATACACATTTTTTTATGACCGATATGGAGTGGAGGTACGCCTCTAGCGTCCCCAACAAGTACGCTATATATATTGAACTAATGATTATTAGTGTTAGTTAAAATAAAGTTAAACTAAGTTAATATAGTTTTATTATAAGCTATTACAAATTGTAAGCATAAATGAATTATTTTTATAAATTTTTACAATAATGTTTTAAATATAAAATTTAAAACTAAGGTTAGTGAGTAAAAAATAAATAATACACATTAAAAATATAAAAAAATATACATATATATAAAAAACCGGGTTGAACCGGTTAAAGCGGTTCTAGTGAGCTATGTGAGTGTAATACCAACCAACCTTGATAACATGTGAATAAGTTTTGGAAATCGGAATCCCAAGTATAGAGAAAAAAACATTATTAGTATTTCATAATATAAATATAAATTTTTTAAAGTTAAGTTTGATAACTGGATATGAATTATTCAACACAATAAACACTTAAGAAAACAAACAGAAAGAAACCATTTACCTCAAACCCATTACCTTTGAAGAAGATGGAGTTGCGATTACTTTTGAGCGAACCTCAACTTGATCATCAAAATCTTCCAGGGTTCGACATGTTTTGATTTAATGGATTGGAGAATGGGGGTTGCGTCGTCTTTATTTATATAAATAAAGGGTCGGTGCATGGTGGCTGTCGGTAAGCCCCATGTCGGTTTAAGGTAACCAAACCATAAATTCATATTTAGAAGGTTTTTTTTTTTTTTTTAATTAAGAATTTAGATTAAATTAAGAAAAACCCAGTAACCCATGTTTTTTATGAAAAACACCATACATAAAAAATGTTTAGAGATCATGTCAGAAAACTTTAAGATGTTTGGATGATAAGAGGTTGGAAGGTAGAGATTTCTGGGATACATGGTGGTTTGATGCTGGTATATCTTAATACCCTGATGTTTCTTCTTTTGCTTTGCTATGTTGATTCAATGGAAACATTTGTTCGTTGCCAGGCCATGATAGTGACAACCGTTGCCGCTGTTGGTGGTAGGCGGTCGTTTTGCTACGCTCATAAACAAATATGCTTATTTCTGCCTTCTTACCCTTTTTTAGTTGTATATGTTTGGATGTTGGTGTCGCCTTATTTTTTATCAATTCTTATGGCTCGGTATTGGTCACACTTTCTGTATGCAATACACAGGATCTTTATACGCTGACTTTATTTAGATTATCATGAGCTAAATAAGGCGACACCAACTAAAAGTGTGCAATACACACTTTCTGTGTCATAATTGAGGCATCTAATGTCACCGTATCTTGGTTATGGAACCCCTCTATTATATAAAGGTTAATGTGTTTTGAAAAGATGAGACCACCTGTATCGTATCTTGGCGGGCGGGGTCACCTATTATGTGGGAGATTCGATTATATTTTTAAGGTTTCCGAGAATGTACAAGTATGAGTTTTGGTGAATACTAATTGGGTTTTTTTTTCTGCTTAGGTTTCGAGTGTTGTCGTTCGCCGCTAAGGGTTGATTTTGATGTGTATGGTGGGCGGATGGTCGAGGTCGAGACTTTCTCGCCTCAGCAACCTCCTTAAACGCATAGGCATGAAAACCTGTGTGACTAAGGTGTTGATACAATAATGAATTACAACCTTATTGCTCCAACAAGGTAACAATTGGGTTTCACATGTGGAAATCGAATTAACGTTTGAAGAATTCGTTTTGGATTGTTGCTTTAAGCAATACAGTTGACTACTTTTGACGGCTTATTTGAGCAGTTTCAACTAAAGGAGCAGACGCCCGTGATTTGGCATGGTAAACAGTTCGGTTTGCAACCATCACGGGCTCCTATGTTTTATGAAACTGTTTGTGTTTCAATGGGAATATAGGGCCACGATGGTCTTTATAATATCAGTGAGATATTTCGTCCCTAGGTTGGTATGGCAAACCACATACGGCATGGTATACGTGCTGGCTATGCATCTAGAGAATTTGGTCTTCAGGGTGACGGTGAATAAATATGCCGACGATTTTGATTGTGTTCTAAGTTGCTGGAACTGCATCCGAGTCTTTACCATGTTCAAGCCAGACATGGTATGTCTTTATATTCCAATTCTGTTCTTTATTTATTTTATTGCTTTGTTCCATTTTTTTACCACTGCAATACACAGATGTCTGGGAGTTAGATATTTGGTTTTTGAAAATTTAGTAATGTATCATAAAAGTGACCCTCTGATCTAAAGCCGATTTTAACTTGTACGAGAATAAGGGTCATTTTGGGTTTTATATTACAGCTAAATTGGTAAAAGTAGAAATAAAATAGCTATATATGGAAACGGGGCAGTGTGTTAGTCGGGCCGATATTTACCAAAATGATTACTAATCTGTCCCCAAGTATTGCTTATTGTCATACCAGTGGTGCATACAATACGTATTCTGCTTATTTTCGATTCTGTTGGTGTACACGGAAGGAGACTTATTATATTTTACAGTTTTCTTACAACTAATTATTGTGTAATCTGTTCATCAGATGCTTCATTTAGTCTCTTATGTTGCTATGTATGTAGGATCATGAGGAGTTGTTTGACACCGTCTCCCAAGCACTTATATCATCGATTGATTGTGATTGTTTGAGTGGTTGGGGAGGATATGTTTACGCTGTGTAAGTTTCTTCGCAGATTGCATCTTCTATGAATTGTAGGGGTGACGAAATGGGCGGGTTTGTTCACGGTTAGTTTGGGTCAAAAAGGGTAGATTCGATAACTTGTAATAGAACTGATGCGTGAGAGAAATATTAGATTACATAAAGTCGACGAATTCATTAACAATTCACATATGAAAAAATGGTTTTGAGATTTTTTAACCATTTTTACCTGATTACTTATAAGATTATTCAGTTACCAACTTGCAAATCACTTGTCGCTATATATGAGTAACATTTTATTCACCTGTCAAAACAGTCATCCACTCATCCACTGTCATCGTGCATACAGTTTATATCTGATATGATTTTATGCAGTACACCTACTGAAGTCACTGAAAGAATCTTGAAAGGAAGAATGGACTAACTTGCTCGAAACGCAACTATTTAGCTTAGAATCTGTATGGCAAATTATGAACTATTTGGCTTTCGGATTTGAAGTAAGCAATTATATATACTTTGGTGCCCGTTAGCTTGTTTGAGAAGTTAGTTTTGTGCTTTTGGCGTGGGAAGTTCCATTACCTTTTTTTCCCTTAAAAATCAATTTGCTTCGCCTGTGATAAGTGGGTTTTTTTGCAAGTAATAGCATATGTACATCATAATCTGTCTTTCCTATACATGAAGCCAATAAACGGAACAATTTGATTTTGGACAGAAAACCTGACCACTTGGTCTACATGACCACGCAAATAAGTTAACACCTATTTGAGTATGATTTAACTGTGAAGCATTTGATTTTGGAGATCCGGATCCAAAGTTATCTCCGGTTTCCTTGTCAATTTCAAGGGTTTAAAGTATTATGTTTCACAAAATTTTAGTTCAGGCATGATATAAACTCCTATTTCTCAAACAGCGGCCTGTTTCTGTTTCATGTTGCTATAAACTGGTTCATTAGAGTTGGTTTACACTTTACGCCGACCACTTTGTATATTTGTTATTTTCATTTGGCTTACGTCTGGTCTGTTTTAACCTGATGAACAACACCCAGGCGCATTAGAATCAACCCCAGGACCATTGTAGCAAAAACCATATAGATCAACCTTGCAAGGTAACTGACAATTGTCAGTTACCTGCAATGATTAAAAAGTGTATGCCCACCTTACCTAAGTACATGTTATATGCAAAACGATACTATGTGGCTCTAAAGAAGGGCTGCCCGATTTGCATTTAAAAACTCTCATATGCAATGCCTCATTCACATCATTTACTTATGTAGAGCCCCAAAACAAAAACCACAAACAAAGGATGGCCATTTAACATCCAAAACCTATAAAATCGTTTTTTTAAGTTAGGGTCTAGGTCTATAAAAGAAAACGCCAAATCCAGAGCAACGTATGTATAGTACCCTGACGTACAACTCACTATAACATCGTTGATTTGGTGCAAAACCTCAAATTAAAACATGTCAACCAAACTATTCACCAGGGGTTGTGCAGGTTGGCCACCAGTAATAGCAGGAGCAACAGGCGGCCGAATAGTCTCGCGGTTCATTTTAACCTTTTTCTTTACCAAAGCTTCGGACACCGGTTGAGTTATTGTGATTGCTGGAATTGCCCTTTAGTTTCTTTTGTTTTGGCCTGTGTGCGGTAAGTGCCTTTACAGAATTGGACTGCCAGCCGCAGCATTAGCAGCCATTGTGTTGGATATTGATCTCATGCGTCCAGTCAAATCAGTGACTAGCTTATCAGGAACGCGTTCGGCCAGACCCACAGAGCCAACATGGACAGTAATAGTCTCAGTTTTGGGGCGGATACCCTTTTCTTCTTCAAGTTTTCCTGGTCCTTTAACATCAAAGCATAATGGTTAGTTAAGCTGCTTAAAAGGAAAAAGATGTATTTAAGTAGGTCATTTAAATTTCTGTTGTTAAATGTGAGAAAACAAAATACATATGATAAATTGATAATCCAGAGATTAAAATATAGATTAAGGTTGTATGCCCTATAATTATCAACACCTTGTGATCCTTTAGAGCTTTTCTCCTTGCTTTTGCCCTACCAATTGCTCGTTTGATCCGTGGTTAACCATGTAGTCTTATGGCCACAGTTCTGCTAGCTACAACATGAACATATTACGTGTAAATATTGTTTAACCTTGTTGAATTCAAGCAACAAAAATGAACAAACTTTCACAGCAAATGCCTGATATTCTAATTTGAGCTTATGAAAGCCAGAGGAAAAAAAATCTAAACTCTAGCGTTTGGTATATCGTAATCAATGTAAGAATGAAAAAAACAATTACTATGTAATCAACAAATGTTGTTTGTTTACATTTATGGAATATAATAATTCATGACAAGTAATGGCTCATTACACCAAAAATATTTATTAGGGGCGTAGTTTTTTTTTATTATGTCTTGTAATGAAATCAAAATTACATAAAACTATCATTAGAGCACTGGGTACAGTGGTGTGGTGTGATAGAGAAAAATAGTACACGTAGGCTATGCCACCACATTTTATGGGATAGAGTCATGAAAAAAGTTGTTCCATATGAGTAAAAAGTGGTATAAGAGGTCCACATATACCCTACTTTAATAATCAAAAGAGAAAAAAAAAATCACAACGCCATAAATTGTTGGCTGGGGAGTACGACGCCACTAGACCCTGGTATGGTGAGCCATGCAATTTTTGGGCTAGTGGACTATGGCACCATCCATGGCACCACCGTACATTCGGCTCTTAATTAATGACATTAAATAAATCATTCATGAATATTTTAATCTTTTTATCATGATTCCATTACATCTTATCATACAAACCAAACATAATTAATAACTGTAATTAATCATTACATTACCCTACTCATTTTATTACGCCGTTTATTTCATTCATTTTGATATTTCAAAGGTGTCAGACATTGGTTTTATAATAATCAAGAATGTAAGAATTAAGTCGCGAGACATTCTTGTTTTTCTTAAGCTCTCTCACTTTTAGTTAAATTTAAGATTTAAGAATAAGAATGTTTATCTTACAGTTCGACTTGTCAGAGATTAAACTGGAATATGGATTTATAACTTTGATATTGAAAGTTATATTGATCAGATTCATGTATAACTAATACACTGTACAATTGTTTGTATAGTTGTTTTCTTTTTCTTTTCATTTTTCATTTAATTTACGATTTCTGACAAATTAATCGACTAATTTATCGGGTTTGAATTCACTGGGTCACATAGAGTTAAACCAAGTAAAAAATCTCTCTTTTTTCAAAAAATTGACGTAATCACATCAAAATTATTTGCGGCTACCACTATTTATATAAGCTTTTATATATTAAAGCAGAACAATCAACGAAGACTTTTGTTTTAAAAAAAAAGGAAAAAAGCCTTTGTTTTACAACGCGTAAACTTATGCTTTATATACTAAAATCACATGATTTTGGCATTTGAAAAGATATAATGTGGTCGTTGATTTACAGAAGTGCGAGAACAACCTTTATACTCTTAATAATATATATGTATTTTCGTTTTTATGTTTAAATTAAACGTTTACTAATTGTTTTGCTGGTTATAGATCAGCGGTATGAAGAGTGTACATGTGTTTTTATATCATCTAACAAAAAGATAGTTATGATACATACAAATAAAAAATACAAGTGCATGATCTTAGGTTACATGTAACTAGTGACCTAAGACAATGAAAATCCATGTACATGTACCTAGTGAACTGACACGATGAAAATACATGTGCATTTTAAGAGTTAAAATTAGTTCTCGCAGTTCTGTACATTTATTTAGTTATAAAAATAACCTCACCGATGTGTTGTAAGTGTAATATGTTACAATTGTAATTGATATTGTATATTTTATCATATGACTAACAGAAACAATAAAACATACTTTCTTCGTCCCAAAATTATTGTCTTCAGACAAAAAATGCACAATTTAAGAAAAGTAAATTTATTGCCGCATTTTCTCTCTTACTTTTTAACACAATGAAAGTTTTACATTTAACTGGTTAATTTAAATCTTTTTAAAATTTTGTAATTATAATTTCAAGCACAAGTGATATAGTAAATTTGATTAAACTTTATTTTCTTTTATTAATAGTATACAATTAAATTAATAAATTTAAAAAAAACGTGAAAAATAATATTAAAAACGCATTAAACATTATCTAAATGGCTCAAATCTACTGGACTATGACAAAAACGAGATAAATGAAAGATTAGACACTGCTAATTTTATTTTAAAAAGATTATATATATTAAAACTTAAAACCGTACAAATCACTCGTCGCAAGCGAGGTTAGTTCATAAGGAAAAGAAACGTCTCACATAATACATTCATTTATAGAAAGCGCATATTTGGCGATCCGGTGAGCCACTTGGTTGTTTGCTCTATTAACACGCCACCCTTGGTTATAAGCTAAATAACATGCATAATGAATAGCGATAAGATCAGCATGAAGGGGAGATGTGGCAAAACATGGCTTACCAGATACTTGAACAATGGTGCCGACACAATCCCGAGCAACAATACCATAAGCAGCTTTAGACTCTTTAAAAGCAGCATCAAAATTTAACTTTACCAATAATTCGTGGGGGGTATCCACTGCAGAGAAGAGTGTGGTGCGGGATTTGGAGCACTTGACATGATACAAGCGTTGGGGGTATTGTTTCCAGAAACAAGATCTTCAAATTCTGTTAACTGAGCATGTATATAAGCTAAAGTGGTGGCCGGGGACAAGGTTGCGTTTTCATAAATAAACTTGGTTCTTGATAACCAAATAGACCAGCAAACAGTCGCCACAATGGATAGTATTTCGGTAGCGTCGCGAGATGAATGAACATCTTCAATAAATTTTTGAATACAATGTGAAATGTTATATCCAGAATGATGAGACCTGAAGGATAGTGGCGAACCAAACCATACAGGGCGAGTCCAAGCACACTTAAATAGCAGATGTTCAATAGATTCCACATGGTCATTGCAAATTCGACATATTGGAGTAGGAGAACAATTTATGCTAAACAAATTCTCCATGGTGGCTACAGAATTTGAAATGACCTTCCATAGAAATAGTTTCACTTTTTGTTGTGCTCGGATTTTCCATACCTTCTTCCAGAAAAGTGATGATGGATTAGTAGTCGATTCCTCCTTATAGGATGGTGTATTCCTACTTAAGATTGCATGTTCATATCCAGATTTGACTGTATAATGACCTTTAACATCGAAGTGCCATACAAGCTTATCCGCTGAGCTAGATTTTGATATGGGAATTTGGATGATAAAATCAGCCTCTTCTTTTGAAATTTTCTCATATAACTTGTTTGAATCCCATTCACCATTCAGAATAAAGTTGACACACGGTTACCAGTTTTAAAAGGACCAAGCAGAGAACGAATGTTAAAGTCGCTGGAATATGGTATCCACTTACGAGTCCAAAAGGAAATATTACCGCCATTGCCAACCTGCCATCTTAAACCTTGTAGCAATAAATCACGACCATGAAGGATAGAACTCCAAATCCATGAAGGGTGAGAGCTCTTTTTCGCTTCAAGAAATCCACAATTTGGAAAATAGAGGCCTTTAAGAATTGTACCCCAAAATGCTCCTCGGATTCATAAGAAGCCTCCATCCCTGCTTGGCTAGGAGAGCCGTATTAAAAGATTCTAAATCTCTAAAGCCAAGACCTCCATTTTCTTTGGGCTCTGAAACTTTCATCCAACTTTTCCAATGTATATGACGCTCGTGAGAACCCCCCCCCCCCCCCCCCCCCCCACCCCCACCCAAAAAAAAGTCTACGAATATACATCATAAGTTTATTCAATAGGTTCTTTGGAAGCCGATAACATTGCATAGCATAAGCCGGAATGGCTTGAATGACTGACTTAATTAACACTTCCCGGCCAGCTTGTGATAGTAGTTTCTATTTCCATCCTTGCATTTTTAAAAGAACCTTTTCTAGCAAGAATGCAAAAAATTCTCCTTTATTTTTACCATACACCGAAGTCAAGCCTAAATATCTGGCTTTAAAATCCATGAGTTGGATGTGGAGAGCATCACATGTATCATTACACAACAAAGTCGGTGTATTAGGAGAGAAGAAAGTCGAAGACTTCTGAAAGTTAACAGTTTGACCTGAAGCTTGACAATAAAGATTAAGAATACGGATTAGACTTTGATATTCTGACTATGAAGCCTTAAAGAAAAATAGGGAGTCATCAGCGAAGAAGATGTGAGAAATAACAGGGCAACTACGTGCCATTTTAATGCCTGATAGAGAGCGGTGCCTTAGATATTTGACGTGAGAGAATATCAGCAACGATGATGAAAAGATAAGGAGAAATTAGATCTCTTGACGAAGCCCGCGCTCTGGATTAATGATTCCTACTGATTCCCCATTGACCATAAACTTCAGTTGGGACGTTGTAACACAAGCCTGAATCCATTTACACCAAACATCACCAAACCTCAGTTTTCGTAAAGTGGCTATAAGAAAATCCCACTCGACTCTATCAAAAGCTTTGTTTAAATCTAGCTTAAGAGCCATAACACTTTGACTGCCACGTTTTTTGTGACGGATATAATGAAATACGTCATGAGCAATAACCATGCAGTCTTGAATTTGTCGCCCAGGGATAAATGCAGATTGTTGTGGGCAGATAATCTTGCTCATCAATGGCCTTAAATGATTAGATAGGACCTTTGAGATAATCTTATAAATGAATATTCAAAGACTGATAGGTCGGAATTGGCTTATGTTCTCAAGGGGAGCAATTTTCAGAATTAATGTGACCATGGTTTTATTTAATTTTGGCGGCATGTTACCTCTTTCAAAAAATGAACGAACAGTGTTGCAAACAGAAGCGCCAATCACATGCAAAATTTATGGTAGAAGACACCAGAGAAACCGTCTTCGCCTGGTGATTTTAGGCCACCAAGCTGTTTCGCGACCTTGTGTATTTCCACGTCCGTAACTAATGCTTGTAACTGAGAGTTCATTTCATTAGAAACCACTGGATTAAGCACCTCAATGACTTCCTTAAAATCGTGCGGGCCACTTGTTGTAAAAATAGCTCCAAAATGGTCACGGACAAATCTTTGGATATCACTTAGATCGAAAAACCATTCCCCTCTTGAATTTTTTAAACCCGAGATTCTATTCTTTTGACCACGTTGGATAGCAGAAAGATGAAAGAATCTAGAATTCCGATCACCATAATTTAGCCGATTAACACGAGTCGTTGATGCCAAAATATTTCTTAACGCAACCAATTTAACTCGAGCTCTTGTAACAACTTTTTCTGTCTCACAAAGTTTTCTGTTGTGTTTAGAAGTTGTTGGCTTAATTCAATCTGTCGAGTGAGGTAAGCTATCTTCTCTCGAGTATTACCAAAAGTACATTTGCTCCATTTAGTGAGATGATGTGCACACAAAGATAGTTTACTCATGAAACCTGATAAATAATTGGCTTGCGAGTTGATTGACCAAGCTTCCTTGATAGTCTCCTCACATTGTTCATGAGTCGTCCACATTTATTCAAAACGAAAGCGAGAATGCTTCTTTTTTGAAAGTGGGTTTGAACAATAAATAAGAGAAGCATGATCGCTTCCTATGAGAGGCTTGTGAAGAAGTGTATGAGATGGACAAGCCTCAAAAAGCTCTACATTACCAAGAGCATGATCGATCCAGTTCACGGATATTATATCGCATCTCTGGTTAGACCAAGTATATTTCAATCCGGTGTATGAAATATCAATTAAACCAGCTCTATTAGTGAACTGTTGAAATTCCTCGATAAGTTACAAATTTCTAGAACCCACTTGCTTATCTCTAAACTCGCCTATCAGATTTAGATCTCCGATAGTAAAACAAGGGCCATTAAACGAGGATTGTCTAATAATAGAGTCCCAAACACGAGAATGTGACACACGGTCATGTGGAGCATAGACAAAACATATAGACAAACATGGAACACGCGATCCACTAGAAAGTCTCGCGTTAGCAATGATAAGATTTTTGTCCCCAAAATTTACAATTAAGTTAAGTGCAGAAGTCCACCAAAGAGCCAAACCACGAGAACGCCCAACAGGATCAACATAATAAGAATTTGTGAAGGGTAAGGACGATCGATTCTTTTCCAACTTATTTTGTTTATTCTTGGTTTCCATAAGGAAAACCACATATGGGCGATGAACTCTAATGAGTTCTCGTAAGTGTGAGACTGTCAGAGATCGCCCAATTCCCTGACAGTTCCAAGAAAGAACTAACATTTGACGTGTGGCTGATTTAGGCCAGCCACCACAGCCTTTGAGAAGTGTTGATTCTGGTCCATTTCCATGACTTCAATAGGAACATCCACAAGATCATCTGAAATCCATTCACTAGAAGATTCATTACCTTTAGTCAAAATATTTTTTACCCAAGGACGACCTCTTCTTTTTGTCACAACACGACGTGGGATTTGGCTCGGTTCCTCAAAGCAATCATTTGATGTACCAGTTTCAAGTAAATGTGAGGAACAAGAACTATCTAATACATGATTGTGATCATTTGTTAAATTTATGTTGCTAAAGGTAATATCTTTGGCAGGACCAGAAATATTGCAACCCTCATTTGAAGATTCGAGGAGTAATGGTTTCATTCGCTTAAAAGTCGACGTCGAAACAGGTTCTTCATCATACCTACGCTTCAGTCTTAACCTCGAAAGAGCAGAAGCAAGTGCGACATCAATTATAGGACTCGTGGTGATAGTGATGAAAGTTTATGGACTTAAAATTAATAGTCGTGACTCGTGAGATAGGATCGTACTCGAGATCACGGGATTGCACACATAACGTAAAGGGTTAATTTATTTATTGAATATATATTTTATATATTTATTAAATCAAACCAAAGCTTAACTAATGATCGTGAATAAATAAAAGTTAAGTTTCAACGATCGTTATGGAATTAAATAGAAGCTAAAAGAACAAGGAAAAATTACACAAACACCCCTTTAGGAGGGTGTTAATAGGCGGCTACAAGAGGGGGCAAAGGGAAAGATTTTTTTTCCTTTTTCGTTTATAACTTGGAGCCCAAGGATTGCCAAGCCTATATAAACAAACCCCTAGCCTCATAATTTTTCAATCCCTCTATCTATTCTTTGCTTTGATCGCCGGCCCACAACACCCAACTTAGGGTTTCGTTTGGTTTTCGATCAAGTCTATTTTTATCTAGTCCTAGCCCCTCTCTAGGGTTGCTGGGTAGATATTCCATAAGCGTTGAAGCTCGGTTTGTTCGTGCTAGACTCACGGTTAACTCGCCGTATTACGTGTGTACAAGAACGTGATATAGTCTTACTTTAGACTATATTCTTGGTAGTGTTCGTGATCAACCCTAGTTGCCATTTGTTCCGTCGTCTTGCGGATCTTGCTAGGATAAAGGTATGTAACCCTAATCTTGATTAATTATAATTGTGTTAAATTAATGATCTTGTTAATTTGCTTCCGTTGTATGTGCTTTGATCCATATTAGGGTTTTTAAATAATTGTTATGAACTATATAAACCTACAGTGGCATCGAGAGCCGTTTTAACATGATTATAATTATCAAGATCTAAAGATTGTTTTTAACTAATAATTGTTTTGAGTTAAAAATACATGTTTTTTTTTGAAAAGAAAATTTAGGGTTTTGATTTTGTTTTTTTTATTAAAAAAACCGATTTAAAAAAAGGGTCGGTTTGTTTTGTTTTTTAGCCGATTAAAAAAAATAGTTTTTTTTGTGAAACCCTAAAATTGAATGTTTTGATCTTTAGATAATTACATGATTAATTGTTATGTCATGTATTTAAGGTTACGATCCGTAGTGATTTAATTAATTGTTAAGTGATTTGGGTGGAATTTTGATGAATTACATGATTAATTGTTATGTTGTGTGAATTCATGTTTCGATCCGTAGAGATTTAATTGTTAAGTTATGTGGGAGATCCGTGATGAACATGCGTGTTTTTCATGGATCATATGTTTTATGTGGTAATTGTTACGTTTTTTTGCTACATGCTTTATTTGATTCAATAAATCTAAAATTAGGGAAGACTTTTATATGAATATAAAAACCTAGATTTGATATTATTTATTGAATAAATCGTATGCATGTGGCTATTGATTTATTTATTGCACATATAAATTGTTATTATGTGTTTATGATTTAGTTTTTTTTTCTACTTGTTTTCATACGTTTTTGTTTTAATTGTATGTTGTAAACAAGGGTAATTTTTACAAGAAAAATTAATATGGACAAAATCATATTAAAATAAATGAATTGTTTTGAGATCTAAATTACATATGATTTCCGTTGATTAGAATTGCAATAACAACTTAACGGCCTACTCAATTTTGACAAACTATAAAGTGGGTATAACGCACCGCTGGTCATGTACCCGGTTAAGGAAGGAGGTGTTATGCTTCAGCGCTGACCAAATTCCCGGCTCGCCTGTGCGTCAAAATTGGAATTACCTACGGTTGTTATTGGTATAATTCTTTAAGGTTGATTTAACTACATTAATTCACATCCGAAACACAATGGATAAGGTTATTGCTTTGTGCTTTAGCTGAGTTCTAGAAAAAGTACGGTGTGAATTTAGTTGTGTGTAAAATCTTTAATTGGTTTAACCAATATCTCAACTTGCAAATATATGATGAACTTTTAGTCTCACCAAAAAGTTTACTAAACGTTTTATTAAACTTATGTTATGGAGATGTATTCATGCTTCTCCATACATGATTTTGACACCAAAATCTATACCCTAAAAATTTAAGTCATATGCCCTCTAATTGACGAACACTTGAAGTTACAATTGTCGTCATATAAGATATTGGACGATGTTGTAATGGAGAGAAAACTTCATGACTGAATAAGATTGCACATGAAGGTTTTACGTTCTTTAGATTAGTCGACTTAATTGAGTTACTCAGTGAGATCTGGAAACTTAAGGCATAAAGAAGGGATGAAACATGTTTACAATGCAAAATGACTTTTGGCAATGTAAATCCCTTAAATGTCTAGAAATTGCAAATTTGTTTGTCAATCATTGTTCGACAAGTTACCATCTTGAATACTTTCATTGCTAGCAGATCAACTGATGTGATGAAATTATGTCAATTTGGATTCTAGTTTTCAAGGAAAATACTATGGTTATTATAACCGGGGTAATTTTATTTTCTTGAATGGTATTATCGAAAATACTAAAATTGAATTTTGTAAATTCTTTTGCAAATGTATTAATGCAACGTTACACCGTAAACGTGGTTTGTTCATTTATTGATCTACAAACCGTATGGTTGAGGATAGAGTCAATTTACAAATGAAAGATAAACCTAAAACTCTTTTTCATGAGTAAAGAAGGAGTAATAAGGATTTTAGAAATGTCAAATTCAAATCCATAACTCATAGCAAACTTTAAAAGTTAAGAAAAATGCATATTTTGAGTTATTTAAAGTTACCGCTAATTGGTTATAAGGCAAACTAGCATATTTGTCTAGTAGTTGTGCTTTGACCATTTATAGGCACTACATACCATTGTGGGATTGGTAGACCTATCAAGGAAGAAATTGCATGTCAAGTCTTTCAAGTTAAAAGCAATTGATGGATAAGTCATCATTTACGAAGTAGAGTACACTCTTAAACACTATAAGTAATTGTTACGAATGTGTTTTTCAAAAGTGTAAGAAAGTAAACACAACACTAATTATTTTTCACCGATTATGAAACTTTTCAATGTTGTCAAGTTCAGTGGGAGAATTGTGTTGTATTACTGTCTTTGAGTCTATTAAAACATTCTCTAATTCAGTGGGAGTTACAAGCCTTGTTGTCTTGGTAATAACCCATATTATCTTTAGTATGTTCTAATAATTGCTTTCGAATTGTTGACACTAATATCTTCAAAGATAGTTATGTACTGATTCTTGTTGATTAAGTGATTCTACATCTACTTGTAAAAAGCTAATATATGTGACACAATCATATTTTGTATAGACGAACGTTAGACGTGATGTTTATCTTATATATGAGGTTGTTCCATGCACAAGTGGGAGAAATGAACATTGTGTGCAAGAAACAACTCATAAAGATATGATTCTCTTGTCTTTAAGATAAGAGACTAACAATCTAATTAATGTTTAGATCATGTGTCAATATGATTAAAAGACTACTTAAAAGTATATATATCGTTCACATTAAGAAACACTTGTTGTTTTGATTTATTCATGTAAGAGCTTGGACTAAATTGTAAACACAAGGGTGAAATATCCACATGTCGTAAGATCGGGCGTGGAATGTTTTGGAGTTTCTTAAAATGGACAAATTCCTGGAATGACATAAGATACATAGAGTAATCTTATACTACTAATGATACCTAGTGGTGTTCATATAATAGTATAGGAGTGAATTAACTTGAAAAGATGAATGAAACCTAGTGGTGTTCATGATTTACTTTAGTTATACATGTTTATGATTTATTGTATAAAGTCACAAACATAAAGTCTTGAAAGACGTATAATATAAAGTAAGACGTTAATGTATTCTCTCTATTTTACGAAAGACATATACATGTAACGTGTAATGGACTTGTAACTTTTATGAAGTGACTTTGTATTATAAGTACTTGAGTTATAAAGCATGCAAGGAAATCTATATTACCATTAAGATGATTTAGTTGGTATATAGGTAAACCGAAAGATATATATTTATCTTAATATTGTTAAGATTGACTTACAATATTTCCCTAAATGAAATACAACATTATGATGGTATGTTCAATAGGAGAATCAAGCTCTCAATTTGATGGTGATGATTGATTCAAGATAACTATATCTTCCTTTTCTTCCAAAAAGATATCAAGGTTAGAAAGTTGAGTATGACTTGAGCTAAGAAGATTAATAATATACCATTATATATGGAATGTGATGAATTACGTTATATCTTAAATGAAGTTCGGATTTTGCTAAACTACTTATGAAGTGGATTGTTTAGAAAATAAATAGTATGGAACTGTCATTGTGTTTTTGTAATGTCCCATATAGATAACGTTGGAGCGTTGATCTATTTGCTATGTATTTAAAGAGTAATTTTAAGTTACTAAAAGCAAGTGGGAGTTTTGATCTTGAAAGATAAAATTACAAGATACATGATCTTCTAAAATACACTAGTAATTATCATGAGGAAGGCTTGTAAAAGCTAACTCTCAAGATAAAGGAATTTACGTCATAGGTCCGTAAGGATATCTCGGATATGCGATTTATATGCTGAGAATTATGAGTTACAAATAATTGTTGTGATTTGTTATCAAATATTGTTTTGGGTAAACTACTCATACTATGATTGTTATAGATGTTGTCCAACAAAATAATCAAATTTCGATTTTGGTTTATCTTAAATAGTTTGACTAGAAATTGGAGATGAGTTTCGTCAAAGGAAGAAAAACGCCAATTGTGGTGGTTTAATCTTTGTGTCGAAATTATATGGAAAAAATTGTACACATATTTAATGTATGTATTATGAATAGATTATTAGTCACACTTAAGTAATTAATTGTGATTGAGTATTCTTTCCTAAATGCATTAAATATATAAAGATTTTGATGATCATATTTTAGTTGACAAATTTGGATATGTATGAACTATTTCTTGAATGACTACTTGAGAAAGGACTTAAGTAATCGAAATGAGTTTATTACTTCAAAATAAATCTTTGGAAAAGTATAAAAATGCAATTATCTATTAATGGATAAAAGCATGCATCTAGAAGATTATTCTTATGTTTAATTTGAAATCAAAGATTGGATTTAAATTTGAATAAGATGATTTTTAAGTATTCTTAAAAGCTAGTGGGAGTATTATGGTTATTTTCTTAATTATATGTGTCAAATAGACATGTAAGAAAGTAAGTTTTCTTTCAAATTAAATGTTGATTTGGTTTAAATTTGAGATGAAACTTTACTTTGAAGATTTAGAAAATAAGATATACATAACCTTGGAACAAATAAATTTATTTATTTATGCGGTGGAAATACAACGTAATATGCCATGTAGTAAGTTTACATGGATATTTAGGACATGAAGAAATCTAAATCTGGTTTGAGAAATTTTCATGTGTATGAAGTTGTATTTATATTATGCATAAAATACATGATGATTTGAATATATTAATCTATTTAAAAGTTATTAAATAACTTGTGTAATGAATATTCTGAAGGAATATGTTTGAAATAGAATAACATCCTAAATCTTGGATCAGCTTCCATATTCTATATATGAATAATTTGTCAAACCGTTGTGCAAATTATCATAGCCAACAAACTTGAAGGTTTGGTTGGAATCAAACATTACATAATAGATATTAATGGTAACGTATTTGTATCTTTTATGACAAGTTGTAAAACTTGAAAAGAGATAATTGAGGTAACACTCAATATTAGTCATGTGATCTTTTGGAGATGACATGTTGATTAAAGTTGCATTATACATTAAAGAATTAGAATACTTTGAACTTCAAATATGTTTTGGAAGTTTAGGAAATTGGTGATCAAGGATGTTTCACAATTTTGATACTATGCGGCAATATCAAACTATTTGAATGCACATGTACAAGAGTTTCAATGAATTAAATTCTTGAAGAAAGTATTCTCAAAATTCCAATAGGTCAAGATTGGTTATTTTATGTTTTGCCAAACAAGTATGAATGTCATTACTAGAGGCATGATGCATGTACCAGTTTTATGCATTGATCTATTTTTAGTATTTGGATAAAGGATGTAAGACATTATTGAATTGATGAAATAAAGATTGGATTTCGTTTATTTTTCTGTTATTTGATTTTATATCCTATTTTATATGTTTTAATCCATGAGCATTATGATGTTTCTAAATGTTCGTTGTCGATTAATAATATGGGAGTATTATTAAACTAAAACAATTCAAAATAGTGATAGAGTATACTTGAAAGTATATTGATCAATTTTGGATGATATTTGATGGATCAAATATTGGACTTATCCCAACTATATGATTTTACTTTATGGATCTTTGTCATCAAGTAAATCATAAATAGTTATCCTTAGACCTGAGATACCAGGAAACTGTCATGGATCTAGTGCATTTCTGTGGAATAATCTAACGCTAAACGTAACTGGTAGCTATAAGGATTATTTCCGGAAGTGTTGCAAAGTTCATAAGTTTTGCTTGTAGTCAAAATGGGATTCGTTTCCTTCAAATTTTATTTTGAAGTATAATACAACTGGGCCCCTCGGGGGAGTAGTAAGATATTTTTGCAGCCGCACCCAAATTTGTTTTGGTGATCTTGCTATATCCGTAAACGAGAAACAGAATGGTTAATGTAAAGAATGACTGAGATTCATATCCTATTAACGTTGTATTTGAAATGAAAGGATAATAATAATGATATAATCATTAAAAGGTTCTTGTCCAGGAGACCTTACCCGGTTTGTACTAGTGACATTGCTAGTTTAACTAGACGCTAGTCAATGTGATCACGATATTAGAATTTTGTCCAAGTGGGAGCTGAAAGTTTATGGACTTAAAATTAATAGTCGTGAGATAGGATCGAACTCGGGATCACGGGATTGCACACATAACATAAAGGGTTAATTTATTTATTAAATATATATTTTATATATTTATTAAATCAAACCAAAGCTTAACTAAGGATCGTTAATAAATAAAAGTTAAGTTTAAACGATCGTTATAGAATTAAATAGAAGCTAAAAGAAGAAGAAAAAATTACACAAACACCCCTTTAGGAGGGTGTTAATAGGCGGCTACAAGAGGGGGCAAAGGGAAAGATTTTGTTTCCTTTTTCGTTTATAACTTGGAGCCCAAGGATTTCCAAGCCTATATAAACAAACCCCTAGCCTCATAATTTTTCAATCCCTTTCTCTTTTCTTTGCTTTGATCGCCGGCCCCACAACACCCAACTTAGGGTTTCGTTTGGTTTTTGATCAAGTCTATTTTTATCTAGTCCTAACCCCTCTCTAGGGTTGTTGGGTAGATATTCCATAAGCGTTGAAGCTCGGTTTGTTCGTGCTAGACTCACGGTTAACTCGCCGTATTACGTGTGTACAAGAACGTGATATAGTCTTACTTTAGACTATATTCTTGGTAGTGTTCGTGATCAACCCTAGTTGCTGTTTGTTCCGTCGTCTTGTGGATCTTGCTAGGATAAAGGTATGTAACCCTAATCTTGATTAATTATAATTGTGTTAAATTAATGATCTTTTTAATTTGCTTCCGCTGTATATGCTTTGATCCATATTAGGGTTTTAAATAATTGTTATGAACTATATAAACCTACAAGTGATACGAGGAGAATCAAGTTCACTAGTCTCGGCTTCTACAGGTTCAGTAAGATAATAGTCAGCCCGATCATGAGTTGTAGTGGTAGTTGAGCCAAGTAATTTGGTAGGTTATGCATGCGCAACAGGTTTAAGTTTAGCATTGGTTGGAGCTAGGTGTGTGTCGACTTCATTTGATTGGCTACTTGTGCTTGAGGATGTCTGTGTAGAAATAAGAGTAGCAGTTGTTTGAGGTGCACTGTTATCAGGAACACGAGTAATGGTGATTTCAGGCGACACAACCGAGGAGGAAGTATGATGAGGGCGAACAGCAGTAGGCGTTTGTCTACCTTGATGGTTTGTTGCACTTTGATTTGTGTGAACCGATAAATGTCTAGCAGTCGAGGTACGAGTTTCTTGACTCCACTTACCCGAAAACTTGTCAATAACATCATTGGTACATGATTCTCGACAGTGGCCAAGACACCCACATCCATAACAGAAATCAGATAGATGCTCATATTTAAAAGTGATCCACGATTGTTTGCCATCCGACCATGGAAGATTGAATCCAGTATTTATATCTGAGGCAACCTCGTATTTATACCCGAACAACTTCAATTAAAAACTACATTTTTTTTATTTTAAAAAGATTTATTAACAAATAAATTATTTATTTTATAACTTTATAGAAGAAATTACATAAAAATTTTAGAAAAAAAAATTATAATTTCTTTTTACTTTATAAATAAACTAATAAAACTTTTTTTTTTAAATTTATAAAAGAATTTATAAAAAAGTTCTAAAAAAACTTATAGAAAAAAAATTTATTACTTTTTTTCTTATATTCTTTTATAAAATAAAATAAAAAAGTTTTATAGATATTTTATAAAGTTAAAAAAAGTTATAATTTTTTTAACAAAAATTTTGTAATTTTTTTAATATTTTTATAAAATACTTAATACTTTTTTATAAATCTTTTTTAAAACAAAAAAAATTATAATATTTTTTAGTTGAAGTCGTATCGGATATAAATATGAGGTTGCCTCCTTTTTATATATACACATGTGAAACAATGTCATCTATTTTCGGATACGTGGCAAGTTTTAACAAAGTCTGTCTTGGTTGACTATTATGCCTCTATTTTGGAAAAACTTTAAATTGAAAGGCATTTACTATTTATGTGGCGAGGGCATTCGAGACAGGGACGGAATCAGTTTGGATCTCAGGACACTTATGAATTATTGTTACGTAGTGTTAAATTTGTTAAAAAAATATAATTTTTATAAATTTGTATTAAATGCACCTAGTTTTAAAAACGTTATTTCTATCATTATACAGTTTATATCTTGGGACACTTATGAATTATTGTTACGTAGGGTAACCTTGGGAAGGTTTTTTTGGAGAGGTCTCAAGTTCGAGTCTCACTAAAGACCTTTAGGGGCTCGAATTAAACAGAAGCAGTAGTGGGGTTTATCCCCTAAAGAGAAGGTTCGATGCTTACATACTGCCCAATTGGATGTCACTGTAAGCCCAATCACTAACTATTAACTCGCCGTTCTAAAAAAAAAAAAAAGTTTATTATAAGTTCCGTCCATGTTTTGAGAAATAGCCTTTTTTGAATATTTGTTCGTTAAAGATGGTCCGCATGTCACAATGGGCTAATAAACCGCCACTTGTTTACAAAAACAA
Organism: Glebionis coronaria; assembly: GCA_025667525.1. Lineage (NCBI taxonomy): Eukaryota > Viridiplantae > Streptophyta > Magnoliopsida > Asterales > Asteraceae > Glebionis > Glebionis coronaria. Next base: position 535,761,322 of record CM046882.1, read on the forward strand.
TTGGCTTCTATCTTTCTTCTTTCTTCAATTTAATACAGAAATTGTCGTGATAAACAAGAAACCAAAAAATTTGTACACGTGACACATGGGTGGGGCATTTGCACATGGGACGTATTGTGGCTAGATTTCAAAGCTAAATAGATATAGAAATCAAATAGACAGATGCAAATCACAAGTCATATATCATTATTCGATCTAGCGTTGAATTGATTTTGTCCAACCATAAAAAAAGGCTAATGTCAACATATTTACATTCTAATTCAATGTTCGAAAGACAATTTCAATGATTTAAATGCAACGTTGAACCAAAATTATTCTAATAAATTATTGATGTTAGACTGTCATGTTTACTTTTTTGATTCAAAATGTATGATAAATGACTATCACAAATGACTGAATGAGCAATGTTTCATGCCTAAATTATACGACTAATTTTCTAATTAATCAACTTAATGAGCACCAGTGTTAACTCTTAAGGCCATTTTAACCATTATTTTATTTGTTCTATTTTATACGATACTTAAGATTCGTTTATTGGTTTATTTAACGTGTGTCTTTAATTTAGATAAAATTTAACGTTACATAAAAAAAAATGTGATACATACATCAATAAAATTACTGTGCACATTACTAAATTACACAAATGGTGCATATCAAATATTATGTGCACACCACTTATATTAATTCACTTTGTATTTATCTCTATCTCTACTATATATAAAAGAAAAACCATCATTTCTTATAAAGCGAAAAGTGAAAAGTGAAATGTAAAAACTTAGAGTGTGTTTAGTTGTGGAAAATTTTTCATATTTTTTTGTTTCTAAATTTTTAGAAAAGAGGGGAGTTTTTTTTCTAGAAAAGAGTTGAAAATTTAAAAAAAAGGTAATATGGGGTTTTCCAATTTTCTATATAAATTTGGAAAATGAAAATTTTAGAATTTTAGAAAATTTTCGGAAAATGATGCTACTAAACAGCTTTTCTGTTTTTCAGTTTTCAAATGAAAAATTTTCTAGAAAAATGGAAAAAATTTCACCAACTAAACAGGGCCTTAAATTTCATAAATAGTGAAATGTGAAAACTTAAATTCCATAAATGGATTCACTCATTAATTAGTCAAACTTCTTCCATAATTTTAATACTTCTAATTCCAATTACTGGGTCACCAGTTCGACCATCAGGTCATCGGTTCGATCACCGGATCAACTTGATCGAGTCACCCGGCTACCGGTTCGTCCTCCGGGTCAACCTGCCCATCGGGTCTCACAAGGGTTTGAAAATATAAGACCGGGTATAATTTGACCCATTTTTTAACTGATTGAACCAGCCAAGTCAAACCGTGTTATTAAAATATTTGGGTTAGCGGGTCAAAATATGTAACTTTTATAGCCGGTTATGAATGATATTTTTAAAATTTTATGTTTTTTTGCTTTGATCATATCTTTTCACGTTTTATTTTGAATGTTACACGAAACACTCACCACAATATCACATATCGTTAATTTTTTGCCGCTACGAATTTCCGCCGCTATGCGCGGGTAATCGTCTTGTTAAACTAAATATTAAAACAAAAGTCTATGTCTAACAATTTTTTTTTTTAAAAAGCGGATATATAAAACATAAAAAAAAACATAAAACAAACGCCAAAACATGCAACAGGTCCCCCTCCCACAAGCCAAAAGAAGCAGAAGACACGAACACAACAACTACCAAGCCGAAAAGAGAAAACTAACAACTAAAACCCCTCAAAAACTATAAACCAAAACAAAAAAAAGAAGCTGACCAAACAACTAAACATAAACCAAAACACTAAAACCACGACCTCGGTCAATTTATAAATCCGCGACACCCGTTTGAAAAGACACACAACACAAACCTGGACTCATGCACCAATGCTCCATAATATATGACTTTTGACGACCTCCTTTTGATCCAATCATAACTTCACACTTTAACCTCTTGAACAACATTTTCAATCGACTCTACTTTTTTTTCCGAACACGCTATTATTCCTATTCTTCCATATAAAATACCCTGTTATCCACACTACTACTTCCCACAAAGCCTTGTTTTTCGATGCACCCAAATTATCCTGATAACGTAACATTTCACCAGTAGTAAATGAATCAACGACTCCATACCTCCACCAATCGAAATTTTTTGACCAGATTCTCATAGCCTTATTGTACAAGACTAACGCATGGTCCATGGTTTCCACTGTCTCATCGCACATAGGACATAGAATACTAGGAATGTCTATACCTTTCTTGTCTTGTGCCACTCGAACATGTAACCTCCCACGTAAAGCTCTCCACACAAACACATTGATCTTCTTTGGAGCTATTTTATTTTGCAATGTAGTACTACCATCCACACCATTATTAAGACACTTTTCATAATCAAATCTGAAAGAACTTTGACCGAAAAAACACCATTCACATCAAGACTCCACTTCCATGTGCAGGCATGTGTCCCTGCATGAAGAATCAATAATAACGTTATGTAAAATAGACTCCAACTCCTCCATATCCCATCTACTCCTCCCTCTCGGCTCCCTAATCCACTCTCAAAACCACTTCTACTCACCACCAATCCACCTACCTTTATCTCCTATCTTCGTCTCCTTACACCTTTCTCACTGATAAAGCATATGGAACCTATCCCGAAGTTTACAATCCCCAATCCACCTATCATCACAAAAAGAAGTACCCGCCTCATCACCGACTTTTCTATGAAAAGAAGACGAGAACTCTATGTCTACCTGATCCAACCCTTTTCCAACTTTCACTATATCCCCCCATGCCTCCACCACTAACCAACCTAGACCCCAACCCACCATCTGCCCCATGAATACTGTTCACCACTCTACACCAAAGATCATCATGATCAACTCTATACCGCCACCACCACTTGCCTATAAAGAGCCCAATTTTTAGCTTCTAAATAACAAATATTTAACACCCCCCCCCCCCCCCCCCCCCGAAGAATAAGAAGGCAAGATATCATCTCATTTATCTCAAAGCATTTTTTTACTCTCCTCAATCCCCCCCCCCCCGAAAAAAAGAACTCTCGCCTCTCAAGCTAATTTATTACACATGACGGAACACGGAACAAAGAAAAATAATACAATGACAAAGTTCCCAACACAGACTTAACCAAAGTCATACGCCCCCAAAGGACATCGTTTTGGCCTTCCAATTTGTTAATATCTTTTTAAACTTTTTAGTCACATGCCTCCACGCCGACTCCTTTCTCATACTTACCCTGATAGGAAGACCCAAGTACGTAAGAGGGAGCTAACTTATATGACATTTCATAACCCGCGCCACATCTGCAACTACACTACTAAAAACGCCTATGCCATACACTTTAAGCTTACTCAGATTTATTTTTAATCTTGACACGTCCTCAAACCCCTTCATGATACACATAATATTCTTTGCATTATGCTTACCGCAATCTGCAAAGAATATAGTGGCATCTACGTATTGGAGATGAGATATATTAGCCTTGTCATTTCTCACACTAACACCCTTGTACAACCCCATGTCCGTCGCTTATTGCATGATCACATTTAGCCCTTCTACAGCAAGAATAAATAAAAATGGAGACAATGGACCACCTTGTCTCACTTATCTACTAATGTAGCATTCTTTAGTAGGTGATCCGTTAACTAGAACAGAGATACTAGTTGAAGTTAAACACGCTTCAACCCACTTACACCATTTACTCCCAAACCCCATTAATTTAAGAACTTCTAATATAAAATCCCAACTACGGATGTCATAAGATTTTGTAGAACAATCATAATCTTAATCCTAAGAAGTGAGGTTGATGTTTCTAGAGAGAGAAAGTAGTGAGAGAAAGTAGAGAGAAAATGTGAAATGTATTAATGAAAAATGTGAAACCACCAACACCCTTTCCATGAAGAAAAGGGTTTTATATACCCAAGTCCATAAATGGACTTGGGCCTCTGGCCCATGAACATGCTCATGGGTCGGGCTTACTTAAACTATTACAATTACTATACTATTGTTGGAGTGACCGAGACTTTCTAATAATAAAAACGTAATTCCAACAATCTACCCTTAAGGGAGGTCACTCCAAATTACAAAGTCCTAAATTTATCATGTTAGATCTTCGTTCTTGTGCTTGTAGTCCACTTTCTCTTTTCTTCTTTTTCTTTTCTTCATTTGTTATGAATATGTGTTGATAATCATTAGGCTTTGGCTTAGAACATGTTCTTTTGACCTTTCACGTACGATCTTTGCCTTCTTGTGATGCTTGCCTCCTCGTGACTTCATGTCCCACACACTTATACTTTGTTGACTCCTTGAAAGTTTCAGATTTGATACAGCGGAAGACTTTAGGTTGAACTTTCTTGAATTTTGCTGAAATATTTGATGCAGAAAGTATAAGTATGTGAGGACGACTTCATCTGGTACACCGCAACGCCACCGTCTTCGAATGCAGTAACATAATAAGACACGAATACAATGGCTTTGACATTTCATTCTGACGATAGCATTTTACCTCCGGTCGGTAAAGACCGTTGGACGATATTAAATATCGTACTTGTGACAGGCAGATTTAATTAAAAATCTCCTTGACAAGATTTCGCGGATAAATCGTTCTCTTTATTCGACCATCCAAAGCTGACTGCGAACATAAATAGTGAATCATTTGGATAAAATTATCCTCATGATTGAAGCCGTCAATTCATGAACCTGTAACAAGTGAAATTTAATTAAGAGCTTCACCATTGTTGCTTTCCAGTTGTCACGAGCTTGATTCTAATAGAATCTTGCTTGTCACCTACCGTAGTGCTGTTTAATGTTGACACTGGAAGGATATCCACTCATCACTGTGAACACTAAAGAGTGCCACTCTGAGTGTTCTGGTGTAAAACCCAGTACAGTCGTATCCTTAATTCGAGGACGAATTATTTTTTTTTAGAGGAGAAGAATTGTAAAACCCGTATTTAAGAATTCCAGAATATTAAATACGCACGCTCAGTTTCGGTTAAATTTTATAAATAATAACTGTTCAGAAATAACTATTAAGTTTCAGAAATTAAGTTTCAGAAAAATATTACGTATGTATTATACATAAATAATTAATTGTTACCAGTAATTACGCACTCAGTTTTATTTAAATATTACAAAAGATAATTATTCAGAAAAATAATTATTAAAATTCAGAAGAACACTACGAAAGTATTATTTTACGGAATGGAGTTTTACGTTTTCGAAAATTTAAAACACGCGCACGAGCTAGAATTATGTCACGCGTATAAAAAAAAGAATGAATGCATATATGTTAAAAAGGGGTCGGTTGGTTTAAAGAAAAGAGAAAGAAGAAGTGGGCCAAGCCCATCTTGAATACACAAAATCAAACGGGAGTCTCTTCTCCCATAACAGTAAAAAAAAAAAGAGAAATAGGGACCTTGGGTTTGTAGCCGCCGGCCATATTAAAAAAAGGAAGATTCAGATCGAATTCATCCATAACAATTCGTGATAATTGCTCATCCTTCGTTAACCATCATACTAGTAAGTACCTTACCATCTTTCTTGTTATTTAATCCAGTCCGTTTGGTGTTGGGTGGTGTCACAGCCGAGACATAAGTCTCGGTGGGCGTTGGTGTGAACAACCGAGACACCACCATGTCTCGGTGGTGTTCTCTTCGACCCAGCAGCGAGCAGAAACCACCCCACACGGGGGGTTATATGATTTAAGGGGTCGGGGTGTGTTTGTTTAATGAAACCAAGACCCAAGGTCTCGGTGGCCTTTTCTCTGCCCAGTCGTGACCCACACAGGGGCGGCTTGGGGGCTGGTCCAGCGACCACAGTCGAAAAACCTCAACCAGGGGTTATTAGTACTCAGCAGGGGCGTTTGGCAAATTTTCTGAGATTAAGGGGGTGTTTGGGTCTGTCAGAAAACGCAAGCAGTGGGAACCACTGCATTAGCAGTGGGAACCACTGCATTAACGGTGGGAATATAATGAAAACAGTGGGAACCGATAAATAGCAGTGGGAACTTTTATGATACAAGCAGTGGGAACTTTATAATCAAAGCAGTGGGAACTTTTAGTAATAGCAGTGAGAACTTATATAAAGTGTAGTCAATTATTTTATAAATAAGCTTTAAAAATAAAGTTAAATAAAATTGTTATTTTATTTTATTTTATTTATTTAATTAGTAAGACAAAATTTATTTTAACGTTGTTCTTTTAACTAATTAAAGGTCGGATTTAACTATGATTTAATTAATAATTATTTCAGAAAAAAATAAATTTGGAAACTTTCTATTTATAGCAGGTTGCTATTTATAGTAATATTATTATGTTGGAGTACATGTTTTACGATAATCAGGAATACAGAGGATACGTTAATCGGGAGTAATAATATGAGAACAGTCAGAATTTACCAGTTTATCCATAAATAGTAATATAAGAATAAATTAAATTAAATTTAGAACATATAAGAATCAGTAACAGCAAACAGTAATCAGACGACTTATTTTCCGTCCATTATTTATGTAGTATCCGTGAAGTCGGAATCGATCCTTCGGCTTTCATTCTGATTTCATTATTGGACACGAGGTACAGATTTTCCGTCATTTCAGTAAGGACTTCCTTTCTATGCATGATTAGGATTCCCCGTCTGCGGCCAAATGTTTTTCCCCAGTATATGTTTAAGCTTATCAGTAATCATGTTAATAACTATATAAATTGCCTGAGCATTATATACAAGCATGACCAAGTTTGTGTACTAGTTACGGAGGTACCGTAATCATGACACTAGAGGCACCGGTGTCGTGACTCACATGCAGGAGAGTGATATCCTGCATCGTCCCACTCATGTTCAGGTTGGTCATTTTTTTTATATGTATGTTTAGTGGGGCGTATGGATGCATCCTAGGCTTATCAGTTTACAAGTTATCAGGGTGAATGTGGTGTGTGCTCTACATCCTTCACATTGGAGCTGATCCCTCCACCCAGCACAGTATTTAGAGGTCACCCCTCTACAGCATGACGAGGTCACCCCTCCAGTTATTCATGCAACGTTGTTACAGCACATGACCTATATAAGCTCTGGCAATTAAATTACAGTAAATGCATATTTTCAGATTTAACAGATAACAGTTCAGCTTTATTATTTATAAATCAGACTTTACAGATTATACACAGATTTCCGCTGCAACTTTACTTATCAGTCTTACAGCTCCAGTATTTTATCATCTCTTTCATTTTAGTAATTCCCTATCATGCTTTATATCCGTTCACTGAGCGTTATGCTCAGCCGTAGTTCCTTTCATGTTCTAACGGCAGGTACACCGGGACGCTCTTAGGATTCTGAGAACTTGTGCATTTGGATGGAAGCTATCCAGACTTCTTACTTTATGCACTTCTTACATTATTTAGCTTATTTGGACATTGTTTGGTCCTTTCCTTCATTATTTTATTTTTCATGTTTTGAGCTTAGGTCGGAGTACCGATGTTTGATTCCGGTATCTCCGTTATGGTCATTTAATGTTTTAGGACATTTACCTTATGCTTTGATGACACGCCATAAATACACGTAACGGTCCACTTATCCAAGTGGGGTGTTACAATTATGGTATCAGAGCGCAAGGTTCGACCTGTAGGCTCTAAAACTTGACCTGTGATTAGTGGGTAGTCACCAGGAACTTCCCAGATTTTTGGCGTTGTTATCTTTCATGTTTCTCATGCATTTATCAGTCAGTTTCCTTTAGTTATCAGTCGGTCTTCTTAAAATTTTTGACTAAGTGAAGGGTTGGTACAGGACTGGCCATATTTAGTCGCATGTGCTTTTCTGCGAATTTTGTTTTGGTGAACCGACCCATAGGCGTTCACCCTTGCCCGTTCAGATTTTGTATTGATGAACTGACCCTAGGCGTTCATCCTTACTCATGTCAGATTCATGTTTTCAGTTGAATATTACTCGGTGAACCGACCCAAAAACGTTCACTATTTTTCAGATCAAATTTTTATGCTATTCGGTCGAATAATGTTTTGTGAACCGATCCACAGTTGTTCACCTTTGTCATATCAGGACATTTTATAAATTTTGACAAGTCGGGATTGGACTACAGCCAACCATATTTAGTCCCAGATTATAAATTCCTATACTTGACAGTTCTAATAAAATTTTGATAAATATGGATCGAACAAGAATCGCACATACTTAGTCACATGTTTTCTTCCTTGGATTATGTGGATTGAACCATAACCATCCACATCAGTTGATATTAAACCTCAGTTGATTAGACTTTTTATGTTCTTTGTAATAGTCAAAATTTCATACTCTCACGTAAAGGTTGTTTTCATGCTGAATAAGATTCATGTCTCCTTACGAGGATTAACTTTTCAACAAAGTGATGACGTTTTCATGATAAGATACAAAAGAACTACAGTAAGATCTTATTTCATGATAAATCATGTTTTGGTCTTTATCAGTCATGTCTTCATGCGGACCATTGTTGAAATTCCGTTTAATCATATTCTTGAACCTCTATACAAACCAGCATTAAGCCTACGCAGTTTACTCATTTCAGTTCAGTTTACTACCGTTTAAACCAATTTATTTCCTTGATCATGTCAGACAATTGACACCAGTATCGAGAAATCCCATAAAATTTCCACTAGTGCCATGTACAGTATTCCATACGTACCCCGCGTACAGTGTCTCAGATATGCTCCATGTGCAGTAATTATCTTGTACTTCATGTACAGTATTCCAGGTGTACTCCATGTACCCTACTCCATGGATATTGCTAATCGATCCTCAATCATCTCAGGCGTTTCCACTTGTCGATATTCTACTAGGTGTTGATGCTGCTCGGTAGTTGAAGATTTTACCAGATGCTGATGCTACGAACATTTTGAAGACCTCACAATTGCTGATGCTGCTGATACTTTGGAGATTTCTCAAGATGCTGATGGTGATGCTGTTATACTATAAAGACACTACAGAGCAAGGACGAAAACTATAAATTTGAAATTTCTGACAAGAGTAAATTTCAACCATCGGACACTACCATCCCATTCCATACTCTTACTTTCTCAGCTAGATGTCACACTTCACTCAGCTAACCGTTCATTCAGAAGTGTGGGAACCGGAACCAGCCGGCCACTCAGCAGAATAGTTACACGAATCACGGTCATGATAATGACCGTCATAAAGTGATCGAAAAAGCAGTAGTAACAACCATCGTACTTATATTTAATCAGTCAGTAACCATCGGAACTCCGGAACGGACGTGAACAAATACAGAGGTCAGTAGTCTAACCGGTCCGCCAATCCTAGCACTTACCAAAAATTTTAACCTTGTTCAGATTCATCTACTAAAACACGTGTCAAGACATCAGTCAAGGCATAGGCCTCAGGTATTTTTTTTCGGAAGAAACATATTAGGACACCAGTCATGGTACACGTCATACGAATCTTTTCTCAAAATACGAGTCAGAACTCATAACTCCAGTATGTTTCTAAAGCAGGCCCTCAGAAATTCAGGGTACCCTTCAGAAAGGGGTATACCCGTTCTATTATGCCACGCATGAATCAGATCATTAAAATTCAGTCACCACCACTAGATTATTATTCATATTAAACACACGGTAATCATTCTGTGAGGTTACAGACGAACCCACTCAGTGGAAGTCGCCACGTTACTCCATGTATTCCTATGTCAGCTTTATGTAAATCAGGTATTTACCTACCTCTCAGCCGAAAGGACTCCACAGAATCACCTATATTATTAAGGTTTCCTTTCAATTAACGACGAGATCTGTCTTACTAAATTCTAAATATATTCATTTTACTCCTGCCAAAAAAATCAGTACCAGTTGTTATGCTTTACAGCAAATGACTTATTATTCCAAAGCTATGAAGACTTTCTAGCCACTAGTTACAATTCACTTCTGAAGTTCTTAAAATTTATGATCAACAGATTATTCCAGAACTTCCAGACTCAATACCAGAAGGTTTCTAGAGAATTTTCCTATCAGCGAGACAGAATTTAACATCGAATCTGTCTCAAGAACGAAACCTGTTTTCAGAACTCTTGATCGCAGGGCTGCAGTTAAGTTATAAGAGTTACAACATTTGTTGCAAGAATTACCGGAATGAGGCTTTATTCGCCCTAGCGCACCACCAGGAAGAACACCGTTTCTGTTTATCAGGAAGAAGGCCGGTATCATAAGATCATGTATCGACCACCGATATTTTGAAAAGTTCATCATGTTTTAATTGATGTTCATTCCACGAATAGCAGCTTTATCTGATCTGCTAAGAATTCTTAAATATTTTCTAGAAAATTCATGATCATGTCACCATCAGTGGTGAGAGAGACATATTACAGTCTCTCTAAAAATTTTGATTTTATACTTCTGAGCTCCCTAATGCTCCAGCTATATTATGAAAATATGAATAAAATTTTTTTTTCATGACTCTCAGGCAATATCATCAGTATATTCATTGATCACATTCTGATCTGCCTGATGCTAGAGAAGAACACGAGACTCATATTCTCATAGTTGTACAGAATCTTCAATAGGAGTTATTTTATACACAACTTTCCAGATATAAATCTCACTTGAACAAAGTGGCATTTCTGAGCCACCATATTTCAGCAGAAATAAATTTCAGACAATCCTGCGTAGGTGAAGGCCATCACCAAATGGTCAAGACCGACGTCGGTGACAAACATACAAAATTTCTAGAACTCAGAAAATTACTACCGTAGAAATCCCCGTCAGTTCTCACGATTAGCCTTCTATGACTAAGCTTACGCATAAACAAGAGAACCTACACCGAATTATGTATACTTTTCCGTGAATATTCACTCAGGTTCCACCAGAATGTACCAAAATTCCAGGAAGAATTTTGATAGAAACAGTATAACACGTTGAGGCAACTATGTTTATATCTAATGCCTGCCATTCCAGCAGGTTTAAGATAGAACATCGTCATGCTATCAAGTTATTACTACCAGTAGAAATTTTGGACCGAAATGAGACAAGACTCCATGGAGATTGTTATCAGTTTTACCACACACTCAGAAAAAGTATAATACTATCTAAGTCATTTTCGACCATGTAATCAACCTACGCGTTTCCTTTCATCCGGAAGGATTATGCAATAGCGGACCTCCAGAAAATTCTGCAGTAAATCGTATGATTTCGAGGCTTTCCATCGATCATCATATCAGACAGAATTCATGTTCACGATCACGTGTATGTTTACGTTCACTTTACGTTCATGTTTATTTTCACTTTCACATTTACGTCTCATTTGCAGTATGATGCTGTTTCAGTTCATGTTTTATGCTATCTCAGGAATTAAGCTTACGTTCGCGTTCATAACATTGTTCACGTTCAAGTACGTGTTCCATTCCGCGATACACGTTTCACAGCTTATTACCGAATCCGGTTACATGAAGCTTGAGAAACCAGACCCAAGTATAGCACAGCTGTTCCATAACCAGGCAGACGTTTCACATCTCAGCCATATCTTTTGGCATTCATTCCTCGGTCAGCATGTGTTCATGATATGTTCTAGTATCACGTTCACAGTATGATTCACGTATCACATTCATGATATATTCCATGTCAGTGTTCCTCATATAATTATGAACCACGGTCACGATTTCTCACGTAGTACGTTCGAAATTATTCACGTAGTCGCCCTTATATGTTTAAAGCAGCTTGCTCAGATATGTAAATGTTATCTTTCAGGATATTTATACATACTGTTCCATGTATCCACATGCTATAGCTTGTTCATTCTATCAGATTCAGAAAATCCATCTTAAGTATGGAACCAAGAACTATTCAGTATTCATCAGGTCATGGTCAGCAGGACCAAGATTTTCATTGTGCTTAGACCTTCAAAGGAATCGTTTCGAGCGGGAAGCCACTCGGAACGGAGGAGTCCATCCAGACCTCTCACCCTTTTTCCTTCAATAATTCAGTTAATTTCTTCCAGACACGTCACGTTCCATGTTCACGTCAGTCATGTCACGTTATAACCTATCAACAACATTATGTCTTAATTAGAAGACAAATTATCCTTCAGCTTAATTGTCTTCTCAGTTTACGTGTTCTTTCAGTTCTTATAACTTCATTAGTTTATTATCTTTAATTCGAGGACGAATTTCTTCTTTTAGAGGGGAAGAATTGTAAAACCCAGTACAGTCGTATCCTTAATTCGAGGAAGAATTATTTTTTTTTAGAAGGGAAGAATTGTAAAACCCGTATTTAAGAATTCCCGAATATTAAATACGCACGCTCAGTTTCGGTTAAATTTTATAAATAATAACTGTTCATAAATAACTATTAAGTTTCAGAAATTAATTTTCAGAAAAATATTACGTATGTATTATACAGAAATAATTAATTGTTACCAGTAATTACGCACTGAGTTTTATTTAAATATTACAAAAGATAATTATTCAGGAAAATAATTATTAAAATTCAGAAGAACACTACGAAAGTATTATTTTACGGAACGGAGTTTTACGTTTCTGAAAATTTAAAACACGCGCACGAGCTAGAATTATGTCACGCGTATAAAAAAAAAAGAATGAATGTATATATGTTAAAAAGGGGTCGGTTGGTTTAAAGAAAAGAGAAAGAAGAAGTGGGCCAAGCCCATCTTGAATACACAAAATCAAACGGGGGTCTCTTCTCCCATAACAGTCAAAAAAAAAGAAAAAAAAAAGAGAAAGAAGGACCTAGGGTTTGTAGGCGCCGGTCATATAAAAAAAAGGAAGATTCAGATCGAATTCGTCCATAACAATTCGTGATAATTGCTCATCCTTCGTTAAACATCATACTAGTAAGTACCTTACCATCTTTCTTGTTATTTAATCCAGTCCGTTTGGTGTTGGGTGGTGTCACAGCCGAGACATAAGTCTCGGTGGGTGTTGGTGTGAACAGCCGAGACACCACCATGTCTCGGTGGTGTTTTCTTCGACCCAGCAGCGAGCAGAAACCACCCCACACGGGGGGTTATATGATTTAAGGGGTTGGGGTGTGTTTGTTTAATGAAACCGAGACCCAAGGTCTTAGTGGCCTTTTCTCTGCCCAGCCGTGACCCACACAGGGGCGACTTGGGGGCTGGTCCAGCGACCACAGTCGAAAAACCTCAACCAAGGGTTATTAGTACTCAGCAGGGGCGTTTGGCAAATTTTCTGAGATTAAGAGGGTGTTTGGGTCTGTCAGAAAACGCAAGCAGTGGAAACCTCTGCATTAGCAGTGGGAACCACTGCATTAACGGTGGGAATATAATGAAAACAGTGGGAACCGATAAATAGCAGTGGGAACTTTTATGATACAAGCAGTGGGAACTTTATAATCAAAGTAGTGGGAACTTTTAGTAATAACAGTGGGAACTTATATAAAGTGTAGTCAATTATTTTATAAATAAGCTTTAAAAATAAAGTTAAATAAAATTGTTATTTTATTTTATTTTATTTATTTAATTAGTAAGACAAAATTTATTTTAACATTGTTCTTTTAACTAATTAAAGGTCGGATTTAACTATGATTTAATTAATAATTATTTTAGAAAAAAAATAAATTTGGAAACTTTCTATTTATAGCAGGTTTCTATTTATAGTAATATTATTATGTTGGAGTACATGTTTTACGATAATCAGGAATACAGAGGATACGTTAATCAGGAGTAATAATATGAGAACAGTCAGAATTTACCAGTTTATCCATGAATAGTAATATAAGAATAAATTAAATTAAATTTAGAACATATAAGAATCAGTAACAACAAACAGTAATCAGACGACTTATTTTCCGTCCATTATTTATGTAGTATCCGTGAAGTCAAAATCGATCCTTCAGCTTTCATTCTGATTTCATTATTGGACACGAGGTACGGATTTTCCGTCATTTCAGTAAGGACTTCCTTTCTATGCATGATTAGGATTCTCCTTCTGCAGCCAAATATTTTTCCCCAGTATATGTTTAAGCTTATCAGTAATCATGTTAATAACTAAATAAATTGCCTGAGCATTATATACAAGCATGACCAAGTTTATGTACTAGTTACGGAGGTACCGTAACCATGACACTAGAGGCACCGGTGTCGTGACTCACATGCAGGAGAGTGATATCCTGCATCGTCCCACTTATGTTCGGGTTGGCCATTTTTTTATATGTATGTTTAGTGGGGCGTATGGATGCATCCTAGGCTTATCAGTTTACAAGTTATCAGGGTGAATGTGGTGTGTGCTCTACATCCTTCACATTGGAGCTAATCCCTCCACCCATCACAGTATTTAGAGGTCACCCCTCTACAGCATGACGAGGTCACCCCTACAGTTATTCATGCAACGTTGTTACAGCACATGACCTATATAAGCTCTGGCAATTAAATTACAGTAAATGCATGTTTTCAGATTTAACAGATAACAGTTCGGCTTTATTATTTATAAATCAGACTTTACAGATTATACACAGATTTCCGCTGCAACTTTACTTATCAGTCTTACAGCTCCAGTATTTTATCATCTATTTCATTTTAGTAATTCCCTATCATGCTTTATATCTGTTCACTGAGCGTTATGCTCAGCCGTAGTTCCTTTCATGTTCTAACGGCAGGTACACCGGGACGCTCTTAGGATTCTGAGAACTTGTGCATTTGGATGGAAGCTATCCAGACTTCTTACTTTATACACTTCTTACATTATTCAGCTTATTTGGACATTGTTTGGTCCTTTCCTTCAGTATTTTATTTTTCATGTTTTGAGCTTAGGTTGGATTACCGATGTTTGATTCCGGTATTTCCGTTATGGTCATTTAATGTTTTAGGATATTTACCTTATGCTTTGATGACACGCCATAAATACACGTAACGGTCCACTTATCCAAGTGGGGTGTTACATCTGGCAAGATCACTTGGATTTTGTGTAGAGGCCCTGGAACAAGTTTGAGTTCAATTAAGAGTCAACCCATTGTTTCTTTTCAGTTATCACAAGATTGGTTCTAAGAGAACCGCACGTGTCACCTATCATGAGCTTGTTTGATGTTGGCTCAAGCGGGATTTCCATCTTCATTGAATACTTTCTATCACTCGGATGTTCTGGCAATATTACAAGAATATTGAGGAGGACTCATAAAATTCTTTCTTCCTTTTCACAGTGTGTGAAGAAGCAAGGAATATTTGGAAAAGTATCATAATGAGACTTTTGATGATCTCGTGGTTCTAGACTCAATAGTGCATTTTGATTTGCTGAGCGGAGGCTGGAGAGGATTGCCACCTTTTCAATATCAATTTATTCGGAGTGAATAAACCAATAGATAATGTGTTGAACTCCATGACATTAAAACAAATATATTTTGAGAGATATTTGAGTTAGCTGGGAGGGGTTGTGCATTGCATCACTGGGTCCATGATGCCTTATCGTCTTCAAGACGTGTTGACCTGATTTCTGCCTAAGTTGTAAGGAGGGCTTCTTTCTTCACACCCTTTATCTTTACAATTTTTTTTCATTCTTCAACCCCTTCAATGCTTACCAATACATCATTACTATCACCTTGTTGTGATTTTTCCAGTGCTAGCATCAGTACTTGGTCGGCAGTCTGCTACATTCACAATCATTCCCCATCTAGCCTAAGGACTACTATTTCTAGCTACGGAATTGTCCTTGGGAAGATTCCTCCGGTTCTGAAAGAATCATTGGACTTGTACCTAATCCTACCACCCTTTTGTCACCACAACCGTCGTGAAATAATTATGTTTCGGGTAAGAACTTGTCGCCATGAAACTTCCTTGAACAATCACTAAGGTACTTGTGTTATAAATATCAAAAAATTTTTACTTTCAGTGTTTTTTGTCATCAAAATGCTCTCCCTTAACATGTGCATTACACATATTAATTTGGATTTTTCATTATGTCTTTTTCACCTTTAGCCATGTATATTTACAAATCTCCTTATTCCCATTTTCTCCCCTTATCTAATATGTTAACCGTTAATATTTTGGATATTAATGGATTAACCGGTCTTGGGTAAAAAAATGAAATCATTTTTAGGCCATAGAACATATTAATGCTCCCCCTCAATTTAATGAGGGTTAGTTGTAGTGCTTAAGTACGTTATGTTTTGAAAGATTTAGAATCTCGTGAGAAATTCTTGAAAAAATATCATACTTTCACACTACACCTTGCCACAAAAGCCTAATATACACAATATATACATATTCACAGTTAAATGTATGGAGTTGACCTGATATAGTACAATCACCACATCAAGTGGATCGTTCCATTAGCCTGTGGTAAGCTCCATACGATCTGCCACCAACGAATCGTTCTAAGCTTCTCATCAACCGTCTTCCCTGTAACTTTGCCTCAATCTTTGTGATCATGTAGTTAGCACTTTGTTTGTATCCTTCGTGCCACTCTACTTTAACTTCGGGAAGCCTCTTGTCGGCGTTGAGATGTAACAATTTATCCCGTACATGTTTAAGAGTCCCGTCACTAAACTTGTGAAGTTTTGCGACTCTCATAAACTTCTTCTTCCCAGAGCCATTCAAGTAGAAAGTACCTAGAACCAGGTCTCTTGTACTTGTGTAGGGACTTTTGTTGAGATGCTGAATAGGGACTTTAGTGTATGGTCTGGTAAGATTCAACTTCCTCTGATAGCTCTCCACACCAAGTTTCAAGTCGCCAACTCTTTTCTTAATCATAATCTGACGTGTGTACATTCGAATAGCTGAATTCAAAGTGATGATAGCTTCTGAGTCCAAATGTGGAAACTTTTGTTGAGTCAGCAGAAGCAATAGATCTTCGATGTCTTCAAGACGAAGCCTGGATAAGCCTCCTTCCTTGATGATGTATGTTTTGTTGTCTTCTCTTTTGAGTTTGATCTCGATTAAGTGAGGACAACTGTAAAATCCGCATTAAAAATCGTATGAACAGTACACGTGAACAGTAAATTCATGAAAACACGATAAAAATAAAACTTTTCATTTATAATATTATTTCACGTGTCACGACATTAAATAACCAACATTTAAGATATTATAAATGTAACACGATCACGATAACTAAATTCACGATTAATAATCACAAACATGCACGACATAATATTTAAACTTATAAAAGCTTCGAGTTTGTCCTTGGTGGACATATAGGCCACGACTAAGGAGAAAGAAAAGAAGATATTGGGCTTTTTGGCCCATGACCCAATACAAGCCTTGTTTTAATAAAACTCTAAGAAAATTAACATTTACTTTATTATAAATCAAAACCCTAAAATCCTCTTGTCTCTCTCTCTCTGCCGTCGCATACCAAGAACACCAAGGGAGAAATTTTTTAGTTTTAATCTTCAATGTTTATGTGTTTGTGTTCGTGATTGAAATCATAAACAACTACGCATATAGGTATAATCAAAACCTTTTCTTTTAATTCTTTTATTTCTCTTACGATGATTTAATGTATAAACCGTAAAAAAAAGTATAAAACATGTAAGAATTAACAAGAGAACATGTTAGGTGTTTGGTTTTGGTTCGGATTTGTTGGCCGAGACTCAACCGAGACCTCAAGGGGGTCTCGGCTTGTTTTGATGTCACCACCGAGACCAATTAAGGTCTCGGTTTGGTTTGTTTATGTCGGACGCAAGACAAGGGAAGCCCGACACTAGGTCGAGGTATGTTTAGGTGTTGTTTTAGCTTTGTTTAGTGTCAACCGAGACCCCCAAGGTCTCGGTGGGACTGTTGCTTTGACAGTGGACCGGGTAACAAAAACAGTGGGAACCGGCTTGGGCCGGTTCCATCTTCGGCTTGGTAGTGGCTAGCCATGTGGTCTAGCAGGGGGAACTTTTAGCCGTCAGTGGCAGCCGGCTAGCCAGTCTAGCCACTAACGAGCTGATGGTTTTAGTTTATATGGGTCGGCTTATATTTTAGACAAGGGCTCGGGTTTTGTTTTAAGCAATTATAAAATCAGTTCTTTTATTTAAATACAAGACTTAGGTTTAATTATTTATTTAAATAATTCATGTTTTATAACCTAAGTATTTAATTAAGTTAAACATGTATTTTAATTAAATACTTATATCATATATATTAATTAATTAACCAGTTATTTAATTAAAAAGCTATGACCATGACTTGTATTATACTATTTGAACTTTACTTATTATTTATAATCCAGCTTATTTCTAATTATGGAAACTTACTATTTTTGGGAACTTTCTATTTTTAGAAACTTACTATTTATGGAAACCTACTATTTTTAGAGAGTTACTTAGTATTATAGTGAAAGTATTATAATACACTGATACATGAATAATACACAACAGAACATCAAAATAACTACAGAATACACAGTAGAACAATAAAACATGACAGAATACGTATAATAAGCTAAAAACACTCAGAACCAGTAAAACACATGTAACTCATACCACTCATACACGTCCATGTTTCTTATGTAGTATTATCCGTCAAGGCGGAGTAGTCTTCATCATTTTCATTAGCTTCTACTAGACATAAGGTACGGATTTCCCGTCCTTCAGTAAGGACAATCTCTTCTTCTATTAGGATTTCCCGTATGCAGCCAACTGTTTTCCCTAGTAGTTACAGATTAAATGCTTATGTTTTATTAGTTACCTTAGCCATATACATGCATGACCAGTTTCACCTAGTTATGGAGGTACCATAACCATAACACTAGAGGCACTAGTGTTATGACTTAACCACGGCGGAGTGATAGCTCGTGGCGTCCCTTTTTAGTTATTTGGCCATTATATTATTATATTATCATGTGGGGCGTATGGGTGCATCCTAGTTACATGTTTCAGTCAGGATTTCATGGTGAATGTGGTGTGTGCCTTGCATCCTTCACAAGGAGCTGATCCCTCCTACCCACTTACCAGTTAATTAGAGGCAACCCCTCTAATTGCAAGATGAGGTCTTCCCTCCAAGTATTAATGCACGTTGTTGACCTCATGACCTATATTGGTTATTATGGTACATTAACTAATACAGATTTTCATAAGTAGCATAAGCTATGTTTTCGAAACTAAAACTAGTTAACATGACAAACAACAAGGTTTTTCAGTACTTATTCATTTCGCTGCTATTCGTGCTTTATACTCTTTATGTGTTTCCATATTCTATGTTTACATGCTTTATTGTATATCCGTGCACTGAGCGCATTGCTCAACCGTTACTTTCTTTCCATGTCCCAAAACGGCAGGTACCTAAGGTTAGACTAGAGTATTTGGAGGACATGCATAGGAGGGGAGCTACCTTAGACTTCTTATCCTCTTGCCTTCATATATTTATGCTTGTTTAGTCTTCCTTTAGTTCATTTATTTCATTTATGTTTTGGGCTTATGTTTGGGAACCGATGTTTGATTCTGGTTATCCCTTTGGTCATGTATGTTTATGACATATTAACTTGCATGTTTTGATGACACGCCATAATTATCCTGTGACATTCCATTTATCAAAATGAGGTGTTACAATAACCTTGTTTGGGATCAATCTTCACTCATAGAACGCTTTTAATTCGAACGGGGATAATACATTGTGAATTGATTGCTGTCGACATGCATAGTTGTAAGCTCATCTCAAGTTGGGGCCCCAGTGTGAAGCACCCAATTCGGCATAAAGATCATATTGAGGACTATTTGTTGTCTCTAGATACGCAATGGTTTTCCTCTTTATGGAAAATCTTATAGATAAATCATTATTGATGCACATAAATGAGAAGGAACTAAAGAACTCCATAAGAAAGAAAGGAAATATTGGCTCATCAATGTCAAGTTAACAATCAAAACTAATAGATTTAAACATGTAGCGAGTAAGCTCAATCCCATCAAGACTTGGTGGGATTACACGTCCTTCATAAAAATAACGAGTTTCTAAAGACCGAAGAGTATTTATGAGAGAACGAGATTGACACGAAGAAGAAAGAATAGGCATGTATTCTCTAGTTTTCTCATGATCTTTTCAAGTTTCCAAAGGCATGATTAAGTACCTATATTAAACACACAAATATTTCCCCAATCACTCTTATGTTACACAATGAACAAAAATCAAAATCATAAGAATGTGCTTAATCAATTACTTGATTAACCAAAGGATTAATCCTTAACATTCTCATGTTCACGGATCAGGTTAAGGTTTTCCAACAGGCCGGGGACTATGATTATTCTTTTCAGGGCCATTCGTTATATCTCAAGGGTTGTTAACTTTGATTCTAACTTTCATTGGGACCAGTATAGTATTATCATGGTAATGGGCAAAAAGTATTCATAGTCGTATATAAAGAAGAGGGCCAGTCACTGTACAAACCTATTTTAATTTATATTTCGAACCCGTAACAAATTAGAAGTAGTATACACCGGATGAAAGTAATATGCACAATGGAAAAAATGACCAACCACTATATAAACTCATAGCCACGACAAAATCTAAACCATTGAGTAAAAATGCAAGATATGTCCTACAATGAATGAGATAGAGAAAAAATATCATGTCATTTTCCCAAATGACATAGACTACAAGGACTGCACCTACTATAGCTAACCCGTTGCAACATAAACATATTAAAACACTGAACCTGCAATACAAATTATTTACAAGCGCGGGCGAGAACCTCTACCAAGACAAATCGACCTTTTCATCCGAATAAAAAGATGTGACAATTATATTAAAATAAAAGGGCTTAAAAAATAATTGAATCGATGAAAATCAGATCTATGAGGAGAAAGGTGAGAAAAAAATTAGCTTGCCCGATCTAAAACTAAACTAGACTGTTGTTCAATATTTGGAGATAAATATTTGATTGTTTATTTGTTTGTATGGGGTGAGGGGATAAAAAGATATGAATGAATGTATGAGACGTGTCCTTTTTGGACATGTTTTCTAGTTGGAATGAACAAAAAATATAGAGAAAAATCATATTATAATTTTCCTCTATAATCTTTTTATATCAATCACATAAATAACCATGATAAGAATAAAAAGTTTAAGGCAAGAAAATGACAAATGTAGAATATAAGAATAGGTGGGCAACTTTCAACAATGGCTTTAAAAGTTAAGAGTGTTTCTATATTGTAGACAAATCTTGCATATATTTAGATTACAATTATAAACGTGTATTGAATATGTATTTTTTAAGGTCCATTTAATTAATTTATTGTTGAGATGCGGTTTTGGTTTTCACCGCATTCGAATGTTACCATTTTGCTTTGAGATTTCTAAAATATGTTAATATGTATAAGTTCATCATAATCAAAATTAAAGTTGTTGATTTGTGTATTTCATGCTAGTAAAATGAGTATAAGTTCATCACAATCATTTTTCAAAAAAAAAGTTCATCCCAATCACTCCAACAACACTCGATTCAAAATAAAAGAAATGAAACAATAATCTCAAATTCGTGTTTGGTACTCTTAACCAAAATATTATTAACACGATCTCATTATAGGTTTGTTGTATGTGAGAACAAAACCCATATTAATTTTTAAATACAAAGTTTATTTATTAGTACATATATTGTAATTAATTTTTTTCGATTGATAGACAAATAAGAAAAAAAATCACAACATATTCGAGACCTTAATTATAACATTGGCATGGGCAAGATTAGACTTTGAAACAAACCATATTTACCTGACTCGACACCAACGCTACACCATAACCACTTAGCAACACTAAATGTGCAACACACCGGTAAGAAGTTATACGATGTTTCACATAAGTGACAGTTTTATTTTTTCCAAAAAGCAAGCCCGGTGCAACGCAAATTAAAATTTTGATGTTCACTAACAAGAAAAATACAAACTCGTAAGTTATACGTCGTATGAATTATATGTATAGAATAGCATGTTTTGCCCTGTGAAGATGGTCGTTCATCGCGCTGGCCATGAATTTAACAAGACTTTAAAACAAACCACATGGAACCGAAATTAGTACCCAAATTAAGCTTTAAAATTTTTTATTAACGACTCTTTAAGCTCAATTAAACACCATGCATACATAAATTGTACGATCATTTAAAATAACATCTTATGATTCCTATCCATCCTTTATTATATTAGCAAAACTTAAACTCACATCATGTATTCCTAACCTAACTACAACGACTTTCAAACATACAACATCCAGCCATGTCGAAAACATCCAATACACCCTAACCACTTTGATTGTTTCCCCAAGATTCAACCCCATTGCAATGCATGGGCTTGAACGCCTTGTTAGACTAATTTCTATAGTTTTTGTGCTTTAAAAATTTATACAATAACTTTGTAGTGTTGTATTACTTAGATGTTATTATTCTTTTCATTAAAAGATTTTACAATGTGCATAATTACTTGGATTACTTGAATTTTATGCATTTAATGAGAAAACCCGATATGAATATGTTTTATAAGTAGTATAGATGTAATGATATTACATAATACAACATAACAAATAAAATACTTTGAGTATCACATTTGTTAAGGCATGTGCAATATGATATGAAAGAGAGTATGAAAAAGAACACAAAAGAAAAATATTACTAAATATGTATGACTTTTAATATAAGAAAAATGAGAAAAAAAGGCATATAGAAAAATAAAACAAACCAAATGCATTTCTTAAGATGTTTGTAATGTGTAAAGTGGTGTGCAGACTATATAACCCGTAAAAATATATACAAACTCACCTAAATACCATACCACCTCACCATCTCCTCGATATCTACATTATAATTTAAATCTTTTTTGCCAAACGGCTAATGACAATATTGTCTTGCCTGCTAAATTTGCTAGTGAAGTTACCTCGTTCGACACTACTGTAAAGACCATCACCAGTATAATGGTTACGGTAGACAATGAGGTGTTATCACCTCTTGTTAACAATATGGAATCTAGGAATGCTATTGGCGAGCATGACAACATGATGACCACTACGGATCCTACCATGTTACGTCATCTTCGAATGTTAGAAACATAGTTTACATTCGTAACACCCGAGGATGAGGAAATATATGGAGGATCCATAACAATCAACATTATGCCATGTTTGCCAAACAGCATGCCAAAATTTCATAATGTTAAGTAGAGCTGATGACACCTTATTATCCACCATAACCACTATCATAGTGATAGTGTTTGTGATAGTGTTTGTGGTAGTGTTCAACGAGCTACCATCGCTAGAAAAGTTAGAATGTAAGCCAAGATTGTCATTATCCGTTTTGCAAAAAGCTTGAAACTTGAAATTATGATGTGGAATATATTGAGGAGATAGTAAGGTGGTATGACACTAAGGTGGGTTTTCTATATATAGGTGTTTTGTTACTTAAAAATACATATAAATTGAATACTTTGGTGTATTACGTAATATAAAAGGTCATTCAGATAATATTTTAAGTATTACATTTTTTTATGTTATATTATGTAATATTACTACATGGAGTCAAGTTTTAATGCATACATTTACTTTCTTACATTTTGAGAGACTAATCTCGACCATACAATACCATTGATCCAACATATAAGATTAAACCTTAAAGAGAGCATACATTGCGACCCCTATTCATCTTTTTTCATTACAACGTACTTTTACCAATCTGTTGAAAAAACTTATTTCAAGAATTGTCCACCATTAACATACATAAGTTACACCATCGTGACGAACATTTAATTATCTTTCAATAGATGGTCACTTACGTATATACCTTGAAGAAACTTTTTGTTGTTGTTATATATTTTTTTCTCGATGTAGTATTTTGCTTGATGTATTGCATGTGATATAACATTAATATGTAATTTCAAACACTCAACATATTGTTGTCAAATGGGTATAAGTATTTATGTATAACTCCAAATGATTTACATTTTTTGCAATTAAAATTTTAAATCATTAGATTTTCAATCATATATCACACATAATTATTGAACTTTCAAATCCTTACAATTTATTCATACAAGTTGGTTGAATATCTTATTTTTTTATTTTCAAACACACTTGTATATCACATATGATATAACACTTAATTTTTAGATTTAAAGACATAATATTAACATAAGTATTATTTTTGATGCAAAAACTTGGTGAATCGTTTAGTGATGTATACAAAACTTATGACCATATTACAATAACATGTTTAGTATTCAAACTTACATATTAGTGTTATGTCACGCGTCATATATCAAACGAGTTTGAATAGCATTTTTGTTAATTTTCACAAACTTTTATAAATTGACTGTATTGATTTAGCGGTTCAAATATTATGGGTGATATATTGTTCAAAAGTTTAGTTAGCATTATTTTTAATGAAAAAACTAGTGACTTCTTGGGTGTTTTATACTTGTGGAAATTATAGAGGGGGGTGAATACGATTTCGTTTAAAATCTTTATTTGTTGTATGAAATCACCGATCAAGTTTGATGTAATATGAAAAGTGTCAAATATATTCTATGACTATATGGATAATATAAAGCGTAGAGTAAAACATATTGTCATAACACAAGCACAATCATCAATCCACAACACAAGCATAATATAGTACGAGTGTAGAATTAAAGCGATAAGTAAAGGAAAGTGCAAATCGGATACGGATTTATAGTGGTTTGGTCACGTATCTCCTATCCGTTCTACTCCACTACCTGGGTATCCAACTCGAGAGTTAATTCACTATATCAACAATATCCCTTATACAACAGAGTAAACCTTACAACGTCGCTTACACTTTTTTGGTACTACGTGTTGGGATGTGTGTAAGTCATATATAATATATCATACGACCGGGAGTACATGAGCCTACGGGGTCACACATTTATACACTTAGATCATGCTTTATTAAATATATATGATAAATATATATTATATCTATTGTATTTATTTAATTTACCAAGACTTGAATATTTAATGGTTGTTAGTTAGATAGTTAAATAGTTTAACGATTAACTGAATGCTTTAAACTTTAAGGTAATCAATGTAATACCAAGTTTATAGAAAGTGAAAGAGTCAATCCAAGGGGTTTTTTTGTCTTCAAAAACTAGATTGGGCAAGAAAAGAAAGAAGGATTGCTTTTTGTTTTAAGAAACAACTTCTAGGAGAAGTTATATGCACCTATATAATGAAGGTTCCTTTACCCCATTATTCACTTGTTTTTCCGAACCCTAATCTATACCAAACCCATGAAAACAGTCGCTTTACAAGGAATCGGGCAAAGATTGCTCGTTTAGCATTGTCCTACTCATCTATTGGATAGTCCTATTCTCCCTTTCAACTACCCCATTTGATTATTGTTGTCCTATATATTATGATGATATAACACGAATTAAAGAAAGAAAATAGATGAAGAAGATGAATTCTAAAGAGATAAAGTAGTGAGAGAAAGTAGAGAGAGAGATGATTAACTTGGTGAATATTAGATTAGAATAATGAAAGTATTAATGACCATCCACCCTTCCTAACATGCTAGGAAGGGCTTTTTATAACCGGGATTACATGTAACCATAATGGGCTATATTGTTTGGACCGGGCTTGTCTTTTGGGCTTTAAGTAGCTTAAATCCAAGCCCGTGAACCACGACTATTTAACTATCTATTACAACGTTCTAATAAATATTACAATAGAAACCTATGACCGAATATTCTTGTTTGACTCAATATTTTTAGGCTAACAATCTCCCCCAATGTGAGGTCATTCCTCTTCGATATTTGGATTCCAATGGAGATTTATGAATTTCGTCATAAATGAGTCTTGAACGTGTAACAATAGTTTTGTTCATTCATGCTGTGATCTTTGAGCCTTTGACATTGTCTTTCGACTTAGTCTTTTATCTTGAGATCTTCAAATCATTCTTGGCTTGTCTTTGCCATCTTGCGATCTTGTGTCTTTATCCACATGCTCACACTATTAATTGTTGAATAAGTTTTTGGGCATGAACATGTGGTTTTGAATCTTTGACTTTGCTGAGTACACCGGGACGCCACCTTCTCGAGACAAAACATAGACACGGACTGAATGGCTTTGACATTCGTCCTAAATCGGTAGCGTTTTACCTCCGGTCAGTGAAGACCGTTATACGATATTAAATACAGTACCTGTGATTAGGTAGATTCAATTAAGAATCTCCTTGTCAGGGTTTCGCGGCTGTACTAGCCGTTCTCTTTACTCGACCGTCTCAAAGCAAGACTGCGAACATAAAGAGTGAATCAATTGGATAAATATCCGCTTGATTAAAGTCGTCAATTCAAATTCCTGGAACAAGTTTGATTCATTAAGAATCTTATCATTGTTTCTTTCCAGTTGACACAAGTTCGATTCATAAGAATCTCACAAGTTACCTACCGTAGCGCTGTTTGATGTTGACGCTAGAAGGATTTCCATTCGTCACTGTGAATATTAATGAATATCACTCTGAATGTTCTGGCAAGACCATAAAGATATTGAGTAGAAACCTGAAACGAGTTTGAATCAATTCAGAATCAAACCACTGTTGCTTTTCAGTTTTTCATATGTTCCATTCATAAAGAATCTTGCATATGACCTACCACAGTGCTGTTTGATGTTAACACTGAAAGGATTTCCACTCATCATTGTGAATACTAAGTAGTATCACTCTGAGTGTTCTAGCAATATCGCAAGGATATAGCGTAGGACTCTCTCGATCTTCTTCCGTGTGTCCTAACGAGATTTGATTGATCTCTTGGCTCTAGACTCGATTTGTGCACTTTTAGTGGTCTGAGGCTGGAGCAGATGCCACCTATTCAATATCAACTATCTCGGAGTGAGAAAGTCAATAGAAGTCGTGTTGATCTCCGTGACAATAAAACAAACTTCTTTTGAGAGAAGCCTGAGTAGCTAGGAAAGGGTTGTGCTTCACATCACTGGGTCCATGATGAGTTTGTCTTCATGATGAGTTGACCCGGTTTCTGCCTAAGTTGTACGGAGGGCTTCGTTCTTTAGACCCTTTATCCTTACATTTCATTTTCATTCTTCAACCCCTTCAATGCTTACTAAGTGTTAGCCTCAAAATATTGAGTCAAACAAGAATGTTCGGTCATAGGTTTCTATTGTAATATTTATTAGAACGTTATAATAAGTAGGTATTTAGTCGTGGTTCACGGGCTTGGATTTAAACTAATTAAAGTCCAAAAGACAAGCCCGGCCCAATATATAGTCCATTAAAGCCCGCATGTGGGTGGACTATATATACTACCCTCCTAGCATGTTAGGAGGGTGGATGGTCATTTGTAACAACTTCTTTTCTTAATCTAATCTCACCAAGTTAATCATCTCT
This sequence comes from Glebionis coronaria, assembly GCA_025667525.1. Taxonomy (NCBI): domain Eukaryota; kingdom Viridiplantae; phylum Streptophyta; class Magnoliopsida; order Asterales; family Asteraceae; genus Glebionis; species Glebionis coronaria. The sequence continues at coordinate 535,788,610 of CM046882.1, forward strand.
CTCTCTCTACTTTCTCTCACTACTTTCTCTCTCTAGGAATTCATCTCTTCTTCATCTATTTTCTTTCTTTCTTCATTGCTTAATCATCACAAATACACGGGACAACATTTGGTATCAATCGCCATGGGGTAGTTTTGTGATTCGTTGTTCATTTTACTTGGTTCGTGTGATTTTCTCTTATAATCATCTCGAATTCAAGATCTTTTTGTGTTTTCTATGCTCTAAATCTTGATATAAATCTTCTACATAGCTGTGGTAGGGATTTGGTCGCATTTGGTTGGTTAAAATCGCGGATTTCTTGTCGAAAAATTCAATTTTTTACCCAAAAATCTCGTAACAGCACTATATATTCCGATCAGTGCAATCGGAAAAGGGATTGTGATTCCGATTACTCAAATCGGAAAAGGGTTTTAACATTCCGATCAGCTTTTCCGATCTGTATTCCGATTGGACTTCGAACATTCCGATTGGACTTTGAACATTCCGATTGGACTTTGAACATTCCGATTGGACTTTGAACATTCCGATTGGACTTTGAATATTCCGATTGGACTTCGATCATTCCGATTAGACATTCCGACGAAGGATTCCGATCAGTGATTCCGATCTGCATTCCGATCAGTGATTCCGATTTGCATTCCGATTAGGTTATTCCGACAGGTTTATTCCGATTTGCATTCCGATTGGACATTCCGACGAAGTGATTCCGATGATGTGTTTTTGCTAAATTTTTGTTTGAGTATTTTTTAGACTTAGCCACTATCTAGACTAGTTTCGGAATATCGTTTACACGAAGATCAAAAAAAAAAGAGTTTTTTGGCGGGAAAACCCAAGTAAAATTTATTTTTTCCTAGACCATTTTTAGGCCATTTAAGCTTCAATTTCAAATTTTGGCGATGCGAAAAAATTTTCGACCAAAAATTCAAATTTTCGGACCAAAATTCAAATTTTTAGGTTTTATTTTTCGTTAAAATTTTCATTTTTCAAATTTTTTCCCTACTAGTTATTGGCTATTTCTAAATCGTTTTCAAAATTTGGTTATTCAAAAAATTTTCGGTTTACCGTTTTAGTCGGACTGAGGAATTTATTGTCGGACTGAGAAAAATTTCAAATTTTCGGAATTTCAACAACAACACAATCACGCTACTTAAGATCCAAAGTTACTTCATCCACAGAGAGAGACGATCATCATGCCAACGAGTAATGCAGTTACTGCAAGTTCAGACGTGAAAGACCTTGAAATGGAACGACTACAACAACATATATGTTTCTTAAGAAAAAATGCCATGGACGGTTTTAGAGTACTTCAAGATTCTTTTCAGAACCTTTCAAAAGTCTTGTTCGAATTACGTGAATCCACTGGCACATTCAGCAAAACATTCACTCATGCCATGGATAAACTTCAAACACAACTAGTCAACGAAAGAATCATTGCTAGTGAATGCAAGATCACTTTCACTGATCTAAAGACATCACTTGAAACGATGTTTACTTCTGACTTCATCAGGTCTTCGCTTACCAACGAGTGCTTCAAGCGATATCATGGAATGGATGCTTTATCATACAAAGATCGGATAACCCGCAACATCGACTTCATTGTAACCTATGTGAATCACACAATACAGATGCAACAAACGATTGATGACAGACTTCATACCAGTTGTGGTATCGCATCAGATATTGAGAATACAAGCTGCAGATATGAGACTCCAACGCATAGTTCAGGGAATGATGACCACAACTCTGAGAATGTCATCAGAAATACACCTTCCTATGATAATGGTCCTGTTTTCGATTCTGAGCCATTGGAAGAGGTACACTATGATGAATATAATGTGTTTGGAAATGCTAATACGCATGAGCATAGTGATCAACCTCAAACCATTATTCCCACATGTATAACGGAAAAGGTTGATAGCAATACCATACCTGATCCATTAGACACGTGCAATAATTCGTCTGACAATGATCAACATGCAAATGAGTATGATGACGAGGAGCGTGTTGCGCTAGCCAATTTAATTGCTACTTTGCAAAAAGATGTCAGAGAAAATAAAAAGAGTCAAAAGCAATTAAAGAAGGCAAACGCAACACTCACTCAAAATTTTGAAGAATGCAAAGCTGCTCTAATTAAGTCTAGTGAAACTATAGATAGCTATAGAGCGGAGCTTCTTCAGAAAACCAAAGAGCTTGAGGGGTACAAGGGAAGTGCGTTAAAAAATCAAAAGGACGATTTTGAAAACAAATATAATACAACTCTTGAGTTATTAGCTAAAGAGAAGCGTCAATATAATGTTTTCTTAATGGATGAACGTCAAAAAACGTACCTTGCCAATACCAAAGTTAATGAACTTGAACAAAATCTCTCTATGACCACTACTGATTCTGCTAAAATTCTAGAGGATAAGAAACAAGAGGTAGATGCGTTAAAATAAGACTTCAAAAGTAGATATAATAAAGAAATCGAAAAGGTTACGAAACTAGAAGCACAAGTCGACTTTTTGAAGAACGTTGTTTATAAAACGCATGATTCTATTCAATCCGTAAGAATGCTAGCACCTCCATCGATGTTTAAGGGTCAAGCTAGCTTTGCAAGTCCTGAGTACCTTGCCAAAGCTCAAGCTGTGAACCCGTGTCTCTATCTTGATGAGACTGAAAGGACAGATCTTGATTGTCTGCCTGTTAGTGCCAATAGTGAAGAGACTGCCCTTTGGGACGATGACAGTCAACCACTTGTTAATAAGGAGTTTGTGAAACCATATAATTATGCTTATGAGAATAGTCTTTATGGTCTTTTCAACAAACAAACTCAGAAAACTCGTGAGGAAGTGTTTCTGGAATGCAAACAAAAGAGAATTCAATGGAAGAAAGCATTTGCCCCTAAGAAATCTAATGTTTACAAATACATAAACTACCTCCCTTTAGATGAATCTAAAAGCAAGAGTAGGAAAACATTAGGTATTCTTAAACACCACATAGATAATGTTAAATCTATTGTTGAAAGAGACTGGGCCAAACGTGAAAATGCTGAGTGGACACGTCCGATTCCTCAAGATATTACCTTGCTTGTCAAAGAACTCTTAATTCCTAACACGGCGTTGATTAAAGAAACTGTTCTTCAACTTGAGGAGTTCATTCGGACTGAAATGTTTGATGATTTAAAATACGTTGAATCTCTTGAGAAACACATTGATGATATTCAAATGGAGAAGTCTGATTTTTCAGATGAATATGATTTACTCTTGCAAGAATGCGTTTCTAAAGATGTTATGTGTGCTTATTTTACATCTTGTGCTGATATTGATGAATATCCTGAAGTTGCATGCCAATATCTTGATAAGATCAAAGAATGTGAACGTCTTGAAATTGAGCTTTCGAAACGTAAAGAAAATGTTGACAAAAAGGCTTTTGAGTTACTTCAACACAAAACTGATTTTCTTCAAAAACATTGTCATTCACTTGAACTTGCTCTGCAAAAAGAAGTTGGTAGTTTTCCACATGATAATAAACTGCAAGAAAAACTTTCCCAAACATTTCGAGAAATGAATGAATAGAATTTGGAAATTAAAGGGTTGAAAGCTCAATTACAAGACAGGGACAGAGCGATAGTAGAGTTGCAGAAACTCGTTGCTAAAATGGGTGGGAAAATCGTGGAACCTAGGATTAAGAAACCTGTTGTTCGACAACCCAATGCCTACAAGGATCCAAAGCCGTCTATCTTAGGAAAACCGACTCCGTTCTCCAATTCTTCTCATATGAAATCTAGGTTACCCCCTAAGACTGATATGCAACCAAGTGTTCCAAAACCATCCATATCACCCTATGTTCCTCCATTTAGAAAGCATACTGTTGCTAAACCCAACCATGTGAATGCACCTAGCACTTCTAGGACTCCTCCAAAACGTGTGACATTCACGTCCACAAAGGAATCTGTAGGTTCAAATGACCTCGTTCATACCCACAACCTAGAGGATGCGAAACAAAAAGGGAAGATTCAGAAAGACAAACCAGTGTATGAAAAACCTAGTTCACCAAATCCCGCTAGAGTTCTACACACTCCTAATGGTAGTCAACCAAAACCTAGAATCCCTCTTCAGCAATCTAGGAATTGGAAACCATCCATGAATAGTCGTGTTTCAAACACTACGCCTGAACGATTTGGAAAACAAAGGAATACAAGTACTTTCGTGAATCCCAAATTCCCTGTATGTCCCACTTGCAAAAAGGGCATTCAAAATGGAAATCATGACCATTGCATTTTGCAATACCTCTATGAGGTCAAATCTCGTTCCTTTGAACGGAGATCGAATACATAATCCCATAAGACAACAAGGAGATACAAACCCGTCGTTAAGAAAAGCAACCACACCAAATCTGAAACGTGGATTCAACAAGGACATAGTTTCTCTCCAAAGAAGTCTTCCGCTGTGCAAGAGAAAGCTACTCCTAAATCTAGTCTTCAGTGGAAACCAACGGGACGGATCTTCACAGAAGTTGGTCTTAAGTGGATTCCAATAGAGAAGAGTGATGACACCTGCACCAGCACTAATGCTACTGTTCTACACGCTGAAAAGGAATTTGTTACTCCTAATTCTAGTATTTGTGCAAACTCTTCTTCTGTGATTGCAGGTACAACAGCGGATTCTGAACCCACTTCTCCTTCTTCAAAAGGTTCCAATTCTGTATATTCGATATCACCTTCTTCTGCTGTACAAAAGTCTATTTTGGATTATTTTCGAAAAACTTGAAAAAAAAATATAATAAAACGTAAATATCCATAGAAAAACAAATTAAAAAAAATGGAAAAACTTTCAAAATACCAAAAATATTCCTCTCGACATGTCTTTCAGTATCGATAATATGGACGTACCTAGAAATGTCGCTCAATAACGACACGGGTGTGTACATAAAGCTCGAATGAAAGTTATAAATATTTGTCAGAACATGTCATTTCAATGATTTACAATTACCTCAGATTGTGACTCGTACTTCCAAGAAAGGAAAGTTGATCACGAATGATAACTTATCCTTAGCAACGGGAAAATAAATTTTCTCGGTCATGAGCTCTCATTAAAAACATTCAAAGTTTTTAAGCTCATGTAAACGACTTACAGTTAAATGTCAGACTGTAACTCGTAATTCAAATAAAGGAAAGTGTATCTTTAAAGATAACTTATCCTACCAAACGGGTAGAGAAATCTATCACGGGTTGAGCTTGTCACAAAACATTCAATGTTTTGAGCTCAACACAATGGCTTGTAATCACTTTCAGATTGCAACCCGGATCTAAATTCACGGGGGAGTGTACGCTTTTGTACTCTTACCCTTAGCAAAAGAAGTTAAATCTTCTTACACTTGAGTGGATTCGTCAAGATATTCAAAGTCTATGAACTCAAGTTTATGCTTTAGAAAAACCTTTTCGTCAAAAAGAATTGATTTTTCAAAAAGCGTTGAACACAATTTTTTCAAGAATTTCTCAATGATATTCAAAATCTTTCAAAAATTGTGTGTTCAACAACTCCTATCCTCAAAAGTTTAATGTGGATCAAATCCTCACAATGACAATTCAATTGGATCAATTTTGAGGGGGAGCATTTTTCACTTCATGCAAAAGATTAACACATCTTTCTCCCAGAGATTTCACGACTATTTTTTTCAAAATATATTTTAATCAAATTTGGTATCTCTAATATCAAAAGATTTTATATATTAGAGATAGGGGGAGAAAATGTGATTAAAATGTGATCTAAGATAAGACTCAAGCACTTTAACTCTTACCTACATTTGCGAAACACTTTCGATTATCGATGCACATGTGAAGGGGGAGTATTTCTGAAACGACAAAACTAGCAAGGTGTTAAATGTTTTTCAAACACTTTGTTAGAATTTAAAGTGGTTTTCATGGTTACGATCAAATACCCACAACATCTTTAATTCACGACGTTATTGGTGTCAAAAGGGTGGTTAGGTTTAAGTCCTATGATCCAACCAGAACCGGAGGGATCTTCCCAGGGACAATCCAATAGATTATTAGAAGTCCTTAGGAAAGATGGAGTAGAATGTGAACGTAGCTGAATGCCGACTAAGTACTGATGATAGCACTGGAACAATCACAACAAGGTGCTATTAATGATGTCTTGGTAAGCATTAAAGGGGTTGAAGAATGAAAAAGAAATGTAAGGATAAAGGGTCTAAAGAAAGAAGCCCTCCATACAACTTAGGCAGAAACCGGGTCAACTCATCATGAAGACAAACTCATCATGGACCCAGTGATGTGAAGCACAACCCTTTCCTAGCTACTCAGACTTCTCTCAAAAGAAGTTTGTTTATTGTCATGGAGATCAACACGACTTCTATTGAATTTCTCACTCCGAGATCGTTGATATTGAATAGGTGGCATCTGCTCCAGCCTCCGACCACTAAAAGTGCACAAATCGAGTCTAGAGCCAAGAGATCAATCAAATCTCGTTAGGACACACGGATGAAGATCAAGAGAGTCCTACGCTATATCCTTGTGATATTGCTAGAACACTCAGAGTGATACTACTTAGTATTCACGATGATGAGTGGAAATCCTTCCAGTGTTAACATCAAACAGCATTGCGGTAGGTCATATGCAAGATTCTTTATGAATTGAACATATGTAAAACTGAAAAGCAACAGTGGTTTGATTCTGAATTGATTCAAACTCGTTTCAAGTTTCTACGCAATATCTTTATGGTCTTGCTAGAACATTCAGAGTGATATTTATTAATATTCACAGTGACGAATGGAAATCCTTCTAGCGTCAACATCAAACAGCGCTACGGTAGGTGACTTGTGAGATTCTTATGAATCAAACTTGTGTCAACTGGAAAGCAACAATGGTAAGATTCTTAATGAATCAAACTTGTTCCAGGAATTTGAATTGACGACTTTAATCAAGCGGATATTTATCCAATTGATTCACTCTTTATGTTCGCAGTCTTGCTTTGAGACGGTCGAGTAAAGAGAACGGCTAGTACAGCCGCGAAACCCTGTCAAGGAGATTTTTAATTGAATCTACCTGATCACAGGTACGATATTTAATATCGTATAACGGTCTTCACCGATCGGAGGTAAAACGCTACCGATTTAGGACGAATGTCAAAGCCATTCAGTCCGTGTCTATGTTTTGTCTCGAGAAGGTGGCGTCACGGTGTACTCAGCAAAGTCAAAGATTCACAACCACACATTCATGCCCAAAGACTTATCCAACAATTGATAGTGTGAGCATGTGGATAAAGACACAAGATCACAAGATGGCAAAGACAAGTCAAGAATGATTTGAAGATCTCAAGACTTAAAGACAAAGTCGAAAGACAACGACAAAGGCTCAAAGATCACAGCATGAAGGAACAAAACTACTGTTACACGTTCAAGACTCATTTATGACGAAATTCATAAATCTCCATTGGAATCCGAATATCAAAGAGGAATGACCTTACATTGGGGGAGATTGTTAGCCTCAAAATATTGAGTCAAACAAGAATGTTCGGTCATAGGTTTCTATTGTAATATTTATTAGAACGTTGTAATAAGTAGGTATTTAGTCGTGGTTCACGGGCTTGGATTTAAACTAATTAAAGTCCAAAAGACAAGCCCGGCCCAATATATAGTCCATTAAAGCCCGCATGTGGGTGGACTATATATACTACCCTCCTAGCATGTTAGGAGGGTGGATGGTCATTTGTAACAACTTCTTTTCTTAATCTAATCTCACCAAGTTAATCATCTCTCTCTACTTTCTCTCACTACTTTCTCTCTCTAGGAATTCATCTCTTCTTCATCTATTTTCTTTCTTTCTTCATTGCTTAATCATCACAAATACACGGGACAACACTAAGACATCATTACTGACACCTTGTTGTGATTGTTCCGGTGCTAGCATCAGTACTTAGTCGGCATTCAGCTACGTTCACATTCTACTCCATCTTTCCTAAGGACTTCTAATAATCTATTGGATTGTCCCTGGGAAGATCCCTCCGGTTCTGGTTGGATCATAGGACTTAAACCTAACCACCCTTTTGACACCAATAACGTCGTGAATTAAAGATGTTGTGGGTATTTGATCGTAACCATGAGTGCTTGAGTCTTTAGATCACATTTTAATCACATTTTCTCCCCTATCTCTAACATATAAAATCTTTTGATATTAGAGATACCAAATTTGATTAAAATATATTTTGAAAAATAGTCTTGAAAATCTCTGGGAGAAAGATGTGTTAATCTTTTGCATGAAGTTAAAATGCTCCCCCTCAAAAATTGATCCAATTGAATTGTCATTGTGAGGATATGATCCACATTTTGCTTTTTGAGGATGGGAGTTGTTGAACACACAATTTTTGAAAGATTTTGAATAATCATTGAGAAATTCTTGAAAAAAAAATTGTGTTCAACGCTTTTTGAAAAATCCTATTTCTTTTTGGCGAAGAGGTTTTTCTAAAGCATAAACTTGAGTTCATAGACTTTGAATGTCTTGACGAATCCACTCAAGTGTAAGAAGATTTCTCTTCTTTTGTTGAGGGTAAGGGCACTAAATCGTACACTCCCTCGTGAATATAAATCCGGGTTGCAATCTGAAAGTGATTACAAGCCATTGTGTTGAGCTCAAAACGTTGAATGTTTTGTGACTAGCTCAACCCGTGATAGATTGCTCTACCCGTTGTTTGGAAATATTGTCTAAAATAAACAATTTCCTTTATTAAAAGAAGAAATGACATGTTTTGAAAAATATTTACAACTTTCATTCGAGCTTTATGTACACACCCGTGTCATTATTGAGCGACATTTCTAGGCACGTCCATATTATCGATACTGAAAGACATGTCGAGAAGAATATTTTTGGATTTTTAAAGATTTTTAATTTTGTGTTTTGTTTTTATATGTTTTATATTTTTGTATTTTGCTTTTTCAAAGGTATTTACAAGTAGATGTTTGATAGATGAATCAAGCAGGCTTCTTTGCCAGAACCTCCAATTCTGCTGGAGTCAAACATCTCATACCAATTTGCCTAACTAGATACGCAAACCTCTCTTTCGAAAGAGCTTTTGTAAACAAGTCAGCTAATTGGTAATCAGTTCCAACAAAGTATAATTCAACAATACCCTTTTCGAATTGTTCCATAATGAAGTGAAATCTGACATCAATGTGCTTCGTGCGGGAATGTTGTACCGGATTGCAGGAGATGGCTATGGCAGACGTTGAGTCACAGTACATAGGTGCTTTATCAAAGTGGAAGCCATATTCCGTGAGTTGTGTTCTCATCCAAAGAACTTGAGCACAACACGTAGATAAAGACACATACTCCGCTTCGGCTGATGACAATGATGTGCAATCCTGCTTCTTAGAAGATCATCCCACAAGCTTATCTTGACCTATAAATTGTGCACCACCAGAAGTACTTTTACGTGTATCAAGACCCCCTGCATGATCAGAATCTGAATAGGCCGTTAGAAAGAAACCGGTTTCCCTCGGATACCAGAGTCCCATGTGAATGGTATTCTTAAGGTACCGAAAGATCCGTTTAACCTCCTTGAGGTTCTTTTCAGTGGGTCGTGCTTGATATCGTGCACAATAACATGTAGCATGATGAATATCAGGTCTGCTTGCTGTCAAGTACATGAGGGACCCGATCATGGAACGATATCTTGTTTGATCTATGGGTAATCCCTCCAAATCAGCATCTAGGGATGTGGTTGATAATGGTGTCCCAACGGGGTCACATGATGTCATACCATGCTTTGTGATTATCTCTTGACAATACTTAGCTTGGTTAATGAAGACACTACTTGGGGATTGTTGAACTTGAATTCCTAGAGAGAATTTTAGTTCGCCCATCATAGACATTTCAAATCTGATGTGGATTACTTTTTCAAACCATTTTGAAAGTTTTGGGTTTGTAGACCCGAAAATAATGTCATCAACATAAATCTGCACAAGCAAAATGTCATCCCCATATTTATAAGTGAACAAAGTTAAATCAATGGAACCTTTTGAGAAACCTTTGGAGACCAGAAATTTCGAGAGCTCGTCGTACCACGCCCTTGGAGCTTGCTTGAGTCCATAATGTGCTTTGTAGAGACGATACACCCTGTCAGGATAACGAGGATTGACGAATCCTTCCGGTTGTGTGACATAGACTTCTTCCTTCAAAGGACCGTTAAGAAACGTCGTCTTTACGTCCATTTGATAGACAATGAATCCCTTATGTGCAGCATAAGCAAGAAAAATCCTGACCGCTTCCATTCGAGCTATTGGTGCAAATGATTCTTCAAAATCAATACCCTCTTTCTGTCCATACCCTTTAGCCACTAGCCTAGATTTATTCTTGATGATCGTGTTCTCTACATCCATCTTGTTTTTCCAGATCCATCGAAGATTAAATAGTATTACATCGTATGGTCTGTCACAAGTTCCCAGACTTTAAGTCTTTCAAATTGTTGAAGTTCATCCGTCATCGATTCAATCCAAGCATGATCAGCCATGGCTTCTTTGATGTTTTTCGGTTCAGCTGAACTCACGGCGAGTGCGAACATACAAACATCGCCAGCGGTGTGAGGCTGTCGTCTTGTGCGAACGGGCTGTGAAGGGTTTCCAATTACATGAACCAAAGGATGATCTCGGGTCCAATGATGTGTTGAAGGATGTCGTTGATAGAATGTATGCATATTTGACGGATCAACATGGCGAGTAGAAGACTCTCCAGTTTTGTGTACCGGTGTACCGAATGGGTTGATAAAGTCGTCTTCGTTAGATAATGAATTGTCTACTTGATTTGTGTTCTCTGGAGCAATGACAGTAGTTGTAGATGTTGTAGGATCTATTGTTGAAGTGATATTCTTAGGAGGTAAATCTACAGCAACCGGTGTTGAAGTAGATGAAGTTGTATCCTTTTGTTGATGATGATCGGTATCACCATTCTTATCATGAGTGACAGCGGAAGACTTCGATACAACTTGTTTCTCCCCCGTGAAATATTCATCATACATTGGTCCATATAACATTTCCAACTCTTCAATTGTCGTGTCGACTGTCATATCAGCTCTAGGAACATTTTCTGGAACCAGCGTTGAACTTGACGGTTCATTGTTGTGGTCTTGAGTTCCGAGTTCTATGCGACTGTGAACGGAAGTCGTTTGTCTTTGTGGATCGGGACTTAAACTGTTTTGTTCAAGTGTCATTTCTTGCAATTCATCAAATCTGATATGAATAGTCTCGATATCAGTTTTGTTCTCTTGTTGTACACTTTGTATCCCTTAGACTGAGTTGCATATCCCACAAGAATACATGCATCACCTTTTTCTTTCATCTTATCCAAATTTTCACCATCTCGAATAATGTAACAAGTACATCCAAAAACATGAAGGTGTTTGAGTGAAGGTTTTCGATCATGAATTATGTGATATGGTGTCTTTTCGTGTCTTGGGATAATTAAGGAACGGTTTTGTGTGTAACATGCGGTTGACACGGCTTCGACCCAAAAGTATAGTGGAAGTTTTGAAGTGGATAATAATATTCGAGCAGCCTCAACTAAAGTACGGTTTCGTCTTTTAACAACGCCGTTTTGTTCGGGTGTTCGAGCAATAGATTTTTCATGTTCAATTCCTTTGGCTTCAAAATAGTTTCTCAGTTTTGAATTCAAAAATTATGTACCTTTGTCAGTACGAACCACTTTGACTTGAGCTTGAAGACCACGTTGTATCAGTTTAAGAAAGCTGATGAGAACTTCGGGTGTTTCATCCTAGGACCTCAAGAAGTGAGTCCATGTGTACCTTGAGTAATCATCGACAATTACCAAATATATTTCTTTCCATTGATACTATGAACACGCATGGGACCACACAGATCCATGTGAAGAAGATCTAACCGTCCTTTAGAGCTTGGTGTGGTCTTTGTTTTGAAGCTACTTCGTTTAGCTTTACAAAGTTCACAAGAAGAACAAAGATGATCTTTGATGAATTTCAAACTTGGAAGGCCTCTCACAATATCTTTCTTGGAAAGCAAGTTGATGGTATCAAAATTAAGATGAGATAAACGTTGATGCCATAACCATGCCTGAGTCGTTGAAGCTTTAGCCATGAAGCAAAGTGGAGTTGATGAAGTTGTGTCTTGAAGTGAAATTGTGTAAATATCAGTACCCCGTGTACCGGTAAGTAAGTCATTCCCATCATAATCACGAACAAAACATGTCTTCTTTCTGAAAGCAACTTCCAAATCCGCATCACAGGATTGACCAACCGAGAAAAGATTGTGATTGAGCCCTTCGACGTAGTATACCCTTTTGATTGTAATATTCCCCTGAACCAAATCTCCATATCGTAGGATCGGTGCAAATTGATCATTTCTGAATCGGACCATACCCAGGAACTTCTCCACGAAGTTAATTAGAAGCTTGAGATTCCTCGTCATGTGCTTCGTGCATCCGGAGTCCAGTATGAAGAGAATTATTTGTATCACCTGCAGAAGAGTTAGAACACGATGGAGCAATTGCTAAATTAGACACCACAGTAGTTGTGATTATAGAATCATTAGTGTCCTTAGTGACATTTAAAGGCATACTAACACTCGTTTTCACATTTTCTGTCCTAGCTTTAGGCATCCATTTGTATCCGGGATATTGATTAGCAAACCACCATTTCCAAGACTTACTAGCAGAATCATATAATTCCTTAATTTTGCTTCTAGGGTTCTTAGTGGTGGAGTCTGATGCATTACTTTTCTTAGTGGGGGTAGCACCAGAATGGTTCACTTTGCGTTTGGGTTTACTAGCACTGATAGGCATCGCAACTTGCTTCTTAGTTCTAGGATCTACGCCTTTTACAGTTTTCATAGCACACATTGAATGATTAGCATTAGCACTTTTTCCACATTTGACACAAACAAATTTTACATTCATAACATTCAAATCATTCAAAACATTTAAATCGTCATTACGCGCGATAACAGACCTTTTATTCTTAAAAACATTCAAATTCCTAGGGTGTTCTTCTACTTCCTTCATCTTCTCTTGACACTTGTGTTTCCAGACCTTATCATTCACTTGAGTGCGCTTGCTGAGGTTGGCTAACACTACTAGTGGAGACTATTCCTGTAGTAGAAGACACGCGAATATTAGTGTTTCTAGAAGTCTGAGGCGAGTGAGTATCTTTGTTTGTGGGCTTAGTGGGCATTCTATACATCCCTGGTTTAATCACATTATTGTGCTTAACGCTTGGTGCTATAGTATTCCTTATGGGTTGATTCTGTGGTAACCTTTCCTTTCCATCCATCTTGGGGGCAAACACAGGTTTTGAAAACGAGGAATTTGATAAAGCAGATGGTTTTCCCAAGATAGAGGATATATTCATGTTATAGGCATTGGGTTGTCTAACAATAGGTTGCTTAATGCTAGGTTCCACGACTTTCCCACCCATTTTAGCAACGAGTTTCTACAACTCTGTTATCGCTATGTCCCTGTCTTGTAACTGAGCTTTCAACCCTTTAATTTCCAAATTCTGTTCATTCATTTCTCGAAACATTTGGGAAAGTTTTTCTTGCAATTTATTATCATGTGGAAAACTACCAACGTCTTTTTGAAAAGCAAGTTCAAGAGAATGACAATGTTTTTGAAGGAAATCAGTTTTGTTTTGAAGTAACTCAAAAGCCTTTTTATCAACATTTTCTTTACGTTTCGAAAGCTCAATATCAAGACGTTCGCATTTTTTGATCTTATCAATATATTTGCATGCAACATCAGAATATTCATCAATATCAGCACAAGATGTAAAATAAGCACACATAACATCTTTAGAAACGCATTCTTGCAAGAGTAAATCATATTCATCTGAAAAATCAGACTTTTCCAGTTGAAGAAATGTGTTTCTCAAGAGATTCGACATATTTTAAATCATCATACATTTCAGTCCGAATGAACTCCCCAAGTTGAAGAACAGTTTCTTTAATCAACGCCGTGTTTGGAATTAAGAGTTCTTTCACAAGCAAGGTAATATCTTGAGGAATCGGGCGTTGCCACTCAGCATTTTCACATTTTGCCCAATCTCTTTCAACAATAGATTTAACATTATCTATGTAGTGTTTAAGAATACCTAAAGTTTTCCTACTCTTGCTTTTGGATTCATCTAGAGGAAGGTAGTTTATATATTTGTAAACATTAGATTTCTTAGTGGCAAAACCTTTCTTCCATTGAATTCTCTTTTGTTTGCATTCTAAGAACACTTCCTCACGGGTTTTCTGAGTTTGTTTGTTGAAAATACCATAAAGACTATTCATGTAAGCATAATTATATGATTTCACAAACTCCTTATTAACAAGAGGTAGACTATCGTCATCCCAAATGGCAGTCTCTTCACTATCGACACTAACAGGCATACAATCAAGATCAGTCCTTACAGTCTCATCAAGATAAAGATACGGGTTCACAGCTTGAGCTTTGGCAAGGTACTCAGGACTTGCAAAGCTAGCTTGACCCTTAAAAATCGACGGAGGAGCTAGCATTCTTACGGATTGAATAGAATCATGCGTTTTATAAACAACTTTCTTCAAAAATTCGACTTGTTCTTCTAGTTTTGTTACTTTTTCGGTTTCTTTATCACATCTACTTTTGAAGTCTTGTTTTAACGCATCTACCTCTTGTTTCTTATCCTCGAGAATTTTAGCAAAATCGATAGTGGTCATAGAGAGCTTTTGTTCAAGTTCATTAACTTTGGTATTGGCAAGGTACGTTTTTTGACGTTCATCCAGTAAGAAAACATTATATTGACGCTTCTCTTTGGCTAATAACTCAAGAGTTGTATTATATTTGTTTTCAAAATCGTCCTTTTGACTTTTTAACGTACTACCCTTGTACCCCTCAAGCTCTTTGGTTTCTGAAGGAGCTCATCTCTATAGCTTTCAGTCATCTAAGTAGATTTGATAAGAGCAGCTTTGCATTCTTCAAAATTTTGAGTGAGCGTAGCGTTTGCCTTCTTTAATTGCTTTTGACTCTTTTTATTTTCAGTGACATCTTTTTGTAAAGTGGCAATTAAATTAGCAAGCGCAATACGTTCCTCTTCATCATATTCATTTGCATGTTGATCATCCTCAGACTCATTATTGCACATGTCTGATGAATCGGGTGTGGTATTGCTATCACCCGTTTCCATCATACACGTGTCATTAATGGCATTGGGTAGATCACTATGCTCATGAATATCACCAAACACATTATATTCATCAGTATTGTGTACCTTATCGATTGGCTCAGTGTCAAAGATAGGGCCATTGTCATCTTCAGTGACTTTGAGAACTTCTTCAACCTTTGCCATGTATGAGTAATGTGCATCGAGTTCTTGATCAGAATCTTCATCATCAGTGTCATCAAGCATAGCTCCTTCCTCAGCTGACAATTTAACCCCTGCTTCCATCTTCTTGCATAACAACATCTTTTCCTTGTGATAGCTGGAGTCTCTAACCCTTTTCGGCTTCCTGCATTCCTTTGCCATATGCCCATAACCTTGGCAGTTAAAACATTGAATCCCACTTTGCTGAACCACTTGACTTCCAACAATTTCCCTATTCCCAGTAGCAGCAGCAATCCTCTGAGTATCATACTTTGTAGTTTGTCGATCATACCTTGTAGAACCCTCAACATGTGTTAGATTATGTCGATCATACCTAAAAGGACTTTCACCACGTCGACGTGTGTCATACCTTGGAGGACTCTCAACATATTGATTCTCTGTGTTAGATGATGTTCGAAGATTGTTGGTGGTGGGTTTGTAGATTTTCTTGTAAGTCTTCATTATGAAAGCAATTTGTTGTTTCATCTCACGATTCTTTTGAGCTTGGTCTTCATCACTATCTTCTTCAGATGATGACTCAAATGGTGGTGATGGTGCTCTTGGCACTTTGCCTCGTGATCTTGTGGACGATGAAGACTTAGATGATGTGGAATATCGTGGTGAGGATGATGTAGTGGAGTATGGCTTAGGAGCACGAGAATGATGGTCTTGAACATGTTGAGTGGTAGTCACTAAAGCAAGTGGATTAGCCGTCTTTGCAACACGCTCAGCTTGAATCTCATTTGCTTCATTCTGAAATTGCTTCAAGATATCAAAGAGTCGATGATATGAGACCTCGTCTAACTTTTCTTGTTGTTTCACTAAAGTGACGAATCGTGTCCACTCGGGTTGAAGTTGTTGAAGAAATTGAACATTGACTTGCATGGTGGAGACTTGCAGGTTATTTCTTGTCATGTCATTCATCATTTTATAAAACCTGGAGTAGTATGAATCAACTGATTCTCCATCCCTTGAATTAAACTTGCCAAAATTCCAAAACAAGTTTGTTTTGACATCTTGTTTGTTGAGTGATTCTCCTTGTTGCAAGCGTTCAATAGCAGTCCACATTTCATGTGATGTCGGGCATGCATCAAACGTGGAGTAAATATCATCTCCAATCCCACTTAAAACCATATAGATGGCTTCCTTCTCCGCATCATGCCAAGCACAATTTTCACGTGTAAGATCAGCTCTTGTTTCATCACGTTCACTTGCGGGTATTGGATCAGTAGTATCTGTGGCTGGTCTTGGAGGAATTGAGATCTTCTTGAACATATGTGGTCCATGAGTAATACATTTCCTCAAGGCAGCACCATTAGGTCTTGTAGGTATCGTATGAAACGTGATTGCCATTGAGCATACCGACCAGACACAAGCATTGGTGGTCTCTCTTTGTTACCCGCCACCATTATGTTGTTGTTCATCACACGATATTCGGCAGTAGAATCCATCTCAATATTCTCTGAAATGATGAAGTGAATATGGATCTTAAGTAGATTTGTTGTGATTGTTGTTGTGGATAAAATTCCGAAAATTGCAATTTTTCTTCAGTCCGACAATAAATTCCCCAGTCCGACAAAATGGTAGACCAAAAAATTTTGTAATCACCAAATTTTGAAATCGAGCTAGAAATGTCCTAAAACTAGTATGGAAAAAAATTGAATTTACTTGACAGAAAACGATATTTAGAAACTAGTCTAGATGGTGGCTAAGTCTAAAAAATACTCGAACAAAATTTAGCAAAACATAGCATCGGAATGTGCCCTAATCTGAATAACCTTGTCGGAATGTCCTAATCGGAATATCCAAATCAGAATGTCCCTAATCGGAATACCCTTGTCGGAATGTCCTAATCGGAATACGCAAATCGGAATGTCCTCTTATCGGAATACAATCGGAATCCCTTCGTCAGAATGATGTCGGAATGTCCTAATCGGAATGCAATCGGAATCCCTTGTCGGAATGATGTCAGAAAGAACCTTGTCGGAATATGATCGGAAAACTGGTCGGAATTATTAAACCCTTTTCTGATGCAACAGATCGGAATCACTAAACCTTTTTCCGATGACACTGATCGGAATAATAGTACTGTTTCGAGATTTTTAGGTAAAAAGATGAGATTTTCTACAAGAAATCCGTGATTTGAACCAACCAAATGCGACCAAATCCCTACCACAACTATGTAGAAGATTTATATCAAGATTTAGAGCAAGGAAAACACAAAAAAAAATCTTGAATTCGAGATGATTATAAGAGAAAATCACACAAACCAAGTAATATCAACAACGAATCACAAAATTACCCCATGGCGATTGATACCAATTGTTGTCCCATATATTATGATGATATAACACGAATTAAAGAAAGAAAATAGATGAAGAAGATGAATTCTAGAGAGAGAAAGTAGTGAGAGAAAGTAGAGAGAGAGATGATTAACTTGGTGAATATTAGATTAGAATAATGAGAGTACTAATGACCATCCACCCTTCCTAACATGCTAGGAAGGGCTTTATATAGCCGGGCTTACATGTAACCATAATGAGCTATATTGTTTGGACCGGGATTGTCTTTTGGGCTTTAAGTAGCTTAAATCCAAGCCCGTGAACCACGACTATTTAACTATCTATTACAACGTTCTAATAAATATTACAATAGAAACCTATGACCGGACATTCTTGTTTGACTCAATATTTTGAGGCTAACAATTATGGAGTACGAGGAGCCAAGAAGTTATGGGTAATACCATTGGCTTCACAAAAGGCACCAAATTTCACATCTTTATCAAACTCCCTACCATGATCCGTCCTAATATAAACAATTGGACATCCTAGTTTATTTTGGATCTTCCGATTAAAGATTTCGAAATGATCGAAAGCTTCATTCTTATTAGCCAAAAATCTAGTCTAGGTGAATCTTGAATAGTCATCAACTATAACTAGGGTATAAAGGTTACCTCCAGAACTCCGTATGGCGGAAGGTCCAAAATCTTGGCCTTGTGACTTGAGTGAACTTGCTTCCCAACTTTGCAAGCATCACAAAAGTGACTATCAAACTTCATCTTGGGGAGATGTCTTACCAACTCCTTAGTGACTAAAGATTGAATTAAACGCATATTAGCGTGACCTAATCTCCTATGCCAAAAAGTGGAACTATCATCTAAAGTCGCAAGACATAAGTTGTATTTAGACTTCCTATTGACCTTCATGACATAAAGCCCATGCTTTATAACACGTTTTCTAATGATCTTTCCACCTTTTACTATTTCTCTATCATGTTCGGAAAAGATGACCTTACACTTATTATCACAAATTTGACCTATACTTAGTAAATTAAAACCTAAGTTATCTACGTGCTCAACATTTTTTATGGTCATGAAATCAAGATAAACCATACCATTTCCAATAATATTGCCACGTAGTT
This sequence comes from Glebionis coronaria, assembly GCA_025667525.1. Classification (NCBI taxonomy): domain Eukaryota; kingdom Viridiplantae; phylum Streptophyta; class Magnoliopsida; order Asterales; family Asteraceae; genus Glebionis; species Glebionis coronaria. Next base: position 535,807,368 of record CM046882.1, read on the forward strand.
TACTAGCGAATGCGACGTTACCTCCATTATATGCTTTGTAAGTAGAGAATAAACTTCGATTACCCGTCATGTGTTTAGAACAACCACTATCCTTAATCCACTCGTCGGGCTCTAAATCGATTCCCAAGCATATCTAGGTAACAACACACAAAATCAAACACTTGGTCCCCAATATGTCATGGGTCCAAAGTTGTTAGTTCCATACATCCCTTGCATTTGGTTAGGATGCATGAATGGAGGACACATACTGTAACACCCCCAAAATAGGCCTAGCAGAAGCACATGAGTTTTGGGGCCTGTTACGTCATGATTATCCGAGTCCTGATCCAAGAGAACGACCTCTATGCCAAATATCACAATGCAGACTCCAAATAATCATACAGTCAAGTACCTGAGAATATTTGCTTAAAACGGTCAACATAAAGTTGGCGAGTTCATAAGTTCTGTTAAAATGTTTATAACACTTTAAAAGTTTATGAAGTCTACTACAAAAAGTATTATCATAAAAGCGTTTAGAAATCCAGAGTTTTGAAACAAAAGTGACACTCACCATAAAGTTCAGTCATATAACAACATTTAGCCAAAAGTATTACAACCAACACAAATTAATTCAATTCATATTCAAGATTCGTGTCAACATCACGGCACGATTCATATCAAGATCACATATAAGAAACATATCAAGATCATATAAGATCATAGCAAGATTCACAATCAAGATCAATACAAGATTAGCAAAATTCAATTCAAGGTCAATACAAGATCATAACAAGATTCACAATCAAGATTGACATTCAAGAATAGTTGGACCGCAAACAAAATGTTTCGAGACATATGAATCCCATTATTAGGATGGTAAGTGTCACACCCCACCATGGCGGAACATGGGGCGCGACGTATGGATATCATCACAACATGGCGTGTCTATAGAGATAACTATATGAAATAAGAAATGCCGTAAAAATGGTGACACGAATGTCATGACAATATCTCAACATATGCAAGGGGTCTAGGTAAGTAAGTAACAGTCCTACTTCTTACCCAAGACAACAAATATCATACCAAAACAATCATATGTGTGCCACAGTATCACTTATTAAAATGAACAAACAAATAAAACTAAGAAGGAAACGGGGATATCCTCCTATATGCATTCCTACTCTCTCTAAGTCCTAGCCACTTAAGTTCTCATGATTAACCATAGTATCACCTGAAAGAGACACTAAAACACGTCAACATAAAGTTGGTGAGAGTCATAGGTTTAGACTCCAACACAAGACAAGTCATAAGCTGTGAATACCATAAACCAATAAACATATGTACAATGCGCTACAATCATGTACTAACAACTAGCATTCAAGTTCAATCAATCATTACAATTCCAAGGCATCACGCCTTACCAATCATCACAATTTCCAAGGCATCACGCCTTACCAACAATCACAATTTCCAAGGCATCACGCCTTACCAACAATCACAATTTCCAAGGCATCACGCCTTACCAACAATCATAATTTCCAAGGCATCACGCCTTACCAACAATCACAATTTCCAAGGCATCACGCCTTATCATTAACCATAGGTCCCATAGGCGCCCATACACCTATGTACCTTTCCAATCCAGATCACACACAAACAAGAATTACATAGCAGTTAATCACATAAATGTACACACAAGTCCATCTCAAACCTTAAACATTCACAACATTAATTTAGAAAATAATTCAACACAGTGTCTCTTCCATCCCATCTGGAAGTCAAAATCAATAGTAAACATGGGACTATGAAACTCACCTGATAGCTTCTTCACAAGTCCTCGTACTAGCAACAAGCTAACAAACCAAAAACACGAAATCAATACACGAACCTATCACTAAGATGGCTCATCAACCTATGATGGACATCTAGTCTATTACCATATAAAAACCTCATTGATAAGCTCTAACCATCCTATTAACCTTCCCTAACAAGTCCTTAACTTGATTAAGTTTAATAACTATCCCGTTCATATTTTACACAAATCAGTCCCAGTTTTTAAGTCTCAAAACTTTAAGTCAAAAGTCCACTTAAAAATACCCATGGTTTCTGTAAAATGAATATTCATACCCTTACATATGTTGGATAACACCTCCCACTTGGCCTAACCTTAAAGCTACTGTTAAGGCCCCGATATACATATATCTACTTTTGTCATTCCAGATTTCCTGATTTTAAACGTACTAAACGTTTGTTACCATTAAGGGGTCTTACCCTAAACCACAACCTTATCCCAAGTGCAGATACTTACTAAAATATATAAACCATCTCTCACGTTCGTGAGAAGATCCCAATGCAACCCTAAGTACCCCAAACAACCCAAAACTTAAAAAGAAAACAGGCTGAATTCAAAACTGTTTTGACCTCCGACTGTTGTAACCTGTTTTTGACCCACTTCCCGACCTCTAATTTAGTTCTCGTTTCTTGCATTGGAAAGCCACTTCAAATATATTTCCAGGGGTACTTGGATCGTAAAATAAGAGTTTATAGAACTCCCGATATGATCAAAAAAATTGACTCAAAATTCTGCCCAGTTTTTAAAAACGGGTTTAACAAAATCAGCCTCATTAATTAACCCTAATCCCTCTAATTAAAAGCCCTAATTTATGTAATCATTATAACACCATTAATATAACATTAATTTAATGTTCTTAAATTAAACCCTAACCTAAATCCATCATAAGATGATTATAAAAACATAAAAACAAATAAATTAAAAAGGGTTATGAAGGTTTACCTTTGATTTACGAAAACCCCTAAAATTATGAAGAACCCTAAAAACCCTCATGAAAACCCACGAATTTTTTTAATCTCCAGGGAATAATAGTGAATTTTGATTGTGATTATAAACAATATATAGGGTATACTTAAAATCCTAATCCAAAAATAAGCCCACTTTCCTTTTTTCCCTCTTTTTCCCCTTTTCCCTTCTTTTCTGCGTCCAAAACCGACTATGCACCCTTAAAATTCGTTTTTTTTTCCTTTTTATTATTAATATATGTATTAATAATATTACCTTAATTTTCCTTAATTTATTTCAGCTCCTAAAGCCTCCAAAACCTCAAAACCGTAAAACTAGTCAGTTTTTACGCGATTACCGTAAAAGACGTAAAATATACACTTTTAAAAAAAAATCTCAAATTTTGAAATAAACTTTATAACTAAGTCCTAAATGACTTAAAACCATCCCGAAAAATATTCATATGGATAATTACCTCACCCGAGACCTCTAAATGCTAAACCGTAAATCCAAAAAAATACACTATTACGATAATACTTATACGTATACGTAAACACCAAAATATCACCATTTCATTTCATAGTCACTAATTGTGAGCTCATGAACATGAAATAACCGTTCCTCGATTTACTTATGAGTACTTCTATACTCATAAATGATAACCACACCAACCTCGTTCACACAAAATAAACACGTAAACACACAATTCAAGTAAGCACACATAAAATAACTTAAAAGTAGGACCAAGTGACAAATCCAAAACCTAGGGTTGTCACATCACTCCCTCCTAATAGAAATCTCGTCCCGAGATTTACTCCCAAACTCCAACTTATTCTCAGCAAACAAACGAGGATACATATCCCTGATAAAACCTCCACGTTCAAACGTGAACTCAGTTTATACTAAAATAATCTCAACCAACAAGACATGAGCCTTAACCGTCCGCGAGGAAACTTATTAAAACCATAAATTTATGTAACCAACCTAACTAAATCTCGCAACTCATCAAACAAGAACTGTCTTGAAACCAAGTTAGGAGCCATCACATAACTCGACGGGTTTCAAACTGTCACCCCGATTTCAGTCTTACTCATAAATACCATAAATCAAAACTCATCAAATATAACCACATATTCTAAAGTCTAAAGAACTCTCACATTCCATCCCAACTCATCTATATGTTAACCCTCCAAGTGTTCATTACCACAAAATACCCAAAACACAAGTTTAATCAATGTTGTCCGAAAATTAACCTTGAACTCGACACTTGCACAATTAATTCGACCAAGCTACTGACTTCTAATTACCAAAATTTCTGAATATTCGAAAAGTACGTTCCGATTACATAATTTTAGGCTTTTGAATCACTAAAAAAGCTTTAAAAACGAATAAGTTATGACCAAAACGATTTTACCTAAAATCTGCCAAGACATTAGCGACAGTTTCTGACAGTTTTAACGACGAATTTTGACAGTTTAGCGACAGTTTCTGCCTACTCCGATTTATACCCAAAAAAACGATTTTAAACCCTAATTTATTTTAATTCCAGAAAATTAAAACTCTCACCCATCATATGATTAAATACATGACTTTAACATATTTAATTTAATAAAAAAAAATTTCTAACTAAAGAACAATAACTTTAGGTGATCAAAACCAAAATATTTTAAAATAAACAAGCCATGCTTAAATGTAAAAAAAAAATTATATTCCACTTTATTTCAAACACGTTTTCGACACTTTACCCTCATTTTATGGACTACCAACAACTAATTTTTTTTTTACTATTTGCAAGTTCCATTTTTTTACCATGTAAGACTCAAAACAAAAGATATCGTTATTCCAAAATAAATCTTCACCCTCCCAATAGCTTCTACACCAAAAGTGTCGTACAAACAACCACGTGAAATGAGAACTCGATAAATGCGCTACTACAGAAGTTGAACATCACAAAGAGAAAAGAGCTAGAAAACCATCCTAAGAATACAACTGATAAGTAGAAGGGATATATACATATATAGGCATACGCGTACATACACTCAAATCCATCCAACGTATACTATACAAACATGTATTAACCCTCTTCCATGCAACCATACTCAGGAATCCATTAATGTTGTGGTACTTGTATAACTATGTTGGCCACCATACTTATACCAGTCCCCTTTCACTAATGCACTCCCTCCTATGATGACACTTATAAGAATTAATACTACACATAACACATCAGTCTATCAACTCAAATAAGCACATAGATCCTACAACTCATATAAGCACATAACCACAACATAAAGTAAGATCCAAAATCCATGTACTAAAATAACGTAGCCAATGCATGAAACATATAAACTCGTAATCCAGCTAAACCACCGTAGACAAAATTCAAAATGTATAAAGAACATGAAAACGTAATTAAACGGAATCCAACAATGACGAACGTATACGACTATAGTTCAACCCGCACTATTCAAAACTCGTAAAGAAAATAACATGTAGTTAAGTATGAACCATAGTAGTTCATAACCTAACAAATACTGCGAAAATAATAATCAAACACATCAATTACTATAAAATGCACACATACTCCTATGACGCCTATATGCAGGGACCCTTAAGCTATAGACTAGGCTACACGACTAGGCAACCTAATTCTCTATAACCATTGTCTCTGATACCATTCTGTCACACCCCACCATGGCGGAACATGGGGCGCGACGTATGGATATCATCACAACATGGCGTGTCTATAGAGATAACTATATGAAATAAAATATGCCGTAAAAATGGTGACACGAAGGTCATGAAAATATCTCAACAAATGCAAGGGGTCTAGGTAAGTAAGTAACAGTCCTACTTCTTACCCAAGACAACAAATATCATACCAAAACAATCATATGTGTGCCACAATATCACTTATTAAAATGAACAAACAAATAAAACTAAGAAGGAAACGGGGATATCCTCCTATATGCATTCCTACTCTCTCCAAGTCCTAGCCACTTAAGTTCTCATGCTTAACCATAGTATCGCCTGAAAGAGACACTAAAACACGTCAACATAAAGTTGGTGAGAGTCATAGGTTTAGACTCCAACACAAGACAAGTCATAAGCTGTGAATACCATAAACCAATAAACATATGGACAATGCGCTACAATCATGTACTAACAACTAGCATTCAAGTTCAATCAATCATTACAATTCCAAGGCATCACGCCTTACCAATCATCACAATTTCCAAGGCATCACGCCTTACCAACAATCACAATTTCCAAGGCATCACGCCTTACCAACAATCACAATTTCCAAGGCATCACGCCTTACCAACAATCACAATTTCCAAGGCATCACGCCTTACCAACAATCACAATTTCCAAGGCATCACGCCTTATCATTAACCATAGGTCTCATAGGCGCCCATACACCTATGTACCTTTCCAATCCAGATCACACACAAACAAGAATCACATAGCAGTTAATCACATAAATGTACACACAAGTCCATCTCAAACCTTAAACATTCACAACATTGATTTAGAAAATAATTCAACACAGTGTCTCTTCCATCCCATCTGGAAGTCAAAATCAATAGTAAACATGGGACTATGAAACTCACCTGATAACTTCTTCACAAGTCCTCGCACTAGCAACAAGCTAACAAACCAAAAACACGAACCTATCACTAAGATGGCTCATCAACCTATGATGGACATCTAGTCTATTCCCATATAAAAACCTCATTGATAAGCTCTAACCATCCCATTAACCTTCCCTAACAAGTCCTTAACTTGATTAAGTTTAATAACTATCCCGTTCATATTTTACACAAATCAGTCCCAGTTTCTAAGTCTCAAAACTTTAAGTCAAAAGTCCACTTAAACATACCGATGGCTTCTGTAAAAGGAATATTCTTACCCTTACATATGTTGGCTAACACCTCCCACTTGCCCTAACCTTAAAGCTACTGTTAAGGCCCCGATATACATATATCTACTTTTGTCATTCCAGATTTCCTGATTTTAAACGTACTAAACGTTTGTTACCATTAAGGGGTCTTACCCTAAACCACAACCTTATCCCAAGTGCAGATACTTACTAAAATATATAAACCATCTCTCACGTTCGTGAGAAGATCCCAATGCAACCCAAAGTACCCCAAACAACCCAAAACTTAAAAAGAAAACAGGCTGAATTCAAAACTGTTTTGACCTCCGACTGTTGTAACCTATTTTTGACCCACTTCCCGACCTCTAATTTAGTTCTTGTTTCTTGCATTGGAAAGCCACTTCAAATATCTTTCCAGGGGTACTTGGATCGTAAAATAAGAGTTTATAGAACTCCCGATATGATCAAAACAATTGACTCAAAATTCTGCCCAGTTTTTAAAAACGGGTTTAACAAAATCAACCTTATTAATTAACCATAATCCCTCTAATTACAAGCCCTAATTTATGTAATCATTATAACATCATTAATATAACATTAATTCAATGTTCTTAAATTAAACCCTAACCTAAATCCATCATAAGATGATTATAAAAACATAAAAACAATTAAATTAAAAAGGGTTATGAAGGTTTACCTTTGATTTATGAAAACCCCCAAAATTATGAAGAACCCTAAAAACCCTCATGAAAACCCACGAATTTTTTTAATCTCCAGGGAATAATAGTGAATTTTGGTTGTGATTAAAAACAATATATAGGGTGTACTTAAAATCCTAATCCAAAAATAAGTCCACTTTCCTTTTTTCCCTCTTTTTCCCTTTTTCCCTTCTTTTATGCGTCCAAAACCGACTATGCACCCTTAAGATTCGTTTTTTTTCCTTTTTATTATTAATATATGTATTAATAATATTACCTTAATTTTCCTTAATTTATTTCAGCTCCTAAAGCCTCCAAAACCTCAAAACCGTAAAACTAGTCAGTTTTTACGCGATTACCGTAAAAGACGTAAAATATACACTTTTAAAAAAAATCTCAAATTTTGAAATAAACTTTATAACTAAGTCCTAAATAACTTAAAACCATCCCGAAAAATATTCATATGGATAATTACCTCACCCGAGACCTCTAAATGCTAAACCGTAAATCCTAAAAAATACACTATTACGATAATACTTATACGTATACGTAAACACCAAAATATCAACATTTCATTTCATATTCACTAATTGTGAGCTCATGAACATGAAATAACCGTTCCTCGATTTACTTATGAGTACTTCTATACTCATAAATGATAACCACACCAACCTCGTTCACACAAAATAAACACGTAAACACACAATTCAAGTAAGCACACATAAAATAACTTAAAAGTAGGACCAAGTGACAAATCCAAAACCTAGGGTTGTCACAGTAAGCATATAAAGTTTGTTGATCCCTTTGATTGGATCTATATTCTATTAAGAACTAGTATAGTAGTTTGTAATCAAACTAAAACACTTTGAGAACTCTTACTCAAGCTAAATAAGTTATGCGGAATCTAACTTATAAAGCATAGAAGAACAGAATTACTTTTAACCATTCGATTCTGTAAAACCTTCATGCTTTTACCATGAACAGTACACTAATAATCGTACGTATATGATTAAAACTTTCCTTTTATAGCATGTTACGTTTCAAAAATAATAATTACAAGAATTACGTACGTGTTATTACACGATAATTATTACGTACGTATTACTATACGATAATTATTAATCATAATAATTATAATCACGAACATAAAATCACGAACAGATAATTATGTACTTACGTAATTATTAATACGATGAATGTCGTTACGTACAAGTAATTACAATAAGCGTAAATTATAATAACATGAATAATTAATAATTATGTAACACGTGAACACGAATAATTAACACAATTATTATTAGGTATATTAAATTAACACGACAAGTGATTACGTATATAATGTTTACGTCTAACACGTATAAGAACAACTACGAGAATTTACGACACTTTTAAAACACGAATCGCGTAAACATTATCAAGTCGCGGGGTTAATAGAAGTATAAGGGCTCTTTATGTTTGTATTGCAATTGAATAGAGCAAGACATTGGGCCGAGGCCCATGATTGTGCACAAACCGACTAAAAACAAAGGAATACGGGAGGGAGTGTTTTATTTTAGACAAATTACAAAAAAGATGAAAAAACAGGAAAACCCTAATGGAAAAGATCATGGTGGCCGCCACATATTTTGGTGTGCCCCTCCCTGCCGACGCAATTAACAACAAGAGCAAGAACAAATCGAGTGTTGTTCTAGGAATCAAGGATGGTTTGTGGGTTGTGATTCTTAAAAACCCTAAATACAAGTAAGAAACCCTAATTATATTTATATTATATGTTGTTCTTTTGATTATTGATCATTGATTTCGAATCTTACAAGATTAATACATGTTAAACGAGTTAAAGAATTAAGGGGGTGTAGTTTGATGTGCTGTGCTCGTATGGCCACCAACCGAGACCTTTTAGGGTCTCGGTGATGAGTTTACACCACCAGCCACAACCCTAAAAGGGGTGTTGGCTTGGTTTGTGCTATTAGTGGGAACCCCCGCAGGGGTGTTTGTTCTAGCAGTGGGAACCGAGACCTTGTTGGTCTCGGTGGGAAATTTATGACAAGTAGGGGGATAAGACTACTGTCAGTGGGAATTCAGGCCTGGCAGTGGCAGCGGCAGAAACACAAGGGGTGTTTGGCTGGGGGTTTTGGTCAAGGTGTTTGGCTATGGGTTTAATAAGCAGGTTAAGGGGCTGTTTGGTTCGGCTTATATGTAAACAATACGAGTTTCACGGGTTACCACAGGTTCGGTTTATGACACGTTTTCATAAAATAATACACGGGTTCAGGTGATTATTTTCACAAGTTTAATTAGCTTTATATGTATATTAATTACAAGGTAATGAAATTAATAAATCATGACGTATTATTACAAGATTAATTACATTAATTTAACATGCTATATAATTAATTTAATTAAAACATGGACTTAGGTTTATTATTATTACTTAATAATACACGATTTTAACCTAAGTATTTTTTAATGTAATTTAGACTATAGTAATTAATTAATTATTAAAACATGACTTATAATTAATTAATTTTCATGACTTAGGTTATTAAAATATAAATATTAATACATGTTTTAAACTAAGTACTTTATACACTTTATTTAATTAAATCATGTTATATTTAATTAAATACTTTAACCTATAGTTTATTTAATTTACATGTAATAATTAATAAACTATACTATTTAATCCCATGACTTAGAATATTAATCAGTAGAACTTAAGCTTATCTTTGTAGCTTAATAATCCAGCTTAATTCTATTTATGTAAACTTTCTATTTTTAGAAACTTATTTATTTTAAGCAGCTAATCTATTTATGGATACTTTATATTTTTAGAAACTTATCTATTTTAAGCAGTAAATCTATTTTTTGAAACTTTCTATTTTTGGAAACCTTTTATTTTAAGAAACCTGCTATTTTTAAAAAGTTACTTATTATTACACAACAAGTATAATAAAACAAGTAATACTTAATCAGAGTATACAGAATACACGATAAACGTAATATAACGTTAAAACCAGTAAAACAAGACATGAACATATAAAACAAGCTAAGACATGATATAAAATCAGTTACATACTCAGTAATCAGAATACTTATACACGTATACTATTTATGTAGCGTTAGTGAGATCGAAGTAGGACTCTCTTCCGTTCGTCTTCTTCATTCACTGGACACAAGGTACGGATTCTCCGTCCTTTCAGTATGGACATTCTTTCCTTATTAGGATTTCCCGTATGCAGCCAACTGTTTTCCCCAGTATATGTTTTATATGTTTTTGAATTGCTTATGTTTAATTAGAATACCTAAAGCTATATACATGCATGACCAGTTTCACCTAGTTATGGAGGTACCATAACCATAACACTAGAGGCACCAGTGTTATGACTTCACCACGGCGGAGTGATAGCTCGTGGCGTCCCTTCAACTTTTGGCCATATTATTATTATCAGGTGGGGCTTATGGGTGCATCCTAGTTTACATGTTTTCAGCAGTTTATTTAGGTGAATGTGGTGTGTGCCTTGCATCCTTCACAAGGAGCTGATCCCTCCTACCCAAACCAGTATATTAAATTAGAGGCAGCCCCTCTAATTTGCATGACGAGGTCACCCCTCCAAGTATTCATGCATGTTGATATTTCATGACCTATATTGGCTAATGATTAACATGTTAAACAGTTTTTATAAGATAAACATATGACTTTTCAAACTATAAAACCAGTTTTATGAACATGTTCCAGGTTTTCCAGGACTTAATCAATTCCGCTGATATATTTTTTACATGCTTATATTATTCATTCCATGCTTGTATATCCGTGCACTGAGCGTTATGCTCAGCCGTTACTTTCCTTTCCATGTCCCAAAACGGCAGGTACCCAAGGACAGACTCGAGCATTTAGAGGACATGCATAGGACGGAAGCTTCCATAGACTTCTTCTCCTTTTGCCTTCATATACTTATGCTTGTTTAGTCTTTCATTCATTTCATTTACTTTATTATGTTTTGGGCTTATGATTGAGAACCGATGTTTGATTCCGGTTTTCCCTATGGTCATGTATGTTTTAGTACATATTACCTTGCATGCTTTAATGACACGCCATAATTACGCGTAACGGTCCACTTATCAAAGTGGGGTATTACAATTATGGTATCAGAGCCAAGGCTTCGACCTGTATGCTCTAAAACTTGACTTGTGACTGGTGGGTAGTCACCAGGAGCTTCCTAATCCAACGCTTGTTATTCCACGTATTGATGTGTTCAGCGTATTGTTGTTTTAACCATGATGTTTTCAGCACCTTGATGTTTTAACCTTGATGTTTTCATCGACATGGTTTTACTAATATGGATGGACAACCGTCATTCATATTTAGTTATGTGTCATTGATTCATGCATGACGTTCCTCGTGAACTGTGGCTATGTGGACTGAACCCGAGTAGTTCATAATTAGTCACATAAATTTTTTCTGATAAGTTTTGATAGATGAGTTTCATTTATTTATGTTTCATGTATCATTGTTGTAGGAATTATGACTAAGTAATGGTTGGTACAGGACTTGCCCTATTTATTCGCATGTGCTTTTATCGAAACTTTTAACTTTGGGACCGACCCATAGGCGTCCCCTCGCCATGTCTTTTGTTTTAGGACCGACCCATAGGCGTCCCCTCGCACATATAAAGGTTTTTATAAACTACATCATGCATTCATGCACTGTTTTTCATGCATAAAATTTTCTCATGATTTATTGGCATAAACTTTTTTCATGTCCCCTCATAAGTTACTATGTTTTATGTCAAGTATGTTTTCATACTGTCATGGTTAACTTCAGTTTCATGTTGATTATGTTATACACTCTTTCACGTTGGGTTGTTTCTATGTTTCTTCATGATGACTTTGTCTTCACGTGATTAAGTCTTACGTATCTTTTGTTGTTTTTGCTTCCATGCAAGACACTGTTGGAATTCATGTAAATTCTGCTTTCATGATAGTCATGGTTAGTTTTCATTAATCATGCTTTCAGAAAAATCATCGTTGAAATTCGTTTAACCACACGTTAGCGTTTCTCTATGCAACTAGAATGAGGTATATACTGGCATTGCCAGGTTATCATGATGGTCTTTTTAACCGTTTAACCAGTTATTTTCCTTTAAAAATCATGTCAGATGATCGACCCCATACCGATCATTTTATGTACATTCCATGTGTACTTCATGTACCGTATCCCATGTGCATATTCCACTTGCTGATATTCTACAAGATTGATGATGCCGCTCATGACTTTGAGACGTTACTAAAGGTTGATGCTGCTGACTTTGGAAACGCTATGAGATGATGATGTTGTTCATAACCTGGAGATCTTACAAGACGAAGACAAAGACGTTAGATCAAAGCGATCGGACGAGAAGATGCTTCACCACCAGATGATTTCCATCAATCATTGTCCCGAACTCTTAGTTACATGTCACACGTCACTCAGTTGTCGTTTCAGTCATATGAATGAAGATCGGTACCAGCCGGCCAATTGTGGAAACCTTGGTTTCCGGATCTTTGAAGCAACTAGGAATGCATCATGTTCATATGATTATACAATCAAAGCGGAATTAGAACACGACACATTAACAAGGTGTTTAGGCACGAATAACATGAATTAAAACAAAAGGGATTGTTAATTATATTAATAATCAACAACCACTAGACGTGTATACATTGAATCCCACGTCTAGTGCACACACACTTTTAGGTTTACATTGTGAATGAATTGATATGAATAAAACCTAAGACCCTTGTTCCTTTTATAGTGGAAGGAACAGAATCTACAAGAGATAATATCAAATAAACATCTAAATATTCTATTTAGATAAACTATATATTGTGTATATCATAAATAATATACTCAATATATTCCCCAAATAGAATTCTCCATCAATCTGTAGACATCCATCAGCGTTTGACCTTGTTGACTGCGTTTGACTTCTGTCAACGCTTAAGTTACTCTTGTCAACGTCTGATTTACTCTTGACAACGCTTGAACAAATGTCTTCATGTTTTCTTTGATTTTGAGTTTCTGCCACATCAACTTTTTGACCCAACAATCTTCCCCTAGTTGATAGTGGCAAAACTCTATGTGTATCTCTTGTAAGTTGTACATGATCTTCAGATTGCTTCCCCTCAAGTGTAGCATGTATTTCTTCCCCTTTTTGTCACATCAACAAGGAAGTAAACAATGTATGCAATCTTTGAAGATTCTCCAAATGTAGACTCTGTGTAATGATCTTGAAGAACAATTAATATAATATTTTTGATGTAGAAGTAGAGTAACCCAAACCTATGTTCCATATCTTGTACGATGATGTGATGAAGTATGTGGTTGATACAAAAATCCTCATCCTTTGTGAGACACTGAGCACGATAATGTAACTCCTTCAAGTGATAGCAAATATGTGCATAGATAACCATAAGAAAAATCACATATTCCTAGACCTTGTATCACTTCATCAGTAACCATGTAAGCATAAACAAGTTATCTTTAAAGTCTATGACTGGGAGTGCACGACTTTAAGATATGATAGAACACAAACTCGCAAAAATCTTCTTCAATCATCAAACTTACCATAAGAATTCTTCCCCTTAAGCTAACACCTCTTCATGACAAGTCAATATCTTCATATGTAAAAGCTGTTAACGAATAACTCTTTCACAAGGCTATCCCGATTACATACTCCAATAAAGTACTTCATGAATCGTTGCTAACTCACCTTAAAATCATTAATTCCTTTCAAAAGTATCCGAGCCATAAATATCATCATGATATTCTAAATAAGAACATAGATTCCATGTACCTTCGTGTGTATAATCATCCTTTTTGTGTGCTCAAAACGTACTAATTTTCTCAAACAGCAGCAAACCTTGTGTTGTCCAATATCCTCTTCTGTCCAATATCTCTATCAGTTGTATTGTCCGATATCGGACAATACCTATCAGCGTTGGAATTCATATATCGGACAACACTGTCAACTTTATCAGCGTTGACTTATTCTGTCAGCGTCAAAGTTCCAAACGTCAGCGTCTACACCTCTCTTGTCAGCGTCTCTTCTGCTGACGTCATTTAGGGCTATATCTTTTATCAGTGTCGCTTTCCTTTGTCAGTAATGAAAAATATGACATAACAGTGGCTGAAAATCATGTATTTGTAGCTTCATCTGCTGATGTGGCCTTTGTAATTTCTTCAAATCACGTCTTTGTAATCACATCTCCCTTTAACATACAATATTAAGACCAATATAATATTTAAAAGGAATGAATCACGTCACATTCATTGGCAACTTGTATATTTGTTTTCTCCAATCCCACGTGATGTCAACTTTATGGAACCTTTGAATCACAAACCTTCACGTCACAACCGATACTAATCCTTTTATAGCACAATCGTGTGAATCGCAGGTCCATAGTAACCATGTGAACACAAAGTTCCTTTGACCAATCACCGTTGATGTACCGTGTGAACACAATTGTGAAATTAGAAATCACGTGTCTAGTCTGTTGTAGCTTGTTCTTTCTGTCTTCACTAGCAGACATCGACCCTTTTACCTTTTTGATCATGTGAACGAAAGTTCTTCTACCAATAAGGACAATAGCTTCGTGTGAACAGAAACATCAACTCTTTTCTTGTGCAAACGTGATTTACAAACCAATCCTTTTCTGTTTAAAAGATCGATCTAGGGTTTATGATTTGAGCACCGAAACCCTAATTAGGGTTTGTAACACACCCTTAGTTCGAATCTTCAATAGCTATGAAACCCTCTTTTTCTGTTTATAATTGATTTAGGGTTTGGAGGAAACCCTAACTCATTATTTTATGTGAACTAAGAATTTCATACCTCATTATGTAGCCAACTTCGACCTCGAATAACTTTTTCATTAAAGCTCAGATCGAAAATCCTTTCGGTGAGATTCTAGACACTATTGCCAAGAACCTACAGTTCAAAAATCACGAAGATCCAACGGTTAACGAAGGAGAGATCGTGTTTTGAACATGGCTGTCCACAGAAAACTGCATTCACTCACTGCTGACTTTGACGCTTAATAACATTTTTCTGGGGATAAAACTCGACAATCCCTCCGGTGGATGTTTAGATATATGTATGTAGAACACACATATAAAATTTCGTGATGATCCAACGGTTCAATAAAAAGTTATGACCTTCTGAATACTGCTGTGCACACAAAAACGTCCAGAAAAACCCTAGACGGATTTTTCTTCTTTTCACCGTACAGGAACACCTTGTTGGTCCTAGCATCACGAGCCACGAGGCTCTGATACCAATTGTGGAAACCTTGGTTTCCGGATCTTTGAAGCAACTAGGAATGCATCATGTTCATATGATTATACAATCAAAGCGGAATTAGAACACGACACATTAACAAGGTGTTTAGGCACGAATAACATGAATTAAAACAAAAGCGATTGTTAATTATATTAATAATCAACAACCACTAGACGTGTATACATTGAATCCCACGTCTAGTGCACACACACTTTTAGGTTTACATTGTGAATGAATTGATATGAATAAAACCTAAGACCCTTGTTCCTTTTATAGTGGAAGGAACAGAATCTACAAGAGATAATATCAAATAAACATCTAAATATTCTATTTAGATAAACTATATATTGTGTATATCATAAATAATATACTCAATATATTCCCCAAATAGAATTCTCCATCAATCTGTAGACATCCATCAGCGTTTGACCTTGTTGACTGCGTTTGACTTTTGTCAACGCTTAAGTTACTCTTGTCAACGTCTGATTTACTCTTGACAACGCTTGAACAAATGTCTTCATGTTTTCTTTGATTTTGAGTTTCTGCCACATCAAATTTTTGACCCAACACCAATCAGTTGAATAGTTACATGAATCAGAGTCATGAAAATGACCGTCATGGAACTGACAGACAAGACGATAGTAACCACTACTATGACATCAACTATACTAGCAATCGCAATCGAAGCTCCAGCCACGGACGTGATCAGAGATACAAAGGATTAGTAGTCCAACCGATCCGCCAATTCTGACATAATAACCTAATATTTGTAGTTCTATTCGTTTCACATCTCGAGACACATGTCAAGACATCAGTAAAGATACATGTCTCACGTATACTCTCTGAAGACTCATGTTAAGACACCAGTCAAGACACATGTCACGCTTAATTTCCCAAGACACGAGTCAAGACACATGACTCACGTCCAATTCTGGAATATGCCTAAGAAATTCAGAGTACCCTCCAAAGGGTATATTCATTTTGTTGTGAACCATGTATTCATCAGGCCACAAGAATTTCAATACCATCACCGGCGTATCAATAAGATCAGTCACGGTTGCTCGATGACATTTTCATTTCTTTCACCATAGTTCATATATTCATGACCATAAAGGACGCCATTCGTATTCCCCATGTATACGAAGGTTTTCCTTCAGCCTAATGATAAGATCCAAGCTACTAACGTATTATCTCGGACAGATGCGAGTTGAATTTCATCCTAATTTTGGACTACGAACAGCACACCATGCTACGATTCATAATTATGTACAGTAATTTTCAGGCTCCTGAATACATTCAGCTTGATTTTCCATCAGGAAAATATGTACAAATTATCTATGCTTACAAGCATGTGCGTTGTTAGCCATGGTCGCTAAAATTTTCTAGCTGTCAGTAAGACACGACTACTGAAGTCCTTTTTCGCATAACTAGTGGATTATTCCTAAATCTTCCCATACATTCCAGAAGAACTTTCAAGGAGAAGGACGGTAACATGAGATTATGTGTCGACTACCGTCGAGTTAAAACAAATCACCATCCATAGCTGTTATTCTCCTCCACGTGTTGACAACATGTCCAATCGACTTTATGGTGTTAATCACTTTTCCAAGATCGAACTCATGATCATGCTTCCAACAGTGACGAGTGAAAGAGTAGGAAATGTCCATGACTGCTATTCGTACATGACTCGGACATGCTAGATTTATGATTTTGAATTAGTCTCATCAATGCTCTAGCAGCATTATAAGAATGAGTTTCCATGAACTCATAACCAAACTTATCAGTGTTTTCATTAAGGATAACATGATTTTCCCTAAGTCTAGAGAAGAACAGGAAGACCATATTTGCACTATGTTGCAAATTCTATGACTAAGAGAATTTTCACCCTGGAAATTTTCCAATCTAAATTTTGGTTGATTACAGTGACACGCTGAATCACGTGTATTCTCACGGTTAATCTTACCATGACTCAGCTTATGCATAAAGGTGAGAACCCTACACTACGTTAGGTGTTCCAAGACAATCCTACGCTAAGAGAAGTTTAATTTCGGAGGCTCAGAGTTCGCAAACTTCTATGTATCAAGTTTCTACGAAGCAAGATACAGTTACGTTCATATCTAAGTACCTGACATACCAACAAGCTAAGATAGAAAACCAATAGGCTTGTATGTTTTTTCCATCATCAGAAATTGTGAACAGAAATGGGACAAGATCTCCATGTATTTTGGTCACCAGATTAACGCAAACTCAGAAGAAGCAAGATGCTATCTGGATTATTGCCAATAGTTTGATCAAGTTTGCAGAATCCTTACATCCGTACGGATTTCAGAACCAACAGATTGATCGGACACATTCCAGCCAAGGCTCATCCGATCACTTGGTAATCCGTCAGCTATCGGGTAAGACAAAGGTTCGCATTTGTGCTCCTTATTTACGTCCACGTCCTTGTTCTAATTTCACGATTTACTTTCACGCTCACGTTCATGACACTATTCACGTTCATGATCGTATCTTGGCTTACGATGTTACGTTCATCTTCGTTCTGGGAAGTTTTAAAAGAACTGGAGGGACCAGACTCAAGCTTAGTATAACTCCCTATCCTTAGATAGACGTTTCACGTCACATTCCACGTCTCTCCTTGTAGCGTTTCGCGTTACCGCCGTTATACTCCATGTTCACGATATGTTTCACATGTCATGTTCATTCCACGTTCCTCATATCACGTTCACGATATGTTACACGTATCATTGATCACGATATGGTTGCGTATACTACACTCACCATGTCTCCACGTATCACGTTCAAAAATTTTCACGTATTACGTTCAAAAATTTTCACGTACTACGTTTCAATATGTCTCGCGCATCGTTGCTAATTATCAGTTAGATTAGTTTTATAACATTGTAACGTTTTAGTTACCCTTGCACGCTAATTCTTATTCCCTCGATCAAATTCAGGGGATCTATCTTACGTTGATAACCAACAACTTGTTTCGTATTTTCAATTCAAGGTCAGGAGGACTAAGATTTATCATGATGTCAAGACCTTGAGAAGAACTGTTTCAAGAGGGAATCCACTTGGAAACGGACAAGTTCATCCGGACTTCTTATCCGTTTTCTATTATCGATTAGAAATGTCCTTTCAGTCACGTCACGTTCCATGTCCTTTTTAGCCATGTCACGTTCAACTTTCCCTTCTACCACGTCACCTTCATTTCCTTTTATCTAGCATACCCTTCCAGTTTGAGTCGGGTATGTTACGCTTCCAGTTACGTTATCTATAATTCGGGGACGAATTATTCTTTTTAGGGGGGAAGAGTTGTAAAACCCGCATGCTTTTACCATGAACAGTACACTAATAATCGTACGTACATGATTAAAACTTTCATTTTATAGCACGTTACGTTTCACGAATATTAATTACAAGAATTACGTACGTGTTATTACACGATAATTATTACGTACGTATTATTATACGATAATTATTAATCATAATAATTATAATCACGAACAGATAATTATGTACTTACGTAATTATTAATACGATGAATGTCGTTACGTACAAGTAATTACAATAAACGTAAATTCTAATAACATGAATAATTAATAATTACGTAACACGTGAACACGAATAATTAACACAATTATTATTATTAGGTATATTAAATTAACACGACAAGTGATTACGTATATAATGTTTACGTCTAACACGTATAAGAACAACTACGAGAATTTACGACATTTTTAAAACACGAATCGCGTAAACATTATCAAGTCGCGGGGTTAATAGAAGTATAAGGGCTCTTTGTGTTTGTATTGCAATTGAATGGGGCAAGACATTGGGCCGAGGCCCATGATTGTGCACAAACCGACTAAAAATAAAGGAATACGGGAGGGAGTGTTTTATTTTAGACAAAATACAGAAAAGACGAAAAAACAGGAAAACCCTAATGGAAAAGATCATGGTGTCCGCCACATGTTTTGGTGTGCCCCTCCCTGCCGACGCAATTAACAACAAGAGCAAGAACAAATCGAGTGTTGTTCTAGGAATCAAGGATGGTTCGTGGGTTGTGATTCTTAAAAACCCTAAATACAAGTAAGAAACCCTAATTCTATTTATATTATATGTTGTTCTTTTGATTATTGATCATTGATTTCGAATCTTACAAGATTAATACATGTTAAACGAGTTAAAGAATTAAGGGGGTGTAGTTTGATGTGATGTGCTCGTATGGCCACCAACCGAGACCTTTTAGGGTCTCGGTGATGAGTTTACACCACCAGCCACAACCCTAAAAGGGGTGTTGGCTTGGTTTGTGCTATTAGTGGGAACCCCCGCAGGGGTGTTTGTTCTAGCAGTGGGAACCGAGACCTTGTTGGTCTCGGTGGGAAATTTATGACAAGCAAGGGGATAAGACCACTGCTAGTGGGAATTCAGGCCTGGCAGTGGCAGCGGCAAAAACACAAGGGGTGTTTGGCTGGGGGTTTTGGTCAAGGTGTTTGGCTATGGGTTTAATAAGCAGGTTAAGGGGCTGTTTGGTTCGGCTTATATGTAAACAATACGAGTTTCACGGGTTACCACGGGTTCGGTTTACGACACGTTTTCATAAAATAATACACGGGTTCGGGTGATTATTTTTACAAGTTTAATTCGCTTTATATGTATATTAATTACAAGGTAATGAAATTAATAAATCATGACGTATTATTACAAGATTAATTAAATTAATTTAACATGTTATATAATTAATTTAATTAAAACATGGACTTAGGTTTATTATTATTACTTAATAATACACGATTTTAACCTAAGTATTTTATTATGTAATTTAGACTATATTAATTAATTAATTATTAAAACATGAGTTATAATTAATTAATTTTCATGACTTAGGTTATATTAATATAAATATTAATACATGTTTTAACCTAAGTACTTTATACACTTTATTTAATTAAATCATGTTAAATTTAATTAAATATTTTAACCTATAGTTTATTTAATTTACATGTAATAAATAATAAACTATACTATTTAATCTCATGACTTAGAATATTAATCAGTAGAACTTAAGCTTATCTTTGTAGCTTAATAATCCAGCTTAATTCTATTTATGGAAACTTTCTATTTTTAGAAACTTATTTATTTTAAGCAGCTAATCTATTTATGGAAACTTTATATTTTTAAAAACTTATCTATTTTAAGCAGTAAATCTATTTTTGGAAACTTTCTATTTTTGGAAACCTTCTATTTTAAGAAACCTGCTATTTTTAGAAAGTTACTTATTATTACACAACAAGTATAATAATACAAGAAATACAAGTAATACTTAATCAGAGTATACAGAATACACGATAAACGCAGTATAACGTTAAAACCAATAAAACAAGACATGAACATATAAAACAAGCTAAGACACGATATAAAATCAGTTACGTACTCAGTAATCAGAATACTTATACACGTATACTATTTATGTAGCGTTAGTGAGATCGAAGTAGGACTCTCTTCCGTTCGTCTTCTTCGTTCACTGGACACAAGGTACAGATTCTCCGTCTTTTTAGTATGGACATTCTTTCCTTATTAGGATTTCTCGTATGCAGCCAACTATTTTCCTCAGTATATGTTTTATATGTTTTTGAATTGCTTATGTTTAATTAGAATACCTAAAGCCATATACATGCATGACCAGTTTCACCTAGTTATGGAGGTACCATACCCATAACACTGGAGGCACCAGTGTTATGACTTCACCACGGCGGAGTGATAGCTCGTGGCGTCCCTTCAGCTTTTGGCCATATTATTATTATCAGGTGGGGTGTATGGGTGCATCCTAGTTTACATGTTTTCAGCAGTTTATTTAGGTGAATGTGGTGTGTGCCTTGCATCCTTCACAAGGAGCTGATCCCTCCTACCCAAACCAGTATATTAAAATAGAGGCAGCCCCTCTAAATTGCATGACGAGGTCACCCCTCCAAGTATTCATGCACGTTGATATTTCATGACCTATATTGGCTAATGGTTAACATGTTAAACAGTTTTTATAAGATAAACATAAGACTTTTCAAACTATAAAACCAGTTTTATGAACATGTTCCAGGTTTTCCAGGACTTAATCAATTCCGCTGCTATATGTTTTACATGCTTATATTATTCATTCCATGCTTGTATATCCGTGCACTGAGCGTTATGCTCAGCCGTTACTTTCCTTTCCATGTCCCAAAACGGCAGGTACCCAAGGACAGACTCGAGCATTTCGAGGACATGCATAGGACGGAAGCTGCCATAGACTTCTTCTCCTTTTGCCTTCATATACTTATGCTTGTTTTAGTCTTTCATTCATTTCATTTACTTTATTATGTTTTGGGATTATGATTGGGAACCGATGTTTGATTCCGATTTTCCCTATGGTGATGTATGTTTTAGTACATATTACCTTGCATGATTTGATGACACGCCATAATTACGCGTAACGGTCCACTTATCAAAGTGGGGTGTTACAGATTCTCTTATTAATCGACTTGAATGAGTTACATGAATGACATCGTTCCTATGTTCCTTTTATAGAGTAAGGAACCCTAGAAACCTTAGAATATGCTATAAAGATAACTATATCACAGACGATATATTATCAATATTCTAACTATTTAAGTATATCACATAAGATATACTCTAACTATAACTATGACATATCTTATACAAAGATATATTCGTCCTAATCAATCTAGCAATACTTACTTTATAAGTAGCAGTACTTACTATGTACCGCGTTAACACTAACGGTACTTGAAAGATACTAACAGTACTTAAATTACACTAACGGTACTTGACACTTAACAAATAATTCCCAACAATCCTCTCCTAAACAAGAATGATAACTTGTTGTCTTCTTGTTTCTTTTTGTACTGAATGTATTTAGAATACATGTCTTCAGTCTTATCTTCAACCTTGGATTGAACTTGGTAATTTGTATTTGTATCCAACTGAATGTAGCCAAACACTTCAATGTAGATCTTCTTCTGATAAGATAACCTTCAAGTCTCATGAACATCATCTTTGTCTTCAAACTATGATCTTCTTGTGTCTTGTAAACATTCATTTGATTTTGCAGCAACAGTAATTGTCTTCTTGAGTTAAATCTATGAACTCTGAATCATGAACTTCTGTCTTGATTTGATGAGACAAAACCTTTTAAGTATCTTTCCTTTAATACTTCTTTGCTTGCAACTTCATACCTGAAATAAAACAGGTAACAACAAAAACCAATATGTATTGGCTTCATGATTTTTAGCAAATCATCAGCTATCAATGGATTTGATTTATTCTTTACAAGTTAGTCGTACCCTCTTAAATAACCAATACTTTATTCATAATGAATAAAGTGTACTGATAACCCTACAATTTTTGGTAAACTGTCAACCATCAACGGATTTGATTATGTCTTTACCTAGTACCATTTGTCTAGGACTAGCCAACTCTTTGTCTCAAAACAAGGTGAGTTAGAACCATATAGTTTTTAGCAAACTACCAGCTTTTAACGGATTTGAGAAGTCTTTACCATAAACTGTTTGCTTATGGACTAGCCAGTTCTTATGTGTGTTAGACATGGTGAACTGAGAACCATTTGTGAAGTGTGACTGAAAGTCAAACACTTAAGGCTCTTTCTCAGCTTCTTCCTCTTGCTCCAAATCCTTGATTTGTTGTTTAACCATTCTGATCAACTCCAAAGCACCAACAGACTCTTCTGGGACTTCCAATTGTTGTTTCAACATTCTTTCCAACAATCTTTTCTCAAATGGATATCTTTTCTCTTGTAGCATATAGTAAATAACATCATCTATATCCAGAATATACAACCCACATGACCTATAATATCTCCAGTAACTAGGAACCTGATTCTCTAATACCTTCAACATTGTCTGATCATAGTTGTGTGGTTCATACATGAAGAGTAATTCATTATACAATAGTGATACCTTAGTTTTACCTACATTGGCTTCTTGAACTAACCAGAAAAGATCTTGAATATCTTGTCTGTCAAGAATATGAAGAATATCTTCCAAAAGTCAGAACATTCTTGTTGTGCCATTAGTTCTTTGTATTCTATGAGCTTCCAGTCCTTGATCTATAGTGTATATCCATCTAGCAATAGATGACTTCTTTCGTAAAATCTCTGTATCAATACATTGATCTTCAAAATTTACTATCTTCAAGTACTTTCTCAAGCTCTCATCATCATCACTATCTTCTGTTGTTGATTTAGACTTTTTCTTGACTTTCTGCTTCTTCTTTGTTGATCTTTTCCTCTTAACACCCTTGGAGGTTCCTTCAAATTCCATTGAACCTTCTTCCAAGTTTGTATGTACCATTTCTTCAGTATGTACTGTTGACTGTGTATGTACTGCTTGTACATTTTCAATCTTATCAACACCTTGAGTTTTATCTCCTTCATTCATTCTTTGAGCAGTCTCTGCCCCTTTTGAACTTACCTTCTCATTTATATTTTTCCTCACATATGTAGTCTTGATAGGTGGAGATGTTCTTGTATGTTCAGCAGTACTTGACTCAAATCTAGGAGCACTTCCAAAATTTCTTTGTTGTTGTAGATGTCTTTTAGCTTCTTCAACAGCTATCCTTTCTGCTTCCGATCCAATCTCAACAAAATTCAATTCAGCTCTTTTGTGTTGTTCATACAAAGCCTTGATTTCCTCAAAATTATTCTTGACCAATTGAGCATGAGTGAAATGCTTAACTTTCTTGAGAAAAGTCATCATTTGATTCCTAATCTGCATGGTAGTTGGAGGCTTAATCCTTTCTCTTCTTCTTTTCTCAGCAAAGAATCTTTGTTGCTCCCTTACCAGATCATCAATTCTAACACCCCACCAAATGCTATGTGCAGCGGAACTACAACATTTGGGTGCTAGGCAGTTATCATCGCACACAAGATATATCGAACGACTCCAAAGAGACGTCAAATTCAAACTTAAATTAAAAATTGTTGAAAAGTTACATGTCTACGGTTTTCCAACCCCAAATGATACAACAGAGTTTTGCATTTCGGTCCCCATGAATCTCAACCCCAAAAGTTACAGTTTTCACAACAACATGACATTAAAGTTAAAAAGGTTTAAGTAATAACGGGAGGAAAAACAAGTAGACTCCAAGCTCCACACACAACATCCATCCAATGCACGCTCCATGCTACACTTCAGCGGTTACCTGAAACACATGCTAAATTTGGTCAACGAAAACGTTGAGTGGAATTCATAGGTTTTACAATTCATTTTGAACATATGTGAAATAAAAACCATTCACGATCATTCATAGACTTGTCGATCAAACAATCTATATTCAAGATACTGAAAATTGTGTTTAAGCTCATGACACTAAACCGTTAACTCAATCACCCGCGTAATAATTACAGGCGTGATTCAGATGAAACCAGTGCCCCTACTAAGGCATCAGTTGCAATTATACCTTATCTCTTATCACAAATTATCCGTCCGCAGGGGGTATCAACGTACTAGCCCTCGTCTTGGATAGGGTAGTCAACCCCATAGTACTATCACTTTGTATAAGCGGCTATTTCTAATCCACGCTAGGACTAAACAATAGTTAATAGTTCATGAATTTAGGGTCTTTTGCAACTAGGTACTCAACACAATTTCAAAGGCAACATTCGGGTCCAACAATCATTCATGACATATGTTCACTTTGAAAACTAGCATGAATTTCCCTCGCGGGTAAAACAGTTTGAAATAATAATAAGCGAGGCTATAAATTCACACCTTATATAACATGTAGTCGATAGTTCGAGTGACGGTCACTGACGACGATACGGATGCCCGGGTAAATCAACACCTATCAAACCAAATAACGCGTAATGAGTAATCTCATTTTATAAACCTTATGGTACTGTATAAAATACACACATATTAGTCACTTGTGACAATTTCAACTCACGCCAAAACAAAACAACAAGTGTTACTCGTTTTATACCATTTGTCCTTATTATTAACGTTATTCATTTTTACTCATTTTCGCCGATACTTACCAAAAGTACGGACTGTTTTACTATACTTAACCCTTTTTATAAAATTTGAGAAAATTCTCAAAAATACTTTAAGACCTGTAGAAATCACATATTTAATCCCAACAAAAGTTTTCGCTTTTACGACCCGTTACTCAACACTTTTCCAAAACTACGTTTTTCAGACTGAAATTGTACTTTGACCAAGTCGGACTTATTTGACCCATTTAAAATACTCCATTGACCTATTTGACACCTAAGTCTTATAATAGACTCAAATGTGCAGGTTTGAGACCAAAAATCAACCCTTGACCATTTACCAAACTAAACCTATAGTCCCCGGGATTTGACCTAAAACCAAGCATAATTTCGGATTATGACGGTTTTCATCTCCCGGTACACGAATTTCAAAACGTCGTAACTTTTGACTCGTTAGGAGTCGTAAGCTCTATCTTATACCAAATCGAAGCTAAGAAGATGCTCTACAACTCTATCCTAATCACAAGACCTGTTTTAAAAATAATTTTTACGAAAACACCTTAAACTTTCTGCCTAAAACTACCTATACCAAAATCATACCAACGCTCGTTTTCAAACCCATTTACCAACATTAGACCTCAACTTAAACACTCCTAAGCATACCCAATCATCCAACTCAGTCCTAAACTACCTAAGGTTCATACCCAAATCAAAACCCAATCACTAAATCAAACATGCAATAAGCTATACCTATTTAAAACATCTAAAAACACAAAATAAACACAAACCCATGATCAAAACATCAACCATCATGATCCCCCAAACACCCCCCCCCCCCCCCCTTAGCCGTGGGGTTTGGGTGATCAAAACAACACAACCAAATTAATTTTGGTGGGTTTGTTAAGTGATTACACACCCATTACACATGAATTAAACATGCATTTACCCAATTAACATCAAAAATGATTTTGAAAAATTCATTTGATTCTTGAAAAAAATTATGAATGCATGTTGGATTAAATTACATAGAAAGATTGGAAATGATTTAATTAGAGGTGGTCTAACCTTAGTTTTAATCAAAACCAAGTAAAAAAAATATTTATGGGTGGTTTATGGTGGGTGAGGGTGACCGTCGGCCTAAAGGAGAAAAGAGGGAGAGAGTGGAAAATTTTTTGAAGTATTTTGTGTTGTGTGTGTTTTATTTTCCATTTTGTAAAAATTCTAGGGACTTGTGGTGCAATATGAGCATTCTTTTGGCCTTAAGCAAAAACGACTCTAAAACTTTACGGGATTGACTCACTAGTCATTTTAGAAAATTTTACGGGAGTCGGGAATCATCCCAAACACTCCAAATATATATTTAGGACACTTTAAATGTACCCGGAAAGCAATAAAACTCACCCAACTCGACTTAACAAGAACCGTAAGTAAAATTCTCGAAAAATTACAATATCGATAAAACGACAATAATTATAGAAATTTGGGCATCCATCGGGATCGTATTCGTCATCGTCCTTCTTAAATCGTCAATCGTCAAAATTATAACCTCGAACATCGGTTTCAACCAAAATACTAAAATATATAGCAATTAAAATTTATTAAAAATTTCAAAAATAAGCGTAATTTAGGGTAATGTTAGTGACCTCGGTTCTAGGGTATCACATCCACCCCTCCTTAAAGAGAGCGACGTCCCGGCGCTCGCCTCTTCTTATACTCACATTTCGTGCCGCTGGAAAAGATGAGGATACCTTTCCTTGAAAAAGTCCTCACGTTCCCAAGTGTATTCCGGTCCACGCCTAGAATTCCATCGAACCTTCACAATGGGAATTCTACTACGCTTCAGCCTCTTGACCTCTCGGTCCATAATTTTCACGGGTTCTTCCACAAAATGCATTTTGTCGTCCAGTTGAATCTCGTCCAAAGGAATCACCGATTCCTTATCCGCCAAACTCTTCTTCAAGTTCGATATGTGAAACGTGTCGTGAATAGCACTAAGCTCGCTCGGCAACTCTAACTTATACGCTACAGGTCCAATTCGTTTAACGATCTTAAATGGTCCAATATACCTCGGACTCAAATTTCCTTTCTTCCCAAAACGAATTACACCCTTCCACGGCGATACCTTAAGCATAACCATATCTCCGACTTCAAATTCCAACGGTTTTCTTCTGTTATCGGCATAACTCTTCTGTCGGCTTCTTGCAGCAAGTAGTCGGTTCTTGATTTGCATAATCTTCTCGGTCATCTCTAAAACCATTTCGGGTCCAGTCAATTGACTTTCTCCTACTTCACTCCAACACACAGGCGATCTACACTTCCTTCCATACAATGCTTTGAACGGTGCAGCCTTGATGCTCGCATGATAACTATTATTATACGAAAACTCCACTAAAGGCAAGTGGCGTTCCCAACTTCCTCCAAAATCAATCACGCATGCTCGGAGCATGTCCTCCATCGTCTAAATAGTTCGTTCACTCTGGCCGTCAGTCTCCGGGTGATAAGCCGTACTTAAATTCAATTCAGTGCCCATTGCACGTTGAAGCGATTTCCAAAATTCCGAAGTAAATCTACTATCGCTATCCGAAATGATCGATAACGGTACTCCATGTCTGCAAACGATCTCCTTCACGTACACACTGGCCAGCTTTTCCATACTGTCCGTCTTCTTTATAGGTAAGAAATGAGCAGATTTCGTCAATCTATCCACTATTACCCAAATCATATCACATCCACTAGGAGTTCTGGGTAAACCTGTCACGAAATCCATAGCGATTTTCTCCCATTTCCATTCTGGGATCTCTGGTTGTACCAACAACCCAGACGGCTTCTTATGTTCTACTTTAACCTTCGCACAAGTCAAACACTTACTAACGTAACGAGCAATGTCCGCTTTCATATTCGGCCACCAATAAACTTTCTTCAAATCATGATACATTTTATCCGATCCAGGATGTATCGAGTACTTCGACTTATGAGACTCGTTCATAACCAAATCTCGTACTCCAGGCTTTCCTTCCTCGGATGGACACAACGGTAACCAAATCCGATTCTCGAAATATCTCAGTCCGTCTGACCTAATCACAAAAAGAGGTTTCAACATTCTTCCCAAGTTCTCAGTATCACCATTCTCTTTCATTAGTCCCCTCTCTTGAGCCTTCAGTATAGTTTCGGTTAAATCAACACTCTCAGTCATCACCAATGCTCTGACTCTCAAAGGTTTCTCTCGATCCTTCCTACTAAGTGCATCCGCTACAACATTCGCCTTGCCAGGATGGTAGCGAATTTCACAGTCATAGTCACTCAGTAATTCTACCCATCGTCTCTGTCGCATGTTCAACTCCTTTTGATCTAAAATGTGCTGCAAACTCTTGTGGTCAGTGAATACAACACACTTCCTCCCATACAAATAATGTCTCCACAATTTCAACGCAAAGACTACAGCTCCTAATTCCAAATCGTGCGTCGTGTAGTTCTCCTCATTCTTCCTCAGTTGTCTCGACGCGTAAGCTATCACCTTCTCGCGCTGCATCAACACTGCTCCATAACCCTTACGAGATGCGTCACAATACACTACAAAGTCTTCGGTTCCTTCAGGTAATGACAATATCGGTGCAGAACATAACTTGTCCTTGAGCGTTTTGAAAGCGAATTCTTCCTCATCTCCCCATTCATACACCCTATTCTTCTCGGTAAGCTTTGTCAATGGCTTCACAATAAACAAAAATCCTTCAATGAATCTCCGATAATACCCAGCTAAATCAAGGAATTGTCGAACTTCAGTCGGCGTTGTCGGTGCCGACCATTCCCTGATCGCTTCGACCTTGGCAGGATCCACGCGAACTCCTTTGCTATCAATTACGTGACCAAGGAATTGCACAGACTCTAACCAAAACTCACACTTCGAGAACTTCGCATACAGCTTCTCTCTCTTCAGCAGATCCAATATCTTTCTCAGGTGCTTCTCGTGCTCCTCCTTACTCTTAGAGTAAATAAGAATATCATCAATAAAAACAATGACAAACTTATCTAGATACGCCTTGCATACACGATTCATAAGGTCCATGAATACAGCAGGCGCGTTTGTCAACCCAAACGGCATCACTCGAAATTCGAAGTGTCCATACCGCGTACGAAAGGCAGTTACAGGAATATCCTCCTCTCTTACACAGTTGATGATACCCTGATCTCGAGTCGATCTTTGAGTATACACAGGAACCTTGCAGTTGATCAAACAAATCGTCAATCCTCGACAATGGATACCGATTCTTAACCGTCAGCTTGTTGAGTTCTCTATAGTCAATACACATCCGAAATGACCCATCTTTCTTCTTCACAAACAACAATGGCGCTCCCCATGGTGATGAGCTCGGCCTAATAAATCCTTTATCCATCAACTCCTTCAGTTGATCCGATAACTCCTTTAACTCGGATGGTGCTAATCGATAGGGTGCACGCGCAACCGGCGCAGCTCCCGGCACCAAATCGATTCGGAACTCGACCTCACAGGTGGGTGGTAAACCCGGCAACTCGTCTGGAAAAACTTCCGGATAGTCGCAGATTACAGGTACCTCTTCAATCCTCGTCTCTAAATCACCATCACTCGAAACTTGTGCCAAAAACACATCGCATCCATTTTCTACATACTTCATCATTTTCAAACAAGAAATCACTTTCAAACGAGAAGTGCATTCGTCTCCCTTCACAGTCAAGACTTTATTCCTCAACGGGATCTGAACTAATCTCTCACCACAGACGATCACAGCACTGTGCGCCATCAGCCAATCCATTCCCACAATCACATCAAACGATCCTAGCTCTATAGGCATCAAGTCGATTTCAAAAGCGTAATTTCCTAACTTCAAGGTACACCCTTTCAGTATAGAATTCGTACTAACGATCTTCCCATCGGCTAACTCCACGTTATAACTAGTCGCTAACAATACCGGTTTTCTATCGATATGACGACTAAATTTAACATCTACGAAACTCTTGTCGGAACCAGAATCAAACAAAATACTAGCATAACAAGCGTCTAGCAAAAACGTACCGGTAACCACGTTAGGACCCTGTGGTTTATCAGCCGTCCCTACTTGATACACGGCAGCAGCATTGTTACCTCCTTGCTTGTTTCCTGCCTTCGGGCAATTTCCTTGCTTATGGCCTCTTTCACCACATCCAAAACAACCCATCACTCTCGTAGCATTCGCCCCAGTGGCCACCCCCTTTGTTCGGCAATCAGACATCCTGTGACCCGCTTTTCCACATTTGCCGCATGTAGGCGGGCAACTCCCTACATGGTACAAGTTGCATCGACCACAGTGGGGATTCACCTTCACTCCTCTGGGGTTTGTCACAGCTCTCATCCCTTCATTCCTTCGCTGGTTGAACTGCTGATTGCGGTTCTGACCGTTGTTGTTTCGGTTTCCACCTCGGCTTTGACCCTGGGATTGATTGCTCTGCGCCGCCTCCCACTTCCTCTTATTTCCTTCAGCAATGAAGTTCTTTTTGTCTTGGAGTTTGACATCCATCAACGCGTGAGCCATCTGGACCGCTTCATCAAACGACCCAGGTTTAGACGAAGTCGTCTCACCCTTGATATTACTGGATAGACCTTTGATGTACTGTTTCATCTTCTTGTTATCATCGGCAAAGGTGTCTGGACACAAAAGGCTTAGTTCATTAAACCTCCTGGTGTAAGCAGTGATATCATTGTTTTTCAAAGTCAGGTGCCTCAACTCATCTTCCAATTGACCTAACTCCTCTTCAGGACAGAACTTCTTGGTCAAAAGAGCTTTAGTTGTAGTCCATGTTCTTGCATTCGCTACTGCCAATCCAACAGTGGCCACTTGGGTGTTCAACCAACTCAATGCATCGTCAAGAAAAGTAGCAGCCGCAAACTTGACCTTGTTTGCTTCTGAGCAACCACTAATCTCGAAAGTACTTTCGACCTTTTCTAACCATCTCCTGAGTTCTAGAGCTCCACCAGTTCCACGAAATTGCGTGGGACCACATTTTATGAAACTATAGTAAGTACACTCTCTTGGGGCTTGCTGTCTCCCAGCATTTCTGCCCTGGTCTGGGTTCCTCCCTGCTCGATCTGCTTCTAGCGCATTCGCAATGGCTTCCTGAATCATCGTGTTCACACGGTCGGCGGTTAGTTTTGGAGGCATGGTGCGTTATCAAATACACCTCTCTGCAAAGACAGGGAAAATAGAAAAACAATGTAAGTATACACATCAAGATTAAGATGGATTTCTCTTTCAAGACATAATATAAATACAACGACACATCACTACAGAGTCACTAATATTCATCAATTCACATCACAAAAGATCAAATTAAAGACATATCACAGATCATGAAAGGTAAACGTGGATTGTATTGATAATCAACCAAAATTGTGACAAGTATTGCCACTACAACCATTCACCATAAAACTTAAGTCCTCAAGTTTTTCGTCACAATGCCATCATACAAAAGTCTAAAACAGTTCTATTACAACGATCAAAGATAAAATACAAGACAAGCAACTAGGCATGTGGTGATCCACACGGCCTCTTGGATGGCGGTTCATCATCATCTTCCTCGGGTTCCTCGTCGCTATCTTCCTCGTCCACTTCATCCATCTTCCTCTTTCCTTTGTCATTCGGCCCACATTCAGTCGCCTTCCTCGTCCCTGGCGTAGACCCACACTCAACCGCTACATGATTTCCCACAGTGATACAAGCACCTCTGGAAGGTGGCTGGATCATGAAGTCATTAGCTTCCATTTCCAAATCGTCCACAAATCTCCAATCTGGAGGCAAGGATGCTCTCACTCGATGCTCCCAACTCTGCATCCTAGACAATCTCGCTTGATCTTCCCTAACTCGATCAAGACTGGCGCTCAAGTTTGCGATCATCGATCTCAGACTGTTGATATCACTCTTGTTTGCATTTCCATCATACTCAATTCTTGAAGTTCTTGCCAATAATCTTTGGTGTTCCCTCTCATTCTTATCAAACCTCTTAATTACCCTGGTCTCTACCACAAACCGCTCATACATCAACCTATCCATCCTCCTCAAACGACCCCCGGGATCCCAGTAGTGTCTTGGTCTCGGAAAGTAGACCCTCGCGATATTCTCATGAATAGATTGTGATTTAGATGAATTGCTGGATTCTGCACCACTCCCATTACTTACTCGAACAAACCCTGGCACTGTCTTCAGGTAGTCCTTACAATTGTCCATCGGGCGACGAAAGGGTTGCTGCTCATATCGGTCGGTCGGAGGCACTTCATAACCCTTTGGCGAATTTGGAGATTGAAATAAATCAGGTTCGGTCTGACCGACAGCATTCTCGGGAATTTCATCATCCACCGGTTCCTCGGGCTCTTCCTCAGAAT
Source organism: Glebionis coronaria (assembly GCA_025667525.1). Lineage (NCBI taxonomy): Eukaryota > Viridiplantae > Streptophyta > Magnoliopsida > Asterales > Asteraceae > Glebionis > Glebionis coronaria. The sequence continues at coordinate 535,840,439 of CM046882.1, forward strand.
CCTCACTACCATCGCTACTGATACTGAAGTTGTCCACGTCACTTTTGTCACTGTCATTTCCCGGCTCTGTTGCTTCTTCTGGAGCGATCCATCCATTGTCATTATACGGCGGGATCGGAGGAAACGGTCCCCCTTCGTGACCTACGACATAATCGTCTCCATTACCATTAGGCGGTACCTCGGCCATTCCTGCAATAACAGAGAATTTTGGAGGGTACGTAAGATAACTATACTATATTTATAAATACATGCATGCAAATGCAATGCAAAGGTGGTACACATGCCCAAAATGCGATAATATGATGCTCATGCATGATTAATACAAGAATTACGGTGTCGGGTATTCCACGTATAATTTCAACGTTTACATATAGTAATTTCCATATTTACGTAATAAATACCCACATATATACTTCAACTCAAAAGTATACGTCAAATGCCATGAATACAAAAATAAACCTTACCGGAGCCATGCAGGATAGTTGTGTGCGCTTGGACAATTTCTTACGACACCAAAAGTTATAGTTTAGGAATTTTCAAAACGACCTAGTTCTCTATAACTCATGGCTCTGATTACCAGTCTCTAACACCCCACCAAATGCTATGCGCAGCGGAACTACAACATTTGGGTGTTAGGCAGTTATCATCGCGCACAAGATATATCGAACGACTCCAAAGAGACGTCAAATTCAAACTTAAATTAAAAATTGTTGAAAAGTTACATGTCTACGGTTTTCCAACCCCAAATGATACAACAGAGTTTTGCGTTTCGGTCCCCATGAATTTCAACCCCAAAAGTTACAGTTTTCACAACAACATGACATCAAAGTTAAAAATGTTTAAGTAATAACGGGAGGAAAAACAAGTAGACTCCAAGCTCCACACACAACATCCATCCAATGCACGCTCCATGCTACACTTCAGCGGTTACCTGAAACACATGCTAAATTTGGTCAACGAAAACGTTGAGTGGAATTCATAGGTTTTACAATTCATTTTGAACATATGTGAAATAAAAACCATTCACGATCATTCATAGACTTGTCGATCAAACAATCTATATTCAAGATACTGACAATTGTGTTTAAGCTCATGACACTAAACCGTTAACTCAATCACCCGCGTAATAATTACCGGCGTGATTCAGATGAAACCAGTGCCCCTACTAAGGCATCAGTTGCAATTATACCTTATCTCTTATCACAAATTATCCATCCGCAGGGGGTATCAACGTACTAGCCCTCGTCTTGGATAGGGTAGTCAACCCCATAGTACTATCACTTTGTATAAGCGGCTATTTCTAATCCACGCTAGGACTAAACAATAGTTAATAGTTCATGAATTTAGGGCCTTTTGCAACTAGGTACTCAACACAATTTCAAAGGCAACATTCGGGTCCAACAATCATTCATGACATATGTTCATTTTGAAAACTAGCATGCATTTCCCTCGCGGGTAAAACAGTTTGAAATAATAATAAGCGAGGCTATAAATTCACACCTTATATAACAAGTAGTCGATAGTTCGAGTGACGGTCACTGACGACGATACGGATGCCCGGGTAAATCAACACCTATCAAACCAAATAACGCGTAATGAGTAATCTCATTTTATAAACCTTATGGTACTGTATAAAATACATACATATTAGTCACTTGTGACAATTTCAACTCACGCCAAAACAAAACAACAAGTGTTACTCGTTTTATACCATTTGTCCTTATTATTAACGTTATTCATTTTTACTCATTTTCGCCGATACTTACCAAAAGTACGGACTGTTTTACTATACTTAACCCTTTTTATAAAATTTGAGAAAATTCTCAAAAATACTTTAAGACCTGTAGAAATCACATATTTAATCCCAACAAAAGTTTTCGCTTTTACGACCCGTTACTCAACACTTTTCTAAAACTACGTTTTTCGGACTGAAATTGTACTTTGACCAAGTCGGACTTATTTGACCCGTTTAAAATACTCCATTGACCCATTTGACACCTAAGTCTTATAATAGACTCAAATGTGCAGGTTTGAGACCAAAAATCAACCCTTGACCATTTACCAAACTAAACCTATAGTCCCCGGGATTTGACCTAAAACCAAGCATAATTTCGGATTATGACGGTTTTCATCTCCCGGTACACGAATTTCAAAACGTCGTAACTTTTGACTCGTTAGGAGTCGCAAGCTCTATCTTATACCAAATCGAAGCTAAGAAGATGCTCTAAAACTCTATCCTAATCACAAGACCTGTTTTAAAAATAATTTTTACGAAAACACCTTAAACTTTCTGCCTAAAATTACCTATACCAAAATCATACCAACGCTCGTTTTCAAACCCATTTACCAACATTAGACCTCAACATAAACACTCCTAAGCATACCCAATCATCCAACTCAGTCCTAAACTACCTAAGGTTCATACCCAAATCAAAACCCAATCACTAAATCAAACATGCAATAAGCTATACCTATTTAAAACATCTAAAAACACAAAATAAACACAAACCCATGATCAAAACATCAACCATCATGATCCCCCAAACACCCCCCCTTAGCCGTGGGGTTTGGGTGATCAAAACACCACAACCAAATTAATTTTGGTGGGTTTGTTAAGTGATTACACACCCATTACACATGAATTAAACATGCATTTACCCAATTAACATCAAAAATGATTTTGAAAAATTCATTTGATTCTTGAAAAAAAATTATGAATGCATGTTGAATTAAATTACATAGAAAGATTAGAAATGATTTAATTAGAGGTGGTCTAACCTTAGTTTTAATCAAAACCAAGTAAAAAAAATTTATGGGTGGTTTATTGTGGGTGAGGGTGGCCGTCGGCCTAAAGGAGAAAAGAGGGAGAGAGTGGAAATTTTTTTGAAGTATTTTGTGTTGTGTGTGTTTTGTTTTCCATTTTGTAAAATTTCTAGGGACTTGTGGTGCAATATGAGCATTCTTTTGGCCTTAAGCAAAAACGACTCTAAAACTTTACGGGATTGACTCACTAGTCATTTTAGAAATTTTTACGGGAGTCGGGAATCATCCCAAACACTCCAAAATATATTTAGGACACTTTAAATGTACCCGGAAAGCAATAAAACTCACCCAACTCGACTTAACACGAACCGTAAGTAAAATTCTCGAAAAATTACAATATCGATAAAACGACAATAATTATAGAAATTTGGGCATCCATCGGGATCTTATTCGCCATCGTCCTTCTTAAATCGTCAATCGTCAAAATTATAACCTCGAACATCGGTTTCAACCAAAATACTAAAATATATAGCAATTAAAATTTATTAAAAATTTCAAAAATAAGCGTAATTTAGGGTAATGTTAGTGACCTCGGTTCTAGGGTATCACATCAATCAATTTTGCTTTCTCTTCTTCATCATAAGCATCCCTTTCTTCAGCTATTAATGAGTCTGCAAGAAGCTCACTTGCTTATAGTTCAGCTTGAATCCTATCATACTCTTGTATATTCCATTCTTGCTGAACTCTCCTAGCTTCAAGCAATTGCTGCTTTGCTGCAAGTTCCTCTTGTAATTCTTCTTCATGAATTTGGGCTTGTACTCTGAAAGCATATTCCTCATCATGGTCTAGTTGATTAAATCTATACATGACTTTGCTGAGATCATCATCTTAATCACTTTCATTTTTAGATTTTGATTGTAACTGCTTCTTGTCCTTATCCTTTGGATTAATCTTAGGTAACTTCTTCTTCAGCTTGGAAGATCTTTCCTCATCCTCATTAGCTTGATGTTGAATAACAATATCGTGGGTTGTGAATCTTGAACTTTCTTACCTTTAGTTTGATCCTTCTTGGCAAGAACTTCTTGTTGTATCTTCTTCTTAATCTCTACTTGTCTTGCTCTTTCAGCTAAACTCTTTTCTCTTAAATCAAGCAGTACTTGAGCTAAAGTCTCATCCTCTCCAAAAGGAGTTTGACTTTGTAGTGAAGGCTGATCACCAGCAGTACTTGCAGTCGGCTTAGTTGGCTTATCAGTACTTGGGTCTTCAACAATGTCAGCAGTACTTGTAGTTGGCCTAGCAGTACTTGGATCTTCCACAATGTTGACTTCACCAGTGTAAGACACACTTGTTTCTTCAATCATAAGAGTATCTCCAGATACCTTTTCTTCCACTGAAGCTATCTTCTTAACTTGTAACTCCTCAGTCTTGTCTGATCCATAGCCCACTCTTGATCTTGACAGTAATTGGAAAAACTGTTTCTTGTGAAACCAGAATTGCCTTTATGGTGGAGTTGAAGAGATAGGAAATTGGACATTAATCTCCTCCAGCTTCTCATAGAAACTACTCCAATTAACTTAAAGTTGTGGTGATTGAGGTTGTGGCTCTGGCTGAGTTACCAACATTTCTTCAAATTGTGGTTCCTCATGAGTAGGTTGTGGTTCTTCTTGCTGAAGCTCCATGTTAGTAGGTTCTTCCACACCAGTCTCTAAACCATTTCCATCTTCATAATTCCCAATGACATCATAATCAGATTCAAAGTTGATGTCATTTCTAGAGACCCTTGTTTGAATATCAGAAGAAGGTAGTGGTTCTTCATAATTCCTCCCGTGTTTGGTTGCATTCAGTTGCCTTTTCTTGAGGTTTCTGAATCTTTGCTTCTTAAGAGCAGCTTTCTGAATAGACATGGTCTGCCTCATCCAATGAGATACCTTATTCCTTAACTTGATTAGGCTGGCCTCCAATTCAGCAATTTTCTTGTCTTGAACAATCTTTTCCTTTTGCAACACATGTACCTGTTTGGACAAGCTAGTGCACAATGTAGTTAAATTTGCAACATCCACCACCTCTGGTGCCTGTGCTTATGGTGAACCACTAGCAGCAATGGAAGAAGCAGGTGTATGGATCATCTCATCTGAATTTGGTTGATTACCAATATTGTGAGAAGAAGATTGAAAATCTTCTAAGGAATGGGAACTCTAGTTAGAAGGAGTTTGCTAAGAATCACTAGCAGTGCTAGGTGCCTCACCTTCTTTGTTGGCAGGTTGGGCTAACATATGAGCAAATAAGGGTGTAACAGTTCTTATGAAGGCATTGCATTGTTTGGTCAAAAAAAGAGAAAGTTCTTTTTGTGAATGTAGGAACATCCCATGTATTTGTTAATTCTGGTAGGTTAGGGATTTGGTCATTAACTAAAGTCTGAATGAATCTAGTATACATTAAAAACTTCTTAACTCCTTCCAAATTCCTAGTCATGCCTTCAAAAATTAATTTTGAAAAATTGAAAACTCAGTTATTTGCTAGAAAAATACCAGTTGATGCCAATGCAGCAGGGATTTGATCAAAAGAAGTACTTTTGCAATTTAAACAGTGAACAATGGCATGAAAAAGCAATTTCCATTATGGTGAAAACAAAGCTTTAAAGAAATTAAGACTTTCCCTACCACCCTCATAACTCATGGCTGCAAGGCCATCATGTATCTCTGTATTGTTAAGCATACTAAGTCCATTTTCATCATTTAGTCTCAAACTAGCCCTTAGCAGTACCTCAGTTACATAGATATTTCTATGATTCACCCTAGCCTTAATGCAAGGTTGATCAAAACGAGTACATAACACAACGGTATTTCAAAATTGTTCAACAATAGGAACAGAAACTATGGGACTTATAGTGAGCGCGAAACGAATATGACTTCGAGATAAAAATCCAAGTATCTCATGGAAACCAAGAGAGTCATCATTCTGAGCAAGGTTCGCAACCAAGTTTTGCTTATAGATCACTTGTAAAGCAGCCATTAGTATTTTTGATGATCGAAAAATTAGAGAGAAGGTTATAGAATTAAGAGATAAGAATAAAAGATTAGGTGAATCAATTGTATAATTTGAGTAAGTATTTATGTAAGTAACAAACCCAAGCGCGAAGAAACTACCAAGTTTACAAAAGAGACCCTTAACGGTACAACTGACATGTAGCGGTACATGGAACATACTCGGTACTTGGATATGTGCTAGCGGTACTTGGATCCATAACGGTACCTCACAAATTTGACCAGTTCATGCATTCCACTATCATTATAACCTCTTTTATCTTATTCTATCAACCTGCAATCACATCAAAAACACAAAAACATACACTATACAATAAGAATTATCATAAAAATTGTATAGTTATTACCTCCCCTGAACATATGCACCAGTCTATTGTTTGAGCATACGAATATGTGTCACCAAGAATTCAAATCTCTTTGCATCAAATGCCTTGGTCAACAAATCAGCTACACTGTTGTCTGTATGAATCTTCAAGACTTGAATAAGGTTCTTGTCATAGGCATCTCTTATAAAGTGATGTCTTATTTTAATATGCTTGGTCTTGGAGTGAAAGACTGGATTCTTGACAATGCATATAGTACTTTCATTATCAATGTAAATCTTGGTGTTCCCGAAGTTGAACCCATAATCTAACAACTGATTTTGAATCCAAAGTACTTGTCCAGCAGCAATGAGCAACAGCTACATATTCAGCTTCAGTTGTAGAAGTAACAACAATGGTTTGCTTCTTACACTGCCATGATATGAGTCTTCTGCCTAGGAATTGACAACCTCATGTTTTGGATTTCCTATCATGATTAGCTCCAGCATAATCACTGTCTAAGTAGGCTTCCAATTCAAAGGTTGAATCTCTAGGATACCATAATCCTAAATTAGGCTGACTTTTAAGATAATTAAAAATCCTCTTCACATCTTGTAGATGTAACACCTTTGGATTGACTTGGAACCTTGAACAGGCATACACAGCAAACATGATGTCTGGTCTTGAAGCAGTAAGATGAATCAATGAACTAAGCATTGACCTGTATAGATGAATATCAACATTTTCACCATGTTCATCCTTTGATAAAGACTTCTTAGCTTCAAAAGGTGTGCTTGTACTCCTTGAATCTATACATGAAAACTTCTTCAAGATTTCAGCAACATATTTATCTTGGTTGATAAATATTCCATCTTTTCTTTGTTTGACTTGTAGTCCCAAAAATAAAGTAAGTTCTCCCATAGAACTCATCTAAAATCTTACTTTCATCAAAGCCTCAAACTTTTCACACCATGATTTCTTGGTTGAACCAAAAACAATGTCCTTAACATAGACTTGTACTAGAATAATATCCTTAGCATTCTTTTTTATGAATAGAGTTTTGTCAATGGTGCCTATCCTATATCTATGTTCTAACAGAAAATTGGATAAATTTGCATACCAAGCCCTTGGAGCTTGATGTAGATCATAAATTTCTTTGATAACTTTGTAGACTCTGTTGGGGAATTTAGGATCTACAAAACCTGGAGGTTGTGAAACATATACCTCCTCTGAAATAGTACCATAAAGAAAGGCACTTTTCACATCCATCTGATAGACTATAAAACCCATATATGATGCAAAGGCAAAAAATAACCTAATGGCTTCTATCCTTGCCACTGGTGCAAAAACCTCATCATAGTTTATTTGTTCTTCCTGTCTATAGCCTTGAGCAAAAAGCCTTGCCTTCTTCCTCACAACAACTCCTCTTTCATCCTTCTTGTTTCTAAAAACCCATCTAGTACCAATAACCCTTTTACATGAGGGAAGATCCACAAGAATCCAAACCTTTTGTAGCTCAAATTGTGTTAATTCTTCTTGCATGGCATCTACCCAACTTTCTTCATCAAGAGCTTGAGAAATATTCTTGGGCTCTACTTGTGATAAGAAACAGGCAAACAAACAATGTTGAGTATCCTAATGGTTTGTTCTCTGTTGTTGTTTGACATAACTCACAAGTGCATGAGTTTCAGTATTGGCTTGAAGTTGTCTTCTAGTTTGCACATCAGATTTGGGATTTCCAATAATCTGAGTAGTAGGATGGTTGTTGTTGATTTTATGAGTGGGAATAGAACTGACTGGAATTTCAGTTTCCAAATTATTGAAATCAGTTACTGCACCCTGCTCATCATAGGAAGCTTTGGAGAAGATTCTTTCAGCTGGACTAGCATAAATGTCTTCATCGTCCATAGCTTGTAAAATATCTTCTAATGAATCATCAGACTTTGCAGATTTTGACTTAGCAGTACTTGTAGATGAGGTACCGCTAGGTGTAATATGTACCGTTGAGTGTTGTGACTCAAAAGATTCTTCTTCTGAATGCTCATTAGCACATGTAGCATTCTTTTCTTGATCTTGAAGCCTCTGAAGCTCTTGGGAGGCATGATCATCAGTTGTTGGCATTGGTTGCTTCTGGGGAGTAGCAGCCATAGGAGTAACAGTAGGCATACTGGGTACATAGATGTGAACATCATCATCCTGAGAGTCTGATGAAGAAGGTTCTCCTTGAGTACCTGAATTAGTTGTACCAAACTCCTCACCTGCATTGTTAGTTTGACAATCCTTTTGCACAGAATAGTAATCCATGGAATTAGTTAGATAATCTAAATCAAACATCCAAGCATAACCTATTTCTGGGACATTGAGTTTAGATTCTAAGAAATTAACATGGGCATTTTCTTCAACCTTTTTAGATGTCAAATTATAAACCCTATATGCTTTACTTTGCAATGAATATCCTACAAGATATCCTGGATCATATTTTCCATCAAACTTCACCAAATGATCAAGAGTAGTTAGTATAGACACATGAAACCCAAAATGTCTTAAATAACTTTCGGTTGGTGATGTGTCGTCGAATGTATATTAATTAGATACCTTATAGGGTAAAATAGAAAATTACCTTTAGGAAAAAGTAATAGACTAAAATTTACCAAAGACGGATTTAATTAAACACGATGATGAACCAAGTTCGTTGTACACGAAGATCAAGTAAATTTGAGACGTTTTGATTCGATTTGGACAATTGATGTGAATTGGTTATCGGTTTTTAAATTAAACTTACTCCTACAATTTTTAATTAATTTCTTAAAGTGCATGAATCGTTCCCCATATTTATAATTTCTAAAGACAATTATTAAAAATAAGAAACTATTTAAAAATTTAAACTATTTAAGAAATCTATAAAAAAAACTTATTTATTTAAATAAAATTACTTTTACTCTATTAAAATCTTTATTAAAACTAATTAAACTAATTTAAAACTATTTAAGATTTTTAAATCTGATTAATATTTAACTAAAACTTTTTATCTAAAGAAAATATATTTATTTTTAAAAACTAATTCTATATAAAACTAAATTAATTAGAATCTAATTATTTTAAAAAACTAATTTTAATAACTAATTAAATTTCTAAAAATTAATAAAACAAATTTTATTTTGTTTTTATTTATTTATTTAAAATAATTTAAATAGAAATAAAATTAAAAACTACGTAAATAACTCATTTTCTAAAACTGACAGCTACTATCAATAATACTATAATAATAACCGAAATGGTATTATAACCAAAACAAGTAACTAGGTGAGATGGTTAACACTCAGTGTACGTGACCAGGTTGTCATAGGTTCGATCCACAGGGGTGGATTTTTTTTGGATGATTAAATTTTTTTGACATCTGAGATGTAAAGATCAGTCACAGGAGGTGACTTTTGAAAATTGTAAATCAGTAAAAGTATAGCAAACCAATTGAGTCTGCTTACATTTGGAACTCAACAGAACAAACAATTCACAGCAAATACAAATCTAATATATAACAGCTAAATTTAAGGAAATAAGAAATCAACATTTAGTACAACTGCATCAAATCAGCAAAGTGATCCACTCCAGCAAACATATAATCAGATAAAGCTAAAGACAGAATCAATTCCAAACAAGTTGACAGTTCCGATTCAACAATGTATCAATTCGGTTAAATCCCATTTTTAAACTATACACTCAAATTATAGACTCAAGGATATAGACCTAATATCAGATTTCTAAAACACTAGTTATCAGCTAGCAAAATAAACTTCAAAAGACTTTTAAAAATTACAAATCAGTCTTCATTAACTAAAACCTTGCACTGCTAAATTAAACAAAATTAGATATACCAAAACCCCTATTTAAAACATTACTCAAAACTTTAAAACTTAGATTAAATCTTCTAAGTGTAGCAGATTATTACAATATAACTCCTAAACCAAATCAGTTAACCCATATTAAATAGCAGATAAAACACAAGATGAAAATGCAGTTAACAGATTATATTAACAGATAACTAAAACATATTAATCTAAAATAATTTATAACATATAACATAAAATGGAGTCAAACCTTTTGTAGCAAACCATTGAGAAGTAGAGCGGCGCTAAGCCGTCTAAATCATTGGATCGAGACCACCTTTCACCATACGAACCACCATTATTACCATCGAACAAACTCCATTAGAATTTATCAACCTTTGAACCATCTTTTTATAAACTTTCTAGTGGGAAAGTTTTCCCCAATTTTATTTTTTAAAATATTTAATTAAAGCTACTGTTTAAGCTCAATTAAATATCAGGAACATTATTATATCAAACTATTAAGAGGAATTAAATTGCAAAACTGAGTTTAAAACAAGAAGGAGTAATAGACACGAATTATAATAACTTTTATTAATTATTAAAGAAGATTACAATACTTGATGAAAGAAAAATACAAGATTAATCCGAACACTAATTTAACATAATAACTCTAAAAAGTAAAAATGGGATAAATTACAATGAAAATATGAAGAGTATTTATAGGAGAACCCGAGCCTTGGGGTGAGGAGTTTGTTGAGCAGAAACTTGCATCCTAGTCATCCAATCCATATTTCTCTTTCTTTCATTTGATCCTACGGTGGAAAAGTGATCATCTATCACACGGATCGCCAACCTGGAAGGATATTGTGCTAGTTGTGCTTTCTCTAAGCTGAGGTGGCATCCAATGATTGGAGGAGCGGGGGGTGGTGCACTGTCACAGCCAATCATAAGGTGGAAAAAGGACACGTCACTACTTGTTACTCTATTTCTTTGCCCCGAAAAACTTGGGAATTAATTCCCAAGTGTGTGAATCAAACGTGCCTAAAAAATCCCCAATATTTATTAACTTTAGGGTTTTTTTGAATAGTATTTTTACAGGTTTTGGGGGTGAAGGAGATGAGAAGTGGGTGAGAGAATATTGGAAGTATCGAAAGTTTGGTGTGTGGGTAAATGTGAAGTTGACCAAACGAATGAAGAAAGTTAATAAATAAAAATTTCGTTTGTTCGACCTAATGGGTTTATGAAAGACCAAAAATGAAATTCGTCCATGTTTATTATCAGAAGTTATGGGCTTGGGCGCTTACTACATACAGTCGTCCCATATCTAGTTATAATTTGGGCTTTTAGGGCTTGATTTCCATCAAACTAAGTAACTTGAGCCCCTTATTTGGCTTTCAGGCCCAATAATCAATTGTGGGTCCCACTTGGCCCAAATGTCTTCATAAAGATTAAATCCGCTAAAAACGAGCTTGACTTTGGCTTTGTCGATCTTTTCTTCAAACTCGTGCCGTTTTTGTCGGTTTTCGCAAACTTCGGTACCTACACAAATTAAACAACAAACAAGCAAATACAAGGCTAATTTCATACAATTTAAGCATTTATTCATTGTTTTATGATATAATTGATATGAGTAAAATCACTCATATCAGTTGGCTTAATACCAGTTAAAAGTTCATAAGGTGTCTTGTTTTGAGGCTTGCTCACTAAGACTCTATTTAATACATAACATGCAGTGTTGATTGCTTCTGCCCAAAATGTATTTGGCAAAAGAGAATCAACTAACATAGTTCTAGTAGACTCAATTAGTGTCCTATTCTTCCTTTCAGCTACTCCTTTTTGTTGTGGAGTCCTAGGATTATTAAATTGTCTCTTGATGCCTTTAAACCTACAAAATTCATCAATTTCAGCATTCTTGAATTCTGTCCCATTATTTGTCCTAATGATTAAGACTTGTTTAGTGATCTGCTTTTCAACTAAAGTGATAAAATCCTTAAGTAATTCATTAGTTTCACTCTTAAGAGCTAAAAAGAAAACCCAACTGAATCTACTGTAATAATCAGTTATAACTAGGCAAAAGGTCTTATGTCTAATGATCCTTATAAGAGCTGGACCAAACAAATTCATATGCAAAAGTTGCAAATGCTTTGTCACAGTATTGACAGTCTTGGTCTTACAAGAGGTTCTATGTTGTTTACCTTTTTGACAAGCAGTACATGTGAAATCATTCTAACAAGATTTGTTAGGTAACCCTCTAACCAAGTTTCTATTCACTAATCTGTTAAGATTCTTGAAATTCACATGACCTAACCTCCTATGTCATAAGTTAGACTCATCATTAGAAGCCTTAGCTAGCAAACATGTAATACCACCTGTTGGAGTAATAGTATGAAGATTAAAGGTGTACATGTTTTCTTGCATGGGTAAGCAGTCTGTATCTGTAAACAACACCTTGTTCTTTTTATCACATATTTATGACACAGAAAAGAGATTTAATTAATTCAATTCTTTTACAAAGAACACGTCCTCAAATTCCAACTTCCTTGTATTGATTTTCCCTTTGCCAGTGATTCTACCTTTGCTACCTCTAAAGGCCACTGGTCCTCATCTGAATTCTTCAAATTCAGCAAGGAAATCTTTATTCCCAGTCATGTGTCTTGAGCATCCACTATTTACTATACATTTATCTTTTAATTCATCAATAAGATGCCCCTGCCCATATACAAAACTTATTAGTTTTTAACAGGGACCCAAGCCACATTTGGCTAGGATCTTGTGGGACCTACATACTTAAGAGTTTGATAGGTAGTTTTTCCAGTAAGACTACATACACTCTTATACTTCATGGTTCCAGTCAAATAGTCAAAGACATAGGTAGGTTTGCTGTCTTTGTACATTTTTGGCCTAAGTACTGTTTTAGTAGTACTTGCCTGAACACACGGGTTTTCACCTTTAGGAACCCATATTTTCACTGGTTTGTTATTAGACTTACTTCTAGATGTTCTAGCTTTCTCAACTACATTCTTAGAAGTCTTATGGGACTTTGGTTTGACAGACTTTGAACCAGCGGTACTTGAGCTTGGTCTAGTAGTACTTTCAGTTCTAGACTTGCCGGTACTTGATTTACCAAATTTTAAAGGTACTAGACCTTGTTTCATAAGTACTGCTCGTGGAACAAAGTTCTTGGTAGAGATATTTGTAACCTTGTGAGGTTTAGCTACCCTTTTTGCATGATCAAACTTAGGTTTGTCATCTTTAGTTCTCTATTGCCTATTAACTTATGCATTTTTCCCATTACTATTCCTTGTGGCCTTTTGTGCAGCCTTTTGTGTTACAATTTTATCTTCATGTAAAGTACAATCTTTGATAAAATGACTTAGACTACCACAAACATAACATCCTTTTCTTCTTAAAGAAGACCCAAAAGGTTGTTTTGACTTAATTTTCTCAAAACCTATCCCACCCCTCTTGGTTTTATTACGTTTTACTCCCTCCGTCCTAAAATAATTGTCCACGTTTGATTTTTTTGGTATTTTTTCTAAAATTTTGACCATAAATATATTTATTTGTATTACATAATACTTGATAAAAATTATACCAAATGAAAATACATTTAAAACTATATCCATTCATATATTATGCATCAAGTATTATATAACACACTCAAATATAATTAGGATCAAAGTTGCACAAACAAGACTTCGAAAGTCAAATGTGGACAATTATTTTGGGACGGAGGTAGTACATTATTATCCAATGCCTTACTAGGAGTTTTTACCTGCTTGGGAGCAGAACTAGTTTTAGACATTTCAGAAACAAAATTGTTCATTAAAGATGGATAAACAATGTTTTTGGTCACAACTGATTTATCTTGGGTTAAAGTACTAGAGTTTGAATCATTAACAACCTTTGATTCATCTAACTCTATACCTGTATCATTACTAGGGGGCATGAAAATCCCTGATAATGGTGGAGGAACTGCCTTCATTCCTTCAGCATATCTATCATTTTCAGGTGTATTATCTAACTCACTAGAACTATCAAAAATCCCCTTTCATAAGTCCTTGTCAGTTAAAGTTATCCCAAGTTGGTCCTCAATATATCCTAGGCCTGAATTATCATAATTCCCCATTTATGAATTAATCAGTTTACCCAATCCTTTGGAGGATTTTTGCCAATGACTAATCACTCCTCTTTCATTATAAAGACTGGCTTTTAAAGCTTCATTTTTTGCTCATACTTTCAAAAGTTGTTTTTCAAAAGCTTTAATTTCCACATCTTTTTCTCTCATTTGAAGAGTTAAAATTCTTATTTTCTCTTTATAGTTTTGTTGACCCTTTTTATACAAAACTATATTTTCCTCTAGCTTAGCAACACCCTGTTTAAAAGCATTTAATTCTATAGTACATGTCTTGACTTTTTGATATTGTTCATCTAGTTCTACTTTTAAGCTATTAAATTTAAGAACACAATCCTTAGAACAAGGATGTATCTCAGTATCTTCATGTGAGAGATCCATCAAACCAAGCTCTTCTTCTTCCTCATCTTCAGCCCAATTCACCAACTCCATCTACAGTTACCAATGCTTTGGTTCCTTTGGGACTCCTGCTGTTTCCTTTTGGAAAGCTTTCAGTAGTTCTTGGACTGGTTCTATAGCTGTTTTTGGACTTTTGACTGCTACTCTCAGCCTTGTCTCTAGTGTACTCCCTTGCAAAATGTCCATTCCTTCCACAATTATAGCATTCAAATTTAGACTTGTCATATCCTAATGGCTCATTAGGATCAACAGTCATCTTCCTTCCAGTCTTCTTAAAGAACCTATTAGATCTCACAAAAACCATAGCAGCTTGCCATTTGAGATCCATCTCTTCAACATCAGCATCATCCATTTGGAACAAGTCATTGAGAGTTAGTCTTGGCCTGTTGTCTTGTCCAACAAAGAATGAGAAGGCATTATTGTCACTAAACAATGGTGAAGATCTTCCTTGTGGATTTTAAGAGACTATAGGACTGCCTTCAATACTTTGTGAGTAAGTACCGCTTGTAAGTCCCCCATCGGTATTTTGGAAGTAAGTACCGCTGCTTGATCCACTAGCGGTATTTTGAAAGTAAGTACCACCGTTACCTTCTGACACAAAAGCTAAGTTAGACTTTGTTGTTACTGCTGCTTTGGTCACCTCAACGCCTTTTACATCCATCTCATAAGCTCTAAGATTGTTGTAAAGATGATCAAAAGGAATTATATCCAGATCATCCCTTGTGATGAAGTGCATAGCCATTTCTTTCCACTCTTGTGGAACACTCCTTAAGAATTTCAGATTAACTTCTTCATTAGGAATTGTTTGTCCATAAACTGCCAATTGAATAAGCAGCTTACTAAACCTTCCATAGCCACCATGGATTCCTTCTATACTAGAAATTGAGAAGTTATCAAATTCTTGTTTCAGAACAATCTTCTTCATCTTCTTAGATTTGTCATTACCTCCAAATCTAAGTTTGATGGCATCCCACATAGCCTTTGCATCCTTATAGTGATGAAAGCTAAGTAAGATGTCCTCTGAAAGTGCCATAGCCAAAGCAGTTTTGGCCTTTCTTTCTCTGATCTCTACTTGTACCTCCTCAGCAGTCACAGCAGGTAAAGCATAACATGTACCATCTAGCAACCAGTGTAGCTTCTTAGGTGTATTCCCATTCTTGATAACGTGCCACAGAGTATGATCTTTGTGATTCAAGTAATGTTCCATCTGCATAGCCCATATCTCATAGTTATCACCCTTGAGAACTGGGAGTTTGACAGTAGAAAGAGTATGGGAAGGTGTTATAGTTGTAGAAGTAACTACAACATCTATGGCTTGAACACCTTGTGGTGTAGGATGCACAACTTGAGGCTGTCCATGTGGTATTGAATCAGGATCTGGAATGTCTTCCAAGTGAGGGTCATCACTTGGTTGAGACATTGAGTTTTAGTGTGAGTGGAGTTTTTAGGGTTGTGTTCTTCTTTTTCAGAGTTTCTCAACAAGCTCTGATACCACTTGTTGATCCTTGTGATTGGATCTATATTCTGTTAAGAACTAGTATAGTAGTTTGTAATCAAACTAAAACACTTTGAGAACTCTTACTCAAGCTAAATAAGTTATGAGGAATCTAACTTATAAAGCACAGAAGAACATAATTACTTTTAACTATTCGATTCTCTTATTAATCGACTTGAATGAGGTACATGAATGACATCGTACCTATGTTCCTTTTATAGAGTAAGGAACCCTAGAAACCTTAGAATATTCTATAAAGATAACTATATCACAGACGATATATTATCAATATTCTAACTATTTAAGTATATCACATAAGATATAATCTAACTATAACTATGACATATCTTATACAAAGATATATTCGTCCTAATCAATATAGCCGTATTTACTTTATAAGTAGCAGTACTTACTATGTACCTCGTTAACACTAACGGTACTTGAAAGATACTAACAATACTTAAATTACACTAACGGTACTTGAAACTTAACAAATAATTCCCAACAAAGTTCAGTAGCATATGAATCCATTAGACAATGGCAACACATATAAAGTTTAGAAGCATATAAATCAATTAAACAATGACAAGCATATAAGGTACCCAGTTACGATAGCAATAAGCTCATGACAAAACTTCTGCGAAGTGATTCAAGACAAAACACATTTTGCGTCCATAAGCAAGAAACATAGCATTATCAAGAAAATATGAATTGCATTCATAAACAAGCAACAAGCATTATCTTCATAATAATAACCTTAGCGAAGTAATTCAAGAAATCGATAGTTTTGCATCAACCAAAGGATGTAACAAGCATTATCACACCTCAAATACATTAGCATGTAAGACAGATCAAAAGAAACTATGACTCACTCACATATTCACAATATGTGGCATAAACAATACTTGCAAAGTATAACCACGTATGTATCACAAACAATCATCAAAACGTATAATCACGTATTTGACATCAACAAGCATGCATCTCCCCAAAAGAGATTTAAAATATTTATAAATCGATACCGAAATAGAAAGAGGGGGTATGAACTCACCTCAGCAACGCAAGCTATCACAGCAAGAGAATAATAATCATAGAATTAGATCACGCAGATGCAACCTAAATTAATACTAGATTGGATTACAATCTATAATACAAGAAATAAAATGGATGTCATACGCATATGTCAATCTTTACCACGGATTTAATTTATAAAATGAGCACATGCTCAAACGCGTTTAGTTAAAATAACATTTGACTAAACCCATAAATGAAAATATACTTTTTATTCTAGTAAAATCTCGGCAGCCTTTCGGCGTCGTTTAATATTTAACCACTTTTAGAAATCACACACAAACAACTCACACAAACAATCTTGTTTCGTCTTAATATTGATCAAACTGGTATACATTAAAAAGTATTGACCGAGTGGAAGAAAACAAAAAACAATGAGCCTGTGGGATTATTTAAATGCTTCAACTTGAAATGCTCATTTGATCAATAGTATTATTCTCACTCCCTGCTCACAAGACACAACACGGAACCAAAATAAAAAGAAGATGGTCGGCTATAGTAGCTTTGTGTCATTTTATATCAAAATGGCATATCTATCCAGCTGTCCTCTCAACCTCGAAACACACCAAAACAATGATTTACCCTTGTCACTTCTCATCTCTAATATATATATAAATTTTACCTTCTCTTTCAACTTTCTATCTCTCCCTCTCTCAATCAAAATCAGACATAAATCCACACACACAAAGCTAAACACACAAAGCTCCAAAAGCTCAAAACTAGTTTGAACGTATGACACACACACCCATGGTTTCATCATGACATCAACACACTCTCCATCCCTCTTGTTTGAAAACAGTAATAAACCCCTTTTAACGCATGGCAAAAATCCAGCACAACTTATAAATATAAGCACTCGACACACACACACGGTTAAGACTCATTACATACAACACCTCGCTGGACATAGCATCCTTTCTACAGGCTCTAAACCCAAACCCTCGACGAGACTCACGTCTACACCGGTCCACCTCTCTCGGCTCACAATACAACTCATATCAAAACCTGCACGTTTTACATAAAAAACCCATTCAAAAACATGATTTATAAACGTTTACATGAGACTTGTTAAGCTAGGTTTAAAGTTTTACAAAAATCCATTCATTCAAACTTAGTTTTCCCCGAGATAAAAATGGTAAGGTGACATATGAATGAAACGCATGAACATGATGCAAGAAAGAGGTGATATACAAAGTGAGGGGTTAAACCTTAAGTTCTTCTCGGGCGCGACAACGACGTAAGCGATGTAAAAGACTAGAAACCCTGCTACTAAATCAACCCGTGCTAAAACCCACAACAACCCACTTGAACTACCGTTTCCCACGTACAACTAGTACCCACTTCGCATCTTTGGACCCTTCGGATGATCGGTAACCCAAAAATGTTGTTCGATGAGGATGGTATGCAAAAAGGAGTGTGTTTAGTTAAATATGCTATTAGTTCTTAGAGGTTTCTTGGTCATTTTTGTGTGAATAGGTGGACACTGTATTGTGAAATGAAGATTGTGCTCTGCTATTATGAAAGGATGGTGAAGATTGTATTGAGTTTGTGTGTGTGTTTTTAGGTAAGTGAGTGTGAGAGAAAGACTATAGCTAGGAAAATAGGTGCGTTTTGCGTGAGTGAGGGGACCAAAATGATCGTCAAATAGGAATTGAGGATAGTATGTACTTGTTAGCAGGGTAGCAAGAAGCATGTGGGTTTGACTAAAAATTTGAATGTTGCTCCTAGGCTTGGCGGGTAAAGAAGAAAGTAATAAGTTTGGGATCCAAAAGTTGGTAGGTTATTTTATTTGGTAGATGATAAGTGGAAGCCATAGTGTCATAGTTAGTTGTAAAGAAAATAAAGAATTTTATTAATGTATGTATAATGATAAGATTAGGTATACGGTGGGTTGAGGTTCGCGTTACTGTAAAAAACGAGCATCTTACGGTGGTATCATGACGACGATAAATCAATTATATAGTAAACGAAAAGTAAAAGTTGAATAGAGGCTAACGTGTTATACTCGATACTTAGTATTAATGTTTACATAAAACACACGACACATAAGTCACGTATCGTAGAGAATAATTCTAATGGTAAAGGGTATAGCTCGTGAGTGCACGAGGTCAAAATTTAACACGTGCAGTGTGCGCAAAGGCCTTGACTGAGCGCAGTCTGCAACTAAAAATCAATTTAACACATAACATGACATACGACAACTCGAGGGTAAGAATTGTAAATATCTTGTGACATTTAAATATAAAGGTTTAATTTTTACTGTGTCGATACTCAGACTATGCGATTTTTCATATTTTTAAAAATATGTCCCATTTTCAAAACCAACAAGTTTGGTAATGATCAAAAAATGAATTTTGAATAATAGTTAATATAATTTATTATTATTTAAAGCACGAAAAATTCTCGGGTGTTACATCATCCACGTGCCATTTTGAGTTTCGCCCTCGAAACTCGATCGTCTTTACTAGGTTGAGAAGTGTCAAGAATGTTGAAAAGGAATAGGTAAAGCAGAAATGTATCCGGAAGGTTTGACAGTCAATCTGACAAAGCAGTAACAGTTCATAGAACAATTAAATGACAACTAGAAGCGGATAATCTAGCAAGTCGTCAACTCTGAAAAGTCAATATAGGGTTAACTACATTTAGTTGGTTAAGCTCACGCCGGTCGATGTTCATTCAGAAAAATCTGTGCCACAATTCACGAGTCATTTGAAGTTTGAGAAATCATTTGCTAAAACGCAATAATGGTAACGGTAAAAGGACAGAAGAATGATTAAATCGTATGGACGAACCGAGAGTCAAAATGAACACGCTCCATAACTGGATTAATAAAAATAATATAAATAATGAGTCACGTCTAATGCACTTAAGCCCACTTATTTATAAATCGTTATTTACATCTAGAAGCGTCCTAATCCATGTAAATAAAAATTTATAACCTCATGGTTCGGTGACTAGTGATTTCTTTATTCAAAGGAAAAGGCGTCCCAATTCGTTTGGATAAAGATTTCATAGCTCATCCTACTTAAATATTCCTGACATGGCTTATCATCAAAATATATAAAATATCTAAGAAAACATATATTACCAAGAGAATTTACACCCAGTTTATTTATAAATTTGTATTCAGACGTCCCATTCCATCTCAATACGGAACCATAAATAAGCTTCTGGTTCGGTGGCTTATGATTTCCCATTTAGACGTCCCATTCCATCTAAATACGAAATCATAATCAACTTATGGTCAGGAGACTCGTGTTCCATATACAAACGTCCCATTCCATTTAAAAATGGAGTTCATAAGTACCCTGATTGAAGCCCCACCGGCACCATTCAGACATGCAAACTATCCAAATGATATCACATGAAATTACAAAAAGTAAAGCGTATGAGTCGTCAATAAGTCGTGTCCAGTAAGTAGAAGTCCAAAATTATGAGCGGAAGAAAATAAATATTGATGCGCGATAACATGCGCAAGAATACGTATCAAACAAGGAGCTCATATATAATATAATGATATATTATAGCAATTACCAAATAGATAAAAGGAACAATCCGCATATAAAGCAATCATAAACTGATCAAACAAGCAATCATGCAACAGCGGATAAAGAAATCGCAAACATGCAAGCGAGATATTCATATAGCAGCGGATAAGGCAATCATAATATGTAAAGCACACGTTCATATAGCAGCGGAAAGAGCATGATAAAACACACTAGATCATCGGTTATAGTCTAGGTCTATACAATAACACCTAGTTCTCTATAACCAAGGCTCTGATACCAATCTATAACACCCTAAAAATAGGCCCAACGAAAGCACACGAGTTTTGGGGCCTGTTACGTCATGATTATCCGAGTCCTGATCCGAGAGAACGACCTCTATGCCAAATATCACAACGCAGACTCTAAATAATCATACATTCAAGTACTTGAGAATACATGCTTAAAACGGTCAACATAAAGTTAATGAGTTCATAAGTTTTGTTAAAATGTTTATAACACTTTAAAAGTTTATGAAGTCTACTACCAAAAGTATTATCATAAAAGCGTTTAGAAATCCAGAGTTTTGCAACAAAAGTGACACTCAGCATAAAGTTCAGTCATATAACAACATTTAGCCAAAAGTATTACAACCAACACAAATTAATTCAGTTCATATTCAAGATTCGTGTCAACATCACATAAACGATTCATATTAAGATCACATATAAGAAACATATCAAGATCATACAAGATCATAACAAGATTCATAATCAAGATCAATACAAGATTAGCAAAATTCCTTTTTATTAGTTATAGGTAA
Source organism: Glebionis coronaria (assembly GCA_025667525.1). Classification (NCBI taxonomy): domain Eukaryota; kingdom Viridiplantae; phylum Streptophyta; class Magnoliopsida; order Asterales; family Asteraceae; genus Glebionis; species Glebionis coronaria. The sequence goes on from CM046882.1 coordinate 535,861,783, forward strand.
TTTAACATTGTTAACTACAAGATGTTTTGGCCCTTTACCTAAAATAGACTTTTCAAAAAGTTGAGATTATTCCTCAGCGGAAGTTTTTGTCCGCGGTTCCTTATCTCCACATGCGGTTCCATAATGATAAGGAACCGCACCATACTTTAGTGAACCGTGGGCAGTGGATGGTTTTTTTTCTGAAAACCTAACTTGTTTTGGTTCACTAGTTGATGCTTCATTAGTATTAGAACCCAACCCAAGTCTTTTCCTAGAATGAATTTGTCTGCTTAACATATCATCAAGAGAACTAGTACTTTTCATGAACTTTTCCAAGTTATTGGAGGTGCTCTTGAGATCTTCATTTTCTTGTCTAAGACTTTCACAACTTAGACAACCTAAATCAACTTCTTTATTTTTCTCAAGCTTAGCCAATTTATCTTTTAGCTCACTAATTTCATTTTCAAGCTTGGTCCTAGTTGATTTTAGTAATTTGTTATTTTCAATGAATTTTAGACTTAGTTTGCATAGATTATTATATTGACCTTATAATTCTAAATCATCTAGAGAGGAACTATCATTATTATAGTATTCGGTTTCGGAATGTACCTCTTTAAAAGAATGAGCCATGAGACACTTCTCGTCTTTAGCATTATCATCACATTCTTCACCACTATCACTCCATGAACCTCCAACGAATGCCATGTGATTCTTGTCGCGGGATGGTTTAGGACATTCACCAATAAAATGATTTGGGTCGCCACATCTAAAGCATTTCCTATCATATTTGTCATTCTTGACAAATCGGTTTTTGGAGAAAGCTTTCTTGCCATTGCTTGGTTGTCTCACGTGTTGACCTCGTCTCTTGAAGAACATCTTGAAGTCTCTAACCGCCATAGCATATTCCTCATCATCACTTTCCGAGGAGGAGCTTTCATGGTCACTTTGTGCTTTCTTGGCCTTTAGTGCTAGAGACTTTCTTTCGCTCTTGGTTTTCACCATTTATGAGTCCTTCAAGATTATCATTTCATGAACCTTCAAGTTGCTAATAAGTTCATCAAGTGATAATGTGGTAAGGTCCTTTGATTCTTCAATCACCGTGACTTTAGCTCTACACTTTGGATGCAACGCCCAAAGAAACTTCCTAACATTGTTCTTGCTAGAAAAACCTTCATCAAGTGCTTTTAGACTAATAATAATAGTATTAAACCTAGCAAATGCACTATCAACAGTTTCATCTTGTAAGATGAAAAATTGTTCATATTGTTGAACAAGAAGATCGATTTTGCTTTCTTTGACTTGATTATTACCTTGGTGGGTTACTAAAAGAGTGTTCCAAATATTTTTAGCGGTTTTACACATAAAAATCATTTCATACTATTTCTTAGGTAAAGCATTATAAATCACCATTTTAGCCTCATTATTTTTAGCAAGTTTCTTTTTAGTGACATCATTAGAGTTTTCAAAAGAGACTAGTTCTTTCTTTTTAGAAACTTCATTATATTGATAAGGCAAAAAGTCACCATTGGTAATAACATGCCAAAGATCTAAATCTTTTGATTTCACATAAGTCTCAAATCTATTTTTCCAATAAATAAAACTATTGGTTTCAAATAGAGGTGGTCTTTACATAGATTGTCCTTCTAGGTACTTGTTGGAATCCATAGATCGATTCAAGTTTTAAAATACTATATATTTTAAAAATGTCTGCTCTGATACCAATTGTAGAAACTAGAAGGGTGGGGGTTGAATAGTTTCTTAAATTTACTTGTTTAAAGATCGGTTTTCAAAAATCTTTTTTCAAAAACTTAGACTTGAGTGATTATGTGAAATCTTCTTATGCACAATATGGACAATGGATAGTGCAACTAAACTAATAATCACAAGTATATGCAAGTAATGAATAATGAATGTAAAGAGATAAGGAAAAGAAAGATCAAACCAAACACCAAAGAATTATAGTGGTTCGGCAACGAAGCTCACTCATCGTTCCTACTCCACTCCTCGAGTACTCCTTACTCGAGAGTTCACTAATCAACAAGCTCCTTAAGGTGGAGAAACCGTACACGTCGCTTAACCAATTTTCGACTCTAAGCTAAAAGTCGAGCCCTAATCTTAGCTAGGACCAATATACACCAATATACTTTAAGGCCTAAGTATTAACCACAATACATACACAACTTCCAAATTTACACAATAATTTAGATCTTCACAACAACACAAGAATGAAATAATGTTTGATCTTCAATGGATCTTGAGGTAGACACAACACTTCAAGGATGAAAGTGTTCTTCTCTTTGCACTTGAGAGGATAAGATGAGAGGAGAAAGATTCACTTCTAAACAAGTAGTAATCAACTAAATAACCAAAGATTTGAGTGATTTAAGAAGGTGGATTGAATCTGGAAATTTGTGTGCAAAAGAGTTGAAGAGAAAATCTAGAAATGGTCCACTATTTATAAGATAAAGTTCCAACGGCTCTTTCTGCCTGCGGTTCCTTAAAGGCACCTGCGGTTCCATATCGATAAAGAACTGCAACCCTATATAAGGAACCGCCGAGCGTAGAATCCGCTCTTTTTTTGTCTTTTAGTGGGTTAGTCACATCTGGTGGAATACTTATCCTCAAAGGATATTTCTAAACCATATGGAATATGCCATTTTCAAATTTTCAAATTTCTAATTTAATAAAACATTTTCTTAAAAATAAAGTTTAATAAAAACTTTTGTCACATTTAATAAAAGGTGAGTTTTAAGAAAAACTAAATCCTTGATCACTTAGTTAGGTTGAAAACTTGTTTATTCATACCTTAAGTGATAATGGATGAAATAAAAAATACTTGAACTCAAGAATTCGATTTTCGTTGTTTTCGTAAATGCTTGTTTTTATATCTTGTCGTAATCAAAACAAAGCGAGACCGAAAGATGCAAGTAACGTTTTTAGGCATCATTGCATTAACAATGTTTCTGCAAAGTATTAGCAAAAAACCCTTCGTTTGAGCATAATTGGGACTGAGGTTAGGTTAGGGTTTATGTAGGGTAGCAGGGGAATGTTTAATCTTAATTAAGGAAAAGATTGTCTTTCCCGCCCTGTTTAATTATTATTAAACTTGTTTAAAGTTTGGGTATTGACACCTTTGGTCCCTCACATTTACAAAACGAAATCAGCCTTTACTTCTTTATAAATAAGTTTGGGAATTGGCATAAATGATCTTGTGGTTGTGTTAAACATGGAAAAGGACATGTTTTCCAACATTAGTTTTCTTCAAGGGATATAGTTGTCTAATCTTCAAAATTTTGGGACCCTTAAGTAATTTGTGATATTATATGGGTATAAAGTGTAAACTCGTGAAACTTGAGGGACCATTTTTGTAATTCTTTAAAACTTCAAGGGTATTTTGGTAATTTGACATTCGACTTCGGTTTTCTTGTACGACTTCGTTCCTCGTGTTTGTTTTGTCTTGTTTTTGTGATTTCTAAGTGAATTATCGATATCCGTGCCTGTACATACACAAACAAATAAAACAAGGGTATTTGACACATTTTGACGATATTTTATGTATTTTAAGTTCATTTTGGGGTACGAAATGATGCATAATTAGAGTCTCATCACATCGTCTACATGTTAGAAAATCTTGTGGTTCATTACATTTCTGCTTAACTAAACCTATGAACTCATCAACTTTATCTTGACACTTTAGCAATATTTTTTAAGATATTAAGAAAGAAGATGTGATTTGATATCTTATGCATTGCCGTCATTCCAATGAAAAACAAAGATCATTTAAAAATGACATTTATTCACCTGTGACCAGATTATGCTTCTGAAACATGTTTAAACTATTTATTTTAAGTGATCAATTTTCCGAGCGCCTTATTTAAAGGTCGTTATGTATGACTGTGTGACTGTGTGTATGATAATCATGATGTCACCGCCCTTAAATAGCCATTATACTTTGATAATTTAAGGTGTGACAAGAATGCAAGACATCTTAAAAATATTATATAGTCAGAAATTTAAAAAAAAATAACCAATTGACTAAGATCAGTTGGCCACCAAAGTTCCACTAAGTGGTTTCTTTGGGGAGGTTTCCTGGGGTTCAAGACCTGCCAATAGCCGGGTTCGGAGAAGACATTCTTCCGCTTGGATGTCATTGCACGACTCGACCCACTAACCACTAACATTTGCCGTTCTAAAAAAAATTAAAAAGAAATATGAAAAGTGTCAATTTTTTCGTGAGATTATCAATCAAATTAACTTAAACTTCAATAAAAAACATTGTTTTGAAATAGCTTAGACTCCTTTTGAAATTTTCTTAATAAAAATAAAAATATATAAATCACCTCCTTAAATATTACTACTACTATTAATAATAACTAAACATATTTTTGATATATACAAAGGAAAGAAATCAGATAAAATATTAGGTTAATAATAATATATCTCACTTCTTAATTACTCTAAACAAATATTATTATTAACTTATATTTTAGACTTATTCAGAAGTGAGATATTTATTTCCTATAGATTTATTTTCAAACAAGAAAAGAAAAGCAATACCAAAATTGCAATAAGAAGATCTCTCTATGTGAAAATAGAGATTTATGTTTTTCTTGGCCAATAGGAAAGTTCCTTGTCTGTGTGTCTCTCTAAACACATTCTTAAAACACACACCAATCGTGTTTCTTTTGTCTCTCTATATAATGCGGAAATTCGTAGCTCAAAAAGCCAAAAGCCTTTTATCAAACGCTAACGCTTCTCCTCATAATAAGCTTTCCTCTTCTTCAAGCTATTATTATTACACATCTAGACTAGCTCGATTATTCTCAACTGATTCTTCGATGGCTTCTAATCAGCCTACTCCTCCTGTTACCGTTGATTCACTTAACCCAAAGGTGGTTCCTTTTTTTTAAGCTTATTTTAGCTTTTTACTAACTTTTGTTTGTTTATTTATTTGTTTTAATAACTACTTTGTAGATTGATCTAACATGCATTTATTTATTAAAAACTTTAAAACATATAAGCTGTTTAAGTGGGTGTTTGTTTTGGCTTATATAGCCGCCTTATGGCTTATTTGGGTTTTGGGATTATGATTCATAAGCTTACTTTTTGTGGCTTGTTTTGAAACTTTTTAGGGGTTTTTTAAGTTGTTTATGACATAATAAACTTATATATAAGGTGAAAAGTTTCGAAATAAGCCACAAAAAGTGAGCTTATGAATCAAAAGCCCAAAACCCAAATAAGCCATAAGGTGGCTATATAAGCCGAAACAAAAACCCCCTTTACTTTATTTAATAAGTAAATAGATCTGACATGCATTTACCTGAGTGTTTGGATTTGATTATTTTATATATGATCATCTGCTTATTGTGTTTGGATTTAAGCTGTTTTGAGTGTTTGGATGAAGAAAAGTGTTTATGCGTATGTTGGAGTATAAAAAGCAGTTTGAGATCATATTAGTAATAAGCTGATTATAAGCAAAAGCTGTTAAGTAACCTGCTTATTTTTTGATAAGTTTTTTGTTGGATGAAGAAAAGTGCTTATTCGTCACTTGTTCTTATAAAAGTTTTTTACTTTTACTTTTTTTATTTTAATCAATAAGATGATGATGGATTTGATTATTTTATATATGATCTGCTGCTTATTGGCGTTTTTTAAAACAACGTATAAGCTGTTTGGATGAAGAAGAGAACTGTTGATAGTAATAATCTGTTTGAGGTTGCTTATAGTTAACTGATTTTATTGGTACATGTATATATTACAAGCTAAATAAGTAAGCCGAAGTGGTGTTTGTTTAAGCTTATTTGTGAGCTTATATGATTTCGGCTTGTATTTCACAATCCTTACTTTTCTGGCTTATTTTGAGAATTATGGGCTTATTATGATCTAACAAATGTATATAAGTCTCAAAATAAGCCTGAAAATTCAGGTTTATTGAATATTAGCTCAAGTCATATGAGCCGACAGATAAGCTTAAACAAACAACCCTTACTATAAGAACATGTTTTTATATAGTTATACAGACACCTGCTTACTCTAACGGATATGCCTGGTGAATTCATGAAAAAGCCCCCTAAATAAGTTGCTTATATAGCGCAACCTGTTAGGAATAATTATACGAAGATGGATCTATAAAGTTAAGATAAATGGGGCAAAAGGTAATGGATAATTATTATCTCTTCACAAGTTGTGATGATCTAAAATAAGATTCAAAAGCATCATTAAAGCAATTTATTTTTATATACAAAATACTTATTAAGTGTCAGTGTTTGATAATTTGTTATTATAATATAGTACGAGTGTTTTCGTAGTGATGACTGATTATAGCATTAGAAGTAGTAGCGGGTGATTCGTTTTAATTGTTTGGGCATGGTGAAGCTAATCTTGATTATTTGATTGTATAATTAGTTGACTTATTGTGATTATCTGATTTAAGCAACGAATAACTTATAAAGTGTCATCACGGGTGGTTGACCTTGTGTGAAATTTATTTATGAGGTGTTTGGGATAGTGTTTTGGCAGTCATTATCATATAATCGTGTTTTCAAGTCATGGATAAATTACTTTCTGGTGTTTATGGAATTGGATATACTCAAACTGATTCCGCTGATATAGTGTCAAACAATCAACTTTGAATACTCGGTTATGTATCAGTGTAAAAAAAAAACTGATTTTGATTATCTGTGTCTTTTACATGTGAATCATAAACGAGAACGTTCTCAAACAACATCTATCTGTTACAACCTGTTTTGTTACCACCCATTATTAGCTACAATGACCTTTATACTGATGGTTTCCCCTTTGTTGGCAGGTCTTGAAATGTGAGTATGCTGTACGTGGTGAAATCGTCTCATTGGCTCAGGTATTATTACAGTGAATCTCCTCTGTAATCTGTGTTTTTGCTGCATTGGATAATCACTTTCTAATGTTCCTACGTTTTTTCACTGCAGAATTTGCAACAAGATTTGAAAGCAAACCCGGGCACTCATCCTTTTGAGGAGGTATAGTTTTTCTTGCTGCTTTCTTTTTATTCTGTTAGAAAGTTCAGATTCTGTTTCAGTGCTGATATCCTTCAAATATTTGCAGATAATTTACTGTAACATTGGAAATCCACATTCTCTCGGTCAACAACCGATTACTTTCTTCAGAGAGGTTCTTGCATTATGCGATCATCCTGCCATATTGGACAAGAGTGAAACACAGGGTTTGTTTAGGTACTGATAAACTGGTGTCGATTATGTTCTATTTTTTCTTAAACTTTTATATGCATTCAAATAATATGACGTGTATCATTAAACTTAGTTCGTTACATGTCTCATATCTTACTGTGACTTTGGTGGTGAATTCTGACAGTGCTGATTCCATTAATCGAGCGTGGGAGATCCTTGATCAAATTCCTGGAAGAGCAACTGGTGCATACAGTCACAGTCAGGTAAAATTGCTCCCTGTTTGCAGCTTTAGCATATTGAATGTTGAATTTGGATTACATATGTTTTAAGCACATAATGCACTGCGATTTAAAGCTAATGACATGTGCTTTGTAATTGTCATCAGGGTGTCAAGGGATTACGTGATACAATTGCTGCTGGCATTGAAGAGCGTGATGGTTTTCCGGCTAATGCAGATGATATTTTCTTGACAGATGGTGCAAGTCCAGCGGTATAAATATCTCTTTTCCATGCTCTTATTGTTTTGCTAAATAGATTAGATTTTATAGTTAGTGGAACATATTGTATTATTTGCTGATTGTATTATCTTTGTATACCAGGTCCATATGATGATGCAGTTACTTATAAGGTCAGAGAGTGACGGAATCTTCTGCCCAATTCCTCAGTATCCTCTTTACTCCGCGTCTATCGCCCTTCACGGTGGCACTCTTGTATGTGCCTATGTTACTCGAAACTAAGCCCCTGTTGTTATACCTTCTTCACTTTGTTGTTACTCTATTTGGAATGCTAAACTATTGCCCAATAATGATTTTCAGGTCCCTTATTATCTTGATGAAGCAACAGGGTGGGGACTAGAGATTTCTGAGCTTAAAAAGCAGCTGGAAACCGCACGATCAAAGGGTATTACTGTCAGGGCTTTGGTTGTGATTAACCCAGGAAACCCAACTGGCCAGGTAAAAATCTTTTTGTCTCTAAGATCACCGATTAATGTATTCTCTCATTTTTCTGATAAATTGTTTTTCAAAATGTTTATCTAGGTTCTTGCTGAGGAGAACCAACGAGATATTGTTGAGTTCTGCAAGAAAGAAGGTTTGGTTCTTCTAGCAGATGAAGTATACCAACAAAACATCTATGTCCCAGAGAAGCAATTTCACTCTTTCAAGAAAGTGTCTCGTTCAATGGGATATGGTGACAAGGATATCCCCTTGGTTTCTTTTCAGTCCGTGTCTAAAGGTAGATTTCTGTAGACACAATGCTACATGGCAATGACACGTGTCGTCAGAAATTTTGAAGTTGACTAATAGTTACTGCTTTTCAGGGTATCATGGCGAGTGCGGGAAAAGAGGTGGTTACATGGAGGTCACTGGTTTTACTCCCGAGGTCAGGGAACAAATTTACAAGGTGTCATCTGTGAATCTGTGCTCAAATATTTCTGGTCAAATTCTTGCAAGTCTCGTCATGAGCCCTCCAAAGGTATCAGTTGCTTCATATATTACTATCTATTTGGTTTGGCGATATGATTATAAAGCTAATATGTAGCTATATGTAGGTTGGAGATGAATCATACGAATCCTACTTTGCTGAAAGAGATGGCATCTTACAATCACTAGCAAGGCGTGCAAAGGTCAGTTCAGATCAGCAAACTTGCAGATTAGTATTGTTTTATAATGACCAATTGTTAGGTTGAAGAGAATTGTTGATAATTTGTTCTTTACCATTGAACCAGACATTGGAAGATGGACTGAACAGCCTAGAGGGTATTACTTGCAACAAAGCGGAAGGTGCAATGTATCTTTTCCCACGCATTGAACTACCCAACAAAGCCATAAAAGCAGCAGAGGAAGCTAAAAAGGCACCAGATGCATTTTATGCTGCTCGTCTTTTGAATGCCACTGGTATCGTTGTGGTTCCTGGTTCTGGTTTTGGCCAGGTAAGATATCTTTAGTGGTATTGTGTTTGATTTATTACTTTCTTATACGCCTCGTTTTAGTCTTTGTACATTTTTGTCTCCAAAAGATTTGTTTTTTGTAGTTTTGTAAAATATTTTCTTAACATCTTTTAAGTAAAATTAAATATGATATAATTTGAAATTTTTATATAACTGTAGAAACCATCATTTTCAATTGCGGGTTTTAAGGTTTTTTCGTTTTAATAACGACTCGAACAGAATTTTTATTGACTGATGGGACAAAAAAAGAAAAGGGAAAGTAATTGGCTAGACGCCTAAACTTGTACAAATGAAAAAATAGTGATGGTACTTGGTGTATTGTGCAAAAGAAAATTTATATGATCCCATTTAGGTTGAACTGGTGGTGTTTACAAGTGGTTAAGTTATTTTTTATTACATCTGTTGGTCAAGTGATATAACATTATTGGTTTGTCTGCAACAGGTGCCTGGAACATGGCATTTTAGGTGCACAATTTTACCACAAGAGGAAAAGATTCCGGCTATAGTTTCACAGTTGACTGAATTCCACAAGAAGTTCATGGATGAGTTCCGTGATTAAGCGGCTCCTCAGAGTTTGTTATTGCTTCCTTTTGTTATGAGTCGTTATTTTTCTAGTGACAAACAGGCCTAGGTGATATTTTAAATAAAAGGTCAAACAACATTTACAGCTTTGCCAAACATTTCTTAGCTGAGTGCGGAAAATTGTAAAATGGATGTGTTCCTATGCTTTTGTTAAGGTTTTGGGGTTTTGCCTAATCAGAATATATCTTAGCAACTATTAAAAGAATTTTGGAATCTATCTTGGTACTTAAAAATGTTATCTTTCTTAGATGTTCAACTTATTTAATTCTGGTAATTTAGTGTAATTTCAGTTTTCAGTTAGCCTTGTACCACTGTACAAAACCGGACCATATCACATTGTACCAAAACATTTTCTATCCGAGAATGTGTACTGAAAACCCCTTCACCTACCGCTTTTGAACCAGTTTGAAATTGGACCTTAGAGGTACCAGAAGTTTAAAAAAAAATGAGTACTCAGGTCTACAGTACCCCGCTCATCTCCCAATTCAGCATAAACTGCCCTTGGTTTTTCATCAAACCACTTTTAACTTGACTAAAAAAAAACGTTTTTAACCGGACATTTTAGTACCGCACCAGTCACACATCTAATCATACAGTACAAGAAAACCAAAATTTTCCCCTATAATCATTACTGCGTACCTTAACGTGTATGCAATATGCCTGGTACATGTCGGTATTGTTTATTGGTGTCAAGGTTTCACTTGAGCGATGCTACATCTGCACATTTCATTTCACAATGTGTGAATATGCATTGCTCGTTTTACTTTGCGTTGCACACAAATCCGAGTTTTTCTGCTGTGACCAGTCCTAAAGATTCATAGCGATGTTCACTATAATTGGTACCGAGTATCCATCATCGCATCACCACGGTTCGGTACAGTTTCAAAGTTTGGTTTTGAATTTTAGCACTCAATTCTTTTTGGGTGAGAATAATTGATCTGGTTGTACAAACACACCAGACATAAAAAGCTGGGGCCAATAACTGATTTACCTTTTTCTAAAATAGTGATTGTGAGCAAAAGCAATCTTTTCATCAGACAAAAGATATGCCGTGCAAGTTAAATGTAAAACAGAGAAAGCAACATATCACACATAAAATTAACCTTTTTGACATTGATTCTCAAAGGAATTTTTTGTCACATACAAAGGAATATGTTAATGCCTTTTTGTAACCAGAATATTTGTCTTGGTCAAGTACACGAAAAATGTGGACAAGCCAGTTGATCTAGTGATTCTAGTCTACTTCAATTATTAACCAAGCAACCGCAAGAGCGGCGGTGGCTAGGGAAATGGACACTCGGGGGACGCTTCATCGTCTTGTTTGATTTCGCAACCATTGCAGAATGCTCGACCTTAGCTGCGTTCCTCAACTCTTCTGCTTTTCTTTGAACAAGTGTCATCTTTTTCATGAACTTTTCCTCGTATCTTGATCGCATTTTCTGAATCTTCATCTCTAGCTTTCTTGATTCAGCTTCTGCTTTCGCTTCTTGGAGGTTCACCCAAGCTTTGATTCTCGCTTCCTCTATTTGATACCTGCAGGAAAACGCAGAATGTCACCAATTTTTTTTCGACAACCCAGGTCTAAATCCATCTAGTTGTCTATTTCTACATAAAATTTAGAAGAAAAAACATGTAACAGACTTCTCTTCCCAAAGATACCTGATACACGGTTCGGACTTCTCTTCCCATGCAGAAGGTCGAGGTCCCGAAATGCCTAGTACAGATTCATTGTTCATCTCAAACTCTCTAAGGCTTTTCGATAGTTCCTCGTCTTCCTCATCCCTAGAGCTCCATTTTGAGGTAATCGTGTCAAAGGGGGTCCATGGTTGTAGCTTCGCTAAATGGCACTCTTGTAAGCTTTGATCCATCAATCCTAATGGGACTAACCGACCTTCAGGTGTGTTATGTCGTGGCGGAGACAAACTTTTCATTGGCGTTGGGCAACGCGAGGTCGTGGAGCTTCCAGTTGGGGTCATTTCTGTCCCTGTGTCTTTGCTTTTGGCCTCATGAACCACTTCCATGGTTGCATATGTCGGGTTTCTGAAGACGAATTCTTTGTTTGTTGGATCCGAGCATTTGAACTTCGAAAAAACTGGCTTTTCCTCGTTTGTAAACTTATCTGCTCCATACCAAACAAAAAAGTTTAAAATTACTACCACTAACTTGTCAATTCTATTACCATTTTTGTAAGCTGATCTTCAACAGATTTGGCAAAATATATGACATATCATCTGGCATGGCTAAGTTTTTAAATTTTTTCAAACTTGACATGTATCATGTATGAAACTAGTACAGTATGTTTTAACTTTATGGATTATAATTTCCCTTTTTTTTTACTTCATATATCTTGGTTAAAAGATCAAAAACACATACAAACATTTAAGAACTCAGCTAACAAAGAAGGGACCACAAAAAAACATCATCAAACACATTAAAGACACACAATAACCAAGAACACACAACAACAACATGCTAAAACACTAAAAAACACACATAAACACCAAAAATGTGCACCAAATGCTTCTCAAATGCCAAGAAATTTGAACACCATTTTGTAAAATTTTGCTAATGTAGTAAAAAACAAATATAATGAAATAAAGGGAGCATACCTTTTAGAACCAAATCAGATGACTCTGAGGTGCAATGTTGTTGGTCTAAAGATGCAACTTTTGATCCATGAAACATAAAACCATCTTGTTTTCTGGTCACAATATCTTGAGACTTTACAACACCATGAGCAGGTGAATCATGACCATTTATGACCCATTTTTCAGCATCTTCCCATTTTGAAGGTATGCTCTTTCTTGATCCTATACTAAAACTGAAACCAGGTCGACCCATATTCTTCACTCCTACTCCCTGCATATAATAGTACAAAATATCAAAACTATACAGTTACAAAAGTTCTTAGACATTAAAAAACAGCTTATTTAGCATTATGGGAATTGAGTTATCAAGTTGACTTTATGGTCTTAACTTCATATAGACCATAAGCTGAAAAAAGTGGGCTTATGACTTTTTTTTCCAATCTACATATAAGCCCATAAGTACCTAAATAAGCTAACTGAAAGCTGCTAAGGGAGCTCATATGAAGATCACTCAAACATTAACTAAGCATTTATAAACTAGTAAAAATAAGGAATGATAAAGAAAGTTTTAAATGCTGAGAGTTAAAAAATGTACCCCATGAGAATGTATTAAAGAGCTTTTGACATCCATTGGAGTTAAAGAGAATATACTTGAAGAGTTTGGTGTTTTTTGTTATGAGTTGAAAGGAGGGTGGAAAAGGAATACTGTAAAAAAAGAAGAATCTTGTGCTTGTGATATTAAGTTGAAACAAGAGGGTGAAAAAGGTGACATAATATGTTGTTCAACAGAGGTAAAAAAACAGTACAAGCTTAGGTAGGAAAGATGTGCAAATGGCAGGAGCCTATCATAGACAATGGTCCAGATTCTAATAAACCTACTGCTCATGATCATGATCAAAAATATTTATAAAAATTAAAAGTTTTACTAACAAATACTTGAATTACATGACAGCTTTAAAATAGCGAGTCGGAGCTCGTTAGAGCATTAGGTATGGTAATATACCACCCTCGCCAAGTCTACTTGGCTTTCGCCTTGCTCGCCAAAGCAAGCTACCACACCGCAAACCTTCACCATTCACTTCCCTCGCCGTATAATTGGCGAGGTAAAAGACAAAAAAATAAAAAATCTTTAACTCATTTACAACCGTTGTGAACGTTTTTTTTTTAATAATGGAAAAGTAAATAAAATTGATAGTGGTGGGGCTTAAATGAAAAGAGAGTGTTAGTTGTGATAACATGAGTTTTTTGTTTAAAATGAGAGTGTCAGATGATGTGCCATCTCATAGTGCCCAAATGAAGAGCGTTTTGCTCTTCACGACACCTAATACTCTTACAAGTCTTATATACTGAGTTCGAGTTCAGCTAACCAGAACTCGAATTCGACTTACTTATATGAAGTGTTGAAGGAAATAAAGCTCGGAAGGTCGTTACTATGCTCAAGCTCGTTTGGTTTTCTAACTATATATGCATATATATTTGTAGGTGCTCATGAGCCTTATCGATCTTAATATATAAAGTTCGAGCTCAAGCTCGTTTAATAACTCAATTAAGTACCATGAAGCGGGTTCTGAAAATCTGTTTTTTTGGTCAAGCTAAACTATAAACTTAATTTAATTTGCACTAGGTTGCTAGTGCTAGGCTTCATGAGCTTTGCGAGGAACTTTGTGAAATCAGAGGTTTACCTGTCACTCTGCTGGATCATTAAAAATGGCTCGTGTGGCATTTCATTGATACGACAAAAAAAATTGTGTATCAGAATGCAAGAGAACTCGTGTTAGTTGTATGCCTGTCAAGATTATGGACAAAACTCGCAATTTGGTATTTGTCAGCCTACTTGGAGCTCATTACATTAATATGTTAACAACCAAATATTTATTGATAGCGTCAAAAAGTATCAAACAATTCATTGTCTGTCTTTTTTTCTTCTTTTTTTTTTATCGTTTAACATCTATTTTTTAACAAGTTTATATTTCGTAATTTTCTATCAGTTTAATATTTTTAACTTATTAAATTATATATTTTTTGATTTCACGTTTTCTATTTCATAGTTTAAAAATATAAACAAGAATATAAAAGTAAAAATATATATAAAAACGATGAACATAAATGACCTTTTTGTGAATTTTTTGTGATGTAACCCATCTGGAATATTTTATTTTAATTACTTCTTCACGAATCAAACGCCTATAAATCACAGTCGACAAAATGACACGAATCAAACGCCTATAAATCATATAATATAAATGCAAAAGTCCGTTGGAATAGTAGGTGGGTCGAATCCGTGTCTGGGCCGTTTAGACAATCTTTTCCACAAGCGGATACAAGAACAACACACGTTAGCTCGCCTCGGGTTTGAGGCCCGAGACTAACTCCGGTGTGAGAGTAAGATATTGGTTGAGCCGGATGGCCAAAGATATGTGTGTAATAAATGTGAGTGTGATAATGTCTGAATTGTATTAAATGCTCTGGGGTATTTATAGTGCCTAAAACACTGTACGTGGTCTAACTTACTGTAGCGTCTTGAGGACAGCTGATGTGGCATGCCTTTAAACCGATGGTAAGTAAGAGATTTTTGGATAATACGATGTTTCGTCCATTCCCGGTATAATATTGTTGCTTTTGATGATTCTCTCTTATTCTGTGCATTTGACAAGTGAATCGGGTGTCATTTTCAAGGCTACCTAATGTTCCATGCATTCTAATGGTTTGTATATATATATATATATATATGACTGAGCGGTCATGTTGGAAAATGTTTTGCAAAATATGGTTTTTGCAATAATTTGGACATAATTTATATATGTATATGTTATATATATTCGTAGTACTTAGTAGCTTTGCGTTCTCCTCGAAGAGAGCTTCACAACGAGCTAAAGTATATCCAATATGAAGTTAATATGAATGAGATATCGTGTCTCAAAGTGAGTCACGTGAAACACAATATTTGGAAAATATTTTGTCCCACATCGCTTGAAACATAAAGTGAATACATGTTTATAAGGAAATCCTAATTTCTACCCAACAATATTCATTTGTGGGTTTTTACTCCCACGCCTACGCGCGCGCAGGGGGTGCAGAAAGTGAGATTTCTAGGTCAAAATCAGGTTCGAAGCGATTGAACTTGCGCGCGACCTGTGGACATGAATGCAGCTCCGAAAACTGGCTTGGGTCCGGGCAGATTTCAGTATCTTTTTTGCTGCGAATTCGATTTGTTTTTCCATAAAATTATGTACATCTATTTTAGGAATAGATACAGAAGTTATTCACATAATATTTTTTTTGGTTAAAAAGACAAGAAATATGTTTTAGTTATAACAGATTTTCCTGACTTTGGTATATATTCTTCTTTGAGAACAAGTCAAGTTTTCAGTATAAATATAACCTCTTCTCATTCAGTTAAAGACATAAAAAAACGCAGTTTTTCCTACTCCATTACCAGACGATTTTTTCCGGTAGTTATCGATCAGAAACGCAGAAGGCTTCCGTGATCTTTCAGGCAAGTTTGTCTAGTCCTGCTGTACAACAGCTTTGGATGTTGTACCATGGGAAACAGACGGCGAATCTGTTTTAAGGGAAGCGTGTTAAACACGTGCATCGTCTCTAGATTCTTACAAATTCTGTTTAACAGAATTTAAACTTTTATTAAATCGGATTAATAATTTTATCAGATTTATTTATAAACTGTTTCTGCCGAAACCAGGATTGAGTTTCACTTGAAATCAGTTTTAATTTTCAGATTTTAATTAACAGTTAACGTTTTTTAGCAGTTGTTCTAATCATTTTATTGAAACCAAGATTGTGTTTCTGTTAAACTGATACGTTTGATAATTGCATCTGATTCATTGAGACCAAGATTGAGTTTCTTTGAAGCAGATCCACTATAAGTATATAGAGATCACGATTGAATTTCTTATATACAGATTTATAACAGTTGTCTAACTGTTTGTGTTTTGATCTTGTTTGATTTTTCAGAATGTCTACCAGCACTCCTGAAACTCCTGCAACTACTACTGTGAATGTAACTGGTGCGCCAGTTACCCACACAGTTGCTAATCATGCTGAAAAGCTGATACAAGCGATTTTCTAGCGTGAAAAGTTCGTTTTCTCGGAATCCTCTCGAATTGATCTCGGTTTAAAGTGGAATGATTTGTTCTTGGTGACAAAAAGTGGTTTTGGTTTTCTATTTTACTAAAACAGGGGAGAGAGTAAAGTAATAAAGATTTACACTTAAAACAATTAAAAAGTAAAACTTGAATAAGAAATCAAATCAAAACAGTACTGGAAAAATACCCTTACTGAAAAATATCCCACTCGGAAAAATAGTCCTATGCGGAATGATGCTCAATTCGGAATGTGGAGATCTATGCGGAAAAACTGATCTTATGCGGAATAGATTCACTATTCGGAAAAATACCCTTATGCGGAAAAAGGCCCTATTCGGAAAAATGAATTCTTATTCGGAAAAACATGTGCTATGCGGAAAAACTGCTCTATGCGGAAAAATTGTACTATTCGGAAAAAGGTTCTATGCGGAAAAATAAATCTCTATTCGGAAAAACAGCTTATGCGGAAAAATCTGACTCTATTCGGAAAATATGTCCTGTTCGGAATATATAAGATATTCCGAGTAAGAGAAAAATAAACAGCCCTATTCGGAATGTCCAAAATTCCGAATAAGGGAAATAGAGAATTGTCAATTCGGAATATTCCTGGGTTGAAGAACAGTAGCAGTATCGCAAGAAGAGAAGACACGGTTTAAATCCAAAATCAAGATGAATACGCAAAAAGGTTTTACCAAACTAACCAATAATCATTTAAATACCATAAGTAACAAATCCCACCAATAAAAACACTAAATCAACAACTTTTTAAGATCAAACTTGAATCAAATAAAAACTTAAGAACTTGCAATAAAAAGATGATGAAGAATAAGATGAATAAAAAGATTGGATTGAAAGATTAATGTAAAGGTAAACAAGAGTAATGATTGAAACTTACAAGATTGAAGGAAAAATTAAAAATCACCAAACACCCTAATGGTGTTGGTGATGAAACGAACCAAAGAAACTGGGAAAAAAGAAAAAAATGAAAAGCTAGCTCCCTAAAATGTGAAGGAATAAACTATATATAGTCCTAGTGGTTGGTTGGTGAGTGGGTTTTCTCCATCTCTTCTTGTCTTCTCGTCTTTTCAGAAAAGTTGACGTTTTCGATTCTGATTCAGGATTTGTCGTCGATTAAATTCAACTCGTCTTTTAATTTCTTCGTTAAATAGACTTGAGTTTCTTCGACATATGTAAATCTTCCATCTTTGGTCCTTTTCTTCGATAAATCTTCAAACAGGCCCATTGACTTCAAATCTTTTGCATCTCTTGGACAATAGACTTCGTCTTTAGTCTTTTTCCTTGATAAAACCCGTGCAATCCCATGTTTTCTTTAATATTCATCCGGTTAGCTCTTAAAACACAATAAACACAAAAACCACGCATAATTCCAAACAAATGATATTAAATACGTGTTTTGGTCTTGTTTTAGCCAGAATTAAGTGGTAGAAGGATGGGTGTTTACACACCTATCAAATCCCCTACACTTAACCATTGCCATGCCCTCATGCAATGCTTAGTGATAAAGCAATTTTACACTTTTCTCATAATTAATCAACCTTGGCCTTACTAAATGAAAATTAAAATACTAAGAGAAATTAAAATTTTAAAATAAATAAAAGGATGGAAATAACTTGCAAAGAAATCAAAGACTTACATTAGGGCTTTGGTGCTACGAAGATTTATCACCCTCAAGTTTCACGTTCCCCAAACTAAGCTTAAAAACGAGATCATTGTTATTATAAGTTAGCAATTCAAACACTTACACACATGGCTTAATTAAATGCTTAAACTCCCTTATTCCTAGGTGTATCTCTTATATTTTATTTTTGGTCTTAGAATGATCATGAAGATGCATTTTTGAGACTTATTTCGATAGTTTATTTAGGCTGAAAGCAAAGTGGGACGATTTGATCAATAGTTAGCTAAAGGACAAAATCTCTTAAAACTGCTTCTCGGGATATCAAAAAGTTCATATCTTGGCATAACTCGGTTCACGATTTGAGACCTTTCTCGGGCCGATATTTGGCATGTACTTCATACTTCATATCTTCGAGAGACGTTCTTGAGATAATGGTCTTCTCATTGTAATAGAGTTTCTTCACTTGGAGACTTTTGAGGGGTACTCCAACTTTATAGACCACGACTTCATGATTATTTCTTCAATCTCTAATTGGGATTTTGAGATACAACGATCCGCCTCCTTTTCGGACTTGGATCTATTTATCCTCATACCTTGTCAGGGTCTTTTCGGATAGACTTCTCCAGGATCTTTATGGGAGTTGATTGCTTTTCGTCGTGAGTCTTGATCCTTCATATTGATTTTGGGAATAATGCTTTTCACATCACCTTGGATCTTTAGCAATAAAATGGAATCCTCATGCCTTGTTAGGGCCTTTTCGGACTCGCCAATCTTCGCGCCCCGCTTCATAAGTTATGCCTTGGCTATGAACTCTTATCATTACCGAGCAACTTTTAAACGATCTTGGGCTAGAAGCTAAGTAACTTTTCAAATCGTACGACCTTACTTATTGCAGATAAATTATTAGCAAGTGATGGGAGAATAGGCAAACAATTACACCAAGTGAGCTTGTGCAAGAATACCGACTTATAATTGACTCTATCATTTCTCGTCCTCCACAATTTAAAATCTCAAGTAATGAGACTCGTGGATGCTTAGCCTAATAAACCAATTAAGGTCTACATGGTTAAGGATACTAGCTAGAATAAACTTAGACAAATCTATTCGGGTTGAGTCAAAATAAACGCAACGGGCCTAATATGTCAAAGATTTCAAAACTAGCTACACCACTTATTAATAATTTTGACTTTATTGCGGGATATATACATACGAAAGCAACGATAAAAATTTAAAAATTACAACTAAATGGCCAAAGTTAATAAAAAAAAATTTGAAAAATGTTGAAAAATATGATTTTCCGGTTAATTGAAGGCATTTTCATGGAAAAGTCCACTTAAAACTTCGATAGAAGTCCCCCCTACACTTAAGATAAACATTGTCCTCAATGTTTAAGCATTTGGGAAAAGTTTCCCCTACACTTATGACATTGTGCACGTTGGTTAACTCAAGTTAAGGAAGAGACGACTAAAGTGATCAATTTCAAATGTGAGTATGAAGAAAATTGAATCACGATAGTTGAGATATAGAACCGGATTTCGGATAACACGGGAGCACGGTTCTTCAAAGATTCCAAGAGTGCAGTTATCCCTGTAATCACATCACCACACAAACACAAACGACCAAAATAGGTCCTCCCCTACACTTAGGGGGTTAAAGGGATAGATACTCGGGCTGCCTCCCGAGGAGCGCTTGTTTTTGATAACCGAGTCACGAGCCTGACTCGACCCAAAATTAGTTCATGGGGAACGTGGTGAGGGATGGAATCACCTCCTGAGAGGTGTCCTCACCAAAGTACAACTTCACTCGTTGGCCATTCACCTTAAAATTAGGTCCATTAGGTTGAGCGAGCTCGAGAGTACCATATGGAAAAATTTGGGCAATGGTGAATGGGCCGGACCAACGAGATTTGAGCTTTCCCGAGAAGATTTTCAACCGAGAGTTAAAAAGTAAGACTTTGTCTCCAACATGGAACTCTCGGTTTTTGATCTTGGAGTCGTGAATGAGCTTAGTTCTTTCCTTATAGATTAAAGAATTTTCATAAGCCTCATTACGGAGTTCATTGAGCTCATTGAGTTGGATCTTACGTAGGTCACCGGCTTTGTTAATATCAAAATTAGCCCACTTCAATGCCCAATAAGCCTTGTGCTCCAACTCAATGGGGAGGTGGCACGCTTTCCCGTACACAAGACGATAAGGCGTACAGCCGATCGGGGTCTTGTAAGCAGTACGGAAAGCCCACAAAGCATCATCAAGTTTATCAGCCCATGAGGCACGATGCTCTCCCACGGTTCTTTCAAGAATTCGCTTTAGTCCTCGGTTGGATATTTCAGCCTGGCCATTAGTTTGTGGGTGGTAGGATGTAGAAAGACGATGATTTACACCGTACTTAGCCATGACTCTTGCGAATTGGTCATTGCAAAAATGAGTCCCACGATCACTAATAATGGCACGAGGCACACCGAATCTAGCGAAAAGAGCTTTCAAAAAGTTACAAACCACCCTTGCGTCATTAGTGGGTAAAGCTTTGGCTTCAACCCACTTTGAAACGTAGTCAACGGCTACAAGGATGTATTTGTTTCCTTTAGAGGAAGGGAATGGCCCCATAAAGTCGATACCCCAAACATCAAAGATTTCACACTCTTGAATGAAATTTTGAGGCATCTCGTCTTTATGTGTGATCGTGCCTTGTTTTTGGCAAGCATCACATCGTTTAACCATCTCATGAGCATCACGGTAGATGGTGGGCCAATAAAGTCCCGAATCAAACACTTTTTTGGCGGTGTAGTTGGGACCAAAGTGACCACCGGTGGGTCCTTTGTGGCAAGCATCAAGTATTTCCGAAGCTGCCGGTCCATCAACACATCGACGGATAATCAGGTCGGCATATTGTTTGAATAGGTAAGGGTCGTCCCAAAAGTAAGTCTTAATGTCTGTGAAGAACTTTTTCTTTTGTTGAGATGTCAACCCTTCCTTGAGAATTCCACCCGCCAAGTAGTTTGCAAAGTCCGCAAACCACGGGGTTTCATTCGACTTCGAGTTTATAGACATTAAGGTCTCCAAGGGAAAAGAATCATTGATTTCTTTGTTCGGATGATCTCCTTGGTAAGGATCCTCAAGTCTGCTAAGATGGTCCGCAGCTAGGTTTTCTGCTCCTTTTTTATCGCGAATTTCGATTTTAAATTCCTGAAGCAGCAAAACCCAGCGAAGAAGTCTTGGTTTGGAATCTTGCTTTGTCAATAAGTACTTCAGCGCGGAATGATCGGTATACACGATGGTGGTGGAAAGGACAAGATAGGGGCGGAATTTTTCAAAAGCATAGACAACAGCTAAAAGCTCTTTTTCGGTTGTCGTATAATGCAATTGTGCCCCCGTCATTGTCTTGCTAGCGTAATGGATCGGTTGGAAGTGTTTGTTCACTCTTTGTCCAAGAACCGCTCCAATAGCAAATTCACTAGCATCGCACATCAACTCAAAGGGCAGCTCCCAATTAGGGGTAACCAAGACGGGTGCCTTAGTTAGCTTATCCTTAAGCGAGTTGAAGGCTTCAAGGCACTCTTTGGAAAAGATAAAAGGAGTATCTTTTTCCAAGAGGTGGGTCATCGGGCGAGCAATTTGAGAAAAATCTTTGATGAATCTACGGTAGAAGCCCGCATGACCCAGAAAACTTCTCACATCCTTCACGGTTGAAGGTGGAGGCAACTTGGCGATAACATCGACTTTAGCACGGTCTACTTCAAGACCGGCTTTGGAAATTTTATGTCCCAGCACGATGCCTTCTTTTACCATAAAATGGCATTTTTCCCAATTCAGAACAAGGCGAGTGTCTTCGCACCGCTTAAGCATACGTTCCAAATTGGCAAGGCAAGAAGAGAAGGAATCCCCGAAGACCGAGAAATCATCCATGAAGACTTCCATGGTTTGTTCAACCATGTCATGGAAGATAGCTAACATGCACCTTTGGAAAGTCTCGGGCGCATTACATAGGCCAAAAGGCATTCTTTTGTAAGCAAATGTGCCATAGGGAAAAGTGAATGTAGTCTTCTCTTGATCTTGGGGATCGATGGGTATTTGAAAATATCCCTGTTAGGACCATTGTAATAGTTATATGTAATAGGTAGACTAGGAGGTATGTAGTTCCTCCTGGTCCTAGTCGTAGTAGGAGCAAGTCCAGCTCCTGGTCCTAGTCGAAGTCAAACTTTATTATTTACTTAATATTCTGTTAGGATATGCATGAGATATGTTAGAAAAGGATATGCATATCAGTTTTACACGTTTTTCATTAATGATGTATTAGGGTTTCCTTGTAGTATAAAAGGAACCTTAGGCAGAAGGGTTAGACACACCTTCACAAAACGTAGTTCTAGTCTTTATCAATATTAGAAATCCTTAGAAAGGATCAAGTCTTTATAGTTATTCTGTTTCTCTTGTTTATATTTATATTCTACATTCATATTGTGTATAGAGTCTCTTTGTGATTTGACTTGTGATTACAGAAGTCATTCACCGGTCCTGACAGGCTGCAAGATCTACATCTAGTAGACCCAACAAGTGGTATCAGAGACTGGGAGGGTCTCTATACAAGCAGAATCAAGTTCTCTTATTACTAACAATCTGTTTATCATGTCTGCCTCAACTTCTACTCAAACAGGAGAAGAAGGCACTCCTAAAATTGTGCAACCTCAGCAGATCCTGGCTACGGTTTCCAACACGAATGGAAAATTCCCTCTTCTGAAGAAAGGTGAATATGATAACTGGGCAATGAAGATGGAATGGTGGATCACCAACACTGATCAAGATCTTTGGAAGATCATTCTGAATGGAAACAGCAGAAAGCTTACTGGACGAGACAAGAATGGTAATATTACTCTTCTTGACCCTAAAACTCATGAGAAAATTATCGCTATTCAGAAGGAGG
Organism: Glebionis coronaria; assembly: GCA_025667525.1. NCBI lineage: Eukaryota > Viridiplantae > Streptophyta > Magnoliopsida > Asterales > Asteraceae > Glebionis > Glebionis coronaria. Next base: position 535,884,703 of record CM046882.1, read on the forward strand.
TAAAAGCAAAAACAATTTTGCTTCAATCTCTTCCTGAAGATCACATGGGTGACTTCTACCATTTGGATGATGCCAGAGAGATCTGGAATGGCATAAAAGCAAGGTTTGGCGGAAATGAGGAATCAAAGAAAATGCGAAGGTCCATGCTGAGAGATGAATTCACAGAGTTCAAAATCTCAGAAACTGAAGGTCTGAATCAAGGGTATGATAGGTTCCAGAAGATATTGAGCCAGTTGAATCAACTTAGGTCCAAGCCTGATGATGGTGATGTGAATGCAAGGTTTCTTAAAGCCTTACCCTACTCTTGGAACCAGGTGGTAATCTCTCTTAAAGCCAAAGGTGGGCTTGATTATCTCAGTTTTGATGATTTGTTTCATAGGCTCAGAACCTTCGAACCTCATGTGAGAGGATATCCTAGTGACTCTTTTCCCACCCCTGCTAATTCAGCCTTTGTGAGCTCTATGGCATCTAGTCCCATGTCATATGCAAGTAGCCCGAGCAATACTGTTTCTCCCCAGCATACTATTCAGCATACTGGTGCCATGTCATATGCTTCTAGTCCCATGTCTTCTGCTCCTGATCCTGCTGCCAAGTCTGGGAGTATGGTAGAAGCTGTTCTCCATTCTTTTGTGGCTGATGTTACTGCTGAACAACAACTTGCTTTTGATGACTTCAAACAGATCGATAAGCTTGATCTGGATGAGATAGATCTTAAATGGCAGATGGTCATGCTTACTCTTAGGGTTCACAAATTTGAGAAGAAAGCAGGAAGGAAGTTTAATTACAACCCTCGGGAGCCAGCAAGATTCGATAGAAGCAAGGTACGTTGCTATAACTGCCAGCAACAGGGTCACTTTGCAAGAGAGTGCCCTAGCAAGAATGATCAGGAGAAGAGCAGGTACTCCGCTTTCAAGGTTCAGGAGGTTAAAGATGACAAGAAGGCATTGGTATCTGTTGACTCCATGGTCAACTGGAATGACCATCAGGCTTCTACTCTGGAATCAGCGGAATCCACGACTGATGTGTTGGCAATGATTGCTGGAAATCTCTCTGATGCAGAAGAAGCAGAAGAGTTTGCTCTTATGGGCATCTCACCTCAGGTACAACATTGTCCCCTTGGTTGTCATGATAAATACACAGAACTGTTGTCCCAATTTAATGAAGTAAATGATCAAAATGATAAGTATTATTTAGAGGTGCAAGCCTATAAAGCTTCATTAAACACATTGGAACAACAAAAGAAGTGGTTACAAGATACACAACGTGCGTATGAGGATAAAATCAGGATACTAAGCATTGATTTAGAAAACACTACAAATATGCTTAAATATACAGAATCTGAAAGAGATGCTCGTATCAAAGAAAAAGAGGAGATGCAAGCTAAATTAGATGCTACAATGTTAAGATTTGACAAATGGCAAAAGGCACCTAAAAATCTTTCAAAATTAATTGATAGTAGCATGTCTGGCAGAACTAAAAGAGGCTTAGGATTTGAAAAATATATTGATTCTGAAGATGTATTTGATTTATCTTTCTCAAGCGTCTTTGATGCCGACAAAGAGGATGAGGGCAAACCTAGTTACAATAGGTTTAAACCAGCAGCAGAAATGCATGCTGTCCCTCCTCCTCTTACTGGAACTTTCATGCCCACCTCATGGCATAATGACTCGGATGGATCACAGATGCTTGAGTCCCCAACAAGTTCTACTAATACTTACGACTTTGTCTCATGTACTTTCAGTGACAAAGCCGGTGACTCTGCATCTAATGGTTCAAGTGAAGAGTCAAGACCTACGAGTTCCAAGTCGAATGAACATGCTGCTACTGGTGCTAGGAAGTGTGAAGAAAAAGTTACTGTCAAGTCAAGTGTGTCTGGTCCTTGTTTATTGAGTCCTAGGAAGAATGTTTTTCCTAGAAATCTGTGTAATAAAGTAGGCAGTATGAAACAGTCTCATTCTAATAAAAGGTCTTTCAAAACATGTTTTGTTTGTGGCAGTCCCTTTCATTTAATTAAAGATTGTGATTATTATGACACACATGCATATGTTAATCACGCTTTAGTTGCTCCTGGTTCACCAGGAGCTGCTCAATATGCCTCTAGAAGACTTAATCCTAGTGCTCCAATGTTTCATACTTCTAGAGTATCCTCTCCTTTCATGTCTGATCACTGGAGAGAAAATGGATTTCAAACAACTAGTAATTATTTTCCAAATTATAATCCAAACTATGCGCATCATTTTGACCACACGTATTTTGGTTTGGGAAATTTGGGAACTGCTGTTAAGCCCTCAGCAGGTTGTTCCTGGTCAAATAATAATACCCATATGATGAATAGGCAACCAAGGAACAATGGTGGATCTCATCAATCTTCTTGGCATTCTTCTAATGATCCACAAGGCAGGCTCAAACCTGAAAAGGTTTGGGTCCCCTTAAGACACTAACTTTTGTATTGTTATTATCTTGTTGTTGTAGGTTACTCCATACCAGGATCCTAGTCTAGGCATTGTTGATAGCGGTTGCTCTAGGAGCATGACTGGTAATAAAAGTCTTCTCTCTAACTTTGTACCATTTTATGGGGGCAAGGTCTATTTTGGTGGAGGTGAAGGCAGAATCACTGGCAAAGGAACGATAAAGACTCCAAATCTAAATTTTGAGCAGGTCTACTATGTGGAAGCACTTCAACACTTCAACTTGATATCGGTCTCTCAGATTTGTGACAAGAAGCAGTTTTTACTCTTCACCGATACGGATGCACTTGTGCTCTCCAAAGATTTTAAGCTTCCGGATGTCTCACAAGTTTTACTCAGAATCCCTATAAGACACAATCTATATAGCATCAAGTTGAATGAAGTCAACCCTACTGGTCAACTAGCATGTCTGGTTGCAAAAGCCTCGGAAGATGAAGCCACAAAATGGCACCGAAGGATGGGACATGTGAACTTCAAGACCATTCACAAGCTTGCCAATTTGAATCTGGTCTCTGGTTTACCTCCCAAGACGTTTAGAAATGACATAAATTGTGTTGCTTGCAGCAAAGGCAAACAACACAAAGCATCCTTCAAGGCCATTACTGCTTTAAGTCTCATTACTGAACCATTGCAGCTTCTACACATGGACTTATTTGGTCCTACTTCCATCAGAAGCATAGACCACAAGCAATTCTGTTTGGTGGTGACTGATGGTTATAGCAGGTTTGCGTGGGTGTTTTTCATGGTTGCCAAAAGTGAGACCTACTCAATTCTTCGAGATTTTCTTACCTTGATAGAGAATCAGTTGTCCAAGAAAGTTAAAGGTATTCGATGCGACAATGGAACCGAGTTTAAAAATAGAGACCTCATCGCACTTTGCAATGCTAAGGGCATCAAAAGAGATTATAGTGCTGCTAGGACTCCTCAACAGAATGGTGTGGCAGAAAGAAAGAACCGGACACTAATAGAAGCAGCAAGAACTATGCTTGCCGATTCCAAGCTTCCGACCATGTTCTGGACAGAAGCTGTTAATACTGCAAGTTATGTTTTGAATAGGGTGTCTATTACAAATCCACACAAGAAAACACCTTATGAGCTGCTCACGGGCAAAGTTCCAAATATTGCTCATTTGAAGCCTTTTGGGTGTCCAGTCACCATTCTAAATACTAGTGACTATTTGGGGAAGTTTGATGGCAAGGCTGATGAAGGATATATTGTAGGATATTCAGCTCATTCTCGGGCGTATCGTGTCTACAATCTTCAAGCCAAACGGATAATTGAAACTATTAATCTCAGGTATTTTGAGGAGAAGACAAACATACAAGGAACAGGTCCAGAATGGTATTTTGATCTTGATTATCTTAGTGATTCGTTAGGATATTTTCGTTTCAAAACTAACCATGATGCAGGACCACAAGTGTTTGCTACTTCCAGTACTGGTGTTCCTTCTAGTCTTTCTGATTCAGATGATGAGGATGACATTTTTGTGGTTCCATCCTATTCCACCACGGTTTCTCCTACTCCTCCTAGTGATGCAACTCCATTGGATGTACAGGACTCTCAAGCAGCTCTTGATACTCTTCTCAAGCAACAACAAGAAGCTACTAAAGCAGCGGCTCAAGGTAGTTTTGAGTTTCCCTTGGTTGAGACTACTGACAAAGTTGCTCCTGGTACTCCAGCTTCTGCTCCTAATGCTAGTCACTCACCTACTGGTACTCCGGCTAGTGAGTCTGCTTCCAATACACGTTTCTCCAGTCCTTCTGACTTGGGGAATCATGAAAAGAAGTCTTCTACCAAGCTGGATGATATACATAAACAACCGGTAGACGGGATCTTCCAAAGTGCTTCATATGATGCTGATTTTGTTGGTGATCTCAATAACTTGTCACCAGAAGTGAAGGTTTCTTCCACTCCAGTCTTGCAACCACATAAAGACCATCCTACCACTCAAATTATTGGAGATCCTGGTTCTACCGTCAAGACACGCAGAATGCAGCAGAAGGCCTCGTCTGATCATCATGCTCTTGTGGGCTATATTGAGGATCAAAAGCGTAATAATTAATAACTAGATTTTTCTATCAATTAAAGTTCGTTTTCTCGGAGTCTCTTCGAATTGATCTCGGGTTAATTGTGTGAGATTAGTTGTTCTTGGTGAATCAAATAAAGAGTGGTCGTTGTCTAAAACTAAAGGAAAATAAAGACTTGAAACAATTAAAGATAAAGTAAAGACGGTAAAAAGAAATGACGATGAAAGATTAAAGATTAAAACTTGACGGGAAATAAATGACGAGAAATGTAAAAGACAAATAAAGTAAATGGTGCCAATTAAAACTTAAATAGAAAGGAAAGCAAGTGAAAATGCAAGTAAAGAAAAGGAGGGAAAAATAAAGTTTAAAAAACTAAAACTGAAAACCTATTCGGAATAAGTATTCCGAATAAGGATGACTATGCGGAATAAATAAACTATGCTGAAAATTTAAGACCATGCGGAATAAAATGGAAAAACGCCCTATGCGGAAAATCCAGTCTATTCGGAAAAATAACACTATGCGGAAAATTAAAGCTATGCGGAAAAAGACTCTATTCGGAATATTCAAGTATTCCGCATAGAATTTCCTATTCGGAATAAATGACCATTCCGCATAGAATACCCTATTCGGAATAAGTGAACATTCCGCATAGAACATTTTTAGAACAGTGATTCGGAATATTGAAAATGTTCCGAATAGAAAGAAAACTAAGCATCAATTCGGAATAATCAAAATATTCCGCATAGAAGGACAAAGAAAAGCCTATTCGGAAAGTTTTTTGGGCAAGAACAGTAAAGCAGACGAGTAAACAGGGGACACGGATTTGAGCAAACCTAAACGAATCAAACCAAAAGATTAAACCAAAACGACCAATAAACATCAACTAACAATAATCAATCAACATAAATCATCAAAACTAACAAACAAAGCCAAATCAATCAAAACCCACTTGATTGAAAAATAAGAAAACTTAAGAACATGAACACAAAGATTAAGAGCAAATCAAGAAAGAAAGGAAGAAGGAGATTGACAATAAAGTAAAGATTAACATCAATTAAATGGAAACTTACTTAGAATTAAAAGAAAATTAAAGGTGCATTACATGAAGATTAAGGTGCATAAAAGTAAAGAACATGAAAATGAAAATGGTGGAAGGATGGGTTGTCAAGCCACCAACACTCTAAACATTGAAACTACCTAATCTATATATAGGGGGATTAGGGAGGAGCTTAGGAAGCTTCCTCCCACTTTCTTCTTTCTCTTAATTGCACACTTGAGTCCTTAAACTTCTTAATATTTTGTTAATCTTCTTAATACTTGGACTTTGTCTTGGGATTTCTTCAAACTCGTCTTGGATTTTCTTCATAAATAAGACTCGAGTTTTTTCGGCTTTTAGTAAACTTCCGTCTTTTGACTTTTTCTTCGATAAATCTTCAGAATTGGTCTTGGACTTCCGTTCTTTTTTTCCACTCTTGATCTTTCGACTTCATCTTTCGTCTTTTTCTTCGATAAAAGCTCGTGAATGCCGTGTTTTCTCCACTTTTCACCTTTTCGTCCTAAATCACAACAAAAACACAAACCACGCATAATTCCGACATAAATGACATAAAATACACGTTTTGGCTCGGTTATTATTGTAATTAAGTGGTAAAAAGGATGGGTGTTTTCACACCTATCAAATCCCCTACACTTAACCATTGCAATGTCCTCATGCAATGCTTAGTAATAAAGCAAGGTTTACACTTTCCATTATAATCAATCCGTCTTGGCCTTTATTAAATAACTAAGGAAAATTTAAAAGATAGAAAATGATAGAATGCAACAAGGAAGAGATTTGTAAAGAAATCTAAGACTTACATTAGGGCTTTGGTGTCGTGAATGTTTATCACCCTCAAGTTTCACGTTCCCCATGCCAAGCTTAAAAACAAGATCATTGTTAGTACAAGTTAGCATAACAAACATTTACTCATGTGGTTCAATTAATCACTTAAACTCCCTTATTCCTACGGGTATCTCTTATATTTTATTTTTGTCTTAGAATGATCATGAAGATGCATTTTTGGACTTATTTCGATAGTTTATTTAGGCTGAAAGCAAAGTAGGACGATTTGATCAATAGTTAGCTAAAGGACAAAATCTCTTAAAACTGCTTCTCGGGATATCAAAAAGTTCATATCTTGGCATAACTTGGTTCGCGATTTGAGACCTTTCTCGGGCCGATATTTGGCATGTACTTCATACTTCATATCTTGAGAGACGTGCATGAGATAATGGTCTTCTCATCGTTCCTAGAGTTCCTTCACTTGGAGACTTTTGAGAGGTACTCCAACTTTGTTGACCACGACTTCATGATTATTTCTTCAATCTCTAATTGGGATTTTGAGATACAATGATCCGCCTCCTTTTCGGACTTGGATCTATTTATCCTCATACCTTGTTAGGGTCTTTTCGGATAGACTTCTCCATGATCTTTATGGGAGTTGATTGCTTTTCGTCGTGAGTCTTGATCCTTCATATTGATTTTAGGAATAATGCTTTTCACATCACTTTGGATCTTCAGCAATAAAATTGAATCCTCATGCCTTGTTAGGGCCTTTTCGGACTCGCCAATCTTCGCGCCCCGCTTCATAAGTTATGCCTTGGCTATGAACTCTTATCATTACCGAGCAACTTTTAAACGATCTTGGGCTAGAAGCTAAGTAACTTTTCAAATCGTACGACCTTACTTATTGCAGATAATTTATTAGCAAGTGATGGGAGAAAAAGATCATAATTAACTCACATAAGTTAATGAGAGAATACCAAACTTGTAACCAACTCTATCATTTCTCGTTCTCCACAATTTAAAATCTCAAAGAATGAGACTCGTGGATGCTTAGCCTAATAAACCAATTAAGGTCTACATGGTTAAGGATACTAGCTAGAGTCAACTTGGATAAGTAAACTCGGGTTGAGTCAAAATATTCACAACAAGCCTAATATATCTAAGATATCTAAACTTGCTACAACAATTTTATTAAAATAACAAAAATAAAGGAGACTACAACTAGGCCAAAATAGATTAAAAATTTTGAAAAATGTCGAAAAATTGATTTTCTGGTTAAAATGAGGACAAATACAAGGAAAAGGCCACTTAACTTCGATAGAAGTCTCCCCTACACTTAATATAAACATTGTCCTCAATGTTTAAGCATGTGGGAGTAAACTCCCCTACACTTAGGACATTGTGCACTTTGTTTAAATCTTGCTAAGGAAGAGACAACTAAAGAGATTCCTATTTTAATATTGAGAAATATAAAATAGTGAATCGAAAAGAGTTTAGGATAGAACCGGGAAGAAGTAGAACAAGGAATCACGGTTCGTTAAAAGTCATCAAGAGTGTGTCTTTGAAGCTCTAATCCCTGCACATGATAAGAAAGAAAGCAAGAAACACCACGGGGCTCCGCCTACACTTATGGTGAAAATAGATAGATAATTGGGTTGCCTCCCAAAAAGCGCTTGTTTTTGTTGACCGAGTCACGAGCCTGACTCGCCCCCGAATTAATTAGTTCATGGGGAAGCCTCGAATGTGATACCGGGATCAAAGACCTTGTCCTCGTTCCCGGTTGACATCAACAAAGGAGAGGCGGGGGGATAAGTCTTGAAAGGAAGAAAGGTCCTTTCAACATACGAGAAGTATGTGAATTCAAGATCCACGGGAGGTGGGTTGGGTATAGTAAGCACATTGTCCTCCCCCAAAGACAATGGAGGCTGAGCAAACAGCAAAGCCGTATTGTTATCAATCATAGCATAATGAATGTCGCCTCCCGGGTCAAAGCACTCATCCTCCGTAATAGTGGCTAAAGGGGAGGATGAAAGGTGCTCGGGAGGGGGACTTGGGACAATATTTTCTTGAAGCAAATTAGCAAAAATAATGTCCCCCTCCAAATCATCGTCATCATTACCTGGTGGTAAGGAGTGAATGTCAATTTCTTCCAGCAATGGGTCATTATCTTCAACGGGAAGAATAGATGGAGGCAAAGACTCGGAAGGAGAACGAGAAGTCAACGCTTCGATTTGATCAATAAGTAGGTGCACTTTCCGTAATCTATCGCGAAGAAGTACGTCTTCCACCTCATCCACACGATCATGTTCATCGGTGAACTTCTCGTAAACCGGAGAGAATAAATCGTCATCGTCTGCATCTCCCGGTGGAAATTGAGAAATTTCAAAAGTGAAATTCTCATAGCAGAGAGAAGAATCGTCATCACTAGGATCGACTTCTTTCATAAGAGCAATGTCGTCCTCAGGCTCCATAGCAGCTGGTATGTCACAAACCTCATCATCAAACACTGTATCAAGACCAACATCACTAAGCTCATTCAATGTATCGCACTCCTTCGACATGTTAGGGATATTGAGAGGAGGGATGACAATAGCGCTAGGACATTGAGCAGTAAGATCATTCCAAGAAATAGTAGGCTCATCGTCATCATCATCGTAATAGTATGGATACACCGGAGGAGGAGTATAAGTCTCGATATTCGATATTTGCTCCTGTCGTTGATCCTCTTGATATTTTTCGATGAACTTGTTCCAAGATTCTTGAATTTGTTGAACTTGCTTAACCAGATTGTCCCGTTGTTCATTGGAGCTCAATTGTTCGAAGGAGGGTTGAGGATCGATGATGTGTTGTGGGGGTTCAAAATGTTGAAAACCTGAATTATAGCATGGTTGTGGCTCATAGTAGTTCATCGGTGGAGAAGAATTAGACACCGGGTTTGGTTCATAATAATCCATTGGTGAAGAAAAATGAGGACACGGATTTTGCTCATAATAATTCATTGGTTGACAATAAGAAGAATCATGAGGACCCCCACAAGTTTGGCAAGAAGGGTAAGGAGAAAAGTCGGGTGCGTCTTGTGGATAGTTATTTTCATTGTCATAATTGTACCCCGGTTCTTGCCCGTAATCATACGAGTATTGAACCGGGCACGAAACATGCCAAGGAGAATCGCTTCCACAATAGATGCACGGGGAAAAATTAGGTTGGTTCAAAAAGGACGAATTAAGTGAGTGGCACAAAGGACAAAATCCTGGTATTAATTGTGTATCTTTGATATCGTTTCCGCACTGCTCACATGTACACCATTGACAAGAGTCGTTCCCGTACAATCGTCTCCCGCACCCGACGCAATTGACATAAAAATCCATAGAGAAAGATAGATAAGCAAGAAGAATATTTTTGGTGCAAAACTTTGAAAAAGAAATGCTTTTTATGATTTTTCAAATGTTTTTGGATTTTTGAAAATTTTTGACAAGAAAAATAACGTTCACAAGTGAACGGGTCCCAAAATCCAACGCGTCACTCACAAAAAACCTTTGATCTTCACGAAAAGAGCCGGCAGCGGCGCCATTTAATAACTAGATTTTTCTATCAATTAAAGTTCGTTTTCTCGGAGTCTCTTCGAATTGATCTCGGGTTAATTGTGTGAGATTAGTTGTTCTTGGTGAATCAAATAAAGAGTGGTCGTTGTCTAAAACTAAAGGAAAATAAAGACTTGAAACAATTAAAGATAAAGTAAAGACGGTAAAAAGAAATGACGATGAAAGATTAAAGATTAAAACTTGACGGGAAATAAATGACGAGAAATGTAAAAGACAAATAAAGTAAATGGTGCCAATTAAAACTTAAATAGAAAGGAAAGCAAGTGAAAATGCAAGTAAAGAAAAGGCGGGAAAAATAAAGTTTAAAAAACTAAAACTGAAAACCTATTCGGAATAAGTATTCCGAATAAGGATGACTATGCGGAATAAATAAACTATGCTGAAAATTTAAGACCATGCGGAATAAAATGGAAAAACGCCCTATGCGGAAAATCCAGTCTATTCGGAAAAATAACACTATGCGGAAAATTAAAGCTATGCGGAAAAAGACTCTATTCGGAATATTCAAGTATTCCGCATAGAATTTCCTATTCGGAATAAATGACCATTCCGCATAGAATACCCTATTCGGAATAAGTGAACATTCCGCATAGAACATTTTTAGAACAGTGATTCGGAATATTGAAAATGTTCCGAATAGAAAGAAAACTAAGCATCAATTCGGAATAATCAAAATATTCCGCATAGAAGGACAAAGAAAAGCCTATTCGGAAAGTTTTCTGGGCAAGAACAGTAAAGCAGACGAGTAAACAGGGGACACGGATTTGAGCAAACCTAAACGAATCAAACCAAAAGATTAAACCAAAACGACCAATAAACATCAACTAACAATAATCAATCAACATAAATCATCAAAACTAACGAACAAAGCCAAATCAATCAAAACCCACTTGATTGAAAAATAAGAAAACTTAAGAACATGAACACAAAGATTAAGAGCAAATCAAGAAAGAAAGGAAGAAGGAGATTGACAATAAAGTAAAGATTAACATCAATTAAATGGAAACTTACTTGGAATTAAAAGAAAATTAAAGGTGCATTACATGAAGATTAAGGTGCATAAAAGTAAAGAACATGAAAATGAAAATGGTGGAAGGATGGGTTGTCAAGCCACCAACACTCTAAACATTGAAACTACCTAATCTATATATAGGGGGATTAGGGAGGAGCTTAGGAAGCTTCCTCCCACTTTCTTCTTTCTCTTAATTGCACACTTGAGTCCTTAAACTTCTTAATATTTTGTTAATCTTCTTAATACTTGGACTTTGTCTTGGGATTTCTTCAAACTCGTCTTGGATTTTCTTCATAAATAAGACTCGAGTTTTTTCGGCTTTTAGTAAACTTCCGTCTTTTGACTTTTTCTTCGATAAATCTTCAGAATTGGTCTTGGACTTCTGTTCTTTTTTTCCACTCTTGATCTTTCGACTTCATCTTTCGTCTTTTTCTTCGATAAAAGCTCGTGAATGCCGTGTTTTCTCCACTTTTCACCTTTTCGTCCTAAATCACAACAAAAACACAAACCACGCATAATTCCGACATAAATGACATAAAATACACGTTTTGGCTCGGTTATTATTGTAATTAAGTGGTAAAAAGGATGGGTGTTTTCACACCTATCAATAATCATACGGACTTTCAACACTGTTTGTTTGCTTGTTTTCTTTCACATGTGGAACCTAGGTCTGTTTCTCATGCTCTTGAGGATCAAAGTTGGGTGGAGGCTATGCAGGAGGAAATGCAGCAATTCTTGTTTCAGAATGTTTGGGTTCTGGTTGACTTACCAGATGGGAAGACAGCTATCAATACCAAATGGATTCTCAAAAACAAGAAGGATGCACGGGAATTGTTGTCAGGAATAAAGCTAGGCTTGTCGCACAAGGACACACTCAAATTGAGGGCATTGATTATACTGAAGTCTTTGCGCCTGTTGCAAGGATTGAGGCCATTCGTCTGTTTTTGGCTTTTGCTTCGTACGTTGGCTTTACGGTGTTCCAGATGGATGTCAAGAGTGCATTTCTCTATGGAAAAATTGACGAGGAAGTGTATGTTACTCAACCTAAGGGGTTTGTTGATCCACTTCATCCCAAGAAAGTCTACAAGGTGGTCAAGGCTCTTTATGGGTTACATCAGGCTCCTAGAGCCTGGTATGAGCGTCTCTCCACTTTCTTGTTAAAGAATGGTTATAGAAGAGGCACTATTGACAAGACACTATTTCTTCGGCGGAACTCCAAGGATATTATTCTTGTTCAGGTTTATGTGGACGACATTATCTTTGGTTCTACTAGGAAGGAGTGGTGTGATGAGTTTGAACACTTAATGAAAGGCGAATTTCAGATGAGTGCCATGGGAGAACTGTCATTTTTTCTTGGTCTTCAGGTCAAGCAACAATCGGATGGGATTTTCATCAGTCAAGATAAGTATGTTCATGAGATTCTTCAGAAGTTTGACATGGATCCTCTTAGACCAGCAGCAACCCCTTATGAAGTTGCTAAACTCAAACTTAAGAATGAGCCAGATCCACCGGTAAATGTTCATATGTACAGGTCTATGATTGGCTCTCTCATGTATTTGACTGCATCACGTCCAGACATTATGTTTGCAGTAAGTGCTTGTTCTAGACACCAGGTGACTCCAACGGTTTCGAACTTAAATGCAGTGAAGAAGATTTTCAAGTATATCAAGGCTCAACCTAAATTGGGTCTATGGTATCCTAGAGTATCTCCCTTTGTTCTTGAAGCATACAGTGATAGTGATTATGTTGGTGCTAATAATGATAGGAAGTCTACTACTGGTGGTTGTCAATTCTTGGGTCGTCGGCTTATTTCATGGCAATGTAAGAAACAGACAATCGTAGCTACTTCTTCCACAGAAGCTGAATATGTAGCTGCTGCTAGTTGCTGTGGTCAAGTTTTATGGATCCAAAATCAGATGTTGGACTATGGGTTCAATTTTATGAATACCAAAATTTTTATTGACAATCAAAGCACTATTTGTATTGTGAAGAATCCTGTATTTCATCAGCGGACGAAACATATTGAGATTCGGCATCATTTTATACGCGATGCAAATGAGAAGAAGCTGATACAGGTTCTTAAAGTTCATACGGATGACAATGTTGCTGATTTGCTGACTAAAGCTTTTGATGGTCCTCGGTTTAACCACTTGGTGGTTCATATTGGGATGGTCAATCCGTGATGTCTCGGATTGAGGGGAGGCAAAGCCTAAGGGGAGGCTTTGTGTACATATTCAGTCAGTCTAACGTATTCATAGTATTTAACAAACATAATTTCTTGGTTATGGTGGTGTGTGGTGCTTCTGATGGAGGATTTTTGCTCTCTTCTGGTGGATATGGCCTTTTATGACTGGCTTCTGGTCCTCTTTGGTCAGCTTCTAGTTATGCTTGGTTGCTTTCTGGTGGTTTAAAATCCTTCCATGTCTATTGGTGTGTGACTCTTGGTACTGGTACTGGTCTGGCTACTGTTCATTCCTTTTGTCCTTTATTAATCATGTTTTGCTCCTGGTCCGACTATTGTGCACTTTGACTTTTAGTCAACGTTTCCAATACTGATATTTACAAGTTTGAATTCACCAAATAAATTGGGGGTAAGTTATTATGTTAAAAAGGGCAAGTGGTTAGTATGACATTATGGCTTAATTTGAAAGGGCAACCCCCCATTAATAGGGGTCAATGAACAGTTACTATTTTCTTCCTATATGGTCAACATACACTCATTACAATTAAAACACACACAAAAACCGCTTCTACTCCTCTCATTCCAATCCAAATCCTTCTTCAATCCATTCATCAAGATCCATGGCTGCTCTTGCTTATCAACCTGCTCATAATCGGGTTGCTTATCTGGGTGATGGTCCTAATCGTGAACATTTTGCTGATATCTTGGAGTTTATTGAAGCTTCAAACTTAAGGTATGCATTTACTGTTTGTCCTACCATATATGATAGTGTGGTACGTCAATTTTGGGCGTCTGCTGAGCTTGTGAATGTGGCTGGACGTCCACGAGCACTCCATGCTACCATAGATGGACGTGCTTATGTGGTCACTGAAGCATCTATTCGCTCTTCTCTTCATCTTCAGGATGCGGGGGGTGTTGTATCACTTCCCAATTCGGAAGTATTAGAGGGTATGGCTGCCATAGGTTATGAACATGGGGGGAAGTTTAACTTCCAAAAGAATAGGTTTTCCCCTCAGTGGAAGCTTCTGGTTCACTATTTAATCCATTGCCTGAGCCCCAAGTCGGGGAGTTGGGATGCGTTCCCTACTCCTTTGGCTACTGGTCTTATATGTTTAGCCCAGGGTAGAGTGTTTAACTTTTCCCATTTTTTATTTGAGGGGATGGCTAGTAATTTGTCAACTGCTGGTTCTAGGAAGAAATTTCTTATGTACCCTAGGTTTATTCAACAAATACTTGTTTGCATTCCACGTGATAGGGCTGAGCATGTACCATCTAAACTAACAGCGAAAGTGTATTACAATATGATGAATGGGTTTGCTGGGGATTGGAGGCCACTGACTCAAGCCATGATGGGGTTGGCTCAGGGTCCTATAGGTCAGGAGGAGGAGGCTCCTGAGTTGGTTGTGTTAGATGATGACCCCATGGAGGAGGAGGAGGCTCCTACTGGTGGTGACATTCCTATGGTAGAGGAGGAGCTAGTTGAAGAGGTGGTGGTTGAAAAACCATCCCCTTCCAAGGCTGGTCCTTCCTTCGTTCCACACCAGTCTCCATTTGTGGAGACTCCACCTCCTAGCCCTGCCCCACACTCGACTGATATCCCGTTTACTGCTAGTTCTCCACACGTTGACCCCAATGTTGCTTCGGGCTCCCGTGATGCTTTCCCTGATCCAAGTTCTCTTGGTGGGCAGGCAGAGGAGCCTACTACACTAACATCTTTGCTAGATCTTATGCACAGGTACCATGAGAGGATGCTTTGTTTGGAAGCTGACTTGAACCAACATCGGAAGCTCACAAGGGAGTTTGTTCTTCCTCTGGCCGATCGTATAAAGGTATTGGAGAATCAACAGTGTCGTCGCAAGAAGCATGTGGTTCTTTCGGATTCTGAGGATGAGGGCACGGAGAATGTTGAGGATGGCTTGACGTTGCTGGCAAAGGCTGCCTTTGCTGATAAAGTTTATGATGATCTGCCTGGTCCTCCAATGTCCTCCAATGCTCCTTCTTCTAGTGCTATTCCCCCTTCCATGGGTGGTGATTCTGATGCTGCTGCTGGTCCTCATGTTGGTCCCTCTCATGATCCGAAGGGAAAAGCTCCAATGATTGATTCTCCATCTCCCACCCGCAAGCGCACTCGTCGACAGCTTGAAGAAGAAAGACTTGGTGAAGAGGCTGCTTGTCGGGTTCAGGCTGAGATTGATGAGGAGGATAGAGCTGCTGAGGAAGAGCTCCGTGAGCGAAGGCGTGCGCAAATTCAGCATGATGCTATGCACTGGACTGATGGTGAATGGATGCAAGTGTTGACTGTTCTCACTCGGGATTATGCTCAGTTTAAAGATTTGTTGGGTGATGATGTTGATGAACACAATTGTATTCCGCGTGCTATGGTGATGATGCGTAAGCATCAGTTGACTCTTGCTGAAGAACTCAAGAAACAGCGAAGGAACAGACCTCTTTCTCGGACTGAGCAGCGCCAGCAGATGCAACGTTACGTGAAATATCAATCTGCTGCTCATTTTAATGCTCCGTGGTCTTGGAATCGGGTGCGAGCTTTGACATTTGATGAGCTTAAGGTTCTATATGAGAAGATGGTGAAGCGTCAGAGTCAACCTATACCGGAAAGATTTATTTACCATCCTCGTGGTGTGACTGCTTCTATGCCTGCTGCTTCTACTGCTCCTCCCTCTGTGCCCATTCCTGGTTCAGATGGTAGTTCTTCTGGTTCTGGTGCTGTTTCTTTTGGTCCTTCTACTACACCCTTGGTTGCTCCTATTGGTTCTACTGCTGGTCCTGCTACTACCATCTTTGTTACGACCACCACCACTCATGCTTCCACCACCACACCTGTTACTCCTACCACCACCCATGATCCTGCAAGTGCTTTTGTTGATCCCACCATACCTACTGCTGTTACATCTGATGTGCCATCTTCATCACCACAAGTTCCTGCCACACAACCTAATCCTACTTCTGATGCAGCACCTAGTGGTTCTTTGGGTGGACATGTTCATGAGTCTACTTCTACTGCTGCTCCTGCTGTTGCTGAAGTTCAGGTGAAGGTTGAATCCACTCCTTCGGCTCCCACGCCTCGACGTTCCACTCGCCAGAAACTTACTCGTCGTGTTCGCCGTGGTAAATCAGTTCCTTTTGAGAAACGTGATCCTGAGAACTTAATTGATGCAGCTTCGGATAGCGATTCTGACTTACCCTTGGGCAATGGAAGTATTACGGGTTATACGGTTGAGAGGTCTACAACACTTCCTGGTGGCGTCTCCCATCGGATAACTTTGAGTGATGGGACTGTGCGAATGGTCACGGGTTTGCAGGGTGTGTTATCATGGGCTGACCGTATGGATCTTATGGCGTTGTTTGGGCTTGTTGATTTTAGTATGCCGTTTAACCCCATGGCGGTGTCTTCCTGGCCTGGTATCCGTCTTTGGGCCGATCTCAAGCTTATGTTGGATCCTCCTCCATCTGCTACTCCTTTGGGCGTATGGAAGGATCAAATGCAATGGGAGATTGTTCGCTGGAAGCTTTATGCTGGATGTGGAGTTCATGTGTTGGAGTTAGGTTCTGGTCATGTGGTGTTTATGTTGACGGATGTTGTGTATCCTTTGACTATTTCTTCCATGGAAGCAATGCTGGCAAGTCACTTGCAGATTTCTACTGCTCCTTCTGGGAATGAGTCGAGTATGGCTACATCTTTGGTGGAGGGTATTCAAGCACGGTTGCTAGCGGATAAAAAGGCAGCTTCTGGTATGTAAGGTGAATGGGTTATAAGTGCTTATACTTTGAATTTTTGTTCTTATTTTGATTCTTTTCACCAATATGTACAGTGTTTGGTGACTTTTATTCTTTATTGTTAAAAACAAAATAATAAAAAAAAATATAATAAAAAAAAAAAGGAAACACAAAAAGAAAAATATACTTTTTATATAATATCTGCTTATACTTTAACACAGTTTAGCTTTTATACTTGTACATAATATCCCTTGGCTGGTTCAAAATGTGGTTCCTAGTTTGAGTTTGTTCTGGTACTTGGTTTCACTTGGTGTTGGACGTGGTCCACACAACAAATGGTTCTCAACTTACCATGTCTCATCGACAAGAAGAAGTTGATTCACCTTGAGGGTACGGCTCCTGGTGCGATTCTCAAATCCGTTGATGGTTGCCAGGTTACCTAAAACTGGATGGTTTTCACTTGCCCTAGTCTTGGACTGAAAAGTGGCTAATCCAAGGGGGTACGGCTTTTGGTAAAGATCTTATCAAATCCGTTGATAGCTGTAATAGCTTGCTTAAAGCTATAGGGTGTTCAACTCACCGATGCTTCATTGCTAAGAGTTGGCGAGTCCAGAGGGGTACGGCTTCTGGTAAAGACGCATCAAATCCGTTGACGGCTGTGATGGTTTGCCTAAAATCATCAGGGTACTCCCACTCACCATTGATTCACGTTCTAAGAGTTGGGCTGGGTTCTAGTCTCCCAGGGTGATGCTTATTCCACCAGAATGACTAGCTAGCCCAAGAGCGAGCAGCTACTTGGTAAAGGCTAATCAAATCTGCTCATGTTGCTGAAAAGATTCAACCTGATGCTGATTTGTTACAAGCTTTGGAGAAGCTTCTAGTGTTTCATGTTGCGGCTGTTCTTCTGATTCTTATCTTGTTGATGCTGCTATTTGTTTTGCTGATTCAATCCTCGGGTTTTCTTTGCACGTTTTCCAGGAAACTTGAACTCAACAGGTCAAATTCAAGTTTAGGGGAGGATTGTTAGGACCATTGTAATAGTTATATGTAATAGGTAGACTAGGAGGTATGTAGTTCCTCCTGGTCCTCGTCGTAGTAGGAGCAAGTCCAGCTCCTGGTCCTAGTCGAAGTCAAACTTTATTATTTACTTAATATTCTGTTAGGATATGCATGAGATATGTTAGGAAAGGATATGCATATCAGTTTTACACGTTTTTCATTAATGATGTATTAGGGTTTCCTTGTAGTATAAAAGGAACCTTAGGCAGAAGGGTTAGACACACCTTCACAAAACGTAGTTCTAGTCTTTATCAATATTAGAAATCCTTAGAAAGGATCAAGTCTTTATAGTTATTCTGTTTCTCTTGTTTATATTTATATTCTACATTCATATTGTGTATAGAGTCTCTTTGTGATTTGACTTGTGATTACAGAAGTCATTCACCGGTCCTGACAGGCTGCACGATCTACATCTAGTAGACCCAACAATCCCGAGAAACCATCAAGAAAGCAGTAATATTCATTACCAGCTAATCGTTCAAGCATTTTGTCCATAAAAGGTAGAGGGAAATGATCCTTTCTCGTGGCATCATTGAGTTTGCGGTAGTCTATACAAACTCTCCACCCAGTAACAAGACGAGTGGGAATCAACTCGTTGTGTTCGTTGGGAACAACGGTTATTCTGCCCTTCTTGGGCACACAATGGATTGGACTAACCCATGGTGAATCCGAAATAGGGTAAATCATACCCGCATCAAGAAGTTTGATAACCTCTGTTTTGATGACTTCATGTATTTTTGGATTCACCCTTCGTTGGCTTTGAATAGTGGGCTTAAAGTCGTCTTCCATGAGAATTTTGTGTGTGCAGAAGTGAGGATCAATTCCACGAATGTCTGAAATCTTCCAAGCAATAGCCTTCTTGTGATCTTTCAACACGGCAACAAGTCGGGCTTTTTCTTCTTCTTTTAGGTCCTTTGCGATGATGACGGGTGACTTTTTCTCTTCTTCAAGGAATACATACTCGAGATGGGGCGGCAACTCCTTAAGTTCTAAATCCGAAGGATTTTCGACGGGAGGCGTATTCGAAGTCGGAGTATCGATAGCAATGACCGTGGGAGATGGAGGAGAAGGATTGTCTTCGTTAAGAAGGCTTTCAAAGAAATGCATGTCTTCGTCCCCATCGGTAGGAGAATCATCAGTGGTTAAAGTCATATCTCCCATGGTATCTTCAAGATTGTTCCAAAATAAATCACTATCTCCAAATAGAGACAACGATGAATCAATGGAGGACACGGTCTCAACATTGGGAAGAGGGGTGGGAATACTTTTGCAAGCATCATTAAAGTGTTCTTCACAAGCCTCATCAAGAACGTCAATACAATTAACACTCTCATATGAATAAGGCTGTTTAGATAACTTTCCCATGTTGAAGACTACTTTATCGTCACCCACTCTCATGATAAGCTCACCGGCTTCAACATCAATGAGAGTGCGACCGGTCCTCAAGAATGGACGACCAACAATCAGTGGTACACGGGGGTCTATCTCGTAGTCGACGACAACAAAATCAGCAGGGAAGGTGAATTTGTCGACTCCTACAATGACGTCTTCGGCTATCCCCACTGGATAAGCAACCGTACGGTTAGCTAATTCCAAAGTCATTTTGGTGGGGACTAGCTCTGAGAGAGATAATTGCTTCCAAACACTTAGAGGCATGAGATTAATACTGGCACCTAGATCGGCTAGGGCCATGCAATTCTCTACTCCCGGGAAATTGCAAGGAATTAAGAAACGACCCGGATCACCAAGCTTAGTTGGCAATTTCCTTAAGAGCACTGCAGAGCAATTCTCATTAAGTTGGGTGTTGGCAATATCGAGGAGCTTTTCCTTGTCGCTCAGAAGATCTTTAAACATTTTCGCATATTTGGGCATGTGAGCGAGAGCCTCAGCGAAGGAGATATTGAAATTCAGTTGTTTAAACATTTTAAGAAAGTTAGAAACCTGAATATCGTCCTTGCTTTTGAGCTTCTATTTCCTCAACCTAGATGGATAAGGTATATTGGAAGAAGAGGAAGGCTTTGGGAGAATAGGATCACTCATATCCTTGGGTGGAGGAGGGGTAGAAGGAATAGGTGGAGAAATTGGGGAAGGAGAAGGATGAGGAATAGGAGCAGGTGACTCGTTCTCCTTAGTCACAATCACCGGTGGAGGTATAGGAAGCTCGGGTTCCTTGGTACCTTTGCCACTTCGAGTAGTGATTGCTTTCATCTCCCCTCTTGGATTCGCAACGGTATTACTCAGAAGAGTACCCGAAGAAGAGGGTTGATTACCTTGGAAGAAACTAGCCATCATGTTCCTCAGATCATTAGTTTGGCTATCCAACGTGTTTCTCATGTCGGCTCTCAAATCGTTTCCTTGCTTGACCAAGTCTGCTTTCAAGTTTCGCACTTCCTGTTGGAGATTTTCCACGATCACATCATTCGTCCTCATGTAGGTTGCAATCTCCTGGTGTAATGCAGTGGGTTGGTTTGGAGGAGCATTGTATGCGGGTGGTTGATAAGCAGGTTGTTGGTAAACTTGGTTGTTACGTTGAGGTGGTTGTTGCTGCTTGTGAGGAGGTATGTATGGTTGTCGAGGCTGTTGTTGTTGTTGAGGAGGGCGATTGAGGTTTTGTTGTTGGTTTGGGTTGCTTGGAGGAAAACCAGGTGGGGAAAGATAATTGTTGGAGCGGTAGCTAAGCAAGTTACGGTCACCTTGAGGTCTAGCTTGATAAGCAGGTTGAGGATAGGTGCCATATGCCGCATTCACATTATCAGCTGGGTAGTCTTGGGTGGCGGTACAAGTTGTGTAAGAGTGAGGACCACCGCATATCTCACAAGGTTGGCTGACAGCGTTAACTTGGGCGTTTTTAGCGTTGTTGCTGTTGTTGTTGCTGACGGTGTGGGTGACAAGCGATTCAAGAAGCGTAGTGATTTTGTCCAATCGCTTGTCGCTGTCACTTGTGCTAGCACTAGCGACATTGGTCCGAACACTCTTGGTTTGCACACGAGATTTATTCTCAATGATGTCCCAAGCAGCATTGGAAGTCTTAGCCAATAGATTACCCCCCCGAGGCACTGTTCAGTGAATCTTGGTCACTCATGCTTAAACCATTGTAAAAAGTATTAATTTGATGTACTTTGGTAAAACCATGTTGTGGGCATTTTCTTAAAAGATCTTTAAAACGATCCCAAGATTCACTGAACGACTCATCGTACTTTTGTTCAAAATTTATGATTTCATTCCGCAAAGCGGTAGTACGAGAGGGTGGGAAAAAGTAATTGATAAACTTTGTTTCCAAATCCGTCCATGAGAGAATACTCTGTGGCGGTTCCTTAGCAAGCCAATGCCGGGCTTGTCCCTCTAAAGAAAAGGGAAAAAGTTGTAACCTTATAACTTCTTGTGGAACACCATTGAACTTGACCGTGTTAGTGAGTTGCAAGAATCGCTTGATGTGGTCGTGTGGGTCATCAATGGTACGTCCCAAGAATGGTTGAGCGGAGACCATCTGGATAAAGCCTGATTTTAGCTCGAAATTGTTGGCGGCAATTGGTGGTATAACGATTGGGTCAGTGTTGCCATCTACATGAGCTTGCAGCAGTTCAATCATTGGGCGATTATCCGGAAGGGGCTCATGGTTGTTGTTATTGTTCATGTTGTTGAAAGGCGGGTTGTTGTTGTTATTATTGTTTTGAGGTGGTACACCGGCCATGTCTAAGTGATCGAGAGGCTCGGGCTCTTGATATGACGTGGATCGAGTGCGCATACACCTGCAAAAGAACGAACAAAGAAAAACAAGGCAAAAATATTTTTGGTTTTTATGTTTTTTTTATTTTTTTGTATTTTTGAAAATTTTATATTTTTTAGGATTTTTTGAAAATTTTTATGAAAAAGTAACGTTCACGGGGAACGGATCCCAAAATCCAAGTTCTCACAAAAAACTTTTGATCTTAACAAGAAGAGCCGGCAGCGGCGCCATTTGATACAAGCGATTTTCTAGCGTGAAAAGTTCGTTTTCTCGTAATCCTCTCGAATTGATCTCGGTTTAAAGTGGAATGATTTGTTCTTGGTGACAAAAAGTGGTTTTGGTTTTCTATTTTACTAAAACAGGGGAGAGAGTAAAGTAATTAAGATTTACACTTAAAACAATTAAAAAGTAAAACTTGAATAAGAAATCAAATCAAAACAGTACTAGAAAAATACCCTTACTGAAAAATATCCCACTCGGAAAAATAGTCCTATGCGGAATGATGCTCAATTCGGAATGTGGATATCTATGCGGAAAAACTGATCTTATGCGGAATAGATTCACTATTCGGAAAAATACCCTTATGCGGAAAAAGGCCCTATTCGGAAAAATGAATTCTTATTCGGAAAAACATGTGCTATGCGGAAAAACTGCTCTATGCGGAAAAATTGTACTATTCGGAAAAAGGTTCTATGCGGAAAAATAAATCTCTATTCGGAAAAACAGCTTATGCGGAAAAATCTGACTCTATTCGGAAAATATGTCCTGTTCGGAATATATAAGATATTCCGAGTAAGAGAAAAATAAACAGCCCTATTCGGAATGTCCAAAATTCCGAATAAGGGAAATAGAGAATTGTCAATTCGGAATATTCCTGGGTTGAAGAACAGTAGCAGTATCGCAAGAAGAGAAGACACGGTTTAAATCCAAAATCAAGATGAATACGCAAAAAGGTTTTACCAAACTAACCAATAATCATTTAAATAACATAAGTAACAAATCCCACCAATAAAAACACTAAATCAATAACTTTTTAAGATCAAACTTGAATCAAATAAAAACTTAAGAACTTGCAATAAAAAGATGATGAAGAATAAGATGAATAAAAAGATTGGATTGAAAGATTAATGTAAAGGTAAACAAGAGTAATGATTGAAACTTACAAGATTGAAGGAAAAATTAAAAATCACCAAACACCCTAATGGTGTTGGTGATGAAACGAACCAAAGAAACTGGGAAAAAAGAAAAAAATGAAAAGCTAGCTCCCTAAAATGTGAAGGAAGAAACTATATATAGTCCTAGTGGTTGGTTGGTGAGTGGGTTTTCTCCCTCTCTTCTTGTCTTCTCGTCTTTTTAGAAAAGTTGACGTTTTCGATTCTGATTCGGGATTTGTCGTCGATTAAATTCAACTCGTCTTTTAATTTCTTCGTTAAATAGACTTTAGTTTCTTCGACATATGTAAATCTTCCATCTTTGGTCCTTTTCTTCGATAAATCTTCAAACAGGCCCATTGACTTCAAATCTTTTGCATCTCTTGGACAATAGACTTCGTCTTTAGTCTTTTTCCTTGATAAAACCCGTGCAATCCCATGTTTTCTTTAATATTCATCCGGTTAGCTCTAAAAACACAATAAACACAAAAACCACGCATAATTCCAAACAAATGATATTAAATACGTGTTTTGGTCTTGTTTTAGCCAGAATTAAGTGGTAAAAGGATGGGTGTTTACACACCTATCAAAAACCATAAAAAATCAATGGACAGAATTTTAAGAGGTGGCAGCAGAAGATGTTCTTCTATCTCACTACTTTGAACCTTGCGAAGTTCTTAAAGGAGACTGTACCTCAGGTGGAACCTCCTAAAGAAGGTGTACCCGAAAATCAACAAGCCGTGCAGGCTGTTGAAGCATGGAAACATTCAGACTTCTTATGTCACAACTACATTCTGAATGGTTTGGTGGACTCTTTGTACAATGTGTATTGCAAGACTACGACTGCCAAAGAAATATGGGAGTCGTTGGAACGTAAGTACAAAACTGATGATGCTGGTACAAACAAGATCGTGGTAGCTCGTTTTTTGGATTACAAGATGGTTGATTCAAAGAGTGTGATAACTCAGGTTCAAGATCTGCAGGTTTTGCTACACGACATTCATGCTGAGGGTATGACTTTGAGTGAAACTTTTCAAGTTGCTGCTATCATTGAAAAGTTACCTCCAAGCTGGGTAGAATTTAAAAACTACTTGAAGCATAAGCGAAAGGAGATTGTTAATGCAATAATGCCTAAAAGCGTTACTTGCACTTTTCTGTCTCTCTTAGTTTTGATTACGACAATATGTAAAAACAAGCATTTACGAAAACAACGAAAAACGAATTCTTGAGTTCAAGTATTTTTCATTTTACCCATTTTCACTTAAGGTATGAATAAACAAGTACTAACCTTAATCAAGTGATCAAGTGATTTAATCTTTTCTTAAAACTCACTTTTTATTAAGTGTGACAAGTTTTTATTAAACTTTCTTTTTAAGAAAATGTTTTATTAAATTAATTATTTGAAAATTTGAAAATGACATATTCTTAATTGATTAGGAATATTCTATCAGGATATTTTTAATCCAGATAAGACCTCCACCACTAAAGGACAAAAAAGGGAGCGGAGTCTAGGCGGCGGTTCCCTAGTGCCTACGCGGTTCCTTATCGATAAGGAACCGCCGGCTGAGATATGGAACCGCGGCCAGATATATCCGTTGGCCTTTTGTCTTATAAATTGTGGACCATTCTCAGCTTTTCAACTCACCTCTTTTGCACATCTATTTCCAGATTCAAACACTCTTCTTTAATCACTCAAATCTTTGATCATTTGTTTGATTATTACTTGTTTAAGAAGTGAATCTTGTTCTTCCATCCCTTCCTCTCCAAGTGCAAAGAAGAAGAACACTATCCTTGTGAAGTGTGGAGTCCACCACCAAAGATCCATTGAAGATCTAATTTTATACATTTGTTGTTGTGTCATAGTTGTGAAGATCCAGGTAGTTGTGTCTATTTGGAAGTTGTGTATATACTAAATATAGTTGTGTAGATTGGTCCTAGCTACGATTAGAGCTCGACGTTTAGCTTAGAGTTGGAAATTGGTTAAGCGACGTGTACGGTTTTCTCCACCATAAGGAGCTTGTTGTGTAGTGAAATCTCGAGTAAGGAGTACTCGAGGAGTGGAGTAGGAACGAGGAGTGAGCTTCGTTGCCGAACCACTATAAATCCTTGGTGTTCGGTTTGATCTTTCTTTACCCTTAACTCTTTACATTCTTTATTCTTTGTGCATATATTTTTGTTAGTATTAGTTTAGTTACACTATCATTGTTCATATTGTGCATAAGAAGATTTCACATATTTCCTCAAGCCTAAGTTTTTTTGAAAAAGGGTTTTTTAAAAACCACCTTTTAATAAGTAAATATAAGAAACTATTCAACCCCCCCCCCCCCCCCACTTCTAGTTTCTACAATTGGTATCAGAGCGAGGTTGCTCAAGAATTTTTAAAGTATATTGTATTTTAAAACTTGAATCGATCTATGGATTCCAACAAATACCTAGAAGGGCAATCTATGCAAAGACCACCACTTTTTGAAACCGATAGTTTTATTTATTGGAAAAATAGATTTGAAACTTATGTGAAATCAAAAGATTTAGATCTTTGGCATGTTATTACCAATGGTGATTTTTTACCTTATCAATTTAATGAAGTTTCTAAAACAAAAGAATTGGTCACTTTTGACAAAGCTAATGACGATACTAAAAAGAAACTTTCAAAAAATAATGAGGCTAAAATGGTGATTTATAATGCTTTACCTAAGAAAGAGTATGAAAGGATTTTTATGTGTGAAACCGCTAAAGATATTTGGAACACTCTTTTAGTAACCCACCAAGGTAATAGCCAAGTCAAAGAAAGCAAAATCGATCTTCTTGTCCAACAATATGAACAATTTGTCATCTTAGAAGATGAAACTATTGATAGTGCATTTGCTAGGTTTAACACCATTATTACTAGTCTAAAAGCACTTGATGAAGGTTTTTCTAGCAAGAACAATGTTAGGAAGTTTCTAAGGGCTTTACATCCAAAGTGGAGAGCAAAAGTCACGGCGATTGAAGAATCGAAAGATCTCTCAACTTTATCACTCGATGAACTCATAGACAACTTGAAGGTTCATGAGATGATAATTTTGAAGGACTCGGAATTAGTGAAAACCAAGAGTGAAAGAAAATCTCTTGCACTTAAAGCCAAGAAGGCACAAAGTGACCATGATAGTTCCTCGGATAGCGATGACGAGGAGTATGCATTGGCGCTGAGAGATTTCAAGAAGTTCTTCAAGAGACGAGGTCAACACGTTAGGCAACCCAACAATGACAAGAAACCATTCTCAAAGAATCGGTTTGTCAAGAACGAAAAAGGTGATATAAATTGCTTTAGATGTGGTGATCCAAATCACTTAATTGGTGATTGTCCAAAGCCCTCTCGCGATAAGAATCACACGGCGTTCGTTAGTGGCTCTTGGAGCGATAGCGGTGAAGATGATGATGACAACCCCAAAGAGGAGAAATGTCTTATGGCTCACACTTCTAAAGAGGTACATTCCGAAACCGAATATTATAGCAATGATAGCTCCACCTTTGATGATATTGAATTTGAAGGCAAATATGATAGTTTACACAAACTTAGTCTTAAATTCATAGAAAAGAACAAAACCTTAAAATCAACCAAAACTAAGCTTGAAAATGAGATCAATGAACTTAGGGAGAAATTGGCAAAACTTGAGAAAAATAAAGAAGTTGATTTAGGTTGCTTAAGTTGTGAGAAACTTAGATTAGAGAATGAAGATCTCAAGAGCACCTCCATTAATTTGGAAAAGTTCATGAAAGGTACTAGTTCTCTTGATGATATGTTAAACAAACAAGTTCATTCAAAGGAAAGACTTGGTGTAGGTTTTAACTCAAATGAAGCCTCAACTAGTGAACCTAAACAAGTCAGATTTTCACAAAAATCACCCACTGTACACGGTCCCAGATTGTATGGGGCGGTTCATTATCACTTTGGAACCGCCGCCATAGATAAGGTACCGCGGCCAGAACAAGAGTTTTGTGAAAATCATGAACTTTCTGAAAAGTCAAAATCAGGTGAAAAACCAAAACATCTTATTGTTAATAAAGTAAAATTACCCATACTTGACGACAATGGCATTGATAAGTTCTACAAGCCATTAAGTAAACCTCTCAGGGAAATAGAAGTTTATCAAGACCATCTTCTACTCCACCTAGAGTACGGAATGAGTCTAAGCCTAGAAGTAGAACGACAACGCCTAGAAGAGATAATCAAATAATTCACGATCTAGAAGTAAAACCCCAACACCTAGAAGGAATGATCATAACTATAAACCTAGATCAAATACACCCAAGAGAAATAACGAACAACAAAATGGTTATATGAATTACTATCCTCCTCTATTTTGTTCTCCATGGGGAACCCCTCCTTCATTCATGCATCCCAACCAAATGCAAGGGATGTTTGGAACTAACAATTTTGGACCCATGAGATATTGGGGACCAAATGTTTGATCTTGTGTATTGTTACCTAGATATGCTTGGGAATTGATTTGGAGCCCGACGAGTGGATTAAGGATAGTGGATGTTCTAAACACATGACGGGTAATCGAAGTTTGTTCTCGCACTACAAAGCATATGATGGAGGTAACTTCACATTCGCAAGTAGTCTACGTGGTAATATCATTGGCAAAGGTACGGTTTCTCTTGACTCCAATGACCATTGAAAATGTTGAGCACGTAGATAACTTAGGGTTTAACCTTTTAAGTATAGGTCAAATTTGTGACAATAAGTGTAAGGTCATCTTTTCGGAACATGACAGTGAAATCGTAAAAGATGGAAAAGTCATTGGAAAAGGTGTTAGAAAGCATGGGCTTTATGTCATGAAGGTCAATAAGAAGTCAAAAGACAACATATGTCTTGCGACTATAGATGATAGTTCTAGTCTTTGGCATAGGAGATTAGGTCACGCTAATATGCGCTTAATTCAATCTTTAGTCTCTAAGGAGTTGGTAAGACACCTCCCCAAGATGAAGTTTGATAGTCACTTTTGTGATGCTTGCAAAGTTGGAAAGCAAGTTCACTCAAGTCACAAAGCCAAGAATTTGGTTTCGACCTCTCGGTGCTTAGAGCTCCTACATATGGATATCTTTGGACCTTCCGCCATACGGAGTTATGGAGGTAACCTTTATACCCTAGTTATAGTTGATGACTATTCTAGATTCACTTGGACTAGATTTTTGGTATCTAAGAATGAAGCTTTCGATCACTTCGAAATCTTTAGTCGAAAAATTCAAAATCAACTAGGATGTCCAATTGTCTCTATTAGGACGGATCATGGTAGGGAATTTCATAATGAAGTGCAATTTGTTGCCTTTTGTGAAGCTCATGGTATTACCCATAACTTCTTGGCTCCTCGCACTCCACAATCAAATGGGGTAGTTGAAAGGAAGAATAGGACTCTCCAAGAGATGAGTAGGACGATGTTAAACGAGCAATCTTTGCCTCAAAAGTTTTGGTGCAATGTCGTGGACACATCGACTTATATTCTCAACCGAATTCTTATTCGACCTTTCCTAGGAAAGACCCCCTATGAGATTCTTAAAGGTAAGAAACCCTCATTAGAATACTTTATGGTGTTTGGAAGCATGTGCTTTATCCTCAACACCAAAGACTACCTTACCAAGTTTGACCCAAAGTCTTACGAAGGTATCCTTTTAGGTTATTCCCAAACTAGCAAAGCCTACATTGTCCTAAATAGAACCACAGGGGTTATTGAAGAATCACTCAACGTAACCTTTGATGAAACCCCTCCTTCACCCAAGACACCACCATTGGTTGATGATGACTTGGATGAATTAGAAGTAGTTAAAGCCAAAGAGGTTAGAAAAATAGGAGTTGAAGACCTTAATGTTGAAAAGGAAGTAAACATTAAGGATTCTAGGGATCATACTCTCAATAATATCATTGGTGACTTAAATCAAAGGACCCTAAGATCTCAAGTCCAAAACCAAAGCATCTTCTTTTGTTTCGTCTCCTTGATTGAACCAAAGAATGTTAAAGAAGCTTTGATGGATGAAAGTTGGGTCATTGCGATGCAAGAAGAATTGAATCAATTCGTTGCCAATGATGTTTGGGAACTTGTTCCTTTACCTAGAAGTTCTACCATTATAGGAACCAAATGGGTCTTTAGGAATAAGTTAGATGAAAATGGTGTTGTGTCTCGTAACAAGGCTAGACTTGTAGCTCAAGGCTATAATCAACAAGAAGGGATTGATTATGACGAGACATATGCACCGGTAGAAAGATTAGAATCCATTAGAATCCTTTTAGCCTACGCTTGTGCCTTAGACTTTAAGCTTCAACAAATGGATGTAAAGAGTGTGTTTCTTAACGGTTTGATCAATGAGGAGGTATATGTGGCTCAACCTCCCGGCTTCATTGATTTTGAGAAACCGGATCATGTTTACAAGCTTAAGAAGGCACTTTATGGTCTCAAACAAGCACCCAAAGCTTGGTATGATAGACTTAAAGCGTTTCTTGTTAAACATGAGTATACCATGGGGATGGTAGACAATACGCTCTTTACAAAGAAGAAAGGTCCTCACCTCATAATCGTACAAATATATGTTGATGACATTATATTTGGCTCAACTTGTTAAGAATTGTGTGATGACTTTGCCAAAATCATGCATGATGAGTTTGAAATGAGTATGATGGGAGAACTTAACTTCTTTTTAGGACTCCAAATTAAACAAATGGATGATGGTATTTTCTTTAGTCAATCTAAATATGCTAAAGAAATGCTAAAGAAATTTGGATTTGAAGAATCTAGACCAATGAAGACCCCAATGGCCTCGGATACTAAACTCATCGTAGATGATGATTGTGAGTTGGTAGACAACACCAAATATAGAGGTATGATTGGTAGTTTGTTGTACCTAACGGCAAGTCGACCGGATATCATGTTTAGTGTTTGCCTTTGTGCTCGCTTCCAAGAGGCTCCCAAAACCTCTCACCTCGAAGCGGTTAAGCGTATCTTCCAATACATTGAAGGCACTATACATTTAGGATTATGGTATCCTAAAGGGACCGGCATAGAAACCATTGTCTACGCGAACTCGGATCATGCGGGAGACTATGTGGACCGGAAAAGCACTAGTGGAGTTTGTACCTTCATGGGTTGTTGTTTAACTTCTTGGTTCTCCAAGAAACAAACCGCTCTTGCAATATCCACCACGGAAGCCGAGTATGTGCGTGCCGGAAAAGCATACCAATAAGCTCTATGGATGAAGCAAGCGCTTGTTGATTACGGGATTTCTCTTGATGATGTTCCCATCATGTGCGATAATAAAGGTGCTATAGACCTTAGCAAGAATCCCGTGTAACATTCGCGAACCAAACACATAGAAATTCGACACCATTTCCTTAGGGATAATGTTCAAAAGGGGAACATTTCAATTGAGAAGGTACCCTCCGAAGACAACTTAGCTGACATCTTCACTTAGCCACTTAAGAGGGAACCTTTTAATTACTTGCGTCTAGGTCTAGGATTAATGTAACGTCTTCCTTAATTACCTTCTTTTCTTTTTGTGTGTTTTTTTACCAATTTGAGTCATTGAGTCTTCCAAACTCTTTTTGAAAAACCCTCTCTTCTCCTTTTCAAAATTCTCAAAGTCTCTTTCGAAAATGGTTGAGAAATGCTTTTGACATTGTTAATTCAATCTAAAAACGGTTTTTCATAGATTCTCGCTATTAATCTAGAGCTTACATAATTCATATGTATGATTCTCTCAAACATAGCAAGAACAAGATAGAATCATGGAGGATCATTGTGTCATGACTTAAGGTCTTGTCTTACACACCTCCTACATCGATTTTTTAATCCATGTATTTTTGTCAAATCTCTATTTGGTAAGTTTGCATATGTTTTCTTTGTCTGTCTTTGCTTTTAAGCATATCCCTATGATAAGTTAGACTAGAAAAATAAGATTTGCTGAAAAATCTTCCTCCAAACACCAAACTCAGCCTCTGTAGGCGGTTCCATATGTGAATCGCGGTGCCTTAGTGATAAGGTACCGCCAGTCATGATAAGGAACCGCATACAGTGCCTTCCTTTTTCGGGTTTTTGTCTGAAACTCCTGATTTGCTCCAACATTTTTGAGAATCTTTGTTTCAAACCCTTTGACCAACCCAAAAATACCTTAAGCCTTCCCTATTTAAACCATAAGCATTTTGTCATACTTCACATCCCAAAATGTCTTATTGTCCCAATGAAAGCCTTGAATCTCCTCCATTTTCTCCAATTGCTTTCAATCCCAACTCACCTAAGAACCATTATAATCCAAACTCACCCAAGAACACTCTTAATCACATCTCTCCTACCAAGAATGTTGATTGTGGAACATCTTTTCTTCCACCACCACCCTTTAGTGTTCTTCCTCCTTCTCATGATAATGTCATGCACCATGGAACATATTGTCATTGTTGTCAATATCAACATCTTGCTATGGCACACATCTATGAGGAGTTGAGCTACATCAAGAGTCTCTTAATCAAGCCTCCTCTTCACTATGATTATGAGATCTCCAACAAGCCACCACCACCACCCTCCGCCATTGCCTTGTCTTTCATATAAGCATTGGTTGCTTATCCACAAGACACCAAATTCAAGCAAATCTTAGAATTCTAGAATAACTAGGATTAGATTTATGCTTTGGCTTGTTTCTTTTTCCATACATCTTTGTATGATGTTCTTTTAGTAACCTATCTTGGATCTTTGTCTTTATGTTTTCTTCTCTTTTATTTCGTGACCTATTGCTATATCTTGTTGGTTGTTTCTTTTGTTCAACTAACCCTTCTATGTAGCTTGTCACCATATCTCGATTCCTCGGTGCCCCAAGCTAGGGGGAGTAAGCACCAAGGGGGAGTCTTTGCAAAGTCCGTCTCTTCAACACCGACTTGTACAACCTTTTTGCTTCGACAAAGGGGGAGAAATGAATAAACTCGTCTTCGAAAATCTTGTTTTTGTGTGATTGAGTTTATGTATTGTCGGAATCAAAAAGGGGGAGATTGTTAATGCAATAATGCCTAAAAACGTTACTTACACTTTTCGGTCTCTCTTAGTTTTGATTACGACAATATGTAAAAACAAGCATTTACGAAAACAACGAAAAACGAATTCTTGAGTTCAAGTATTTTTCATTTTACCCATTTTCACGTAAGGTATGAATAAACAAGTACTAACCTTAATCAAGTGATCAAGTGATTTAATCTTTTCTTAAAACTCACTTTTTATTAAGTGTGACAAGTTTTTATTAAACTTTCTTTTTAAGAAAATGTTTTATTAAATTAATTATTTGAAAATTTGAAAATGGCATATTCTTATTTGATTAGGAATATTCTATCAGGATATTTTTTAATCTAGATAAGACCTCCATCACTAAAGGACAAAAAAGGGAGCGGAGTCTAGGCGACGGTTCCCTAGTGCCTACGCGGTTCCTTATCGATAAGGAACCGCCGGCTGAGATATGGAATCGCGGCCAGATATATCCGTTGGCCTTTTGTCCTATAAATTGTGGACCATTCTCAGCTTTTCAACTCACCTCTTTGTACATCTATTTCCAGATTCAAACACTCTTCTTTAATCACTCAAATCTTTGATCATTTGTTTGATTACTATTTGTTTAAGAAGTGAATCTTGTTCTTCCATCCCTTCCTCTCCAAGTGCAAAGAGAAGAACACTATTCTTATGAAGTGTTGAGTCCACCACAAAAGATCCATTGAAGATCTAATTTTATGCATTTGTTGTTGTGTCATAGTTGTGAAGATCCAAGTAGTTGTGTCTATTTGGAAGTTGTGTATGTACTAAGTATATTTGTGTAGATTGGTCCTAGCTACGATTAGGGCTCGACGTTTAGCTTAGATTCGGAAATTGGTTAAGCGACGTGTACGGTTTTCTCCACCATAAGGAGCTTGTTGTGTAGTGAACTCTTGAGCAAGGAGTACTCGAGGAGTGGAGTAGGAACAAGAAGTGAGCTTCGTTGCCGAACCACTATAAATCCTTGGTGTTCGGTTTGATCTTTCTTTACCCTTAACTCTTTACATTCTTTATTCTTTGTGCATATATTTTTGTTAGTATTAGTTTAGTTACACTATCATTGTTCATATTGTGCATAAGAAGATTTCACATATTTCCTCAAGCCTAAGTTTTTTTGAAAAAGGATTTTTGAAAACCACCTTTTAATAAGTAAATATAAGAAACTATTCAACCCCCCTTCTAGTTTCTACATAGATGACTGTTGAAGACTTGGTTGTTCGTCTTCGTATTGAAGAGGACAACAAGCTGGCTCAGAAAACCACTTATACACCTGATTCTGCCAAGGCAAATATGGTTGAGCATGGTTCGTCTTCTTCAAAGTCTAAAGGCAAGAGCTTTGGCAAAGAGAAAAATGACAAGAAGAGCAAAGGGAAGTCTGAGTACTTTGCTCCTAAAGGTGGAATTGCAAAGCAGAAGTTCCAAGGAAATTGCTTCAACTGTGACATGCCAGGTCATCGTGCTGCTAATTGCAAAGAGCCAAAGCGGGTGACTCTACGCGAGGCTAATATGGTGAATGTTAATGTGGACATGATTGCTATGGTGTCTGATGTCGTTACCATGATCTCTGAAGTTAACATGGTAGGTTCTAATAATAATGATTGGTGGGTTGATACTGGGGCAACCCGTCATGTGTGTGGTGACAAGAGTATGTTTCACTCTTTCAGAGCGGTTGACAATGGATAGAACCTGTACATGGGCAACTCTGCAACTGCTGATATCAAGGGCGAAGGAGATGTTATTTTGAAGATGACATCCGAGAAAGAGCTCAAGTTGACTAAAGTCTTGTATGTTCTGTAGATTCGCAAGAATCTTGTATCCGTATGGCTTTTGAATAAGTTTGGTTTTCGTCTTATTTTTTAGTCAGATAAAGTTGTACTTTCTAAGAATCAAATGTATGTTGGTAAGGGGTATGCCCTGAATGGTATGTTTAAGCTCAATGTAATAGTTGTTAAGAATGTTATCAATAAAACGAATTCTTCTGCTTACTTGATTGAGTCTTCTAATGTGTGGCATGGCCGTCTTGGACATGTTAATTTTAATTCAATGCGTCGTTTGATTAAATTTAATGGCATACCAAATTTTCATATTGATTCAAATTATAAGTGTGAAACTTGTGTCGAAGCCAAACTTACAAGATCATCTTTCAAATCGGTTGAACAAAAAACCGAACCACTTGATACGATACACACAGACATATGTGATTTGAAATCACTACCCACAAAAGGTAGCAATAAGTACTTCATCACGTTTATTGATGATTGCACAAAGTACTGCTACGTTTACTTGTTGAAAAGTAAAGATGAAGCTATAGACAAGTTTGTTCTATACAAAACCGAAGTTGAGAACCAACTTGGTAGGAAAATCAAGGTTGTACGAAGTGATAGAGGAGATGAATATGTGTCTCCTTTTGCTGATCTATGTGTGAAACATGGAATTAGACACGAGTTTACCGCTCCTTATTCACCTCAGCAAAACGGTATAGCCGAAAGGAAGAACCGTACCTTGAAAGAAATGGTTAATGCCATGTTTTTAAGTTCTGGTTTGAGCCGGGACTTGTGGGGGGAAGCCATTCTAATGGCTACGTATCTTTTAAACAAGATACCTCGTAAGGATAAAGAGGAAACCCCATATGAACTATGGATGGGAAGGAAACCATCATACCAGTACTTACGAGTGTGGGGGTGTCTAGCCAAGGTAGCTGTGCCGACACCAAAGGCCCAAACGATTGGACCTAAATCTATAGATTGTTTATTTATTGGATATGCTAAGAAGAGCAGTGCGTATCGTTTCATTGTACATGATTCGAAAAATCTAGATATACACAAGAACACAGTTATGGAATCAAGAAATGCGTCCTTCTTTGAAAACATATTTCCTTGTTTAAAGAATGAAAATGGAAGAACATATAGAATAGATGATGCAGTTGTCCAAGATAAGAGACAACGAGATGATAATGATCTCCAAGATGAGAGACAAGATCAACCCGAGGAAGAAGAGGTTGAACATAGAAGAAGCAAACGGGCGAGAACCGAGAAATCATTTGGACCCGATTTTGTCTCTTTTATGGTAGAAAATGAACCCACTTTTATCAAGAAGCTGTAAATTCCTCGGAAGGGTCTCGATGGAAAGAAACGATTAATAGTGAAATAGAGTCTATTTTCCAGAATCATACTTGGGAGCTCGTGGATTTACCTCCTGGTTGTAAACCACTAGCCTATAAATGGATCTTCAAGAAGAAGAGGAAAGCTGATGGCACCGTTGATAAGTACAAAGCAAGATTGGTGATCAAAGGTTTTAAACAACGCGAAGGTCTAGATTACTTTGATACTTATTCGCCTGTTACGCGAATAACTTCTATTAGGATGATTCTTCCTATTGCCGCATTAAGAAATTTAGAAGTTCACCAAATGGATGTGAAAACGACTTTTCTAAATGGATATTTAGAAGAAGAAATATACATGAACCAACCCGAGGGTTTCCTGGCTCCTGGACAAGAGAGCAAAGTTTGTAGGCTTGTTAAGTCATTGTATGGCTTAAAGCAGGCTCCAAAACAATGACATCAAAATTTTGATCACGCCATGCTATAGGGTGGATTCAAAATTAATGAATGCGACAAGTGTGTTTATGTCAAAGACAAAAATAGTGGATATGTAATCTTGTGTCTTTATGTCGATGATATGCTTATCGTTGGCAGTAACGACAAGATGATCAAGTCTACTAAAGACATGTTGAAATCAAAGTTTGACATGAAATATATGGGTTTGGCTGATGTGATCCTTGGAATAAAGATCATACGAACTCAAAGTGGACTTGCATCAAGTCAAGCACATTACGTGGACAAAATTCTTAATACTCATAATACGGGAGATTTCGGCCTAGCTAGAACTCCAATTGACACCAGTTTGCATCTATCTAAAAATAGAGGCGCATGTGTTTCCCAATTAGAGTATTCAAGAATTATTGGCATGTTAATGTATTTGATGACATGTACCCGACCCGACTTAGCATATGCTGTTAGCAGGCTGAGTAGGCATACTAGTAATCCAAGTGAATCACATTGAAAAGCTATGACTAGGGTACTTCATTATTTGAAATACAGTCGTGATTATGGACTGAATTATGTTAGATATCCAGCGGTTATTGAAGGATACAGTGATGCAAATTGGATATCTGACATAAAGGATTCTAGATCAAATAGTGGATATGTGTTTACACTAGGAGGGGCCGCTATATCTTGGAAGTCTTCCAAGCAAACTGTAATAGCTAAGTCCACGATGGAATCAGAATTTATCTCGTTAGATAAATGCGGAGAAGAGGCGGAATGGCTACGTCAATTCGTAGAGGATATACCCAGGTGGCCTAAACCGGTAACTGCCATTAGTATACATTGTGATAGTCAATCGGCAATT
Source organism: Glebionis coronaria (assembly GCA_025667525.1). Classification (NCBI taxonomy): domain Eukaryota; kingdom Viridiplantae; phylum Streptophyta; class Magnoliopsida; order Asterales; family Asteraceae; genus Glebionis; species Glebionis coronaria. The sequence continues at coordinate 535,920,941 of CM046882.1, forward strand.
GGTAGAGCTCATAGCACAATGTATAATGGAAAGTCTAGACATATCCGTCGTCGACATAATTCGGTACGACAACTACTCTCGACAGGAGTTATCTCAATTGACTATGTGAAGTCAAAGGATAACATCACGGATCCGCTTACGAAAGGCTTAAGCAGAGAGTTAGTTAGTAAGTCGTCTAAAAGAATGAGACTAAAGCCCTTGAAGGAATGAGTTTCTATGAAGGAAAACCTAACCTAGTTGACTGGAGATCCCAAGATCTGGGTTCAATAGGACAACCTAATCATAGAAATGTGGGGGAAGTCACGTCAATATGGGGGAGTTACTTAATACAGGAACTTTCCTAGTCCATTCCTAGAACAATGTAACTTGTTGAGAGGTTAAACATATGGCTTAATGATTCAGGATAAAATCATAAAGCATGACCATAACGAACACGACTATGAGGACTTGACAAGGTCAGGGAGAGTCTTGTGTGAGTGTGTATTGTCGTCTACGTAAACAGAGGCAGAGTTCAAGGACATCGCGTCTACTCAGATCTAGGAGACTAAGTGCATCTCACAAGAGAAGGTTCAAAGGGTTACACCTACCTATCCTATGCAGGACTTAACCGCATAAATTTTGCCGAAACTTTCGTGTGTTTTCGACCGATTCCCATTCATGTGGGGGATTGTTGGAAAATATTTTGCAAAATATGGTTTTTGCAATACTTTTGACATAATTTTATATATGTATATGTTATATATATTCGTAGTACTTAGTAGCTTTGTGTTCTCCTTGAAGAGAGTTTCGCAACGAGCTAAAGTATGTACAATATGGAGTTAATATGAATGAGATATCGTGTCTCAAAGTGAGTCACGTGAAACATAATATTTGGAAAATATTTTGTCCCACGTCGCTTGAAACATGAAGTGAAAACATGTTTATAAGGAAATCCTAGTTTCTACCCTACAATATTCATTTGTGGGTTTTTACTCCCACGCGCACGCGCGGGGGGGGGGGGGGGGGGGGGGGGGGTATTTCTAGGCCAAAAACGGGTTCGAAACTACTGAACTTGTGCACGAGCGCGCGACCTGCAGACACGAATGCAGCTCCGAAAACTGGCTTGGGTGTGGGCAGATTTCGGTATCTTTTTTTGTGCGAATTCGATTTGTTTTTTCCAAAAAATTCTGTACATATATTTTAGGAATAGATACAGAAGTTATTCACAGAATATTTTTGTGTGTTAAAAAGACAGGAAATCTGTTTTAGTTATAACAGATTTTCCTGACTTTGGTATGTATTTTTCTTTGAGAACAAGTCAAGTTTTCAGTATAAATATAACCTCTTCTCATTCAGTTAAAGACATAAAAAAACACAGTTTTTCCTACTCCATTACCAGACGATTTTTTCCAGCAGTTATCGATCAGAAACGCAGAATGCTTCCGTGATCTTTCAGGCAAGTTTGTATAGTCCGGTTGTACAACAGCTTCGGACGTTGTACCCTCAGAAACAGACGGCGGATCTGTTTTAACGGAAACGTGTTAAACACGTGCCTCGTCTCTAAATTCTTACTGTTTTCAATTTTATTTGTTATTTAATTATGTTCTTTGTTTTTCTGTTAATTTTATTATTGTTTTTAATAAAAGTATACGCCGTTTTCCACGGATCATATTCGCGAACACATAGCCATGTCAACAAACATGAAACGTATTTTTCTCCACGGTTTGAGTACCTTGTGCTCTAAAAGAGTAATATTTTTTTAAGCAAACTCTAAAAGATAATATTAATACTCATTAAAACATGAAACTGAACGCGAAGCTAACCTTAAAGTTTGAACCTCTCAAGCATTGATAGCGAGGCCAGGCACCGTATGATATTTTGGGGCACTGTTACTTGAGTATGAACATTTACTGTAAAAGTTAAAAGAAACAATATTTTTACGGCACGTTTTTAAACTCGTGAGGGTGGACTGACTTTAAAAAAAAAAAAAGAACACGTCCTTCCTACAAATCGGAGTTTTGTAATTGAACTCTTGGCCTACTTTTTCATATATTTATTTTTGGGTGATGTTATTCTACATCCCCCCTATCACACATCAATTTTCAATATAATAATTATATATAAATCATCTTGACCTTTTATTAATAAAAATTTAAAATTTTAACTTATATCTTTTAATACATTATATACAACTAAAACAAGCTTAAAATTTAAAATAATACTATTTAAGTTTTTAAAATTTAATGCTTATATTAATACTAATTAATATATAATAATCAATACTCAAATTAATACATAATAGTTATTACATACTTCAAAATAAAAAGTAAAATAACATTAAATATATGATTAATGCACCAAATTATTTACAAGTACAATTATACGTATATTCTTATTATACAACAATTAGAAAATATATATCTATAATACATATTAGACATTTATATATGTATCATAACTACATATAAAACATTTTGGCTTTTTATTAAAAGAAATTTGAAAATTCAACTTACATCTTTTAATACATTATGTACAACTAAAACAAGCTTAAAAGTAAAAACAGTAATACTATAGTTTTCAAAAATTAATGCTCATATTAATATGAATGAATACATAATAATCAATTAACAAATTGATACATAATAATTAATACATACTTCAAAATAAAAAATAACATAACATTAATTAATATATAATTAATACACAAATTTATTTAAAAGTACAATTATATATTCTTATTATACAACAATTAAAAACATATCTATATATAATACATATTACACATTTGTATATGTATCATAACTACATATAAAGCATTTTGGCTTTTTATTCAAGGAAATTTGAAAAGTCAATTTACATCTTAAAATACATTATGTACAAATAAAACAAGCTTAAAAATTAAAATAGTAATACTTAAGTTTTCAAAATTTAATGCTCATATTAGTACGAATTAATACATAATAATCAATAATCAAATTAATACAAAATAGTTAATACATACTTCAAAATAAAAATAATATAACATTAATTAATATATAATTAATATCCCAATTATTTACAACTACAAACATATATTCTTATTGTACAACAACTAAAAACATTTTTATCTATACTATATATTACACATTTGTATATGTAAAGCTTAGTGAAATTATCTATCATTTATATATGTATATTAGTAAAAGATTAGTGAAATTGTAATCATTTTGCTAAATAATTTAATTGAAAAGAATTGTTCATGTCAATACACAAACATTTTTAAATAATTTACAAAGTATGAAACCATGTAAAATATTAAGTATGTAAATGTTTGCATGTTATATAATGTGACGAATATTACGCAATATTTACTTATTAACAAGTACATTTCACCGTCAATCAACACAACCTCGTAATACTAATAAACCGTTTTCGATATTGTTTTGATGCACATGTATATAAAACTACGATAAAGTTATTTCTTAAAATTCTCTTCATGTGCAAAACTATTATCACTGAATACATTTGACTGAAAAATATTTTTTGACAAGAGATTTGATTAAAAGGTATCTGCCGCCGCAATGCGCAGATACCCTACTATAATGTCAAAAGTAATAATATCACTCGATTGAAATTACGTTTATAAGACATGTTTTTAAATGAAAACTAATTTAGAAGTTGTAACCAAGAAAAACAAATATTGCGTCAAAGAATTTAGTCACAGGATACCTGTCGTCGCATCGCGTAGGTACTCTGCTAATTTCTCTTAATACCCGTTGTATTAATAGGACAAGACAATTTTTTATATTTTTTCGTTCCATATTTTCTGGACAGTTTTACTCAATATATTACTGCAGAAGACAGCTTCATGTTCCGTATTTTTCACGTTTTACTGCTTTGACTTATTAAAATTCATATTTTTTGCTTTAACTTATCAAATTTCATATTTGTTCTATTTTTTTATTTCACAGTTGTATAATATAAATAAAATTAAAAAGTTTTAAAAAATTAAAAGGATATTACTTGTAAAAAAATTACGAAAGGTATTATTAATTAGAGTCCGGTTATTTTGGATACCTTGTATCCTTTGGATACAAGGGGATCAATCCCCACCTTCTATCTATCAAAAAATGAACAGCCCAGATTAAGTTTTATTTTTTAATTAAAAAAAGCGGAGGGGCATTTTCGTCATTTTAAACCCACCCATCCCACCCACCTCCCAAATACATCTTACCCCCGTCTCTTATCTCAAATCTAACAAAAAACACACACAAAAAACACACACATAAGCTTATTCAATCATCATCTCGATCCAAAACACATACTAAAACACACACAAATAAAAAATCATCAACAAATCGCGTTTAAAACTAAAAAAAAAGATGTCGAAGCTATTGAAGAACGAATCACCAGGTTATATCATCATCATTTATATATTTTTTTAGCTTATTTGATGTAAATAAGCTTATTTTGATGTGATTATGGATGTGTTTGCTTTTTTATTAGATGATTAATAGGAATAAGCTAAAAAATTATCATTATTTTTATTATGATGAATTATAAGCTAACTTATTAGCTTATTTTCATGAATTATAAGATTTTATGGCTTAATCTCGCTGAACAAATTTAGTGTGACCTGTTAGTGAAATATCATATATGATATATTTTATCATATATGATGTAAGCTAAAATATCATATATGATAAAATATATCATATATGATGATGCGCTTGAAAATTGAATTAAATCTTCTTATTTTTGTAGGGAATGCTGTTTACAAGGAATGTTGAACGTTACAAGCATCCAAAAGGCCAAGAACCTTATTGAAGAAGTTCGTGAATTTTTATTTTATGTTTAAATGTATTGTTTGTTTTTTCCTTGTAATCACCTAATGGAGTTTTGACGTATATGGACGATTTTGTAATTGATAGGTATCTTGTACAACGTCTTGTTAATATGGTTTAGCTTTCTTGGTATTATGTCATGATGGTTTTGATAAATTAAGTCATATATGCTAATGCACTATCATATATGATAATGCATTATCATATATGATACTCAAGAAAAACTTGGGTATATTAAACAAAGAATTTGATGAATTCATGATTACAACAAAGAGTATGCACAATTAATAATTAAACACTTGTTCATAATATAAAAAAATGTACTTATGAACAGAATCATATATGATAATTCAAACAGAACATAACCTAATGTAAAATCATATATGATACACATCTGATATCATATATGATAATCATTTATACAAAATCAAAAGATGCAAACACCATTATTATTAAAACTACCCTTCTTTATCGACAATAAACTATTGTTAAAACCATTATTAACTGATGAATTCATGAACAACGCCTACTCCGTCTTGATCCTTATAACATATCCGTGCACATCCTCTTGTTATAATCAACATCCCTCCCTGCTTTGCTCCAAATCGGGCAATCACACCACCTCTGTCTGACTGCATTAATAAAAGATAGAAAAGAACATATTATGAAGTTTTTTTTAAAAAAAAGTATTACTCATATATATGATAGAAGGCATGTTTCAAGAGTTTATACAGATTTTCTGAAAAAGACTCATACAAAACTGTTTTTTCTTATGGTTTCTTTGATATATCATACTGATAGTTATATCATATATGATAACTGATGATATGTCATATATGATATATAACTATCATATATGATATATAACTATCATATATGATATATCAAGCTTATTACAGCCCACATCAGTAAACTTAATTTAACTTACATAAAATACCTTATGATTCGTCAAAATAAGCTAAAAAGCTAGCTTATTCATAACTCTCATATAATTTGTAAGCTTATTCACACAACTCCTATCTAATTCACAAAATTATTCATAACTCTCATCTAATTCAAAATCTTATTCAAACAAATAAGCTTATTCACATAAATCGTATAATTAAAAGCTAATTAAAATAATTTGATCAAAATAAGAACAATCAATTGGAAGAATTCGATCAAAATAAGGACTATTAATCAGAATATTTCGTTCAAAATAAGCTAATGACAATAAATTAATAAGCTTATTCTAAATCAAATAAGCTAAAAAGATAAGAATATATTATGAGAATACAAACCTGATATGAATTTGTGTTAATTAATCGATTTGTGATGGATTAATGATGATGTTCGTGATGGATTTGTGATTATACGCTTCAACTTATAGAGAGAGAAAGTAGATCGGGAGGTAGAGAGAGAAGTGATGTTACGGTGTGTGTGTTTTATGAGAAAGAAAGGATAAAATGATTTATATAGTGGCGGGTGAAATGACGAAAATACCCCTGCAGTATAAAATGGGGGTTTAATCTCAGCCATTAGATGGTGAGGAGATGGAAGGTGGAGATGAGTCCCCTCATATCTTAGATAAGTTTGGTATCCAAATGAACTTAAATCTATTAATTAACCAAACCTTTTTTTTTACACAGCTGTAGCAAACTAGCAACATCAAAAACACAACCAACCAGCGTTGAACAAAAGTTTTAAGTGCATCTAGCTTTAGCTAGTTTGTTAAACACCTAATTAAAATACATGTATAATCATAACTACTACTGATGATGATATAGAAATTTGTTATTTGTTGTACGCAATCTCTAGAGTTAGGATTCACGTGTGCTGTAATAGGTCTGGCCTAGAAGCAAAGAAGCAATAATTGAATATTAAATGCGGGTAAGTTTATAAAAGACATAAAACAATAATTTTAGTCCAAGTACAACTTTAGTTAATGCGATATCAGATGTCTTCGATAACGTATCATCCATCTCTTTCACATCCAAACTAAGCTCACTTTTCTTTTTGAGTTTTCTCTATGTATCAAAAGTCATTTGTAAATGCAAATAAATTTTATTTTAAAATTTTTTTGTCTTCCAAATACAATGAATTTGTTTTTCGATATTTAGTGTTGGAGCTGCATACAGAAATGGGAGCGGACCAACTAAAATTGGGTCGGATCGAAAACCAGTTTAGCCCAAACACCAATCAAAATGTTCGGTTCATGTCCGGTCCTGTCCGGTTCACGAGCTCGGTTTTGATTCGATCTTACTGATGACGTATAGCATGTACACGGTTCCTTGGATTAAAACCACACAATAAATATGGGGTTACGACCCAAATAAGCATAAGTCCACGACACGTGGCAAATAACCAGCTGATTAACTCCTTAAAAGTGGATTCGCAAGTCACAATCAACAGATAAGAACAAAAAATCTTTAAACTAACAAAGGCCTATTCCGAGCATTACCCAAAATACTAAGGAAACCTAGTATTTAACTTGCCTATAAAAAGTAAACTCTAACACTCCTAGAGGGTATGATTTTCTCACACATCCCAATACACACACATATCTGTCAACATGAAATCTTACTCTTATACCGGAGTCTAATCGTGGGGCACACGGTAAGACTAACGGGTTACCTTTATTTGTGCGAGAAATAATCACATTCATTTCTTTTTAGTACAAGATCAAGCCCAATCCCAAACATATGAGCCCATCCGCGAAAGGCCCAGATCCAACTAATACCCAGGTCATACTAGAGACATCCCTTTTAGAGATTGGTGCGAGAAGCTGAACGTCAAATAACACTTCGTATTAATCAAACACCATCAAGCTAACGGACAACTGGAAAAAGCGAATATAAGCTTAAGAGAGGGGATAAATGCAAGATTGGAAGGAAGCAACAACTGAATTGAAGAAGTTCCAAACGTCTTGTGGGCACATCGCAATATGTTAAAAACAAGCAATGGAGAAACCTCGTTCTCCCTAACTTATGGTACGGAAGCAGTCATACCAGCGAGAATAGGCATGCACACCATCTGAACAACAGAAGTCGGTGCAACTACAAACAATGAAGAACTCTTATTAAACCTAGACTTACTAGAAGAAAAAAGAGAGCAAGTCGCACTCAAAGAAGCAAGAAGCAAAGCTAAAATGGAAAAACACTAAAAATCTAAAGTCTGGGACACAACCTTCAAACCAGGAGACTTCGTCAACAGAAACAATGATGACAGCCACGCCAAGAACGGAGGAAAATTAGGGCCAAAATAGAAAGGACCATATGAAGTCACAAAAGGCTTGGGAAAAGGAGCATACAAATTAAGAGACTCTAGTGGAAACATACAACCACGAACATGGAACATCCGCAACTTGAAAATATGTTATATCTAGCTTAATTAATGCGTAAGTAAAAGACCTCATATGTAAGTCGTGGAGGTCTGACAACCGTCGACAGATGCACTTTATCTAAACTATCCACGTATTTCCTTGCTTACGTTCGTGTTTAATAAAAAGTGAAGTCTAGCTAACTTTACAACGTCCCCAAAAATAATTATTATTTACCGCCCTATAAACAATAATGGTAAGACACGTGCACATAAGACTATCTCCAGATAAAAAATTAAGAAATCTCAAGAAAAACTCAACAAAGTACATAAGAGGTATTGCAAGCCTAGTACCCGAAAGATAGCCCTAAAAAATCCAATAAGACTATCACCGGACGCGTAAAACCACATTAATTAAAGAAAGTATATTATCATAAACGTGCAAAGGCATAATACGTATAAGCCGCACCCACATGCAAGCAATGCGCAAAAAGAGGCAACAAAGCCTTTTACAGTATAGAAACCGCAAAGACCACACACGGTCGCGGTAGATAACAAACACTTAGCAAAATATTGTTCAAAGATACATACAAACCACAAGGAAAATCCACATACGACCGCGATAATATTACAAACAAACTACAAAATACATACACGGCCACAAAGAGAAGTAGCAATCAAATTGCATGCTCCAAAGTGGTATCCAAGTTATCATGCTAAAAAATAATTCCAAAAGTACCCACAACAATAAAATTCTCAATGTTGTAGTCGGATACGTCTAAGGGATGACTAATGTTGGGAAAATTAGGTTGTTAACTTTTCCCTTAGACATAGATTTATCCTATAAATACGCTAAGTGTTATAACTTTGCATGTGCCTAGTATTGAAAGTCAGGGACATCGTCAAGGAAGTCAAAGATTACTTGAGGACATACTCATCAGCCGTGGTGGATAACAGTTGAGATGCATCAAAGACTCTCAATGATTGAGTGTTATCAGGGGTACGATACCCTGATAACCATTTGCACCCTTTGGGCATCTCTTAGTGTTTAAGGGGAGAACTATTTGGGCGGGACATGTAGTAGCTTTGACTTAAAGCTGCCTAAAGTACTAAGTTGTGAAAAAGAGGCAATAGTTGTCAGTATTGTTGGCCAAAAGCAAAGTAGAAGTAGAAGTGCATCGATACATATGTACGACTCCACCAGATTCTTGACATGTCACTACCTAATCCACAACATAGATAATGTCGTTGTAGTTAGTGTTTCGTTCACTTTTTATTATTCAATAGCATTAAATCTCTCAAACTCACACAGAGTCAGTCGTTTACTTTGAACGCCTGACCCTTAGAGTTTGCTTGTAAATTTAACATACTCGTTAAGTTTGCTTGTCTAAATGGTATAACATACATTGTCATTCAACTTGTGTGATCCATGACACATTTTAATACTTTGATTATAGATCAATAAAGTCTTTCACGTTTGAAAAGTATTTCCGGTGTTATTGTCTCTACTTTATCATTTCAGTCGTATATTCGGGACTTTCAGTTGGTATTGTTGATCCCAAAATTAGATCGATTTAGCTTTGTGTTAACGAGATTGAATCAAGTATAACACGTAGAGAAACTTTATGTTTATGACAATCTAAGTGTTATGCGAAGTTAACACTTAGAACAAAGAACAAAGCAAAACACAATGTATACCAAACTTTCACTTTTATTGATAATCGATTGCGTACAATGAAAGTGTCAAAACGTATATCAATATCAAACCCTAAGACCTCCTTTTATAAGATAAGGAGTTTTAAACAATAATCTACTAATCAACTATCATAGGAAAAGATAAATATAGAAATACAATATTGATCATATCATTCCTAAACATACAAAACGTGTTGACTAAGTAGTTGTTTATGACTAGGATTTCCTTTGCCAGCGCCTTGATAAGTCTTGTCAGTGCTCAATCTGTCAGCGCTCCATTTGCTCTTGTCAGCGTCCAAAATCCCTTTGTCAGTGGCTGAGTGACTTAGCTATTTTTATTCCTAAAAATCCTCCCCTAACTTGATACTTACTCTAATAATCAAGTTTCTGAATAAAAACAAAATACAAGAGAGGATTCTTACAAATAAAACCTACTCCTTAATCTGAGCATATATAAACATTAAAAAGTCCATGCTAATATCACTGGTGTAATCAACTTCAAGCTTGGTGCATACCAACTTCTTCAACAAATATTGTGATAGAGGATATTCTTGATCTACCAACAAGTATTCTGCAAACTTAGTAGTACTAAGATGGTAAACACCAGTAGCTGAATATAAATGCCACTTCAACTCACTCAAGTCATCCAGATCCAACCATACTGGATCAGCAACATCATGGGCAAACATTCTTCTAAATGTTGTCCAAATTTTTATTCCATTCATTGATGAAGGAGCTTCAGCCTCATACTTCTACTTCATTAAACTCCACATAGTTTCCATATCTTCTCTATCCATGTTGGCAAACAGTGTAACCAAAGAGGTAAAAGTGTGTACCTTATCACCAGCCTTGGTGATCTTCCAAAATCCAACAGAATCTTTTTCATACTTGATAATTGGATTCTTGAAGTCTAAAGGCACAACAATAGCTAAATCAGAAGCCACCAATGGAGAAAGTGAAAGTTTATGGACTTATATTTAATAGTCGTGTGATACGATCGAACTCGAGATTACAGGATTGCACTCAATACGTAAAGAGTTAATTTATTTAATAAATATATTTATTGTATTTATTAATTTATTTAATAAATATATATTTATGTATTTATTAAATTAAACTAAGCTTTAACTTTAACGATCGTTAAATATTAAGAGTTAAGTACAAACTATCGTTGTGGTCTAAAAAGGAAGAAATAGAAGATTCCGAAACACCCCTCTATGGGGGTGTCGAATGTCGGCACAATGGGGGGGGGGGATATAAAAACTTGTTTTGTTGCCATATATTTTTCTTGCCTTGATCTACAAGTTTGGTAGCCTATATAAGGACCCCTTGGCATTCATAAATATTCACCCCTTCTCTATTTTCTCCTTTGGTCGATCGCAACACAAACCCACAAAGGGTTTTGTGTGGTTTTTCCTTGCTGCTCTATTTTAGTTTAAATCTAGTCCTAGCCTCTCTCTAGGGTTGTTGGGTAGATTTTCCACAAGCGTTGAAGCTTGGTTTATACGTGCTAGAATCACGGTTAGCTCGTTGTACTACGTGTGTACAAGATCGTAATATAGTCTTACTTTAGACTATATCTTCGTGGTGTTCGTTATTAACCCGAATTGGTGATTCGTTCTTTATCTTGTGGACTTGCTTTAGCGTAAAGGTACGTAACCCTAATTCGGTTAATTATAATTGTGTTATTATGATTTTTTTAAATCGCTTCCGCTATATGTGTCATTTGATCTCGTTTAGGGTTTTATATAATTGTTATGATGTTAATAAACCTTCAGTGGTATCAGAGAGCCGTTTTAACATGTTATAATTATCGAAAATCTAAAGTTTTTTTAACTAATAAATGTTTTGAGTTAAAACTACATGTTTTTTTTAGGTTTTCTTAAAAATTAGGGTTTGTTTTTTTAAAATTAGGGTTTTTTTGGCCGAATTTATAAAAAAAAAGAATTGTTTTGAAACCCTAAATTACATGTGGGATGATTTTAGATAAAATTGCATTATTAATTGTTATGTCATGTATGGTTACGATCCGTAGAGATTTAATTGTTAAGATTTGTGGGTGGATCCATGATAACGTGCATGTTTTCATGGATCGTAAAATTATATGTTTATATGATTGTATGTGCTACTTGTTTATTTGATTCAATAAATCTTGAATTAGGGAAGACTTTTATATGAATATAAAAACCTAGATTTAATGATTATTGAATAAATCGTATGCATGTGGCTATTTGATTTATTTGTTGCACATATAAATTGTTATTATGTGTTTATGATTTAGTTTTTTTACTTGTTTATATTAAAAATGTTTTAATTGTTGTAAACAAGGGTTTTTTTGAAAAAAAAGGACTAAATCATATTAAAATTAAGATTTGTTTTGAGATCTAAATTACATAGAATTACGTTGATTGGTGAATTGCAATAATAATCTAATGGCCTACTCCTTTTGACAAATTATAAAGTGGGTATAACACACCGCTGGTCATGTACCTGGTTAAGGAAGGAGGTGTTATGCCATTAGTCGCTGACCAAATTTCTGGCTCGCCTGTGCGCCAAATTGAAATTACTTACGATTGTACTTGCATTATACCTTAAGGTTGATTTACCGCAAATTCACGTCCGAAACACAATGAATAAGGTTATTGCTTTGTGCTTTAGCTGAGTTCTAGAATAAGTACATTGTGAATAGTTGTGGGTAAATTATTTAATTGGTTTAACCAATACCTCAACATAATTTATGTAGACATTTAGTCTCGTGAAAAAGTTTACTAAATGTTTTATTAAACTTATGATATGGAGTTGTATGCATGCTTCTCCATACATTGATTTTGATATCAAATTTATACCCTTAAAATTTAAGTCGAATGCTATCTAATTGACAAACACTTGAAATTACTACGTCATCAAATGAGATTTTTGGGTGATGTTGTAATGGAGAGAAAATTTTCATAGAATGAGAATTCGTATGATGGTTTTATGTTATTCAGATTAGACGACTTAATTAAGTTACTCAGTGAGATTTGGAAACTTAAGGCATTCAGAAGGGATGAAACATGTTTACAATGTAAAACGTTCTTTTGGCAATGTAAATCCCTTAAAAATCTAGAAACTGAAAATTGTTTGTCAATTGAATTGTTCGACAAGTCGCTATGTTGAGTACATTCATTACTAGCAGATCAACTGATGTAATGGATCTATGTCAATATAGTTCTAGGATTCAAGGAAAATACTATGGTTTATATACCGGACGAATTTTATTTTCTTGAAAGTATTTCGCTATCAAAAATACTAATATTTGTACTTATTTATGTAGAAATGGCTCAAGCCGACAATAACACTATAAGTTCTGCGTTCAAAACATTTTTTATCGTCCTGAACTTACTGGCCCAAACTTCAATGATTGGTACCGCTCACTAAAAATTGTCTTGAGAGTAGCGGGTACTATTGATATCTTGACCACTCTTTATCCGGAGGATCTTGTCTTGAGAGTAGCGGGTACTATTCAACAGAAGTATGAGCTATATCTGGAGGATCTTGGTTTAGATCTGGAATAGCTAGATTTCCTACAGGAATAGCTTCGATTGATTTGCTAGGGGAGTTAGGCTTCCTTGTGACAATCTACGTCATATAAATATCTCGTATAAGTATTAAAATAATCATCAAACAATCATGTAATCAAATTACAACATATAAATATATATATATATATATATATATATATATATATATATATATATATATATATATATATATATATATATATATATATATATATATATATATATATATATATATATATATATATATATATATATATATATATATATATATATATATATATATATATATATATATATATATATATATATATATATATATATATATATATATATATATATATATATATATATATATATGTAGAGTTAAGATCAAATAAGAAGATTAAGTAAAATGAGAAGAATGAGAAGAAACCACAGCCACACATTTCAGATGCACCTACAAAGTCAAATGCATCTCCCCTTAAAATTCTCCTTCCTTTGTGGAATTTGTGGTCAAGATTTCTTCTTATACTTCTCATTTTAATTTTTCTTCTTATTGGATCCCTACTATATATATATATATATATATATATAATATATATATACCACTGGTATATAATCATTACCGAAAATCATTTTGTACAATTCTTTGTCGTAGGCCATAAAATAGGTCAAAGACATTTTATACGAATCTTTGTCGTAAATCATAATATAGGCTTTTGCCTTCAAAACCATTATACGAACCATTGTGTTAGAAATACGCTTTTACGTATTTATGAAGGATCGGTCGCTCCAACGATTATTATGTAATGGGCTCGTGATCTATTTAATTAGTGTATAGTCCATATAGCCCACATGTAGGGTGGGCTATATATATCCCCTCCTAGCATGTTAGGAGGGGTTGTTGATTGTCATTTACACTTTAATCATTATTTCATTTTCACTTTCTCTCTCTAACTCTCTCCCTTCTCTCCTTTCTCTCTCTAATCCCTCATCTCATTCCTTCATCTTCTTCTTTATTTATCAATCAATCCATCTTAATCCATCAAATCAATCACATAGAATAGGCCATTAATTTCGTAGACCTTCAATTGGTATCAAGAGCCAAGGTTTGATTGGTTTATTCTTACTTTTATTTCTTTTTTTGATTTTGGTGGGTTTTGATTTAATCATGCTTAAATTTTAAAAAGTTTGTATTTTTTATAAAAAGTTTTTGTTTTTATGTGTTAAATCTTGTTAAATCTTTAGATTTACTTACCTTTGTAGATAAAAATCACAAATTTTTATATAAAAATAAAAAATTTCATTATCAAATCTTAAAAAGTTAGTGTTTTTATAAAAGTTTGTGTTTTTCTTTTGTTAATTTTGTATTTTTTTTGTTTTTTTTTTTTTGATTATATCCTTTCTATTTTGATTGCCTTTTTGTTTGAATTTCTTAAATTGAACTTTTAATTTTGTCCTTTTTTATTTTTTTATTTTTATTTTTTTAATCAATTTTACCACTTTAATTTTTTTATTATCGATTTTAGTCTATCAGTTATCAGTTATTATTTTAATCTGTTTTTTAATCACATTTTTCTTAATCACATTTTTAATCAGTTATCTGTTTTTCGTTTATCAGTTTTTTTTCATTTTTGGATTTTTCTTATATTTTGGTCAACTGTCATAACTGTCCAAATTTGTCCAACAATACTGATACAAAAGTTTCGTATCATCTCAAAAGTTCCGGGTCAAATTCACAAGTTCCGGGTGAACATTTTTTCGGGTGCTCACAAAGTTCCGAACGAAACAAGTTCCGAACGAAACAAGTTCCGAACGAAACAAGTTCGGAACGAAATAAGTTCCGAACGAAACAAGTTCCGAACGAAACAAGTTCCGAACGAAACAAGTTCCGAACGAAACAAGTTCCGAACGAAACAAGTTCCGAACGAAACAAGTACCGAACGAAACAAGTTCCGAACGAACAAGTTCCGAACGAACAAGTTCCGAACGAAACAAGTTCCGATTCGGAACTCTTCCGAACGAAGCATCCTGTTCAAACATAACGGCAACCTCAACAAAAACCGTCCCAACCACACCCTCCCTCCTTCATTATTAAACCCACTTGACTCAACAACGGGAACATTTTTTTTTTTGACTCGACAACCAAACCCATCAATACAACCAGACTCGGACTCCCAGACTCACCTCTCACTTGCACCCCTCACCTCACAAACTCTCGGACTCTCTCACCCTCACGACACAACCCTCGACTAATTTACCCACACCATAAGACTCGACTCAAATTTTTTTTTGACACAGCCTCTCGTTTAAACTGACTCGTCTCACAACTTTAACACCATCACTCACCCTTACCTCGACAAAACAGACCCAACACTCGACTCTACACCATCAATCTCCACTCCCTCACCCACATCCGACACCCATCCTCGACTCTCATCCTAACCGCACAACACCCAGACACAAAATAAAAAGATCTCAGTCACCAGAAACAACATCCTCGATCGACATAACCTCTCCACCCAAACACTCGACACTCAATCAATCAAGACACCTGACAGAAGGACTCTACAGAAGAGAGAGGGACTCAACAAAAACTTAAATTAGAAAACCTTACTCGAGACCAATTTTTAATTGATCTTGAAGCTGTGTATATGTTATCTTCATCTCGTTCAGATTTATGGTGATTGGTACTCGTTCTTCCTTATGAAAACAAATAATTGGTTTGTTTAGTCAAGTTTCAAGTGAGCAAGATTGGGGCAATAAAAGTTTGATAGATATGAGTCGAGATGGCGCAGATTTGCTCTAAGTGTGGCTGTGTTTTTGTTTATTCAGTTTTTGAGAAGTTTTTTTGTTTAGAGTTTAGACGGAGGAACCTAGATAAAGTGACTAGGGGTGTTGACTGAGTTGGGTTATATATTTTTTGTTGACGGAGTAAACTAGGCAAATATTTCGCAGGCCACGTGTGTGGTGGCAAAAAGGCCACGGTTGTGTTATGTGACAAGTTGAGTTTATCCGATATTAATTTATTTCCTTTTATTTCCTAATTTTTTGGTTAAGTTATTTTTTTAAAATTATATCAGTTTTTTTTGGGAAGTTATTTTTTGGTTGATAAAACGTTTCATAAAGTTATTTTTATTTTTCTTCTTTTCTTTTCCATTTTAAAATATCATTTTTTATTTTTTTGGTTAAGTTATTGTTTTAAGTTCCATTTTTATATTTTTTATATCTTAAAGTTAATTTTTGTTTATTAATTTTTGGCAAATCGTGTCGAGGCGGGTATTTTTAAAAAGTTAACGTGGAAAAATATTTGTCGGGATAAACGTTTTTTGTGGCCGGATTTGAAGACAAAGTGACGAGTCAGCGTGACGGGATATATTTTTTAGCAATTACGGTTTTCTTGATCGGGTTTAATTCATAATCGTTTGAGCCGACAACAATTGTTGAGCCGAGTCGTATTGTTAAAACCCGACAACTACAACATCCACATCATTTTTTTTCTTTATCTTTCTTCGATTCTCAATGGATTCGTTCAATTCGACACTTAAAGAGGGAGACTTGCATCAAATGCAAGACAATGCTAGAGAAAGTGGTATAAATTCATTTCAATTGCTTCAATATCATCTTGTTACTCTTTCACGGCTTCAAGGAGGGAGCGAATTTGTGACAATCTTTGGTCAAGATCGTCATATATTCATGGACTCAATGTTCACCACTTTGACCGAACTCGCCGAGCAACTCAACCATGGAAACTTTAATCACTCTGCATCGGCACTTGCCTATAAGGATCTTGTGACACAACTCACGCCTTTCCTCCAATTCAATATCATTCAGCCTGAAAGTTCTGTGATTTGCCAATCATTTCTTCGAGATACACATACCGAGCTTCGAGTTTTCCGTGATACAATATTAAAACTCATGACATCGGTCTCGTCTTCGATTTATCTACAATCACAACTTCAGCAAACGTATGATAATGGAGTGCAAGAATCAATGCCGCAGATGCAAGAGGAGAATGGTCATACGGTTGAAAACTTGGAGCCTATCAATGCCAAGCGCACGGAATCAGGAGGACAACATGATACCAGTGGCACGTCAGGGACTGTTCACGAGATCTCTTTTGCTGACACCTTACCCGTTTATGACAAAGAGCCGGCAAACATGGTACAATGTAATGTTGTTTATGATGTATATGCTGATGATATGCCGCATATTGAGCATTCTGAATCTAATTATGACAAACATGGGATGGAAAAGAGTGATAGCAATACCACTTCTGATTCATCCGATGTAAGTCATAATGGGGGAGAGATTGTTCAGAATGCTAAACATCATGATAATTATCCTATAACTCCTTCATTGACTGCTTCTAATTCCAAGATTAAAGAGCTCGAAACGTTCGTAGCTCGGCAATCAAAAGATCTTGAGGATGCCAAACTTGAATTTTCTAAGAAAACGGACAAATTTGAAACATACTTTGAAAAACTTGAAAAGTCAAACGTTGTTCTTGAAAGAAAATTGGATCAAACTGTTCTAGATTCTAAAGCTGAAAAGGATAATCTTTTGAAACAAATTCAATTGCTTGAATCTAAGTTGGCATTCCAAGATAACGTGCTCAAAGAAAATGAAACATTAAAGGCTCAAGTACAGGAAAAGGTCTTTGCTATAGCCGCGTTGAAAAACGAGTTAAGGAAAAATAGAGGATCTAGTGTGGACACTAAGCTTGAAAAACCATCAATCTTGGGGAAACCGCCTACAAATCAGTTCGTCAGACAACCGATTGTCAGACAACCTACTGCATTTAGATCCGAGCGACCACAATCCTCGAGACCGCGGTTTGCCTCCCAAGTTGATTTGGGACATATTTCTAGAACAGTCACTCCACCAACTAGGCCTAATGAGACTAAATCAGTTTTAGCAAGACCTCATCACATGATTGCTCCTAGTTTCTCTAAGAATAGCTCAATGAACACGTCTAGAACTAGTTCAACTGATGTGCGCCATGATTTTGGTCAAAGAGAAGCTATTCAAAAGACACATGTAAGAGATAGTAATGTCCAACCTAGTCAGATGCCTTCTAGATTACCCAACACTGCTAACCGTAGCATGTCATCTCCTAGGAGCATCGATCAATCATCTAGGAAATACTCGGACATTAAATATGCTACCTGTAAAACATGTAGAAAATGTGTCTTTACGGCAAATCATGATTCCTGTATCAAAAAATTGCTTAATGAGGTGAACTCCCGTGCTAGACTTAAATCCCAGTGGGTCGCTAAAATCAAACCCTTTGGTAAAATGTGGCGCCCCACTGGTAGAACTTTCACTCTTGTAGGAAACGAGTGCCCTTTAACTAGGATAGTCTCTGATTCTACGAAGACTACTAGGGAGGAAATTGCAAAGGATGATACATCACTTAAGCCTGAACTTAAGATTTTCTATAAAAGGAAACGTTTGCCAACTAAGACAAGTGAATCATCTCCTCAGGCCACCTCTGACACAAGAAAAGAAAACCGTGAACCCCCACATGCTTCTAAAATAGATATCTCTAACCCATGCAAAAGTATACAAACTCCTAATGAGAATGCAGGTACCAAAGTTGATGTTCCAAAAGAACGAAGCGGTCCAATCGTTGTATACCGTTCAACTAAGGACACTCTCAGAGTTTGGTTGCTGAAGAAGCAGATATCAGAGAAATTAGTATCTCAGGGGATTCATGGTTAAAGCTTACACAGGACTTACAGTCACATAACAGACTGTAACTCGATCTCCAAAGACAGGAAAGTTCATCCCGATGATGACTTATCCTAAAAACGAGAAATTCATTTTTCTCGGGCATGAGCTTATGTTAAAAACATTCCACGTTTTTAAGCTCATGCACTAGGACTTATAGTCACATCACAGACTATAACTCGTTCTTCAAATAAAGGAAAGTTTATCGCCGATGGTAAACTTATCCTCATTAACGAGAAATTAAATTTTCTCGGACACGAGCTTACGATAAAACCATTCAAAGGTTTTAAGCTCGTGTACATGACTTACAGTTAAATGTCAGACTGTAACTCGAACTTTATATAAAGGAAAGATTATCTTTTATGATAACTTATCCTCTTAACGAGAAATTCACCTTTCTCGGTCATGAGCTTGTATTAAAACATTCGAAGTTTTAAGCTCAGAAAGGAAAGTGTATCTTTTAAATAAGAGAACTTTTCCTCGTAACGAGAAATTAACCTTTCTCGGTCATGAGCTTTCCGTTAAAACAGTCAAAGTTTTCAAGCTCATGAACACGACTTCTAAGTAGATGTCAGCTTAGGACTCGTCCTTCAGATAAAAGGAAAGTTTATCGCCGATGGTAACTTATCCTTAACAACGGGAAGTTCACAACTTCTCGGACTTGAGCTCGCTTTTAAGATATTCAACATCTTAAGCTCAAGTAATTGTTTTTCAAAACTTTGAACACAATTTTTCGAGAATTTCTCAAAAGGTTTTTCTAAATCTTTCAAAATTGTGTGTTCAAAAACGTTTTGATAAAACGAGCATGTCTTCTGGAATCGATAATATTTACGAACCTAGAAATGTCATTCAATAATGACACGGGGTTGTAAATAAAGTTCGAGCAGAAGTTCAAATGATTTTAAAACATGCTCAAAATGGTTTGCTATTATTTCAGATAGCAACCCGCTTTTCATAATCAAGTCAAGCATTTCACCGGAAAGCTTTGACTCAACAACGGGAATTAATTTTCTCGGAGACGTGACGAGGTGACCAACATTCGTGAACAAGAAACATGTGAATCTTTCATATGATGTTCTCCATCATTCAGGTCCAACCTCGTAAATTGCTAATCTTGTGAATTCATTATCATATATGATCTTTGCACGTGATAAATACCTTACACTTGTGTTTAAAAGGTATTTAATTTACGTTTCAGCACACCCTCGTTAATTTGAGGGGGAGCTTGTGTAACTCATGAAGATAATTGGATTTGCATTTTTCTTCCCAAATTTTCTTAAAATGCTATTAAATCAATTGATATTAAAAACATCGATTGGGTTAATATTTTTAATATGGGGGAGAAAATGTGATTTAATATGGGATATGATCAATCATAAATGGTTTGACTTAAACGTGATAGCTCATCCCGACATGTGCAAAATGTTTTCGGATATCGTGGCATATGTTAAGGGGGAGCAAAATGGATCTGCACTTCAAAATGGATTTCATGATGACATACACTTACCCAAAACATCTCTATTCACGACGGTGAAGATTGTGGTGACATAAGGATGGTAGGATAGGTTAAAGTCCAATGATTTCTCTAGAACCGGAGGAATCTTCCCAAGGACATTCCATAGCTAGAAATAGTAGTCCTTAGGAAAGATGGAGAAAGATTGTGAACGAAGCTGAATGCCGACCAAGTACTTAAGTTAGCACTGGAACAATCACAACAAGGTGCTAGTGATGACGTATTGGTAAGCATTGAAGGGGTTGAAGAATGAAAAAGAATTGTAAAGATAAAGGGTGTAAAGAAAGAAGCCCTCCTTACAACTTTAGGCAGAAACCGGGTCAATACATATGCTATTGAGATCATTTTTGTTAATGATTCTTGATATTGAAGAAAGACGTCATGGACCCAGTGATGCAATGCACAACCCTTCCCAGCTAACTCAAATATCTCTCAAAAGGTATTTGTTTTAATCACACGGAGATCAACACATTATCTATTGATTTATTCACTCCGAATAAATTGGTATTGAAAAGGTGGCACTCCTCTCCAGCCTCCGATCACTAAAAAATCCAAAATGCACGATTGAGTCTAGAGCCATTTGAGATCATCAAATATCTCATTAGGACACACTTTCATTATTCCTTGCTTCTTCACACACTGTGAAAAGTAAGAACGATCTTAAGAGTCCTACGCAAAATCTTCATGATCTTGCCTGAACATCCGAGTAATACGAAAGTATTTACAATGAAGATGGAAATCCTTCTTGAGCGAATATCAAAAAGCTCATGGTAGGTGACTTGTGCGACTCTTTATGAATCAAACTTGTGATAACTGGAAAGCAACAGTGGTTTAATTCTTAAATGAATTTAAACACGTTCCAGGCCTCTACGCAATATCTTAATGATCTTGCCAGAACATTCAGAGTAATACTATTAAGTATTTACAGTGACGAATGGAAATCCTTCTAGTGTTAACATCAAACAGCACTTGGTAGGTAACTTGCAAGATTCTTTATGAATCAAGCTAGTGACAACTGGAAAGCAACGATGGTGCGGTTCTTAATTGAACTTCACTTGTTCCAGGAACATGAATTGACGGCTTCAAATCATGCGGATAATATTATCCAAATGATCCACTCTTTACGTTCGCAGTCAGCTTTGGACGGTCGAGTAAAGAGAACGGGTTTACCCGCGAAATCTTGTCAAGGAGGTTCTTTATTGAAACTACCTGCCACAAGTACGATATTTCATATCGTCCAACGGTCTTCACCGACCGGAGGTAAAATGCTACCGAATTAGAATGAAATGTTCAAGGCCATTTCATCCGTGTATATTGTTTGTTGCTAACTGTCTTATGCAGCGTAACAAGAAGGTGGCATTGCGGTGTACAATCCAGAAGAAGTCGTCACCACATGCTTATACTACATACAATTAGTACTTCAACAAATTCAAGAAAGCCTGAAAGTCAAGTCTTCCGCTGTATCAAACTCTGAAGCTTTCAAGAATTTAAAAGTATAAGTATGTGGAACATGAAGTCACAAAGAGGCAAATATCACAAGTGAAGAATGCACAAGGTCAAGGCAAGGAAACATGCTCAAGACTAAAGTCAAAGATCACATCAAGCATATTCACAAGAACAAGATCGAAGACTCAAGCATAGATGCTAGGTTTAAGATTTTGTAAAAAGATGTGACCTCCCTTAGGGGGAGATTGTTGGAAATACGTTTTTCCCAATAAAGTCTCGGTCACATCTTAGTTAGCATAGATCACGAGTTATAGACTATTTAGAACTTTGTTTCTTGGAGCGACATCCCTTAGGGGGAGATTGTTAGAAATACGTTTTTACGTATTTATGAAGGATCGGTCGCTCCAACGATTATTATGTAATGGGCTCGTGATCTATTTAATTAGTGTATAGTCCATATAGCCCACATGTAGGGTGGGCTATATATATCCCCTCCTAGCATGTTAGAAGGGGTTGTTGATTGTCATTTACACTTTAATCATTATTTCATTTTCACTTTCTCTCTCTAACTCTCTCCCTTCTCTCCTTTCTCTCTCTAATCCCTCATCTCATTCCTTCATCTTCTTCTTTATTTATCAATCAATCCATCTTAATCCATCAAATCAATCATATAGAACAGACCATTAATTTCGTAGACCTTCACATTGTCGTAAAAACATCATACAATACGCTTTATAACGTTGTATAGAGTTTAATAAAAACCGTTATATGAAAATGGTTATGTAAAACCAAAACACGAACATAATATTAGTAAT
Source organism: Glebionis coronaria (assembly GCA_025667525.1). Classification (NCBI taxonomy): domain Eukaryota; kingdom Viridiplantae; phylum Streptophyta; class Magnoliopsida; order Asterales; family Asteraceae; genus Glebionis; species Glebionis coronaria. Next base: position 535,943,781 of record CM046882.1, read on the forward strand.
AAGACCCCGTATTTCTAGTCAGGCAATATCTTATAATTCAATTTGTATATCAGTATTTTCATTATTGGATTATTATAAGCCGCATGACATTGTTACTTTTCTATAACATATATCGAGTAGCTAGCCCATAATTCCTTTGCCCATCTAAAATAGCGTGTCGTCACAATAATCACGCTTATATAAATCTTCTCATACATAAATTCGCTTACCAATCAATGTGGCACGACAGGGATCAACCGTCAAGGCGCAAACTAGGGTGATCTTCCCCAAATAGTACTATTATATGCATAAGCGTCTACCAAATCCCGGTAGTTCATAATGCATGCTAATGGGACTTTTAGTGACATAGCCCAACTAATAATAATTCATTTCATTTCATTCAATGGGTCATATAATCATTTGGGTCCATATCAATAAGCATACAATCGGGACAACTGGTGTCCTATTTTTATTAAAACTAGCATGTTATCTCCCTCGCGGGTTTATAAAACATTTAAAAGAGTGCGAGGCTATGAACTCACATTGGTGTGGGAAGGCGGGTTATCGGCAATTAGGATGTATAGTACGTGCCTCGATCACGGGAAACCTAGACAAATAATACTCGGTCTTAGGCTATGCCCAATAACTTTATAACAAGTTGTTATGTATATGTAATGATGTCATAACATGATGATCAAGTAGGTTTTTATTTCCTTACACAACATTACTAGTTGCTTAGTATTAGTTCACTTAGGCTTATCACACTAGTTACACTAGTTTTAGCCCATTTACACATTAAGGCCCAATAAGCCCATTAAGAGTCCAATATCATTTTATTAGTCTATTTATCTTTTTAAGACTAGGACCATACTCATATGTTGGGCTCAAGTGGGTTAAATCCATGAGTAAGTCCAATAACATTAAACCAAACTAGTTGGGCCTAGTGGTCCAACAAGGCTAATTTGGCCCATTATGGTCCATTAGTTACAAAGCTCGGTTTTGTCGATTTTTACTTGTCAAATGTGTTTACATATCAGTATATGGTTTATAAAAATGTTACATTAGACGGGTCCGACCATCTAAGTTTTATTTGGCGAAAAAGTTAATCTTTCGGTTTTAGCCGAAAAGACGTAAAACTTATATATAGTTTATAGTTTTAGAAAAACATTTGAGTATTACTTTTATAAATGCCATGTTTATTTATTATAGTATATCAACTTATTTTATAATAGTTATTATTATTTAGTCGCCTTTATATACTTATTTTATAATAGTATTTACTTTGAGTGCTCTTTTTATATCATATAGTTTATTAACAAATCTGATTACTAAAGTCTATTCCACTATTTTTGCCATATCTTGAGTTCTACAAGGAGATAGAACCTTAAATTTGAACAGAAAAACTACATGATTTATGCTACAAATAACTCTTTTATAGCCACTGCTCAATCAGCCTCTAAGCATTTTTAATAATTCGTCTAATACAGACTATACAGAGTTGTACTACAAAAGTGTTTTGGCCATATCTTGCTCATTTTAATGATTCCATTGAGTGGCCAACTCTCCACATATGTAAAAATCATTTACCTATCTGTATATTTAATAATCCAAGCTATTTAATCAAGTGATCATATTGATACTTACTGTTTTATACAGCCTATGTGTCTAATCCTGATTTTAACATTTTTACTTGTTGATTTTAACCTTTTTAACCTAATCTATTAACACAAAATCCCCACCCAGTATTTTGATTATCATTTATAATCATATACATATACATTTATGAAGAAAATACATGAGTACATTTACAAAATAACAAGATGATAGAAAGAAATTATCTTATACCAACCAATATGGTGAAAAGTTAAGAACAATACTTGGTTTTTGGTAACCAATCTTATGAAATAGCAAGACCACTTTTAAGATCACCAAGAATATGTAGACTCCTTGAGAAATCAACCCTAAACTCCCTTGAAAACTCCTTTTTACTTGTTAAGATCAGCTCAAATCTTCATTACTTCAAATGGTTTTTATCATATGTAGATTATACATAAGATTTATGGCTAGATTTTTTTATCAATGGTGGTGTTTGTTGATGTATATGGGACGGCAAAGGGAGAGCAAAGAGAGAGAGAGATTGAGAGCTTTCTTGTTTTGCATGTAAGAAATGAAGGAAATGGTTTCTAGTTAGTGGTTTTGTTGGTTTTGTAAAGCCTTGAGGACAAGTGTCCTCTTGGTTTATGAAAATTTGACACCAAGATGGTGTTGGTAGCTTGTCTTTGCCGCTCATAGTGGGGTGAGACAAGTGTATACTTGTTTCATCCCCACTAATTTACAGGTACTCCTCGATTCTAGTTTCCTTGATTTACGTGCCCTAGGGTCGACTTATGAAAAATGTTTTTATAAAATATGAAACTACGGCACAAAACGATTCTAATAAAAATTGTCTCATAAAAAATGGAGCATAAAAGCGTAAATACGTAAACCTAGGGTTTCCGGTTTAATCGTAAAAGACGCTAGATTATTCACGTAAGTCCTAATTTCTTCTCGTAAATTTGTGAGTTCATAACCAACACAAACTAAAATTCCAAAATAATATTCGAGAATAAATTTATTATCTGAAATGTCAGACTGTTACAAAACGGAGTATGTAAACGTAAACACGTAACGTTGAGTTCTCCGGTTTAGACGTAGTCGATGCTACTTTAAGACGTAAACCCTTATTTCTTCCCAAAGGTGAGTGAGTTCATAAATTAACAATAAAATAATGATTTTAAATAATACTTGAGAATAAAATAACGACCTCAAATTGACGGATTGTCACAGCAGTTACCCCTAAAGAGGATCTTTGTCCTCAAAGATCAAATTATCTTACTACTCGCTTCTTATAGAGTCAAAGACATGTGCGAATTTCCTCCACATTCGGTCTTTTCTCTCAAGTGTAATTCATTACAATATGCGAGTTTCATCAACATAACAATGGAAATACGATCGTGCTTAAGTTGACTTACTTTCTCTCTCCATGATGTCCACAGGTTTTTGAGGAAATGCAACTTTTTGCCGATCTAAACTTCATTAAGAAGTAATTAGATTTTCACTTGATAGACATTTTATTAGGTTCAATATATGGAACATAATTCATGCAGCCCTTGAAGTTCTAGGGTAGATCCAGCTTATATTCCTCTCGGTCAATATCTTTACATTGTCTCAATGGTACCATACAACGGGGACTTATTTTCCCATGATCTTTCAGATCATCAATTCACTTTTCCATTGTGAAAAGTTTTGGCATAACTTTGCTACCCATCTTGCACTTCAAGATCTACATCTCAAAATGGGTGTATTTTGTAAGGTTAGGTTTGTGATCATAGGCAACCTTAAACCTAAAAGACATGTCCAACTCACAATGGGTGTATGTCGGGTATCTTCATCCCAACTCCCACCTACAGGAGTTCTTATATAGATCCTCACAAGATTCGATCTCAATCCTAATGCGATAATTATCAATGATAACCTATCCAAAGGTAAATGCTCATCCTTGACACTACCAAATGTCAATCATACAAGCACAAATCAAGATTTCTAATGTCTGTATCGTTCCTTCACCTTGCCCCTCCGATTGGGGGTGGTAAACAGTAATCATATCAAGATACGTTCCTAATGACCTCTGAAGGAATCTCCAGAAATTCGATGTGAAGCGAGGATCTTGATAGAGATGATTGATACAGGCACACTATGTTTACAAAAATCCTTTAAATACAAATGAGACAACTTCTCCATCGAGAACATATCATTAATTGGAATGATATGTGCATATTTGGTCAGTCTGTCGACGATGACTCAAATCAAATCAAATTCAGATGATGAACTTGGAAGTTTTCTGATAAAATCCATGGTGATTCTATCCTATTTCCAAACAGGAATAATAAGTTGTAGAAGCAATCCTGATGGATTTTGGTATTCAGCCTTGACCTTCACAAAAGTTAGATATTTACTAACATATGTTGCGATGTCTGCTTTCATATTTGGCCATCATTACAACTTCTTTAGATAAAGGTACATTTTATCAGAAATGGCATGAATAGAATATTTAAACTTATGAGATTCCAACATGACTAAATCTTGAAATCATCCATATTTAGGCCACCACAAACGAATTTTTAAACACTTAATGTCAACGGCTCCTATTTCTAATGGTTATCATTAGCCACGAGACCCTTCATTATCTATTTTATCTTTCTTACAAGCTCGGCTTATACATTTTTAATTTTCTCGGGCAATTTATGGTGTATGGTCAATACTAAGGAACACATCTTAATTGGTTCCCTATTCTTGCTACATAATGCGTCAGCAACTACATTCACCTTCCCCGATGAACTAAATATCATGACTATAATCACTCAGAAATTCTTTCTTCACTTTTTTTCTAAGTTTTAGTTTCGTCCCAACTATTATCTTTATTAGTTTTGCTCAGTCCGACGTTTAAAGCGTCGATAAATATTCCAAGTAATTAAATAATAAATATTTAATTTTTATGAAACGTAAACGTAAAAATTTTTGAATTTCTCAGTTCGTCCAGTTATAGAAAAATGTTCAAAATAAATTTGAATTTAATTAACACGATTTTTGTTGATTTATCGAGAATAATTAATAAGATCTGTAAATGTTCGAAAAAAAATCTTTGTTTGTACTTTGGTCAAAATTTTCTTAGTTGAAGAGCAAAAATTGTCGTTCCAAATTCCAAGTCATGGTTTAAATGGTTTCCTCAATCCCTCTTAGGTTGTCTTGAGGTATACACAAACATCTACTCCTAAGGGAGTTTAGTTAAATGATCTGGGTATAAGGGAATAATTCCTTAAAAATCCTTCGATAAATATCTGTCAAAACCTTTTCGCACTTCCATTTTGGTATAACCCAAAGCCTTAATGGCTCCGATCTTTGAAGAGTCACATAGATTCCACTACCATTAATCACACGGTCAAATAATGTAAAGGATCAAATCTTTAAATCACATGATAAATACTCAGGGTAGTCTATAGATGGTGTTGAATCCAAGATCGTTAGACTCAAACAGTCGAAACCGTTTTACCTAGAATAATTATCATTCATATGATTTAACATAGTTGAATAGAACAATAATTAGAACAATATATCTAACAAAGACGAATTCTTCCCTAAGGGTTTGTACTATTGATTAACACAAACCGCTCTGGGTGTGTGTACATTCAATCCCACACCTAAAGATCAAAGCAACAGTAGGTTACATTGTAGTAGTGAATGAATGAATAAAGCCTACGGCTTACACACATGATTTATCAAATTCATGAATGCCATACGTGCGTTGGTCAATCCAAACGGTATCACATGAAACTCATAATGTTCATTACAAGTTCTGGATGTAGTGATTGGAATAAATAATCTCCTTTGCGGACGCGAATTTGATAATAACAACCAGACCGTAGATCAAATTTTTGGAACATACGTTATAACCTTGTAAATGATCGAACAAATCTTTCATCTTGGGTAATGGATATCAATTTTGATAGTCAATTTACTTAGTTCACGGTAAACAATAAATATAAGGAATGATAACACCATAGCTCTTCATGATGACGAGCTCGGTAGAATAAAAGCTTTTTCCGACAACTCTCTCAGTTGTACGGTCACTCTTTTGATTCAGATGGTGCTGACGTACAGTGCACATGCCACAGGTGCAGCACCGGGAATATAATCAATACCAAATTCAACTTGCCTTATTGGCGGAAGTCTAGGTAATTCATCAGGAAGTACCTCAGAAAATCACAGATAACAGGAATATTTTCTTATTTAATTCACCTTAGGTTCTTTCTAGATTGCCAGATTTATGACTAGTTTACAATCATTCATAGTAAAATTTCAAGCCTGAATGCAGGATACGATCTCCCATCGAGAATTATTTAGATCACCTTTGATAACCAACATCTTATCGTTTAGGGTATTTCTACTTGGGTTCCCATCCATTAAAACAATGACATCATGTCAAAATCAACCAATCCATCCTAATGGCATTATCAACTTTCCAGTTTTATTACCGTCCATACGATGAGAACTTCTCAAAAGGCTAAGAATAACTCATAACCCTTCACAAAATCAAGGATATCTAGAGACATAACTACCATTAAAAGAGTAAGGTCAACGCATGATTTACACGAGAGAATGTCAAATTAGACAAAGACGAAAACATTAACGAATATGGATATATCCCATGTTTTCATGATTTGAGTATGCATTCGAAAGCACCTCGGATCGTTACCATGTCATTCAAAGGGAATCTAATCAAAAGAAATGATAAGAACGTCTATACACCCAGTCGGGTATCAACACTCGATAATTAGAAATTTTTTCCAAAGAATCTTACCATGAGAGAATTGAACCAGAAGGGGATGTCAATTGTCAATAAGACAATATCCACAGATGAGTAAATTCAATTCAGAAAAAATGGTACGGGCACATATGTAGGTGTCCCTAACAATATGTCCCTATTTTGCACTTCTTGTAGATCTCAAAAAATTTAATCTTTCATAATTACAAAGAAAAATGTAATGTTTATTAACAATTTCATGGTGACTACTAATCAGCCTTGCATGGTCCCTTCCAAATTGTACGTAGGCGCGTAACTATATACAATTTTAGGATTAACGATGCAATACTCAGTTCGTCAAAACTTTGTCATCATGTTTAAAATATATATATTCATGATTAATCATGAAATAAAAATCAAATGAATCTACAGAGATGTTCTTCGTTATGGAAGCAATCAAATTTTTCCAAGGTATTTCATAAACAACTTGATTTCGATAACGATTATTTATAAGTCTCACTTTAAATAATCCATATGGTGATGAAGATTAAATTTTTCTCAAGGGATACTGTTTTAACTTATAAAAACAATGAGTGATCTGCAAAAGAGTGATGAAGAGTTGTTCACCAAGAACTAACTACGATATAAATGAGCTTAGCCAAATAATCATGAGGTTCATGACCTCGATGGCACTCAGGAATACAATGAGAAGAATCTACAACACAACTCTATCCGAAATGAGTACTTGTTCAATGGTTGCATCACTAATGCGAACATTAGGAAGAAGCAAGAAAATATAGATAACATCAATACATGTAGGATTTAGCAATCAAAGGTAGTCTTTTCATTAATCACAAACAAGTCAAAAATGTACCGTAACACATTACGTGTCGCCATGTCATACAATTCCAAGGACTCATCCTACCAACTGATGTCAGTTAAGTTAGGGATTTTAAAAGATACTACACTGAATACTAATCTACATGAGTCATTAGGTGCTCCACCTGTCCCGGAAGATCCATCGGTCCCAATTTAGAAGAAGATTTCTTCAATTTATTTCTTGGACACCGGGCATCCTCGTCATTGGACAATGGCCTAGGAACAACCCTTAACACGAATCAACAATCATTTAAAACCTTATAATTACATCATAGGACTTAACGAATTCCTCTTAACAATCTCGTATTCCATACGAGTTAAATTTGACTTTATTCAAGTTTTAATCAACTTATACTCAATGCGACATCCTACCTCATTCTCCAATACTTTCAACCTTATTCTTAGACCTTGAAAGGGCAATAAAAGCTCGATATGAACAACACTTAATTTCCAATTATATAGCTCTTATAACAATAATTATCAAATGAGTCACTAGTATGAAATGACTCACACATTCAATTAGACTTCTCGGAAAGGTACAAGTGGCATGAGGCTTTTGAGTAAAGGCTACAATGATAGCCTCAAGTGCAACATTCACCTTTTCAATTTCAAATTTAAGAATTGGGTGACACCGATTCAAATGACACCTTTCTAGGTGGTGAGGTTTTGGTCAAACTCCACTCTATAAGGAAAGATCGTCATGACATCGGTATCAGATTTAATCTCGACAATTCTTCTTCAATATCACAAACAACTAATATCAACCTTTCTACGAATATCAACCATTTTGTTGGGACTATGAACATCCACAACTTGGTTTAGATCTGGAATAGCTAGATTTCCTACAGGAATAGCTTCGATTGATTTGCTAGGGGAGTTGGGGTTCCTTGTGACAATCTACGTCGTATAAATATCTCGTATAAGTATTAAAATAATCATCAAAAAATCATGTAATCAAATTACAACACACACACACACACACATATATATATATATATATATATATATATATATATATATATATATATATATATATATATATATATATATATATAGAGAGAGAGAGAGAGAGAGAGAGATGGGTTAATGTGATGTACTAGGTTAAAATTATTAAAGTAGAAAGCAATATAAACCATTGGATGAATCATTAGTGACATCACTTGATCAAAATAGATGGAATGGCAGTTTTGGTAATTAACTGAAAATAGATGGCAATATCTTTGGCATCCAAAACTAATTAATTGAGGCCATAATAATTCGTAGTTGTTACGTATTACTTTTTCTAAAAGGGTCCCGATTGTATTTTTTTTAAAATTGTTTTATCAGATTCTTTTTACCTTTTATACTTGCAGATAAACATTTGATCAAATTTTCAAGTAAAGTGTCAATGGTTTTGCTTTTGATCTTATTCATTTTATAGCTTCTTGACTCACGTTTAAATGATACACGAATAGGTAGTTTTTATACAAATAAAAAATTATGACTAATAATACATCTAGTTTTTTCGATTGATACACATATAGAAAATAAGAATCATACTCTGCTTACTATCATTAAACAATGATGTATACAGCTGATACATACTTATATACGTATATCTATCAATGTATCGAACACGAATTATTAATCTATTATGCTAATACACAACTAGAATGGATTTGACATTCGATAAGTCCAGAGGTATTTCGAAACTGGTACCTCATACATTTGAAACAAAGGGAGTTAATTATATTAACCACTAATAACAAATATTAAAAAAAATTTTAACAAATATCACCAAAGATGTATCATCACATTCGAACATGTATACATTGATATCAAATTCATGTACACCTAATTTTAAAACAATAAAACTATATTACAAGAATGTATCACCATGATTTAATCATACACAAAAGAATCAATATTTTTTGATAAGAAAAAGATCGGTTATCTATACCGACGTCCGACACCAAAAAAATTCGTTCAACTGTCATTATTTTTTTATCGATGGAGACATAAAAATCCACCTAATTAAGAATGTCGCAACCGAGTTTCTCAAAACATGATACACCAGGCTGAGCTCGCCTCACCTCAAAATTGGTATACAAGCGAGTTCCTCTATACCATTGTCGCCCAATTGTATATGTCATTCTATCTTTGTTTATATTTTAAACAAGCAAAAGCAAAACAAAGTTTTACCACTTATATAAATGAGTTTCATATATTATGACGTTAACTTATTAGAAGTTTAGAGCTCATTATATCAACAAGAGAACATGGTACATCAAGACAACAATCTATTACTCATTAAAGTATCAGTGGTACAACAAGAACTCCAAATAGAAAAAGTAGCCTAGAAAGATTTGACATGCAAACCGTAATTAAAGATATTGAAGTGGTCGTGAAATGCTACTCATACATACGACGATGGATCTGAAACGCAACAAGATCCAAGATGTAGATTAAGGGTACGCTGATAACATGGCGGCCACTAGTTTTAGTAATGTGGATATGAATCAAATGGCAGCGAGTGGGTATTCGATGGCGACGACGGCTGGTATACACCCGTGATACACTACGGTTAACATAAACCATATGATACACGAGCAATATCAGGTTTGAATCGCGAACCAACGATGTACATGAACCATTGTGTTAGCCTCATGATCCGGCGGCGGTTATAATTTTTGACAACGTGATACACGAGCAATAGCCAGTTTAGATGTGAAAAGAAAATAGAGAGTAGAAAATGGTGACTAAGATAGCCTTTTGTTGGTAAACAATTTCTCAAGATGGTAGTATGTCATTGTGATTGAGGGGTTTTGATTTTGTTTTATGATGAATATAATCAAAGATGAAAGATGAATAGTATATGAAGAGATAAAAAATGGATAGACCGAGAATTAACATGAGAGACAATCAAATCGAATATTAATGCATTAATAACAGACGATGATTGCTCAAGAAAATAAAAACACTAAAATACCCCTAGTCATTTTTTGGAAACGGCAAATAATTCAACGAACGCCTACTCGTAATATTTCAACGAGCACCCCGAGTTCGAGCACCGCATAGCGGGCAAACCCAGCCCCCAAAGGGATCTCCAGGGAGAATTCCCCACGTGTGCCCGTGTGAGGTATGAGTTACATTACGCTAATGCGACGACCACAAGGATCGAACTCACAACCTGCAGCCCACAGTGGTTGTAAACCCAGTGCATCGCGCCAGCTGGGCTGGAGGTCATTTGCAAAATACCCCTAGTCATAATAAAATTATTTAGTTTTGACTTTAATTTTCTTTTAATCAAATTAATGTCATCTTAAAACATTTAGGCAATCCAAGGGTCTAATCTACTTTTCATTTTAATAATTTTAACATACTACACCATAATAACTAAATTCTATATATATATATATATATATATATATATATATATATATATATATATATATATATATATATATATATATATATATATATATATATATATATATATAATCCAAGTCATATATATATTAAAATAACACTTCTCAGTCTGGCCTTGTCGGTAACTCGGGAATTCTTCGGCACCGTTATAGTCAAAAGATTTTTAAACATTTTACTCAAAATATTTATTTAAAAATATTTATAGTTAAAAGGTTTTTGAAATGTTTTATTCAAAACCTCGGTTTTAAAAATCTTTCGTTCTCTATAACGAGAGCTCTGATGCCAAACTGTAACACCCCCAAATATTCACATTTTAAATCAGCGAAAGAGTCGTTGATGTTACGGGATATCACATTACTCAAATCATAGACAACGCTTAAAAATCGCGTTGTTTAACAATAAATCATTTTCCATTCATGAATATCAAATTACATAGGTCCTCAGGTCATAGTATGTCATACACATTTACAAAACATTTGAATGGAAATTTTTATTTGAATGCGCGCCATAAATTATTGCCATCTTCTCGAGAATTACCTTCAAGTACCTGAGATAAAACATGTTAAAAGTCAGCGAAACGCCGAGTGAATCCATAGAGTTTTATAAAAACCATTAATATATATACCACTTGTATATAATCATTACCAAAAATTATTTTGTACAATTCTTTGTCGTAGGCCGTAAAATAGGCCAAAGAAATTTTATACAAATCTTTGTCGTAAATCATAATATAGGTTTTTGCCTTCAAAACCATTATACGAACCATTGTCGTAAAAACATCATACAATACGTTTTATAACGTTGTATAGAGTTTAATAAAAACCGTTATACGAAAATGGTTATGTAAAACCAAAACACGAACATAATATCAGTAATAAGACCCCGTATTGTTAGTCATGCAATATCTTATAATTCAGTTCGTATATCAGTATTTTCATTATTGGATTATTATAAGTCGCATAAAATTGTTACTTTTATATAACATATATCGGGTAGCTAACCCGTAATTCTTTTGCCCATATAAAACAGCGTGTCGTCACAATAATCACGCTTATATAAATCTTCTCATACATAAATTCACTTACCAATCAATGTGGCACGACGGGGATCAACCGTCAAGGCGCGAACTGGGGTGATCTTCCCTAAATAGTACTATTATATGTATAAGCGTCTACCAAATCCTGGAAGTTCACAATTCATGCTAATGGGACTTTTAGTGACATAGCCTAACTAATAATAATCCATTTCATTTCATTTATTGGGTCATATAATCATTTGGGTCCATATCAATAAGCATACAATCGGGACAACTGGTGTCCTATTTTTATTAAAACTAGCATGTTATCTCCCTCACGAGTTTATAAAACATTTCATAAAATATTTAAAAGAGTGCGAGGCTATGAACTCACATTGGTGTGGAAAGGCGGGTTATCGGCAATTAGGATGTATAGTACGTGCGTCGATCCTGGGAAACTCAGACAAATAATACTTGGTCTTAGGCTATGCCCAATAACTTTATAAAAAGTTGTTATGTATATGTAATGATGTCATAACATGATGATCAAGTGGGGTTTTATTTCCTTACACAACATTACTAGTTGTTTAGTATTAGTTAACTTAGGCTTATCACACTAGTTACACAATTTTTGGCCCATTTACACATTAAGGCCCAATAAGCCTATTAAGAGTCCAATATCATTTTATTAGTCTATTTATCCTTTTAAGACCAGGCCCATACTCATATTTTGGGCCCAAGTGGGTTAAATCCATGAGTAAGTCCAATAACATTAAACCAAACTAGTTGGGCCTAGTGGTCCAACAAGGCTAATTTGGCCCATTATGGTCCATTAGTTACAAAGCTCGGTTTTGTCGATTTTTACTTGTCAAATGTGTTTACATATCCGTATATGGTTTATAAAAATGTTACATTAGATGGGTCCGACCATCTAAGTTTTATTTGGCGAAAAAGTTAATCTTTCGCTTTTAGCCGAAAAGACGTAAAACTTATATATAGTTTATAGTTTTAGAAGAACATTTGAGTATTACTTTTATAAATTCCATGTTTATTTATTATAGTATACCAACTTATTTTATAATATTTATTATTATTTAGTGGCCTTTATATACTTATTTTATAATAGTATTTACTTTGAGTGCTCTTTTTATATCATATAGTTTATTAACAAATCTGATTACTAAAGTCAATTCCACCATTTTTGCCATATCTTAAGTTATACAAGGAGATAGAACCTCAAATTGGAACAGAATAAACTACTTGATGTGTGCTACAAATAACTCTTTTATAGCCACTACTCAATCAGTCTCTAAGCATTTTTAATAATTCGTCCAAAACAGACTATACAGATTTGTACTACAAAAGTGTTTTGGCCATATCTTGCTCATTTTAATGATTCCATTGAGTGGTCAACTCTCCACATATGTAAAAATCATTTATATATCTGTATATTTAATAATCCAAGCTATTTAATCAAGTGATCATATTGATACTTATTGTTTTATATAGCCTATGTGTCTAATCATGATTTTAACATTTTTACTTGTTGATTTTAACCTTTTTAACCTAATCTATTAACACAAAATCCCCACACAATATTTTAATCATCATTTATCATAATATACATATACATTTATGAAGAAAATACATGAGTACATTTACAAACTAACAAGATGATAGAAAGAAATTATCTTGTACCAACCAATATGGTGAAAAGTTAAGAACAAGACTTGTTTTTTGGTAACCAATCTTATGAAATAGCAAGACCACTTTTAAGATCACCAAGAATATGTAGACTCATTGAGAAACCAGCCCTAAGCTCCCTTGAAAACTCCTTTTTACTTGTTAAGATCACCTCAAATCTTCATTTCTTCAAAGGGTTTTCATCATATGTAGATTATACATAAGATTTATGGCTAGATTTTTTATCAATGGTGGTGTTTGTTGATGTATATGGGACGGCAAAGGGAGAGCAAAGAGAGAGAGATTGAGAGCTTTCTTGTTTTGCATGTAAGAAATGAAGGAAATGGTTTCTAGTTAGTGGTTTTGTTGGTTTTGTAAAGCCTTGAGGACAAGTGTCCTCTTGGTTTATGAAAAGTTGACACCAAGATGGTGTTGGTAGCTTGTCGTTGCCGCCCATAGTGGGGGTGAGACAAGTGTATACTTGTTTCATCCCCACTAAATTACGGGTACTCCTCGATTCTAGTTTCCTCGATTTACATGCCCTAGGGCCGAATTACGAAAACCGTTTTTATAAAATATGAAACTACGGCACAAAACGATTCTAATAAAATTGTCTCATCAAAAACGGAGCACAAAAGCGTAAATACGTAAACCTAGGGTTTCCGGTTTAATCGTAAAAGACGCTAGATTATTCACGTAAGTCCTAATTTCTTCTCGTAAATTTGTGAGTTTATGAACCAACGCAAACTAAACTTCCAAAATAATATTCGTGAATAAGTTTATTATCTGAAATGTCGGACTGTTACAAAACAGAGTATGTATACGTAAACACGTAACGTAGAGTTTTCCGGTTTAGACGTAGTCGATGCTACTTTAAGACGTAAACCCTTATTTCTTCCCAAAGGTGAGTGAGTTCATAAATTAACAATAAAATAATGATTTTAAATAATAATTGAGAATAAAATAACGACATCAAATTGACGGATTGTCACAATTTTGTTAGAAACTATAATATGCGTTGCACGGGGAAGACAGTTAATGATTTGCATGCAATGCTCATTGAGTATGAAAAGGGGTTAAAGGACAAGGCATCTACCTCTACTCCTCCTGTACTAACCATAAAAAAGGTAGAGTGAGTAAGCTAATACAAGCTTTTTGGCCAGTAAGAAAATTTTATCGTCCGATCTTTTCGAATTGAGAAAGGGAAGAATGTGCGGCTCAGTCGTCTTTTGGTAGAAACAATTGATTGGTCGTTGTTGTAAATAAAAAGTGCAAAACTTTAAAATAAAAGGCAAAATAAATAAAGCTGAGAATGATTAAAAATAAATGACGAGAAATTAAAGCAATAAAAGTAAATAACGGAAACTTAAAACGCAACTAAAAATAAACTAAGGCAAAGATTAAAGTGCAAACTTAAAATAAAACTAAAGGCAAGCAAACTAAAAGTGCGACTAAGGAAAAAGGGGAGGAAAAGTAATGCTATAAACTAGAAAAACTTAAGTGCGAAAACTAACCCAAAACTAGTCCTTATCCGGAATCCAAGATTGTCACTATCCAGAAAACGAAATAAGCCTAATCCGGAATACAAGCTAAACAAACCTATTAGCTTATCCGCAAAACTCCTTCAAAAAGTCTTATCCGGAATCTAGATTCTGTCTCTAATCTGGAATCCGTAAAATACTCTTATCTGGAATCCACGTTAAATCGTTATCCGGAAAAGCACCTAAAAACCCTTATCCGCAATCTTTCTTAACTATCTTATCCGGAAAATACCTTCTACCTCTTATCCGGAATACAAGTCCAACCCCTTATCCGGAAAACACTAAAGTTCTTATCCGGAAAACGTGTTAGTCGTCTTATCCGGAAAACATCCAAAACCTACTATCCGGAATACACCCTTCGGTTCTTATCCGGAAAAAGATCTAAGCCTTATCCGGAAAACGAGTTTTCCACTCTTATCTGGAATACGGGTTGTCAGCCCTTATCCGCAAAAGGTGTTCTAGGCTCTTATCCGGAATACGTCTTAGAGACATTATTCGGAATGTCGTTTTACTATGTTTCTTATCCGGAAAAGAGGGTCTGTGTGTCCTTATCCGGAATAAGAGGGTTTTAACCCTTTTATCTGGAAAATAAGATTTGTAGGCTACGGATCTAAGGGAAAGTACCAATAAGCTAGAAATAAGCCAAAAATCAATAAGCTCTAATCTAAAAACTTAACTAAAACTCTTTTAAGAAAAGGCAGATAAGCCAAAATTTAAAAACTTTTAAGAAAACTAAATGATAAAAATATTAAAAATCAACTTTTTATAAAAATTAACTAATAAGCACTTGATTAAATTTAAGAAAAACACAATAAGCTATAAAATCAATAAGCTAACAAGATCAAAAACATAAAAGCATAACAAGTAATCGAATAAGCATGACAATAAGATAATAAGCACAAAGATTAAGCAAAACAAGAAAGGTAGAATGAGAGATTAAAATAAAAACTTGATTAAGATTAAGATTAAACAATTAAAGTAAAGACAATAATTAAAAGCTTACAAATTTAAGGTGCGAGACAAGTAATTAAAGGTGCAATTAAGTAAATGTGCAAGTAATTAAAAATGGAAGAACTAGTTTGTCACTCTAGCCAACAACTCATAATGACACATTAGGAGTCTATTTATAGTGATTAGGAAAACTAAGCATGTGTTGGTTCATTCTTCTTTCTTTCTCGACTTCTCGTCTTCTAATTTCATCGACATTTTCGACTTTATCTCGGGATTAATAAACTCGTCTTGTAATTTCTTCACTAATTTAGACTTGAGTTCTTCGGCTTTTATTAAACTTCCGTCTTTAGACTTTTTCTTCGATAAATCTATAGAATTGGCCTTGGACTTCCGTTCTTTTGGCACCCTTGATCTTTGGACTTCGTCTTTTGTCTTTTTCTTCGATAAAAGCCCGTGAAAGCCTGTGTTTTCCTCCCTTTTTACATTTTGATCCTAAATCACAACAAAAACACAAACCACGTATAATTCCGACATTTACGACATAAAATACACGTTTTTACTTGGTTATTATTGTAGTTAAGTGGTAAAAGGATGGGTGTTTACACACCTATCAAATTCCCTACACTTGACCATTGCAATGTCCTCATGCAATGCATTAGTTACAAAACAAGTTTTACATTTTCCATCATAATCAATCCACATTGGCCTTTATTAAAGAGACAAAATATTTAAAAGAAGGAAACAAGTAAAAAGATCAAAAACTTACCTTAGGGTTTTGGAATGTCATGAATGATTATCATCCTCAAGTTTCACGTTCCCCATACCAAGCTTAAAAACAAGATCATTGTTATTGTTAATGCAAGTGATGCCTAAAAATATTTTTAGTGTTAACTAATCTTTATTAGTTTTGATCACAACAAACCATACAACACATTTAGTGTAAAACACAAAATGAATTATTTAACTAACACTATCATCAAGGTAATAATCATATCACTAACCTTTCTTAATCATACTTAGTGATCATCAAAATGATTATCCTTAAAACTCACTTTTGTTAATATGACAAAAGACTTTTTAATAAACTTTCTTTTTTTAGAAAATGTTTTATTAAAATGGAAAATGAAAATTTTGAAATGGCATATTCCATATGCTATTAGAATATCCTTTGAAGGCTTCAAATACCTCAGATATTCCTACCCCACTAAAAGACAAAAAACAGAGCGTACTCTAGTGGCGGTACCTTAAGTAGCTACGCGGTTCCTTAGCGATATGGAACCGCCGGGCTAGATAAGGTACCGCGCCCAGATAGCCGTTATATATCCGTTATACTTTGTCTCCTTTAAATAGTGGGTCAAATCTCATTTTCCAACAAGCCTCTTGGATGTTTTTCTCATCCCCCTTTCTATTTTCTATAGCATAATCATTAGTAAATGATCACTTAAAGTGTTAAGGATGTTTACATATGATTATCCTCTTGATCCCCTCCTTTACCTTGTCCAATGAGAAGATCACTCACTCACTAGTGTTGTGATAAAGATCAATCTATGAGCTAGTCATATTCATCATGATACCCTTTTTGTTTTAGGTCAATCCATTGTATTTATGAATACTTGGACTAGTTGTGTTCATCCAAGTTATTTGTGGATACTTGGATTTGTTGTATACATCCATTGCATATGTGTTTGCTTGGATTTGTGTTGTGTAAATCCAAGCTACATGTGTGTACTTGGATAAGTCTAGTTGAGTTGTAATAGATTTGATTAGTAGTTCTCACTAAACTATAAAGTGATGTGGTTGTGTCTTGTGAGTTCTCACTAAACTTGAAAGTGATTAGTAGTTGTGTTGTGTGAAGTTCTCACTTAGCTTCAAAGTGAAGAGTCGTGAAGATTGGTTCTAGCTTTGGATTAGAACTCGACATCTAGCCTTGTGTCGTAAAATGGTGAAGTAGGCAACATCGTGAAGATTGGTTCTACCTTAAGATTAGAACTCGACATCTAGCCTTGTGTCGTTAAATTATGAAGTAGGAAACGTTGTGTAGATTGGTCCTAGCTAAAGATTAGGTCTCGACATTTAGCTTAGTGTCGGAAAATAATGTAAGCAACGATGTAAGATTTTCTCCGCCGAGAAGGGAGCTTGTGGATATAGTGGAAATCTCGAGTAGGTGTACTCGAGGAGTGGAGTAGAAACGAGGATAGAGCCTCGTTGTTGAACCACTATAAATCTTGGTGTCTTCCCACTAGGTTGTCTCTTTCCTTACTCTTTACTTATTTTATTATCATTACACTTACCTATTATCTTTGCTAGTGCATTTGAATTGAACCTAATCATTATGCAACTTAGCTTCAAGCAAAAGATAGTTTTGATACAAACCAAATTGAAAGTAATTTTAATTTGGTCACCAATCGAAGAGAAACTATTCAACCCCCCCTTCTAGTTTCTACAATTGGTATCAGAGCGATGGTCACTCAAGATCTTTGAAGTATATTGTACTTTGAAACTTGGATCGATCCATTGTCTCCTCAAATTAGAAGGTCAAGTTGTACTAAAGTTTCTCTTTGGTCAAAACTATTTTGTTCTTGAAAAATAGGTCTTTTAATTGATAATATTGCACCCCTCTTAAGATTAGTAGTCTTTATGTATTTTAGATCTACTTTTGAAATGTATCTACTAGTCTGCATCTTGCTTTGTGTAGGTACTCATGAAGATCAATCACTTAATTGGTTGTGGATTGAGTTACTTGCACTTGTAGAAGACTCATCTTCATTGATCTTTAACATCTTTGAATGATGATACCAAGATGATTGGGAATGATACTAGTCCTTGAAGACTTAGTAATCATCATAGTCATTGTTGGGCATAGCATTGATTCCTTGATTGGAATGCTCTTTGTGGCCAAGGTACGCTTTCGTTCTTCCACACGCCCTTTGATCATTCTTTTGATCATTACTTGACTATGTGCTTGTTCTTGGCATCCTTGCCTTGACATTTGTTTGTGGTTTGTGATTCTTTTCTTTTATCCTCTCAAACCTTCATTGCTTGGATACTTGACTCACTATGGTGATGTAGAGTGAGTTAGTAGTAGCTTAAAGTATCAAGCATGATTTCCATGGTTTGTACCCATACGGTTAGTAGGCCCTTCGTGGGAGAGAAAGTGAATCAATACCTTTCTCATATCTTGGTTTAGACTAAGACTATTATTGAAAGTGATCTTGTCTATGCTTCAATATTTGCTTTGTGTTTGTTCATTACCAAAGCCGTTTAACACTTCGCCGGAAAGGCACGTCTTAAACCACTATATATGACACAAGCTCTTCGTTACCACTATTTGAAGATTGTCATTAATCCCTTGAGCATTGGTCCTAGTCTTGATTCACTTCCCTTGACTTCTCTCCACTTTTCCGTTTTGCTACGAGTAGTCGTTTTTCTGTTTCGGTTCTTTTCGATCTTGATTCAACTCGTAATCCTTCATTAAAACATATTGCCTAGTGTTTTTGATGATCCAATGTTATTCTAAAAGGTTCATGATATTTTTTAAGTATCTTAGAAAAACTTGGTTTTTAAAATTTGGCGTTTTTCATTGATAAAAACCTGCCTCTGTAGGCGGTTCTTTATCTAGGCGGCTCAAACCCGCGGTTCCTTATCGATAAGGTACCGCGGACAGTAAAGTTTGTCAGAGCGCCAGTTTGATTATTTTATTCTTTTTCGAACCACTATCTCTCTCTCCAAAAAATACACAGCCGACGTTTTTCTTGTTTTCCACCATTGTTGAAGCTTCCAAAACCTTCAGTCACTCAAATTAATTGATTCCAAGTTGTGGGTTTCACTCATCCTTCATCTAACATCAATTAATTGTAAGTATTTTCTTTCAATTTCATCTATTTTTTTCTAGGGTTCATCCTTTCATAATTGGGGATTTTTAAAATTGAAATTGAATTAAAACCTTAATAGGAATGTGGGTTGACATGGTTATTTTACTATGATTCCTTAGGTTCATATTCATTAAGATTTCACTAAAACCCACTTATAGAACAAATCCGAATTTTGATTAATTATTTTGATTAAAAGATGGATTTGAGATGAACCCATGAACAAGTAGGTAATGACATTGTTAATGCTTACCTAAAAAACCTTGTTTTGAAAAACCAATGTTCCAAGTCCATTGTTGATCCAACATAGTTCATATGTTCTTGGTAAATAATGGAATAGCTACATTGTGAACACGAGAATGATATGGATTCAATCCTTTGTTTGTCAAGAAATTGATATAACACATTCTCATATTTTCGATTTTTGATTTTAATTTTTCATATGAGTGATTGGAAAAATATTCTCTTGTTTAGGTACGTATCATGTCCTCGAGATATCAAAAAGATCATGAACGAACACGAGCATACATGCCCTCTTCACCTTACCCTCATCTAACTCACTCTCTCAAAAACTCGTATAAGTCTCTTGAACATCGTTGTTTCCATGAAGGACACATCGTTCGTTCCAATTACGCAAATGAGTTTATTCGCTTCATGTTTAAGTCTATTGGGTTTGATTGTCTTCTTGATATTGATGAGCCAATATTTCCTTCGTTTCTTATGGAGTTCTTTAGCTCATTCACATTGATAGGCATCAATAATGGTTTGTCTATACGATTTTCCATTATGGGGAAAATCATTATTTACACTTTTGAAGAATTCGGTGATATTCTTAGAGTGCCATCTAATGATCAATGTCGATTCACCGATGCTTGGAGTATTGACTCTTTAGAATCGGCTCCTATTGATGCTCATTATGTGACTGTGCTTCCATCATCTTCGGACATCATTCATGTCATTTCTAAACCTCGTGAACATTCTATTCTTGGTGAATTTCATGGAGTTGTTCGAACTCTCTCTCCTTGGGAATTACTTACTAGCGATCTTAATGATTTCATGATTCCTTGGGCCGAAATCATTAGGGAAAATGCAATGTGTCAAGATGGGAATCGGGACTTAGTACCCGTTTGTCTTGCACATATGTTGTATTGTGTTGCCACTACAACTCCTTACAATCTCGCATTTTTCATAGCTAGAAGAATTAGATTTGTTCTTCTTGAGTCTAAGTCAAGTCTTCACTACGGAATGCTTTTCTCTCGTCTTCTTAGAAGAGTCCTTATTGACTTTCCATCTCTTCTCTCTTCACCTTATCACTCCGTTGATCGAGTCATGTTTCCTATTCAAGAGAACATTTCACCCGAGAGAAATGCTAACTCAAGTCAGGTCGAAAATACTTCTCAAGAAAAGTCTTTTAACAATCTCCCATTTCAATAACTTCATGTCCTCTTCAATCTCCATTTTGTCCTCCCATGAAGTTGATTCCGACTATCAATTTTATCTCAATCATCTTCTTCGAGAACGTCTCAGAAGTGAATCAAGGAATTAGATGTCATGCTCATGGTTACTTGCAACACTCATCTAGGATGATTTCCTTACTTTCTTTCCTTCATTTGGTTGTGTGTTAACTTATGTTTGGATTATTATTTACTTTGATCCTAAATGTTGCTTATGTAATGATGTTTATGATTAACATAGCTTTGTGCATCTTTGTGATAGTTAGCTTATTAGATTATGATCTGTAGTTAACTTTGGCTTGTGAATCCTTTGGTAAAAATCTGGGTTAATCAAAATTTGGGAGGTGAAATTTTTGAAAGACCTCTGGTCGCGGTTCCATATCAACCCGCGGATCCTTATCGATAAGGAACCGTCGGTCCTAGATAAAGAACCGCCGCCACTGTGCCCGACAACATCTTTTGCTTTACACTATTTTCTTCAATCTGTGTAAACTTTGCATGATTCTTTGCAAAAACCTGCATAGTTCCTAAACTAGGTTACCTAAATTCATTATTCACCTAAAATGATTTTAACCCATTACTAGTTTGGATCATCCCCTCACCCATTTAAACCCACCTTGTTAGTCATGTTCTTCACACATCAAAACATCCTTCCCTAACCCTTAAACCATCCTTGTCAACCATGGTTTCTACAAAAACCTCAAACACCCCAAGGAAAACACTTAAGATTAGGATTAAGGTACCCAAGCCTAACTCCTCACCCTTCCACACACCTAAGAATGAGATGGTTCCTATCCTCATTTCTTCATCACCTTCACCACCCCTTGCACCATGCAAGACAACATCCACTTATGGTACTAACCACTCCATTGGTTCTACCTCCTCTTCATTTAACTCAAGAATGAATGAGCTCTCTTCACCCTTCACTCCAAGTGAACCCTTGGATGTGACCACACAACCCCAACCAATCCAAAGTATTCCTTTTGTGAATGACTTTGATGACACTTTGGTGACTTCACCATTTACCCCTCCTAACTCACCCATTTCACCAACCTTGGAGAACATACCTCCACACTCACCCATTTCCCCTTTAGGGAACATGCCTCCACTCTCACCCACATCACCCTTGGAGAACATGCCTCCTCCACCTCCACCCAACTCAAACATTCCAATTTTGGGTGTTCCACTTTCCCTCCTTTTGGGTGATCCATACTATGGGTTTCAAGAAACACATGGTCCTAGTTGTCCATGTTGTTTTTACAACCACTACATCATCCATAACCTTAGGATGGAAATGTTTGGACTACATAGGAGGCTGCAAGAGTTCTTGCTTGCCTTGTTCTCCATGCCTCCTCCTAGGAGATGAATGATGAGTTTTCTTAATAAGTGTTTTAACAAAACTAAGCCAAAGAAGACTACTCATCTAGATCTAGTATTAAGCTAACTTTGTATTAGTTAGTTGTTCTTCAATTTTATTTGTCATTGTACTTTCTTCCATCATGAGTTTTTCATGAAGTTAGTTAATGGATTTAGCCTTATGTGTTCCTATTCTTATGTGCACATTAATCAACTTTAATTTGAAATTAAAATTGAACCTAAATCTATCACAACCTCTAAAAACTTGACTAAAATTGGTTCAAAATGATATTCAAATTTTTTGTCACCTTTTGTCAAGACATTCTTTGTGAATGTGTTGCTTTATGCAACCCTAGCATAATTTGGTGCTAATAGAGGTAAAATTCCAAGATTTGCAACTTTTTGAAAAAGTCTTAGTTTTTCCCAAAACCCTGGAAAAACATGGTTTCATGTCCACTGGACGCGGCTCACTAAAAGTCGCGCGATTCCTTATGTGATAAGGAACCGCCGGTCCCTTTAAGGTACCGCGGATAGAAATCAACTTTTGACGCATTTTTTGGTCAAAACTTTTAAAACCCTATACCCTGTCAAGATTCCTTGTTTACTCAAATTGACTAAACATTCCTTGACACTTCACTTTTTGTATTCAAATTCTTACCTTGATTACATTTTACTTATACCCCAACCTTGAGATTTCATTCTCACACCTTCCCAACCTTGAGAATTCATTCTCACACAACCTTGAGATACACTCTCACAATGCCTAACTCCTCCATTCCTAAACTTGACATTTCTTTGTCACAATCCCTCTCACCTAAAGCTTCCTCATCCAAGCTATTAAAGAAACCGAAAATCTCGGTTCGACCTATTTGGGTTAAGAAGAATGAACCATCTTCCTCCAAACCACCCAAAAACCCTACCTTCTCTCCAATCAAGTATTGGAATGAGACTTATACCATTAACCCCATCATCGGAGCAAAAGAAAATGTTCCCCCACCACCTCAATCCTTCAATACCCCTCAACTCAATGATCTTTCAACCTTCCCAAACCTCACAAGGCATTGCAAAAACATTTCCAAACCCATTACCCCTCCACCACCAAACCCTAGGTTTGATGTCATACCCCCATCAACCGATTTCGTGTTGCATCATGGATCCTCGTGTGCTTGTTGTTGATTTCAATAAATTGAACTTGCTCATGTGTATGAGAAGTTAAATTTTCTTGAATTCCTCCTCACTCGACCTCCTATCCAAGTTTTCGTCCCGGTGGACAAAACTTCGAATGATGCATCGTCGTCTTATTTTTCCAACTAAAGTCCTTATCACTTTAGTTGTTTTAAAGTCTTTTATTTTTTAAGTAATCTTGGAAAATTATCACTATTAGAATAGCTTATGCATAATGGTTTATTTTCCATATCTTTTGCTTTAGATACTCATATTGTGTGTATGACTATCTACTTTGTTGTTTCTTTTCTTTTATGTAACCTTTGTGTTGTTTGTGTGTTATTTCCTTAGTTCTATTTTGAGTTGATCATGGTTAATTTTTACAATTGCTTATGGGTGATTCCATCAATTCTAAACTTTAACCCCTTGACAAGCTTATCATCTTCATTGGATTGAAGTTTGATTTTGTCAATTACCTTTTTGGACAAACTTAGCAAAATACTTGCTTCTAATTTGAGATTTCTTCTCTCTCTCCCTCTCAAGTTACTTAGTAGGTAGTGATCATATATAAATTGGTGTTTCTTTCCTTTCTACTAACCTTTGTGTAGCATGTCACCTTAGCTCATATACTTGGTGCCCCAAGCAAGGGGGAGCAACCACCAAGGGGGAGCTACTAGCAAAGTTCGATGTTCTTCAACGACTTGTGCTAACCTTTTTGCTACGACAAAAGGGGAGAAATGATAGTGATAAACTCGTTAATAATTCGTATTTTGTGTTTCTATACAAATGAGTTTATAGTTTGTCGTAATCAAAAAGGGGGAGATTGTTAATGCAAGTGATGCCTAAAAACATTATTAGTGTTAACTAATCTTTCTTAGTTTTGATCACAACAAACCATACAACACATTTAGTGGAAAACACAAAATGAATTATTTAACTAACACTATCATCAAGGTAATAATCATATCACTAACATTTCTTAATCATACTTAGTGATCATCAAAATGATTATCCTTAAAACTCACTTTTGTTAATATGACAAAATACTTTTTAATAAACTTTCTTTTTTAGAAAATGTTTTATTAAAATGGAAAATGAAAATTTGAAAATGGCATATTTCATATGCTATTAGAATATCCTTTGAAGGCTTCAAATACCTCAGATATTCCTACCCCACTAAAAGACAAAAAACAGAGCGTACTCTAGTGGCGGTACCTTAAGTAGCTACGCGGTTCCTTAGCGATATGGAACCGCCGGGCTAGATAAGGTACCGCGCCCAGATAGCCGTTACATATCCGTTATACTTTGTCTCCTTTAAATAGTGGGTCAAATCTCATTTTCCAACAAGCCTCTTGGACGTTTTTCTCAGCCCCCTTTCTATGATTATCCTCTTGATCCCCTCCTTTACCTTGTCCAATGAGAAGATCACTCACTCACTAGTGTTGTGATAAAGATGAATCTATGAGCTAGTCATATTCATCATGATACCCTTTTTGTTTTAGGTCAATCCATTGTATTTATGAATACTTGGACTAGTTGTGTTCATCCAAGTTATTTATGGATACTTGGATTTGTTGTGTACATCTTTTGCATATGTGTTTGCTTGGATTTGTGTTGTGTAAATCCAAGCTACATGTGTGTACTTGGATAAGTCTAGTTGAGTTGTAATAGATTTGATTAGTAGTTCTCACTAAACTATAAAGTGACGTGGTTGTGTCTTGTGAGTTCTCACTAAACTTGAAAGTGATCTGTAGTGGTGTTGTGTGAAGTTCTCACTTAGCTTCAAAGTAAAGAGTCGTGAAGATTGGTTCTAGCTTTGGATTAGAACTAGACATCTAGCCTTGTGTCGTAAAATGGTGAAGTAGGCAACGTCGTGAAGATTGGTTCTACCTTAAGATTAGAACTCGACATCTAGCCTTGTGTCGTTAAATTGTGAAGTAGGCAACGTTGTGTAGATTGGTCCTAGCTAAAGATTAGGTCTCGACATTTAGCTTAGTGTCGGAAAATAATGTAAGCAACGATGTAAGGTTTTCTCCGCCGAGAAGGGAGCTTGTGGATATAGTGGAAATCTCGAGTAGGTGTACTCGAGGAGTGGAGTAGAAACGAGGATAGAGCCTCGTTGTCGAACCACTATAAATCTTGGTGTCTTCCCACTAGGTTGTCTCCTTCCTTACTCTTTACTTATTTCATTATCATTACACTTACCTATTATCTTTGCTAGTGCATTTGAATTGAACCTAATCATTATGCAACTTAGCTTCAAGCAAAAGATAGTTTTGATACAAACCAAATTGAAAGTAATTTTAATTTGGTCACCAATCGAAGAGAAACTATTCAACCCCCCCCCCCCCCCTTATAGTTTCTACAGTTATTATAAGTTAGCAAACTAACATGAACTCATTTCCTTTAGGGGTCGAACACCGTTTCCTTTAGGGGAAAATAACACTCAGGCTCAGCAGATCTTGAAGAAGATCCGATCATAAATCTTGAAATCTCATCCTCAGACGGAGGGTAGATAGGAGTTAAGACATAAGTGTTGCTGATATCGGTGTCGGCCGGCTTCTTCTCCTTTGAAGCCGGTTTCTTCATATCCAAAGTAGGATAAAGACCATAATCATCAAAGTCCAAAGGAGGAGCATCACTCTCATTTGGGAAGTAGGTGTTAAGAAAAGTAGCAAAGTCTTCCTCAAATGAGTAATCATCCAAAGTAGGATCAAGTGTTGTTGGCAGAGGATCTTCATCATGTGAAGAATCACTCGAGAGAGTATCGGCCTCATCAAAATCATCATAAGTGGGCATGTCTGGATACTCAGAAGTAAAATCATCATAATCATCTCCAGTGGAACTAGAATCGTCATCATAAGTATCAAAGATCGGTGGATAATCATAAATTGGTGGAGGATCAGAATTGGATAGAGAATCATCCACATCATCTTGGAATAGTGTATTATCATAGCAAGAATCGAATAGAGGATTGTTGTAGACGACAAAATCATCAAGCACATTAATCATATTTGTTGATTCTCTTCCATAGGATTTGTTTGTGATCTTCCCCATTTTGAACACTTGTTGTTCATTCCCGACCCTTAAAATTAACTCACCTTCGGCAACATCGACAAGAGCTTTTCCGGTTCTTAATAATGGCCGACCAAGTATTAAAGGAATACGAGGGTCCACTTCATAATCAACAACAACAAAGTCGACCGGAAAAGTGAAGGTACCCACTTTAATAAACACATCTTCGGAAATACCAACGGGGTAAGCGAGAGTGCAATTTGCAAGCTCAAGAGTCATCTTCGTTGGTGTAAGGTCGGGTAATGATAGTGCTGTCCAAACTGTAACACCCCATTTTGGAAATGGAATATTACGCATAATCATGGCGTGTCATCAAAGCATACAAGGATAAATGTCTAAGCATTATTTGACCATAAAAGGGAAATACCGGAATCAAACATCGGTAACCCCAAAGTAGAACTCATCACACACAAACATAAATACTATAAAGGGAAAGGACGAAACAATGTCCATAGCAACTGTATTAAAGTAAAGGAAATGCATAAAGTAAAGAAAGACAGTAAAGCTTCCAATCCATATGCACGTACGTTTGAGATCTACGAGCGTCCCTGAGTACCTGCCGTTTTGGGAACATGAAAAGGAAAACGGCTGAGCAAGACGCTCAGTGCACGGATGTACAATATAGCATGAAATAGGATAAGCATGTAACATATAACAGCGGAAGACTAAGTTCTGAGTAAACTGGTTAAGTATTAAGAAAACTGGTTTTATAGTTTGAAAAGCCTTATGTTTATCTTATGAAAACTGTTTTAACATAAATATACCATAGCCCATATAGGTCATGAAAAGGTCACGTGCATGAATACTTGGAGGGGTGACCTCATCATGCTGATTAGAGGGGATGCCTCTAATTAATATACTGGTTTGGGTAGGAGGGATCAACTCCTTGTGAAGGATGCAAGGCACACACCACATTCACCATGATATACTGAATAAAACATGTAACTAGGATGCACCCATACGCCCCACATGATATAATAATATGGCCAAAACTAAAAAGGGACGCCACGAGCAATCACTCCGCCGTGGGGAAGTCATAACATTGGTGCCTCCAATGTTATGGTTATGGTACCTCCATAACTAGGTAAAACTGGTCATGCTTGTATATGGCTATAGATTATGCTAATTAAACATAAGCAGTTCAAAACAATAAAACAAATACTAGGGAAAACAGTTGGCTGCATACGGGGAAATCCTAATAAGGAAAGAATGTCCATACTGAAAGGACGGGAATCCGTACCTCAAGTCCAGTGAATGAACGGAAGAAAGACTCCTACTTCTGGATCACTAACGCTACATGAATACACACGTGTATAAGTATCGATTCACTGATTACGTACCTGGTTTTATGTCACGTCTTAGCTTACTTTGTATGTTTTAGGTCATGATTTACTGTTTAAAGCCTTAAACTGTGTTTATCTTGTATTCTGATTAATCTGATTAAGTATTACTGGTATTTTATGTATTATTATACTTACTGTGTAATAATAAGTAACTTTCCAAAAATAGCAGGTTTCCAAAAATAGAAAGTTTCCAAAAATAGAAAGTTACCAAAAATAGAAAGTTACCAAAAATAGAAAGTTTCCAAAAATAGAAAGTTTCCAAAAATAGAAAGTTTCCTAAAATAGAATTTACTGCTTAAAATAGATTAGTTTCTAAAAATAGAAAGTTTCCAAAAATAGATCGGCTGCCTTAATTAAATAAGTTTCCATATATAGAAGGTTTCCATGATTAGATTAGCTGCCTGAAATAGATAAATTTCCATATATAGAAGGTTTCCATTAATAGATTAGTTGCCTTATTTAATTAAGTTTCTATAAATAGAAGTTTCCATATTTAGAATTAAGCTGGTTACATAAGCTAACATATAAGTCTACGTGTTTATAAGCTTATTTCTTAAGTCATATGATATAGTATATAGTTTAATTATTATTTCATGTATTTTAATTAAACTATAGGTTAAGCATTTTAATTAAAGTATAACATGTTTTAATTAAAATGAAATAAGATACTTAGGTTAAAATGTGTATTATTATTATTAATAATATAACCTAAGTCATGTCTAAATTAATTAATTATAGGCATGTTTTGAATAATTAATTAATTATAACTTATAACATAAAGTACTTAGGTTAAATTAATATCATGCTAAATTAATAATTAAAATAACCTAAGTCATGATTTAATTAATATTTCATGTTATTAATTAATTTATATCCTAAGTTCATAATTCATGAAAATTAACATGTAGCATAAATCATGATTTAACCAACGAACCATGAATCGGGCATGAACTCGACACCGTACCCCGAGCCAAACTCGGGGCACGTGTGCCTCCTTGCTGCCGTGGGTCCCACAAGCACCAACCAAGACCAAAAATGGTCTTGGTGGTGGCGGCAATAAGCAAACCAAAACCCCCCTCGGGTTTGTTTTGCTAGGCGGCTAAAACAAACACCCTTTTTATATCATTCTTTGATTTTAATTAACCCCAAAACATGTTAGATCAATGTTTAATTTTCATGTTTTAATAAGAAAAATAATAACATGTTCATGAAAATAATCAAAGATTAAAAATAATTAAAAAGAAGGGTTTAGAATGATATACCAATACGTAGCTTGAAAGGGGATGAACAAACATGGTTTCTAGCACTTGTATTTAATGTCAAAAATCAACAACACCCTCCTATGGTGGTGTTATAGGTGGCGGCACAAGGAGGAACAAAGAGGAGGAGGAGAAAATCTTTTAGGGTTTATGTTATTTTGCTTGAAAGTGAAAAATGAAAAACATATTTACCATAACCCCCCCTTTACTTGTAAAAGTCCATGGGCTTAGCCCATTCTTGGTTGTTGTGCCGTGGGTATGGGGGCCCCACATGGGGTACCCGTACCTTTCTCGTGTCCCGATGTTTCGTGTTCGTTCGTGGTTAAACGTGCTCGTGTTTAAAGTGTTTCTGTTTATTTTATCATGTCGCTTATCGTAATCTTAACGCTCGTAATTATATTATATGTATTTACGTAATTATTCTCGTTCGTATTTTAAATGGTGATCATGATTTAATTATGTTCCCGTGACATATTTATTAACTGTTTATCATGAGTTCGTACGTAATCGATACTTGTCATGTCATACACGTATGCACTTGCTTGACCATTAGCACATGAATGTGATCAATACTAAATAAGGTAAGTTTTAATCTAGGACGTACGATCTTAAGGGCACTATTCATGGTAAAAGCATGCGGGTTTTACAACACTTAAAGGCATCAAATTAATACTTGCCCCGAGATCAGCTAGGGCAGTAAATTCTTCGGTTTTGTTAAAAATGCAAGGCAACACAAAACGACCGGGATCTCCAAGTTTTTCCAGAAGTTCTTTAAGAATAAATGCAGAACAGTTTTCATTTAAGCGTGTGTTGACAAGCTCAACCAGCTTTTCCTTCTTATTAAGCAATTCCTTGAATGCTTTGACAAATTTCGGCATGTGGACAAGTGCATCAACAAGGCTAATGTTGAAATTCATTTGAGAGATCATCTTCAAATAGTTCGGCACTTGAATGTCATCCTTAGTTAGCAAGTTAGGCTTGTCCAAGCAAGAAGGATAAGGAATATTTGGTTTATAGGTGGAAGGTGGGGTTGGTGAAGGGTTCTTCTTCTTGGGTACTTCAGGAAGAGGTGGAGACGGTAATGGAGAACTAATACTAGGCGTGGGAGTAGGAGGGATAAATGGTGGTGGAGGAGGTGTAGATGGAGTAACTGGGAGAGGGATAGATGGTCCTACTAAGGTGGCTCCACTGCGTGTAGTAATAGCACTCACATTCGCTCTCGGGTTGGTGACGGTGTTGGAAGGTAGAGAGCCCGAAGTGGAGGGTTGAGTGGTTGATAAGAAACTAGCCAGCATATTCTTCAAATCATTTGTTTGAGTGCTAAAAGAGGTTTGTATATCATGTCGAAGCTCGGATCTAATGTCATTACCTTGCTTAGTGATATCCCCTTTCAAACTGATAATTTGGCTTTGCAGATTCTTAATTTGCTCTCCTTGGGTTCTCATTAAAGCTTCAACATCTTTATTAATGGGTGGGGCTTGTTGAGCGGGTGGGTGATAAGGATTAGAAGCTCTAGGTGGGATTTGGTTGCTTCTATTGTACTTGTTGTTGGGGTTGTGGTTTTGAGGAGACAAACCGGGTGAAAGATAGTTGTTAGAACGGTAACTTAGCAAATTCCGATCACCTTGAGGTCGGGCTTGGTAATTTTCTAGTGAATAGTTACCATAAGCCGCATACACGTTTTCCGGATTGCCTTGAGTAGAAGGACAATCGGTGTATGAATGAGGACCGCCGCAAGTCTCACAAGAAATTTCTATAGCTTTAACTTGTTGTGTTGGTTTGTAGCGATGAGCAAGATATTTTTGTTCATTTCGGCCATCATGCGGGTGAATTCGGTCATATCGGGGTTTGCTAAAGTAGAAGAAACATTTACTCTCGGGTTGTTCCTTGAAGAAGCGGAGGAATCCCAATTTTTGTGATGAGTAGTCATGTTCTCAATAAGCTCTCTACACTCCTCGGGTCATCTTTTCATAAATGTGCCACCGGCGGCTGCATTAATCGTATCACGATCACGAAAAGTCAAACCGTTGTAGAAAGTATCAATTAAGGTAACGGGGAGCATGTTGTGGTTTGGACATCGATCGATCAAAACGTTATATCTTTCCCAAGCATCAAAGAGAGATTCATCGGGTTCTTGCATGAAACCGCTGATTTGATTTCGAAGTCTCGTGACCATGGAGGGTGGAAAGTAGCGCGACAAAAATTGTTGAGTCATGTCGTCCCCAGTATGAATGGAATTCTTCGGGAGACGATCAAACCATTTTTCGGCGTGGTGGGATAAAGTATGTGCAAAGAGCTGTAGGCGAAGGACATCCATAGTAACACCGGGCAACTTCATGCTTTGAGTAATAGTAATGAATTTGTCGAGGTGCTTGTTGGCATCATCATCAGGCAATCCGCGAAACGGATTAGTTTGCACTTGTTGGATCATGTGATGCTTCAACGAAAACTCCGGAGCCGTGATTTGCATCGGCGCAATCGGTCCTCCTCGTCCAAACATTGTGGGTTGACAAAGCTCCTCCATCGTCCGAGGATCGGGTGGGGGAACATTGTTGTTGTTATTGTTGAGGTGCGGTGGATTATTGTTGTTGTTCACACCTGCCATAGCTAAATCTTCACGAGTCTCGGGCTCTGGATAAGTTGAAGATCTAGTACGCATACACCTGCAAAAGCAAAAGAAAAAGATACCAAAACAATAGACAATATATATACACTATAAAAATAAAATCTTTTTGGATTTTTGAAATTTTTTAATTTTTATGGATTTTTAACAATTTTTAATTTTTATGGATTTTTGTAAATTTTTGAGTAAGAAAAATAACGCTCACGAATGAACGGATCCCAAAATTCAACGCGTCTCTCACAGAAAACCGTTAATCTTAACGAAAAGAGCCAGCAGTGGCGCCATTTAATACAAGCTTTTTGGCCAGTAAGAAAATTCTATCGTCCGATCTTTTCGAATTGAGAAAGGGAAGAATGTGCGACTCAGTCGTCTCTTGGTAGAAACAATTGATTGGCCGTTGTTGTAAATAAAAAGTGCAAAAGTAAAAGGCAAAATAAATAAAGCTGAGAATGATTAAAAATAAATAACGAGAAATTAAAGCAATAAAAGTAAATAACGGAAACTTAAAACGCAACTAAAAATAAACTAAGGCAAGGATTAAAGTGCAAACTTAAAATAAAACTAAAGGCAAACAAACTAAAAGTGCGACTAAGGAAAAAGGGCAGGAAAAGTAATGCTATAAACTAGAAAAACTTAAGTGCGAAACTAACCCAAAACTAGTCCTTATCCGGAATCCAAGATTGTCACTATCCGAAAAACGAAATAAGCCTAATCCGGAATACAAGCTAAACAAACCTATTAGCTTATCCGCAAAACTCCTTTCAAAAAGTCTTATCCGGAATCTAGTTTCTGTCACTAATCCGGAATCCGTAAAATACTCTTATCCGGAATCCACGTTAAATCGTTATCCGGAAAAGCACCTAAAAACCCTTATCCGCAATCTTTCTTAACTATCTTATCCGGAAAAGACCTTCTACGTCTTATCCGGAATACAAGTCCAACCCCTTATCCGGAAAACACTAAAGTTCTTATCCGGAAAACGTGTTAGTCGTCTTATCCGGAAAACATCCAAAACCTACTATCCGGAATACACCCTTCAGTTCTTATCCGGAAAAAGATCTAAGCCTTATCCGGAAAACGAGTTTTCCACTCTTATCCGGAATACGGGTTGTTAGCCCTTATCCGCAAAAGGTGTTCTAGGCTCTTATCCGGAATACGTCTTAGAGACGTTATCCAGAATGTCGTTTTACTATGTTTCTTATCCGAAAAAGAGGGTCTATGTGTCCTTATCCGGAATAAGAGGGTTTTAACCCTTTTATCCGGAAAATAAGATTTGTCGGCTACGGATCTAAGGGAAAGTACCAATAAGCTAGAAATAAGCCAAAAATCAATAAGCTCTAATCTAAAAACTTAACCAAAACTCTTTTAAGAAAAGGCAAATAAGCCAAAATTTAAAAACTTTTAAGAAAACTAAATGATAAAAATATTAAAAATCAACTTTTTATAAAAATTAACTAATAAGCACTTGATTAAATTTAAGAAAAACACAATAAGCTATAAAATCAATAAGCTAACAAGATCAAAAACATAAAAGCATAACAAGTAATCGAATAAGCATGACAATAAGATAATAAGCACAAAGATTAAGCAAAACAAGAAAGGTAGAATGAGAGATTAAAATAAAAACTTGATTAAGATTAAGATTCAACAATTAAAGTAAAGACAAGAATTAAAAGCTTACAAATTTAAGGTGCGAGACAAGTAATTAAAGGTGCAATTAAGTAAATGTGCAAGTAATTAAAAATGGAAGAACTAGTTTGTCACTCTAGCCAACAACTCCTAATGACACATTAGGAGTCTATTTATAGTGATTAGGAAAACTAAGCATGTGTTGGTTCATTCTTCTTTCTTTCTCGACTTCTCGTCTTCTAACTTCATCGACATTTTCGACTTTGTCTCGGGATTAATAAACTCGTCGTGTAATTTCTTCATTAATTTAGACTTGAGTTCTTCGGCTTTTATTAAACTTCCGTCTTTAGACTTTTTCTTCGATAAATCTTCAGAATTGGCCTTGGACTTCCGTTCTTTTGGCACCCTTGATCTTTGGACTTCGTCTTTTGTCTTTTTCTTCGATAAAAGCCCGTGAAAGCCCGTGTTTTCCTCCCTTTTTACATTTTGATCCTAAATCATAACAAAAACACAAACCACGCATAATTCCGACATTTACGACATAAAATACACGTTTTGGCTTGGTTATTATTATAGTTAAGTGGTAAAAGGATGGGTGTTTACACACCTATCATAAGCCAAAACCGCAAGCGAATAAGAAGAAAGGCAATGACAAGGGTGATAAGGGCAAGCAAGTTGCGACTTATTCGAAACCTAAGCAGAACTTTATCAAGAAGAATAAATCTCAGAAAGATGAGACTTGTCACCATTGCAAGGCAAGTGGTCACTGGAAGAGGAATTGCCCTCTTTACCTCGAAGAATTGCGAGAAATAAAGAAGAAGTCTGAGCAAAGCGCCGCAGCTTCAGGTAATTTATTTATGATTGAATTACTTAATTTGACATACAAATTAAATTCCTAGGTATATGATACGGGATGCGGTATTAACATTTGTAATAAGCTGCAGGGATTTAATCTGGAAAGGAATCTATCCTATGGGGAAGAATTTCTACAAGTGGGCAATGGTGCACAAGCAGCAATTGAAGCTATAGCAACATTTAATTTAGTTTTACCTTTGGGTTTAATACTGATTTTAAATGATTGTCATTATGCACCTACAATTGTTAGGGGTGTTATTTCCTTTTCTTGTTTGTTGAATAATGGATTGGTTCACACTATTGATAATAATAGAATTTATGTTTGGGAAAGATGGTATTTTATATTTTAATGCAATTTCTGTGAATGTGTGTTTGAAATAGACGTACATGAAAATGAATCCAAGAATAATAATAGTTCTATTTTTAGCATGAGTAAGAAGAGAAAGTTTGACAAGAACTCTTCTTATCTTTGGCATTGTATAGTTTCCCATATTACGAAGACTCGTATACAAAAGCTTCAACGTGAAGGACTTTTGGAAAATATCAATGATGAATCATTTGATAAGTGTGAGTCTTGTATCTCTGGAAAGATGACCAGGAAACCTTTTAATAGCAATATTGAAAGAGCTACTGATCTACTTGGTTTAATGCATACTGATGTGTGTGGACCACTTAGACATGTGTCAAGGAAAGGTGTTGGCTACTTCTTAACATTTATGGATGATTATAGCCGTTATGGTTATGTTTATTTACTTATGCATAAACATAGGGTATCTGAAACATTCAAAGTGTTTAAAGTAGAAATAGAGTTGCAATTAGGAAAGAAGATTAAAGCTCTTCGTTCTGATAGAGGTGGTGAATATTTAAGTCAAGAGTTTATAGATTATCTAAGTGAGAATGGAATTGTTCAGCATCTTACTTCGCCCTATACTCCACAACAAAATACTGTATCCAAAAGGAGAAATCATACATTATTAGATATGGTGTGATCTATGTTTAATATTACAACTTTACCATTATCCTTTTGGGATTATGCTTTAGAATCTGTTGTTCGCACTTTAAATATAGTTCCCACAAAGAAGGTTGATAAGACACCATATGAACTATGGTATGGCAAGAAGCCATATTTGTCTTATTTAAAGGTTTGGGGTTGCGAGGCGTATGTGAAACGTGACTCGGGCGATAAACTCCAACAATGATCTGTGAAATGTATGTTTGTAGGATACCCTAAGGAAACTATGGGTTACTACTTTTATTATCCACCTGAGAACAAAGTAATTGTTGCTAGGTATGTAGACTTCCTTGAAAGTGATCTTGTAAATCAAGAATTCAGTGGGAGAAATTATGATCTTGAAGAGAGTCATATAGATACATCACCTTCTGAAAACACTAGCGAAATAATTCCTGTAGAACCAGAAAGTCTGGCGGTTCCACCTGAGTTAGTTCCTCCGCGTAGATCCAAAAGCATTGAAACATAAATAGCAATATATGTCTTAATATATAGGATGATGATGAAGTAGGGGATCTTGGTGAACCTGCTAATTATAAATCCGCCATGCTTGATCTTGAGAAGGATAAGTGGATGGTTGTTATGAATAGGGAAATGAAACCCATGAAAGTTAATGATGTTTGGATACTTGTAGATCCACCACAAAATGCTAAAGTAGTGAGACTTAAGTGGATATACAAGTAGAAAACCGACATGGACGGAAATGTACAATCCTATAAAGCTCGTTTAGTAGCTAAAGGTTTTACTCAAACTTTTGGCGTAGACTACGAGGAGACATTTTCTCCTATAGTATACTTAAGAGCTATTAGGATTTTCATAGCTATAGCAGCATACTATGACTATGAGATATGGCAAATAGATGTTAAAACTTCCTTCTTGAACGTTCGCGTAGATGAAGACATCTATATGCAACAACTAGAAGGGTATGTTGATCCTATGAATCCAAAACACGTGTGTAAACTTCAAAGATCGATTTATGGTTTGAAGTAAGCATCACGTCGATGGAATAAACGATTTGATGAAGAAATCAAAAAGTTTGGATTTATTTAAAATCGTGATGAGCCATGTGTATATCGCAAAGCTAGTGGGAGTGATGTAGTATTTATAGTCATATATGTTGATGACATATTAATCATGGGAAGTAACATTCCAAGACTTAAAGCTGTTAAGGATTATCTTGGTAAATGTTTTTCTATGAAGGATTTAGGAGAAGCTGCATACATTCTGGGAATTAAGATCTATAGATATAGGAAAAGACGGTTAATAGGTCTAAGTCAAGATGCTTATATAGATAAGATATTGAAGAAGTATAATATGCATAATTCCAAGAAAGGTTTTCAAGCTATGGAAGTTAAGCATAATCTGAGTCATGAGATAGATGCATCAACTCCTGAAGAGGAGGCATACATGCAGGAGGTGCCTTACGCTTCGGCTGTAGGATCAATTATGTATGCGTAAGATGCACAAGGCCTGGTGTGGCGTTTGCTCAGAACTTGGTCAGTCGATACCAACAGAATCCAGGGAAGCTCCACTGGATTGCTGTTAAACATATTCTAAAGTATTTGAGGAGTATGAAAGATATGTTTTTGGTAATTGGAGGGAAACCAGACACATAACTGAATGTGACAGGTTTCTGTGATGCGTCCTGGCAATGTGATAAAGACGATACGAAGTCTCAGACGGGTTACGTGTTTGTTATCAATGGAGGAGCAGTTGACTGTAAGATTAAGAAACAGACA
Source organism: Glebionis coronaria (assembly GCA_025667525.1). Classification (NCBI taxonomy): domain Eukaryota; kingdom Viridiplantae; phylum Streptophyta; class Magnoliopsida; order Asterales; family Asteraceae; genus Glebionis; species Glebionis coronaria. Next base: position 535,980,952 of record CM046882.1, read on the forward strand.
ATGATTGCAATGCATGCTACTCAATCTGAGTACATGGCTGCTTCAGAAGTTACAATGGAAGCTGTTTGGATTAGGAAGTTTATTGGAGATCTTGGAGTGATGCCTTCAATTAAAGAACCTATTGATATATATTGTGAAATATTTGTCGCAATAATATTCGCCAATGATTCTAGAGTCATGAAAGGCGCCAAACACTTTAAGCGTAGACATCACTACGTCCGAGAACAAGTTGAAGCTCGTGAAATCAAATTAATAAAAGTTCACACAGATGATAATGTAGCTGATCCTTTTACTAAGGCTTTGCCTAGACCAAAGGTAGTTAAGCATGCCAAGGCTATTGGGCTGTAACTAGCTAGCGAACTCATGCAATAAATCTGTGATTAGTATTTGGATAATAGATGTTAAGACATTATTATTTAATAAAATAAAGATTGGGTTTCGTTTATTCTTATTACTTAATTTTGTATCCTATTTTACATGTTTTAATCCATGAATAAATTGTTATGCTAAATGTCCATTTTCGATTAATAATATGGGAATATTATTAAATTAAGACAAATCAAAATTGCGATAGAGTATATTTGAAAGTATATTGATCGATTTTGGATGATATTCGATGAATCAGATATTGGACTTATCCCAATTATATGATTTTAATTTATGGATCTTTGTCATCAAGTAAATCATAAATAGTTATTCTTAGACCTGAGATACCAGAAAACTGTTTTGAATCTAGTGCATTTTTGTGGAATAATCTAACGCTAAACGTAACTGGTAGCTATAAGGATTATTTTCAAAAGTGTTGTAAAATTAATTGGTTTTTCTTGTAGTCAATACGGGATTTATTTCCTCTCAATTTCGTTTTGGAGTATAATACATCTGGGGCCCTCGCGGGATTAGTAAGATGTTTGTGTGGCCACACCCAAATTTGTTTTGGTAATCTTGCTGAATCTGTGAACGAGAAGCAGAATGGTTAATGAAAGGAATGACTGAGATCCATATCCTTATTAACATTGTATTAGAAATAAAAGGATAATAATAATGATGAATCATTAAAAGGTTTTATCCAGGAGACCTTACTCGAGTTGTACTAGCGATATTGTTAGTGTAACTAGATGCTAGTCAATGTAATCACGATATTCGAAATATGTCCAAGTGGGAGCTGAAAGTTTATGGACTTATATTTAATAGTCGTGTGATAGGATCGAACTCGAGATTACGGGATTGCACTCAATATGTAAAGAGTAAATTTATTTAATAAATATATTTATTGTATTTATTAATTTATTTAATAAATATATATTTATGTATTTTTTTTTTTAAATTAAACTAAGCTTTAACTTTAACAACCGTTAAATATTAAGAGTTAAGTACAAACGATCGTTATGGACTAAAAAGGAAGAAATAGAAGATTCTGGAACACCCCTCTATGAGGGTGTCGAATGTCGGCACAAAGGGGGGGGGGATATGGGAACTTGTTTTATTGCCATATATTTTTCTTTCCTTGATCTACAAGTTTGGTAGCCTATATAAGGACCCCTTGGCATTCATAAATCTTCACCCATTCTTTCTTTTCTCCTTTGGCCGATCACAACCCAAACCCACAAAGGGTTTTGTGTGGTTTTTGCTTGGTGCTCGGTTTTAGTTTAAATATAGTCCTATCCCCTTTCTAGGGTTGTTGGGTAGATTTTATACAAGTGTTGAAGCTCGGTTTATACGTGCTAGAATCATGGTTAGCTCGTTGTATTACGTGTGTACAAGATCGTAATATAGTCTTACTTTAGACTATATCTTGGTGGTGTTCGTTATTAACCCGAGTTAGTGATTCGTTCTTTATCTTGTGGATTTACTTTAGCGTAAAGGTACGTAGCCCTAATTCGATTAATTATAATTATGTTATTATGATCTTGTTAAATCTCTTCCGCTATATGTGTGCTTTGATCTCGTTTAGAGTTTTATATAATTGTTATGATGTTAATAAACCTTTAAAAAGCACCATATTCTTCTTCAAAGTTGCTTCACCTGGGTGCACTTGGTCAAGTTCTGGGAACCTCAACTTGAACCCCTTCTTCACTGGCTTAGGCACAATCAATGCCTTCTTAATCTTTAGCTCCTCTTCCATTTCTTCCCGTCTTTCCACAGAAAGCATTCTATATGTGTTTGCTTCACAAACATACTCCCAAATAGGATAAGCAAAGTACTCCAACTGTCAAAAGAAAGTTTCCTTGGTTTTGTGTAAGTTCACCATGTTTGATGGCACCTAAGAAGCATGTAGTAAAGCTCTCTCTTGGCTGTCTTGTTTTTGGACAGTACATTGTTTGCCCTGTGTTCCAAGATGACTTTGCAATCACTTTGAACTCTCAACAAAATCTCCAAACCTCAAATCTTCTCTGTTAATGTCATAGATTTTCTGTGCAGGCTTCTTCCCATTTGAAATACATAGTAGAAACATGGGGCATATCAAAATCAACCTGTTTTTTCAACTCCCTAAGCTTTTCCCTTGCTAGCTCATCATCCTCATACTCTAACTTTTCTAAGTCCACCATATTGCTCATATCAACATTTGAGCTGTGTGAACTTCCATCATCACCAGAACCATCAATCTCATTACTCTCAGATTCTGATGAAAGAATCTGAGCTTCAATACTACCTTTCACTAGCCCTTTCTTATCCTGCTCATGAATTTGTTGAGCAACCATAGCATCAAACTGAATCTGGGTTGCATCCTTGGGAACCTGTTCTTCAACCATAGTTGTTTTACCCTTACCCAATGGATCAAAAGAGGGAAAAGTGGTTGTTACATGAGTGGAAGCTTCCTTGATCATGAATGGTGGTTGGGATACACCAATCATAGGAGAAGGTCTGTCAGTGGGTGAAGTAGATGTGTCAGCATGTGAAGTACCTTTGTCAGCGGCTGAAATTCCACTCACTTGTAGCATCATTTCTATAAAGGAATGCTTTATAGGAGTAACCTCAAAAGGATTAAAAGGAGTTTGTTCCTTCAAGCCTGTAAGTGCCTCAGCTGCCTCCTTTGTCCCATACGAACCTTCTTGGGACCCCTTATCACTCAGATTAACTAGTTCAGTATGTGTATCCTCCCATTTGGAAGAATTATCACCGGAGGACAACACCATAAGCTTCCTTTTCCTTGAACCAACATTCTCTAAAGTCACCAACCTCTCCCTCAATTTAATGAGTTCAAGGCCTTGTTCATTAACCTTTTGTACAAGTTATGCATTAGACTTTTGCAAGCTAATACAGATGGCCGTCATCTAAATTAGTAAGTGGTTGCATACTGCCCTCCTCCATACTTGGGATTTGACTCCTCAAGATGGATTCATCAGGCAAGGTTCTCTCTGTTACATGGATAGGATGACTAGAGGAGAACACTCTATTAGTCCTTTGGTGTTTCTCCAATCTAAAATCAAAGGGTTCAGAAGATGAGGTGGAATGTGCTATTTTTGAAGTGTGAGGGGGAGAGTTGTCAGCGGGTGGAATGGCTGTGTCAGCGGCTGAAACAGGAGTGTCAAGGGATGACGGTTGTGGGTCAAGGTTCATTTTTTCATCATGGTGGGGGGAAGGTGGTTGTTGTTCAATGACAGGTTCTTGTTGTGGGTGAGGGTGTAAGGCTGCTTCAATGACAGCCAACATGGGAGGGGTCAAAGGTAAGTCCCTAAATGGAGCAGTGTTCATGGACAAGAAAATCTTTGATTTTTGTGTAGGGAACTTGTAAAGTTGTCATGATCCCTACGACAGTATCTTTGAATATCAAAAACTATTTGTAAAAACCTATGGTAAGCAAGTGTCATCTTGCTACCCTTATTGTGCAACATGTCCTCAAAAACCATACCAGAAACGTTGTATTTTTTCCCATTTGCCATACAAACAAGAGCACTACCGAATGAACGGTTGATTTCATTGAATGATGTACATTTGGGACTAAGACATTGAAGGAGGACATGTATCAAGAACTTCCAGCCTGGGGGAAATTATTGTTTTTAATATTTTTTTATATGCCCAACAAGAGGCAAAGCATACCCCAAGCCTCGAAGTCCTTCCTCTAGCTGTTCAATAGGAAGGGTGATCACACCATCATCGTCATCATCAAGCTGTAAAGATTGATGAATAAGTGCTTCAGTAACCACCCATTGAGTCCCATGAACAGTCCCAACAAGTGTAACCACTCCATCAACTGTTTCAGAACGAGCAGTGTCCCAAAACTGCTTGATGTGTGTGGTAGGAATGAGAGGAGCATGATTCAAAGCATATCTTAAGTTGGACGCCAAGAGATACTCAATCATTCGTGTGTATTGGGGAAGATGTTCATCATCAGCCTCAAGATAAGCAATCATGTTATGCTGATCTCTGAACCCCAATGTAGCAGCAGCAGGTTTAAACAATGGTGCCATAAAAACTGTTTGTGAAAGCTTTAGTATGAAAGAAAATGGAGAATTTTGGTTATGAAGAAAAATAGACAAATATGCAAGTTACCCTGTTTGAAAGGAATGAGCAGTATAAATAGGAGGTAAAATAGGCTACTATTGGTTGAAAAGGAGTTAAGTTATTCAAAAATTAATGAATACAATATTTGAAAAATGATAACTTATCTCTTTCTTTAAAGGAAATTGACCAAACCCATAAAATTACGGCCCAAAATTTAGCAAAAGTAACAACTAGGTGGGACCCAGTGTTCTTCAACGGTCAAATAATTTGTCAGCGGATGACGGCTATATTTGTCAGCGTGTAAATTTCGCCATGTCAGCGTCTAAAAATGTGCTTGTCAGCGGATAAACCACTTATGTGTCAACGGCTAAAAATAAAAAGTAATAAAATAAAAATACCTTAACAAAGAGGTTTACCCTAATGAAGATAACTCTTCCTCTAACACAGACTGAAATTAACATTCTCTGTCCAATTATACACACTTGCATAAGCAAGATAGACATAACTGTCCTCAAGTGAACCTTGCTAAAGTAAGTCCTTTAGAGTGAAGTTATCTCATATAAACACTTTGTAACTCCCAAGTAAGCCTATTTTTAACTTATATCAAGTCTCTCAACTGACCAATCCCAATTCTAGGTCAAAAAGTCTTGGCAACATGCACAGTTTTTTCAAGTTGTCAACTTTGCATGCTATAGTGCCTCAAGGTTTAGAAATTATAACAGTCCTTAAAAAGAAAAGTCTTCATTATTCTTAACCCTCACTCACCTGTGGATACAACGATGGTGCGATTCTTTAATGAATCAAACTTGTTCCAGGAATCGGAATTGACGGTTTCAATCATGCGGATAATTTTATCTAAATGATTCACTCTTTACGTTCGCAGTCAGCTTTGGACGGTCGAGTAAAGAGAACGGGTTAACCCGCGAAATCTTGTCAAGGAGATTTTTAATTAAATCTACCTGCCACAAGTACGATATTTTATATCGTCCAACGGTCTTCATCGACTGGAGGTAAAATGCTACCGAATTAGAATGAAATGTTCAAAGCCATTTCGTTCGTGTCTACTTATGTTGCGGCATTTGAAGACGGTGGCGTTGCGGAATCCGAGAAGAAGTCGTCCCCGCATGCTTATACTTTATTCACTTAATACTTCATCTAATTCTATAAAGCCTAAAAGTCAAGTCTTCCGCTGTATCAAACTCTGAAGCTTTCAAGAATTACAAAGGTATAAGTATGTGGGACATGAAGTCACGAAGAGGAAAAGATCACAAGTGATGCACAAGATCAAGGCAAAAGATCCATGCTCAAGATTGATATCAAAGATCACATCAACATATTCACCAGAAAAGAAAAATAAAAGAAAGCCGAAGACTACAAGCTCAAGACAAGCATAGTATGCTAGGTTTATCTTATTATTGTAACTTGGGTAACGCCCTTGCTTGGAGTGACCTCCCTTAGGGGGAGATTGTTGGAAATACATTTTACATATTATAAAGGATCGGTCACTCCAACAATAGTCTAAGTAGTAGCTCGTAGTTTAGTTATCATATTATTAAACAAAAAAGGCCAAGCCAAGCCTACAACATGGGTAGGCCGGCGGCCCATTGCAATCCCAAGCTCATCTCATGGGCTTGGGTATATAAACCCTCTCCTTAGTTGGAGAGGGTGTTGGTTCACATAATTTACGCATAGTAGAAAGTGTTTTCTTTATACTTTCTCTCTCTAAGTGTGTGTGTTCTTACCATTTTTCTATCTCTTTCTCTCTCTAGATTATACATAAATTTACAATATCCTACACGGATCTAAGAAGCTAGCAGGTCCATACTCAAGCTTTGAACCACCTAATAACCCAAGTCGTGGAGGGAAGGGGTTGCAAGTATCTTTTTCCCCACTAGTCACCTCTACTCCACAGATAGTTGGGGACACATCGTCCTCTCGTGAAATCCCTGATCAAGCCCGCAAGGACGCTCTAGACAGTCGTGTCATACTCTTCTTAGGAATTTGACTTGTTAGGGAGCATGAAAACCTCTTGTAGCCAGGAATAGGGATGATATCTTCTTAGGGGAGGGAAATCCCTAAGATAGTTGGGGACACATCGTCCTCTCGTGAAATCCCTAAGACCATAGTCTTTTCCACTTAACGGATCCACTTCTTTTAACGAAGATTCCATTATGCATGGCACACTCCGAATGGGGTGGCATTTAGTGCGACTACTCTCTATGTACCTCCGCGAGTTTTCAGGGAGGGAAACTCCAGTGCTACGGTGTGTTGACCAATGCGCCATCCATGAAATAGCTCGAATGGTGTGAAGGGTCGAGGGCGCATGGTTACAGCGCACGGATGCTCGCGCTTCACGAGTTGCGTATAAGTTAGCTCTGCATAAAGTGTGAGGGGCATATGAGTACATATGCATAACACATTTGAATTTTAAATCGTTATAGAACGGGATTTCTTACCATGATCAAAGTTGTCAAAGTATTGCGGCAGGTGATTCGTAGGGAGATTCGAATTATGACTCAGCCCTAGTGCATATAGTAGCGCCTCTGGGTATTCTTACATTGGTATGCGGTCGACATTAATTCTTTTCGCATCTGCTTCATTATAAAATCTGGTATATACACCAACTTTTCCAGCAGGATAGCTTCCCATGTGTGCTTGTAGATCTGGCACAGTCGGGTGGAGGTCTGTAGATATATGATATATGGTGGCAAAACTAGAAAGTTCTTGTTCTGATATACGGGACGTCACATCAAATAGTTGTGCCACCATTTTTTCCATTTACAAGTACTTCAGTTGGGTGTGGATTTGACGATGTTTTCTGCTGTGGTGATTATTTCCTGCTGTTTTCAACAATAGTGGGGGGTTTTTGAATTGATAAGAAGAAAGTTAAAGGTCCGTAACACTGCATTTATATACGCTTTCAACTCAAAGGGATCATGCGACAGGTGTCCAACGAGTTGGTTCATCCTACGGTGTTTGTTGGTTGGCCCCTTTAACGTGGTTAATGCTTTTTTCGGTTCCCAAAGGAAGTTGATACTAGTGGAGTCTGACATGGATATATATTCGTAGGCAGATTCAAAATCATTTCATTGATGTTGTGCACGAATTTGTTTTTATGCGGGATGTCTGCGAGGGGGCCTTAGAGGTTAATAGTCTAGTAGCCGCGGTTTGCACCTGCGACCACTAGACTGGGGGGACATGATGACGTATAGTCCCTAGTCAGGCTAGATAGTCCGACTCACAGGTGCTACCCGTATCCATCAGGAATGTATTAATACTTATGCGATGTGCGAGTAGCCCAGACGGCCCGATAGGTCGTTGTCGCACATCCGATTCATTGCTTAACCATGTCCTCGTCGCGTTGCGACAGGATCATACAAGAATATAATCTATCTTATGATTATATTCGCCTAAGGAAGAGAGGATATAAACTTACCTCATTTATGCGATAAGGATCAATCTATTTTGAATCATTATATCTCCCTTAGGTCGCAAGAATAGGGAGCCCAGTCTAGACTCTCTCGAGTATAAAAGGAACTCCTAAGGTTCCACAAATGGACGATACACACAATACCCTAAACCCTAATATACACAAATCGATTACTTACTCTCACACCGGAGTCTAATTATGGCTCACAAACCCACGCTAAGTCTAACGGTGTCTGTTTAGTGCGCAGGGTCCTTAAAACAAGTTTCACTTGGTGCAAGAGCCAGAGTCCACAAGACCCCGGATTAAGCCTAATTAGGGTCAAGCTCGGTCCATCCAACTTTTGTATCAACACATAAAATTGTACCCGTAATCCAACAATTGGTTTTTAATCCATAGCACTTGCCCACAACATGTAGCAGCAGCTACGTACTCAGCCTCAGTTGTTGAATTGGCACCACCGTTTGTTTCTTGCATTGCCAAGAGATAAGTCTGCTCCCAAGAAATTGACATCCACTAGTTATGGATTTCCTATCATTGTTATCACCTCCATAATCACTGTCTGAATAGCCCACAAGCTCCAATGGAGAGTATTTAGGGTACCATAATCCGAAATTAGGATAGCACCTAAGATACCTATAGATCCTTTTATACAACATGAAGATGACACTCTTTGAGAGTCATTTGATGACGTGCACATGCACACACAACAAACATAATGTCAGGTCTAGAATCAGTGAGATACATCAATGATCCAATCATTGACTTGTAATGCCAAACATCTATATCTTTGCCATCTCCAATCTTTCCCAAGGGTGTTCCCTGTCCATGAGGGTGCTAGTCCGTTTTTCATGAGGGTAAAAGCCAAATTTCTTCAAAATTTCATCCACATACTTGTCTTGAGAGATGAAGATACCATCTTCTTTCTATTGAACTTGTAGACCTAGAAATAAGTTCATCTCTCTCATGGTACTCATCTGAAATTTGTCAATCATAAGCTTGGAGAATTCTTCACTCATCTTTGGATTAGATGATCCAACAATGATATCATCAATATAGACCTAGACAAGCATAAAATCCTTCCCATTTTGCTTGGTAAAAAGTATTTGGTCTATGGTGACCCTCTCGAAACCATTTTCCACAAGGTAAGTGGATAAAGTACCATACCATGCTCTAGGGATTGATGAAATCCATACATTGCCTTTTTAACTCTATATACCTTGTTTGGATGCTCAGAATCTTCAAAACCAGGAGGTTGCATAACATACACCTCCTCTTGGATTGTTTCATACAAGAAAGCACTCTTGATATCCATTTCGTAGACTATGAAACCCATACAAGAAGCATAGGATAGGAAAATCCTTATTGCTTCAATTCTAGCAACAGGTGCAAAAACCTCTTCATAGTCAATGCCTTATTCTTGTGTATAACCTTGACCAACCAGTCTTACCTTGTTTATGATCACAATACCTCTCTTATCTCTCTTGTTCCTTAAAACCCAACATGCTCCAATTGATCTCACATGCTTGGGACAATTGACAAGCTCCCAAACATCATGTATTGCAAACTAATGAAGCTCATCTTGCATTGCTTTAACCCAGCTTGGTTCTTGAAGAGCATCAAAAATCTTCTTGGGCTCATTCTGTGATAGAAAACAAGCAAATAAACATTCTTGGACTAAAGGGGTATCTTCCTTTTTATGAATGTTGGCAATTAATCCTCCTTTAGGATTCTTATTTCTTCTTGTTTGAACTAGTGAATTGATGGGACCAATTATTTGGGTGGGAGGATGAATTTTAGACACTTTAGTAACAATCCCTCTCCCAAACAATGTTTTGTCATGAACTGTAGACTCCAAGGTACCATTATCCCCATCATCATGATTTCCAAACCCACTTGAACTAGGAGACATGTTGTCAGCGTTTGGATTGATGACGCTAACACCTTCATTGGGCATGGAATATAAAACAAGTTCAAGCACTTCCTTGTCAGCGGATGAAAGCAAGCTGTCAGCGGTTGGATCAGGTGTGTCAGTGGCTGAACTACTTTTGTCAGCGGATGGAACAGATTCACTGAATTGATCTTCTTGTTGCTTTCTCTCAACTTCTCTTTCAGCAGCAGATGCTTTAATGAATTCTTCACTCCAAATGGGTAAGTCCAGAAAGGAAAATGTGGGAGAGAGTTCATTAGCTTGTGATCCTGTCACGTTGTAGCTTGTGTACCTACATTATTAACAATATATGCTTCCACAATCTTTGAAGAACTCCCCAAGACATCTGGATTAGTAACAGACAAATAATTCATAGATCTAGATAATGGCTCTAAATCAAAAATCCAATCTGGTCCATTTACAGCATCACTAGGTTTACTCTCAAAAAAGTCAACATGCACGTTTTCAGTTATGACCTTGTCGCTTTTGTGGTAAACCCTATACCCTATGTTGTTCATTGAATAACCCACAAAATATCCCTCGTCGCCTTTTGAATTAAACTTACCTAGGTTATCACTAGTATTTAGAATTACTACATGACATCCAAAGGGTCTAATAAAATCTATATTATGTTTTCTATTCCAAAAGAGCTTATATTGGGTCTTATTGTGAGTTATGTTGACCAACGCTCTATTCTAAACATAGCATGTTGTATTAACAGCCTCAGCCCAAAAAGCAATAGGTAACTTAGCATCTGCCAACATGGTCCTAGCTGCTTCAATAAGAGTTTTATTTCTCCTCTCAGCTACACCATTTTGCTGTGAAGTTCTAGCTATGCTAAACTTTCTAGTAATCCCCTTATCAACAGAGAAGGCATCCAAAAGGTTATTTCTAAACTCACAACCATTATTACTTCTAAGAATGTTAGCTTTAAATCCTGATTTCTTTTCCATTTGGTTAATAAAATTAATCAAAGTTTTGGTAGTATCACTCTTCTTGGCTAAAAAGAAAGTCCATGTAAACCTAGAATGGTCATCAGTAACCATAAAATAATAAGATTTACCATTTAAACTCTCTATATTAGTGGGTCCAAATAAGTCCATGTGAAGCAAGTGAAGGGGTTTAGAACTAGAATGCACACTCTTAGACTTAAATGAGGCCTTGTTTTGTTTGCCCTTAAGACATGCAACACAATTAAGATCATTGTGGAATGCTTTTGAAGGCAATCTTCTAACAAGATCATGCCTTACAAGTCTATTCAAGTTCTTAAAGTTAATGCGCCCTAACCTTCTATGCCATAAGTTACTCTCATCTGCTGAAGCTTTAGCATATAGACATGACAAGTTATTTCTAATTTTAATCCCTTGTAGATTGACATTATAAATGTCCTTATGTCTAGGTGTTCTAAATTCAATGAACTTATCAGCAAGAATAACAAAATCTTTACTCAACACCAAACATTCTATGTCAGTAAAAAGAACTTTATTTTTGTTGTCACAAACTTGTGACACACTAAACAAGTTATAGTCAAGTTCTTTTACCAGGAAGACTTCATCAAATCTTAAGTTGTTAGTGATAAGAGTGCCCTTTCCAGAGATAGTCCCAAAACCGCCTCCAAAGTACACTTTATCACCATCTAGAATAGGAGTGAAGTTTGTCAAATAGTCCTACTTCCCAGTCATGTGCCTTGAGCATCCACTATCCCAATATCCATGGTCATTAACGTGCTTTGCAATGACCTGCACATAAAGAAAACAAACAGTTTTCTTTGAGAACCTAAGCCTAGGTAGACTTGGATCCATTAGGTTGTTCAACAAGAATGGACTTATTTCTTGTAACAACCCCCTGTTCATCCCTTTGAACCTTAAACACCCAGTTGGTTCCAACATATTTTTCAAGATATTTAAATCTATTACAAGTCATGGAGACACCATTAAAATTTGATGACTGTTCTTGTTTTGGTCTGCATGTTAAGTTGGATGATGCCTTAGACCTTGTCCCTTAGGTTGTAGATACCTATTATTACTAGGTCTAACATGGGGTCTGACAGCTGCTAATTATGGCATTTTCATACCAAACCTAGTTCCATCAGCGGCTTGTCTTGCCCTGTCAGTGGATGAATTGTTCCGGTCAGCGGGTGAATTAGGGTTTGCTACAGGAACCCACTGTTTGTTAGACCAAGTGTTGGTCTTTTGGAAAGGTCTTTTTCCTTGGGTATTAGCTGCCTTAGAGAAGTAAGGAGCTGGTCTAGTGGCCTGTGGTCTAGTGTGAACATAAGGCTTATTGTTGACAGTGGTTGACCTGTTGTCAGCGATTGGTTTGAACCCGCTGACACACTTATAGGCCAGATGAGAGAAACTCCCACATATGTAACAAGCTTTTCTATACATAACCTTAGGTCTAGGTTGATAAAATCCCGTCCCATTAACACTAGCTTGAATCTTTGGTGATCTAGGTTTTCTATATATTTTAGCATATTTAACACTAGATTTGCTTTTAGTTAGAGAGCCAAGATCAATAGGTTTCCAGTAGAAGGGTTAGTGACAACTATGGGTTTAAGGTCAGTTTGTTCATCACTAAGAAGCCCTCCCTTAACAAAGAGAGTAAGGTTGGCTTTCTTCCATAGGTCAAGATTAGTCACCCTTTCCTTATATTCCTCTACTGGTGTGAGCACACGTGGTGGAGGAATAAATTCCTCTACTTGGAACTCTGGAATACCAGTCCATGACAAGTCTTTCTTAGAAACCCCATAAAAATCACCTGCTGGTGGTGGGACAGCAGCATATTCCTTTGCATGCATCCCAACCCCAGACATGTATTTAGGGTTTCTTTGCTCACTTATAACCTTTTCTAGGGTTTGACTAGATTTTTCAAACTTTTAAATTTTAAGCCCTATATTCTCTCTAGATTTAATGGCCTCATATAGCTTAAGTTTCAATTCAATGTTAGCTTCTATATAAGAAGATTTGGTCTCATATATAAGTGTTAGATCTCTTTTCAAAACAGTTATTTGATCCTTTAGATTAAATTACATGTCCTTATTCTTGCACCATCCCATCTAATTGTGCAAGGCCCCTTTTGTAGTTTGAAATAGTGATATTTAAACCAAAAGTATCAAATTGTAACTTTAAAACATCTTTGTTAAGCTTATCAGTGTTAAGTCTACAACCTTTACTACAAAAAGCATCATCATATACCTCATTATCTAATGAAGAAGAAGATCTAACCATGAGAGCATATTGAACATGCTCTTCATCCTTTTCAGCAACCAAAGCTTGGTTCTCCACCTCATTCTTGTCCTGAAAGCTCCAATCAAATCCAACGCCATCAATACCTTGCATAGCTACCATAGCTTTAGGTTCAGCATCTTCAATCTTGATGGACTGTCTAGCATTCTGTCCTCCATCATTCCTCTTAGGAGATCTACATTCTCTAGCAAAGTGTCCCATTCTATGACAATTGAAACACTCAACCTTGGATTTATCAAGTCCACCAGTTTCTTTTCTATTGAAAGTCATCTTCTTTCCAAATCTCTTGTTCCACCTACTGGCTCTTATACTGCTAAGAGCCATATTCCACTTGATATCCATCTCCTCAAGATCAATATAACTAATTTGCTGAAGATATTCAAAGGAAATTGAAGATCCATTGGGCAAAGAAGCAATATAAGCACATATAGTATCCAAATCAATTCCTGCTGGTTTAAGACTTGGTGAAGCATAGTTATATGTGTCCGTGTCTGTTGAGCCGCTGTCATGAGAAGTTTGTCCGCTGACAAAGCAAGAGTTGTCAACGTCTGAGGAATCTTTATGAAAGATAAAGGCCATGCTTCTAGGAGTTGTTTTACTTCCTTGTTTGAGCAGAACTTCAGATTCCATGACCTTCAATTGATTATAGATGTCATCAAAAGTCATGTTCTTGTAAGCTTGAGTGACAATCATTGACGTGGCATGAATTTCCCACCCATCTCCAAGAGCTCTAAGGAAAGCATCATTAATATCATCATCTTCAAATTCAGTCTCCATGAATGCCAGTTTGCTAGTGATGTCTTGAAGACGGCTTCTTATCTCACTTAGCTTTTCATTAGGACGAGCTTTAAAGACAGTAAACTCCATTACCAACTGCTTCTTCCTTTGTTTGAGAGTGTCCTTATTACCACCATAGGTGATCTCAAGGTCTTACCAAAGCTCTTTAGCAGATTCAAACTTTATGAATTTGTGTTGGTTTTTGCTTCCAAGGGCTAGTTTGAGAATGCTCAATGCCTTCATATCAAGCCTTCTGTCGGCTACCTCTGCAGCTGAGGTGGCTCTTCCATCTTCAGGTCTTGGAAGCAAGTCTTCAGGCTTAGCATTAGATGTTCTCCATTTTTCAATGAAGTCCAAGATCTTCTGTGCCAGGTTGAACTTGTTTCCAAGTTCAACAACCTCCTAGAGAACATAGTTATCCACTTGGAGATATTGCTCAAAATTGAACTTCCATAGTTCAAAGTTATCAGGGTCAAGCATGGGATTTTGAGGTTATGATTAGAGGATCCCTGACTTTTGGTTTTTGAGTTTGAAGTTGACATGATGATTTTAGGGTTTTGAAAACTTAGGGTTTTGTGCGATTAGGGTTTTGGTGTTCTTTTGATCAAAGTTCCTCAACAAGCTCTGATACCACTTGTTGATCCCAAACTTAGATCGATTTAGCTTTGTGTTAACGAGATTGAATCAAGTATAGCACGTAGAGAAACTTAATGTTTATGACAATCTAAGTGTTATGCGAAATTAACACTTAGAACAAAGAACAAAGCAAAACACAATGTATACCAAACTTTCACTTTTATTGATAATCGATTGCGTACAATGAAATTGTCAAAACGTATATTAATATCAAACCCTAAGACCTCCTTTTATAAGATAAGGAGTTTTAAACAATAATCTACTAATCAACTATCCTAGGAAAAGATAAATATAGAAAATACAATATTGATCATATCATTCCTAAACATACAAAACGTGTTGACTAAGTAGTTGTTTATGACTAGGATTTCCTTTGTCAGCGCCTTGATAAGTCTTGTCAGTGCTCAATCTGTCAGCACTCCATTTGCTCTTGCATCTAAAATCCCTTTGTCAGTGGCTGAGTGACTTAGCTATTTTTATTCCCAAAAATCCTCCCCTAACTTGATACTTACTCTAATAATCAAGTTTCTGAATAAAAACAAAATACAAGAGAGGATTCTTACAAATAAAACCTACTCCTTAATTTGAGCATATATAAACATTAAAAAGTCTATGCTAATATCAACTGTGTAATCAACTTCAAGCTTGGTGCATACCAACTTCTTCAACAAATATTATGATAGAGGATATTCTTGATCTACCAAAAAGTATTCTGCAAACTTAGTAGTACTGAGATGATAAACACCAATAGCTGAATACAAATACCACTTCAACTCACTCAAGTCATCCAGATCCAACCATACTGTATCAACAACATCATGGGCAAACATTCTTCTAAATGTTGTCCAGATTTTTATTCCATTCATTGATGAAGGAGCTTCAGCCTCATACGTCTCCTTCATTAAACTCCAGATAGTTTCCATATCTTCTCTATCCATGTTGTTAAACAATGTAATCAAAGAGGTAAAAGTGTGTACCTTATCACCAGCCTTGATGATCTTTCAAAATCCAACAGAATCTTTTTCATACTTGATAATTGGATTCTTGAAATCTAAAGGTACAATAATAGCTAAATCAGAAGCCACCAATGGAGAAAGTGAAAGTTTATGGACTTATATTTAATAGTCGTGTGATACGATCGAACTCGAGATTACAGGATTGCACTCAATACGTAAAGAGTTAATTTATTTAATAAATATATTTATTGTATTTATTAATTTATTTAATAAATATATATTTATGTATTTATTAAATTAAACTAAGCTTTAACTTTAACGATCGTTAAATATTAAGAGTTAAGTACAAACTATCGTTGTGGTCTAAAAGGGAAGAAATAGAAGATTCCGGAACACCCCTCTATTGGGGTGTCGAATGTCGGCACAATGGGGGGGATATAAAAACTTGTTTTATTGCCTATATTTTTCTTGCCTTGATCTACAAGTTTGGTAGCCTATATAAGGACCCCTTGGCATTCATAAATCTTCGCCCCTTCTCTCTTTTCTCCTTTGGCCGATCGCAACACAAACCCACAAAGGGTTTTGTGTGGTTTTTCCTTGCTGCTCTGTTTTAGTTTAAATCTAGTCCTAGCCTCTCTCTAGGGTTGTTGGGTAGATTTTCCACAAGCGTTGAAGCTCGGTTTATACGTGCTAGAATCACGGTTAGCTCGTTGTACTACGTGTATACAAGATCGTAATATAGTCTTACTTTAGACTATATCTTCGTGGTGTTCGTTATTAACCCGAATTGGTGATTCGTTCTTTATCTTGTGGATTTGCTTTAGCGTAAAGTTACGTAACCCTAATTCGATTAATTATAATTGTGTTATTATGATTTTGTTAAATCGCTTCCGCTATATGTGTCATTTGATCTCGTTTAGGGTTTTATATAATTGTTATGATGTTAATAAACCTTCAGTGGTATTAGAGAGCCGTTTTAACATGTTATAATTATCGAAAATCTAAAGTTTTTTTAACTAATAAATGTTTTGAGTTAAAACTACATGTTTTTTAGGTTTTCTTAAAAATTAGAGTTTTGTTTTTTTAAATTAGGGTTTTTTGGCCGAATTTTATAAAAAAAGAATTGTTTTGAAACCCTAAATTACATGTGGGATGATTTTAGATTAAATTACATTATTAATTGTTATGTCATGTATGGTTACGATCCGTAGAGATTTAATTATTAAGATTTGTGGGTGGATCCATGATAACGTGCATGTTTTCATGGATCGTAAAATTATATGTTTATATGATTTTATGTGCTACTTGTTTATTTGATTCAATAAATCTTGAATTAGGGAAGACTTTTATATGAATATAAAAACCTAGATTTGATGATTATTGAATAAATCGTATGCATGTGGCTATTTGATTTATTTGTTGCACATATAAATTGTTATTATGTGTTTATGATTTAGTTTTTTTTTACTTGTTTATATTAAAAATGTTTTAATTGTTGTAAACAAGGGTTTTTTTGAAAAATAATTGGACTAAATCAAATTAAAATTAAGATTTGTTTTGAGATCTAAATTACATAGAATTACGTTGATTGGTGAATTGCAATAATAATCTAATGGCCTACTCCTTTTGACAAACTATAAAGTGGGTATAACACACCGCTGGTCATGTACCCGGTTAAGGAAGGAGATGTTCTGCCATTAGTCGCTGACCAAATTTCTGGCTCGCCTGTGCGCCAAATTGAAATTACTTACGATTATTACTTGCATTATACCTTAAGGTTGATTTACCGCAACTTCACATCCGAATCACAATGAATAAGGTTATTGCTTTGTGCTTTAGCTGAGTTCTAGAATAAGTACATTGTGAATAGTTGTGGGTAAATTCTTTAATTGGTTTAACCAATACCTCAACATAATTTATGTAGAAATTTAGTCTCGTGAAAAAGTTTACTAAATGTTTTATTAAACTTATGATATGTATTTGTATGCATGCTTCTCCATACATTGATTTTGACATCAAATTTATACCCTTAAAATTTAAGTCGAATGATATCTAATTGACGAACACTTGAAATTACTACGTCATCAAATGAGATTTTTGGGTGATGTTGCAATGGAGAGAAAATTTTCATAGAATGAGAATTCGTATGATGGTTTTATGTTATTCAGATTAGACGACTTAATTAAGTTACTCAGTGAGGTTTGGAAACTTAAGGCATTCAGAAGGGATGAAGCATGTTTACAATGCAAAACGTTCTTTTGGAAATGTAAATCCCTCAAAAATCTAGAAATTGAAAATTGTTTGTCAATTGAATTGTTCGACAAGTCGCTATGTTGAGTACATTCATTACTAGCAGATCAACTGATGTAATGGATCTATGTCAATATAGTTCTAGGATTCAAGGAAAATACTATGGTTTATATATCGGACTAATTTTATTTTCATGAAAGTATTTTGTTATCGAAAATACTAATATTGAACTTATTTATGTAGAAATGGCTCAACCCGACAATAACACTATAAGTTCTGCGTTCAAAACATTTTTTTATCGTCCTGAACTTACTGGCCCAAACTTCAATGATTGGTACCGCTCACTAAAAGTTGTCTTGAGAGTATATTGATATCTTGACCACTCTTTATCCGGAGGATCTTGTCTTGAGAGTAGCGGGTACTATTCAACAGAAGTATGAGCTATATCCGGAGGATCTTGGTTTAGATCTGGAATAGCTAGATTTCCTACAGGAATAGCTTCGATTGATTTGCTAGGGGAGTTAGGCTTCCTTGTGACAATCTACGTCGTATAAATATCTCGTATAAGTATTAAAATAATCATCAAACAATCACGTAATCAAATTGCAACATATATATATATATATATATATATATATATATATATATATATATATATATATATATATATATATATAAATAACACTTCTCAGTCTGGCCTTGTCGATAACTCGGGAATTCTTTGGCACCGTTATAGTCAAAAGATTTTTAAACATTTTACTCAAAATATTTATTTAAAAATATTTATAGTTAAAAGGTTTTTGAAATGTTTTATTCAAAACCTCGGTTTTAAAAATCTTTTGTTCTCTATAACGAGAGCTCTGATGCCAAACTGTAGCACCCCCAATATTCACATTTTGAATAAGAGGAAGAGTAGTTGGTGTTACGGGATAGCACATTACTTAAATCATAGACAACACTTAAAAATCGCGTCATTTAATAATAAAGCATTTTCCATTCATGAATATCAAATTACATAGGTCCTCAGGTCATAGTATGTAATACACATTTACAAAACATTTGAATGGAAATTTTTATTTGAATGTGGGCCATAAATTCTTGTCGTCTTCCCGAGAATTACCTTCAAGTACCTGAGATAAAACATGTTAAAAGTCAGCGAAACGCTGAGTGAATCCATAGAGTTTAATAAAAACCATTAATATATATATATATATATATATATATATATATATATATGTATGTATATACACCACTGGTATATAATCATTACCGAAAATCATTTTGTACAATTCTTTGTCGTAGGCCATAAAATAGGCCAGAGACATTTTATACGAATCTTTGTCGTAAATCATAATATAGGCTTTTGCCTTCAAAACCATTATACGAACCATTGTCGTAAAAACATCATACAATACGCTTTATAACGTTGTATAGAGTTTAATAAAAACCGTTATATGAAAATGGTTATGTAAAACCAAAACACGAACATTATATCAGTAATAAGACCTCGTATTGCTAGTCAGGCAATATCTTATAATTCAATTCGTATATCACTATTTTCATTATTGGATTATTATAAGCCGCATGACATTGTTACTTTTCTATAACATATATCGAGTAGCTAGCCCGTAATTCCTTTGCCCATTTAAAATAGTGTGTCGTCATAATAATCACACTTATATAAATCTTCACATACATAAATTCTCTTACCAATCAATGTGGCACGACAGGGATCAACCGTCAAGGCGCGAACTGGGGTGATCTTCCCCAAATAGTACTATTATATGCATAAGCGTTTACCAAATCCCGGTAGTTCACAATTCATGCTAATGGGACTTTTAGTGACATAGCCCAACTAATAATAATTCATTTCATTTCATTCAATGGGTCATATAATCATTTGGGTCCATATCAATAAGCATACAATCGGGATAACTAGTGTCTTATTTTTATTAAAACTAGCATGTTATCTCCCTCGCGGGTTTATAAAACATTTAAAAGAGTGCGAGGCTATGAACTCACATTGGTGTGGAAAGGCGGGTTATCGGCAATTAGGATGTATAGTACGTGCCTCGATCACGGGAAACCTAGACAAATAATACTCGGTCTTAGGCTATGCCCAATAACTTTATAAAAAGTTGTTATGTATATGTAATGATGTCATAACATGATGATCAAGTGGGGTTTTATTTCCTTACACAACATTACTAGTTGTTTAGTATTAGTTAACTTAGGCTTATCACACTAGTTACACTAGTTTTAACCCATTTACACATTAAGGCCCAATAAGCCCATTAAGAGTCCAATATCATTTTATTAGTCTACTTATCTTTTTAAGACCAAGCCCATACTCATATGTTGGGCCCAATTGGGTTAAATCCATGAGTAAGTCCAATAACATTAAACCAAACTAGTTGGGCCTAGTGGTCCAACAAGGCTAATTTGGCCCATTATGGTCCATTAGTTACAAAGCTCGGTTTTGTCGATTTTTACTTGTCAAATGTGTTTACATATCAGTATATGGTTTATAAAAATGTTACATTAGACGGGTCCGACCATCTAAGTTTTATTTGGCGAAAAAGTTAATCTTTCGGTTTTAGCCGAAAAGACGTAAAACTTATATATAGTTTATAGTTTTAGAAAAACATTTGAGTATTACTTTTGTAAATGCCATGTTTATTTATTATAGTATATCAACTTATTTTATAATAGTTATTATTATTTAGTGGCCTTTATATACTTATTTTATTATAGTATTTACTTTGAGTGCTCTTTTTATATCATATAGTTTATTAACAAATCTGATTACTAAATTCAATTCCACCATTTTTGTCATATCTTAAGTTCTACAAGGAGATAGAACCTCAAATTTGAACAGCAAAACTACATGATGTGTGCTACAAATAACTTTTTTATAGCCACTGCTCAATCAGCCTCTAAGCATTTTTAATAATTCGTCCAAAACAAACTATACTGATTTGTACTACAAAAGTGTTTTGGCCATATCTTGCTCATTTTAATGATTCCATTGAGTGGCCAACTCTCCCCATATGTAAAAAGCATTTATCTATCTGTATATTTAATAATCCAAGCCATTTAATCAAGTGATCATATTGATACTTACTGTTTTATACTGCCTATGTGTCTAATCATGATTTTAACATTTGTACTTGTTGATTTTAACCTTTTTAACCTAATCTATTAACACAAAATCCCCACACAATATTTTGATCATCATTTATCATCATATACATATATATTTATGAAGAAAATACATGAGTACATTTACAAAATAACAAGATGATAGAAAGAAATTATCTTGTACCAACCAATATGGTGAAAAGTTAAGAACAATACTTGGTTTTTGGTAACCAATCTTATAAAATTTCAAGACCACTTTTAAGATCACCAAGAATATGTAGACTCCTTGAGAAATCAACCCCAAACTCCCTTGAAAACTCCTTTTTACTTGTTAAGATCACCTCAAATCTTCATTTCTAAGTGTTATGCAGAATTAACACTTAAAACAAAGAACAAAGCAAAACACAGTGTATACCAAACTTTCACTTTTATTGATAATCGATTACGTACAATGATAGTGTCAGAACGTATATCAATATTAAACCCTAAGACCTCCTTTTCTAACATAAGGAGTCTTGAACAATAATCTACTAATCAACTATTCTAAGAAAAGATAACTACAGAAAATATAATATTGATCATATCTTTCCTAAACATATAAAACGTGTTGACTAAGAAGTTGTCTATGACTGAGATTTCCTTTGTTAGCGCCTTGATAAGTCTTGTCAGTGCTCAATCTGTCAGCGCTCCATTTTCTCTTGTCAGCGTCCAAAATCCCTTTGTCAGCGGCTGAGTGACTTAGCTATTTTTCCCAACAGGTATCAGAGCAGTGTTTGATTCATTAAAACCTTTTAATAAAAATTGTTCGTCGTTTTAAAGTCAAGATCCAACATGCCTGAAAAGAGAAACACCAACCTACCACCTCCTTTTGAGTCTACTAATCGGAACAATAACCAAGCTCTACCAATAACACCTACACCATCATCACTAAGAGTCACTAGTGCACCAAATGAAGACGATCTTCCTTAATTACTTGATACAAGAGGAGGGTCCCATGTCACTCATGTTCCGGTGTTTGATGAAGAGGACTTTACAAGCTGGAAAAGTTAATTTCTCGTATATCTTGACGGACTTGAACCATTTCTTCTAGAAATCCTAGAAAATGGACCATATGTTCCCATGGCCGCTACTTCAACTGAATAAAATCCACTTAAAAAACCTCTTAAGCAATAGACACGTTTTTAATGCAATGATGCCTAAAAACGTTACTTGTATTTTTTGGTCTCGCTTTGTTTTGATTACGACAATATGTAAAAACAAGCATTTACGAAAACAATGAAAAACGAATTCTTGAGTTCAAGTATTTTTCATTTCAACCATTATCACTTAAGGTATGAACAAACAAGTATTTATACTAATTTAGTGATCAAGGATTTAATCTTTTCTTAAAACTCACTTTTTATTAAGTGTGACAAAGTTTTATTATTAAACTTTCTTTTTAAGAAAATGTTTTATTAAATTAATTATTTGAAAGTTTGAAATTTGAAAATGACATATTCTATCTTGGTTTGGAATATCCTTTCAGGATATTTTAATCCCTAGATTCGATCCAACCCACTAAAAGACAAAAGGGAGCGGAGTCTACGCCGGCGGTCCCTTAGCGCCTACGGCGGTTCCTTGTCGATAAGGAATCGCGGGTTGCAATAAAGAACCGCGGGCAGATATAGCCGTTGGACATTTGTCTTATAAATAGTGGACCATTCTCAGACTTTTAATCCACCTCTTTTGCACATACATTTCCATATTTTTTCATACTTCTTAAATCACTCAAATCCTTGATCATTTGTTTGATTACTACTTGTTTAGAAGTGAATATTTCTCCTCTCATCTTTTCCTCTCAAAGTGCAAAGAGAAGAACACTATCATTCTTGAAGTGTTGTGCCTACCTCAAAGATCCACTAAAGATCCAAATTTATTTATTCATTGTTGTGTCATTGTTGTGAAGGTCCAAGTAGTTATGTCTATTTTGAAGTTGTGTATGTATTAGGGTTAATACTTAGTCCTCAAAGTATATTGGTTAGATTGGTCCTAGCTAAGATTAGGGCTCGACTTTTAGCTTAGAGTCGGAAATTTGTTAAGCGACGTTGTGTACGGTTTCTCCACCTTAAGGAGCTTGTTGGTTAGTGAACTCTCGAGTAAGGAGTACTCGAGGAGTGGAGTAGGAACGAGGAGTGAGCTTCGTTGCCAAACCACTATAAATCCTTGGTGTTTGGTTTGATCTTTCCTTCCCTTATCTCTTTACATTCTTTATTCTTTATACTTGTGATTATTAGTTTAGTTGCATTATACATTCATTATTCTTTATACTTGTGATTATTAGTTAGTTGCACTATACCTTGTTCATATTGTGTATAAGAAGGTTTCACATAAACACTCAAGCTTAAGTTTTGAAAAAAGATTTTTTAAAACCAACCTTTAACAAGTAAATTTAAGAAACTATTCAACCCCCCCCCCCCTTCTAGTTTCTACAATTGGTATCAGAGCGTGGTAGCTCAAGACTTTTTAAAATATATTGTATTTTAAAACTTGAATCGATCTATGGATTCCAACAAGTATCTAGAATGACAATCCATGCAAAGACCACCTCTTTTTGAAACCGATAGTTTTATTTATTGGAAAAATAGGTTTGAGACTTATGTGAAATCAAAAGATATCTTTGGCATGTTATTACTAATGGTGTTTTTTTTTGCCATTTCAATATAATGAAGTTTCTACAAGTAAGGAGATAGTTACTTTTGATAAAGCTAATGATGATACTAAAAGAAAACTTGCTAAAAATAATGAGGCTAAAATGGTGATTTATAATGCTTTACCAAAGAAAGAGTACAAAGGATTTTTATGTGTGAAACCGTTAAAGACATTTGGAATACTCTTTTAGTAACCCACCAAGGTAATAGTCAAGTCAAAGAAAGTAAAATCGGTCTTTTTGTTCAACAATATGAACAATTTGTCATCTCAGAAGATGAAACCATAGATAGTGCATTTGCTAGATTTAGCACTATTATTACTAGTCTAAAAGCACTTGATGAAGGTTTTTCTAGCAAGAACATTGTTAGGAAGTTTCTTAAGGCGTTGCATCCCAAATGGAGAGCTAAAGTCACGGTGATTGAAGAATCAAAGGATCTCGCCAAATTATCACTCGATGAACTCATTGGTAACTTGAAGGTTCATGAGATGATAATTTTGAAGGACTGGGAAATGGTGAAAACTAAGAGTGAAAGAAAGTCTCTTGCACTCAAAGCCAAGAAGGCACAAAGTGATCATGAAAGTTCCTCAGATAGTGATGATGAGGAATATGCCTTGGCGGTTAGAGACTTTAAGAAGTTATTCAAAAGACGAGGTCAATACGTGAGACAACCAAACAACGACAAGAAACCCTTCTCCAAAAACCGATTTGTCAAAAATGATAAAGGTGATAGCAAATGCTTTAAATGTGGTGATCCAAATCATTTCATCAGTGATTGTCCTAAGCCTTCACACGACAAGAACCACATGGCATTCGTTGGAGGTTCATGGAGCGATAGCGGTGAAGATGTTGATGCAACCCTAAAGATGAGAAGTGTCTCGTGGCTCACACTTCTAAAGAGGTACTCTACGAAACCGACTGTTATAGCAATAATAGTTCTTCTCAAGATCATAGTGAATTAGAAGGTCAATACAATAACTTGCATAAGCTTAGTCTAAAATTTATTGAAAAGAACAAAGTACTAAAATCAACTAGAACTAAGCTTGAAACGAGATTAGTGAGCTAAAATAGAAATTAGTTAAGCTTGAGAAAAATAAAGAAATAGATCTAGGATGCTTAAAATGTGAAACCCTTAGACAAGAAAATGAAAACCTTAAGAGCACCTCCATTTGACTTGAAAAGTTCCTGAGAGGTACTAATGCTCTTGATGATATGTTAAACAAACAAATTCATTCTAAGGAAAAACTTGGGTTAGGATATAACACTAATGAAGCATCAACTAGTAAACCAAAACAAGTTAGGTTTTCAGAAAAACAATCCCCTGTACGCGGTGCTCCAATATATGGGGCGGTTCCTTATCGCTATAGAACCGTCGATGGAGCTAAGGAACCGCGTCCAGAAGAAGAGTTTTGTGAAAATCCTGAATTTTCTGAAAAGTCAATTTTAGGTGAAGGACCAAAACATATTCTTATTAACAAGGTCAAAGTACCTATAATCGAAAATCCTACTCAAGATAAATTCTTCAAGCCCTTGAGTAAACCTCTAATGGGAACTAGAAACTTATCTATACAAACATCTACTCCTCCAAGAGTACGAAATGAATCTAAACCTAGAAGTAGAACACCTATGCCGAAAAGAGATGATCAAGCTAAACCACGACCTAGGAGGAATAATAATAATACTAGATCAAGATCAAAGACACATAGGAGAAACTATGGACAACAAAATGGCCATATGAATTGGAATAATTTTCAACAACAATATTTTTCCCCGTGGGGAATGTCTCCTTCATTCATGTATCCCAACCAAATGCAAGGGATGTTTGGAACTAACAACTTTGGACCCATGAGATATTGGGGATCAAATGTTTGATCTTGTGTGTTGTTACCTAGATATGCTTGGGAATCGACCTAGAGCCCGATGAGTGGATTAAGGATAGTGGTTTTTCTAATCACATGACGGGTAATCGAAGTTTGTTCTCGCACTACAAAGCATATGATGGAGGTAACGTTACATTCGCAAGTAATAGACGTGGTAATATCATTGGCAAAGGTACGGTCTCTCTTGACTCTATGACTATAGAAAACGTAGAGCACGTAGATAACTTAGGTTTTAACCTTCTAAGTATAGGTCAAATTTATGACAATAAGTGTAAGGTCATCTTTTTGGAATATGACAGTGAAATCGTAAAAGATGGAAAAGTCATTGGAAAAGGTGTTAGAAAGCATGGGCTTTATGTCATGAAGGTTAATAGGCAGTCAAAGGACAACTTATGTCTAGCGACTTTAGATGATAGTTCTACTCTTTGGCATAGGAGATTAGGTCACGCTAATATGTGTTTAATTCAATCTTTAGTCTCTAAGGAGTTGGTAAGACATCTCCCCAAGATGAAGTTTGATAGTCACTTTTGTGATGCTTGCAAAATTAGGAAGCAAGATCACTCAAGTCACAAAGCCAAGAAT
Organism: Glebionis coronaria; assembly: GCA_025667525.1. NCBI lineage: Eukaryota > Viridiplantae > Streptophyta > Magnoliopsida > Asterales > Asteraceae > Glebionis > Glebionis coronaria. Next base: position 536,006,908 of record CM046882.1, read on the forward strand.
TTGGTTTCGACCTCTCGGTGCTTAGAGCTCCTACATATGGATCTCTTTGGACCTTCCGCCATACGGAGTTATGGAGGTAACCTTTATACCCTAGTTATAGTTGACGACTACTCTAGATTCACTTGGACTAGATTTTTGGCGTCAAAGAATGAAGCTTTTGATCTATTCGAAACCTTTAGTCGAAGAATTCAAAATCAACTAGGATGTTCAATTGTCTCTATTAGGACGGATCATGGTAGGGAATTTGATAATGAAGTGCAATTTGGTGCCTTTTGTGAAGCTCATGGTATTACCCATAACTTCTCGGCTCCTCGCACTCCTCAATCAAATGGGGTAGTTGAAAGAAAGAATAGGACCATCCAAGAGATGACTAGGACGATGTTAAATGAGCAATCTTTGCCTCAAAAAATTGGTGCAATGTCGTGGACATATCGACTTACATTCTCAACCGAATTCTTATTCGACCTTTTCTAGGAATGACCCCCTATGAGATTCTTAAAGGTAATAAGCCCTCATTGGAATACTTTAGGGTGTCTGGAAGCAAGTGCTTCATTCCCAACACCAAACGTGACATTTGAAGATATCTTTTTAGGTTATTCTCAAACTAGCAAAGCCTACATAGTCCTCAGTAGAACCTCGGGTGTAATTGAAGAATCACTTAACGTGAAATTTGATGAAACCCCTCCTTCATCTAAGACACCACCTTTGGTAGATGATGACTTAGATGAAATAGACATAGTTAATGCCAAAGATGTTAGAATCATAGGAGTTGAAGACCTTAGTGTTGAAAAGGGAGTAAATATTAAGGAGTCTAAGGATCATGCTCTTGATTACATCATAGGCGAATTAAATCAAAGGACCCTAAGATCTCAAGTCCAAGATCAAAGTAACTTCTTTTGTTTCGTATCCTTGATTGAACCAAAGAATGTTAAAGAAGCTTTGATGGATGAGAGTTGGGTCATCTCTATGCAAGAAGAATTGAATCAATTTATTGCTAATGACGTTTGAGAACTTGTTCCTCCGCCTAGAAGTTCGACCATCATAGGAACCAAATGGGTATATATAAATAAGTTAGATGAGAATGGTGTTGTGTCTCGTAACAAGGCTAGACTTGTAGCTCAAGGCTATAATCAACAAGAAGGTATTGATTATGACGAGACATACGCACCCGTATCTAGATTAGAATCCATTAGAATCCTCTTAGCTTACGCTTGTTATTTAGACTTTAAGCTTAAACAAATGGATGTAAAGAGTGCATTTCTCAACGGTTTGATCAATGAGGAGGTATATGTGGCTCAACCTCCCGGCTTCATTGATTTTGAGAAACCGGATCATGTTTACAAGCTTAAAAAATCTCTTTATGGTCTCAAACAAGCACCCAAAGCTTGGTATGTTAGACTTAAAGCATTTCTTGTAAAACATGAGTATACCATGAGGATGGTAAACAATACACTCTTTACAAAGAAGAAAAGTTCTCACCTCATTATCGTACAAATATATGTTGATGACATTATATTTGGTTCAACTTGTCAATCATTGTGTGATGACTTTGCCAAAATCATGCATGACGAGTTTGAAATAAGTATGATAGGAGAACTTAACTTCTTTTTAGGACTCCAAATTAGACAAATGGACGATGGTATTTTCTTTAATCAATCCAAGTATGTTAAAGAAATGCTAAAGAAATTTGGATTAGAAGACTCTAGACCAATGAAGACCCCTATGGCCTCGGATACTAAACTCACCGTAGATGATGATTGTGAGTCGGTAAACAACACCAAATATAGAGGTATGATTGGTAGTTTTTTGTACCTAACGGCAAGTCGACCGGATATCATGTTTAGTGTTTGCCTTTGTGCTCGCTTCCAAGAGGCTCCCAAAACCTCTCACTTTGAAGCGGTAAAGCGTATCTTTCGATACATTAAGGGCACTATACATTTAGGATTATGGTATCCTAAAGGGACCGACGTAGAAACCATTGTCTACACGAACTCGGATCATGCGGGAGATTATGTGGACCGGAAAAGCACTAGTGGAGTTTGTACCTTCATGGGTTGTTGTTTAACTTCTTGATTCTCCAAGAAACAAACCGCTCTTGCTATATCCACCACGGAAGCCGAGTATGTGAGTGCCGATAAAGCTTGTCAACAATCTCTATGGATGAAGGAAGTGTTTATTGATTACGGGATTTCTCTTGATGATGTTCCCATCATGTGCGACAAAAAGGGTGCAATAGACCTTAGCAAGAATCCCGTGAAACATTCGCGAACTAATCACATAGAGATTCGCCACCATTTTCTTAGGGATAATGTTCAAAAAGGGAACATTTCGATAGAGAAGGTACCCTCGGTAGAAAACTTAGCTGATATCTTCACTAAGCCACTTAAGATGGAACCTTTTAATTACTTGCGTCTAGGTCTAGGCTTAATGTAACATATTCCTTAATTGTGCATTCTTATTATCTTTTATCTTTTGAGTCTTTTCTTTCTTTGAGCTTTTAAGCTTAATAAACTCTTTTTGGAAAACTTCTCTTCTCTTTTTCAAAATTCTCAAAGTTCTTTCGAAAATGGTCGAGAAATGTTTTTGCATTATTAATTCAATCTAAAAACGTTTTTCATAGCTTCTTGCTATTCATAATGAGCTTACATAATTCATAGTATGGGTCTCTCAAATATAGCAAGAACAAAATATAACAATGGACGATCATTGTGTCATGACCTTGTGTCTAGTTCTACACACCTCCTACACTAATTTTATTAAAAATCTATGTATTTTGGTCAAAAACCTTGTTTGGTGTGCTCTTGTATGTTTTCTTTGTCTATCTTTGCTTCTTAGCATATCCCAATGATTAGTTAGACTAGAAAAATAGGATTTTCTTAGTTGAAAAATCCTCCCTCATCACCAAACTCAACCCACTGTGGGCGGTTCTTTATTGATACCACGGTTCCCCAATGATAAGGAATCGCCGGCTGAGTTAAGGAACCGCGCCCAATAACCTACTTTTCGGGTATTCCTCAAACTCCAAATTTGTTCCAACACTTTTTGGAATCGTTGTTTCAACCCTTTGACCACCCTCAATTTATCTTGGGCTTTCTCTATTTAACCTTAAGCATTTTGCATTCTTTTTCAAATCAAAATGTCTTATTCTCTAAATGAAAGCTTTGATTCTCCTCCATTCTCTCCAATTGCTTTCAACCCCAATTCACCCAAGAACACTCAAAATCACATCTCTTCTCCTTCTAAGAATGTTGATTGTGGAACTTCTTATCTTCCACCACTAGCCTTTAGTGTTCTACATCCTTCACATGATAATGTCATGCATCATGAAACATATTGTCAATGTTGTCAATATCAACATCTTGCTATGGCTCACATCTATGAAGAGTTGAATTACATCAAGAGTCTCTTAGTTAAACCTCCTCTTTTCTATAACTATGAGATCTCTACCAAGCCACCACCACCTCCTTCCACCACTACCTTGTCTTTTATCTAAGCATTGGTTGCTTATCTTCAAGACATCTAGTTCAAGCAAATCTTAGGGTTCTAGCTTAACTATGATTAGATTTATGCTTTCTTATTTTGGCTTGTGGTTGTGTCTCATACATCTTTGTATGATTTATTTCCTTGTATCTTTTATCACGTTTTCTTTTAACATGACTTATCTTGGATCTTTTGTTTCTTATTTTTTTTTGTGATCTTTGCTATATCTTGTTGGGTGTCTCTTCTCTTCTACTAACCCTTCTATGTAGCTTGTCACCATATATCGATTCCTTGGTGCCCCAAGCAAGGGAGAGTAAGCACCAAGGGGGAGCATTTGCAAAGTCCGGTTCTTTTCTTCTTCAAAGACTTTTACAACCTTTTTGCCTCGACAAAGGGGGAGAAATGATAAACTCGTCTTCGAAAATCTTGTTTTATTAGATGATTGAGTTTATGGATTGTCGAAATCAAAAAGGAGGAGATTGTTAATGCAATGATGCCTAAAAACGTTACTTGCATTTTTGGGTCTCGCTTTGTTTTGATTACGACAATATGTAAAAACAAGCATTTACGAAAACAATGAAAAACGAATTCTTGAGTTCAAGTATTTTTCATTTCAACCATTATCACTTAAGGTATGAACAAACAAGTAATTATACTAATTTAGTGATCAAGGATTTAATCTTTTCTTAAAACTCACTTTTTATTAAGTGTGACAAAGTTTTATTATTAAACTTTCTTTTTAAGAAAATGTTTTATTAAATTAATTATTTGAAAGTTTGAAATTTGAAAATGGCATATTCTATCTTGGTTTGGGATATCCTTTTAGGATATTTTAATCCCCAGATTGATCCAACCCACTAAAAGACAAAAGGGAGCGGACTCTACGCCGATGGTTCCTTAGCGCCTACGGCGGTTCCTTATCGATAAGGAACCGCGGGTTGCAATAAAGAACCGCGGGCAGATATAGCCGTTGGACATTTGTCTTATAAATAGTGGACCATTCTCAGACTTTCAATCCACCTCTTTTGCACATACATTTCCAGATTCTTTCATACTTCTTAAATCACTCAAATCTTTGATCATTTGTTTGATTACTACTTGTTTAGAAGTGAATCTTTCTCCTCTCATCTTTTCCTCTCAAAGTGCAAAGAGAAGAACACTATCATTCTTGAAGTGTTGTGCCTACCTCAAAGATCCACTAAAGATCCAAATTTATTTATTCATTGTTGTGTCATTGTTGTGAAGATCCAAGTAGTTATGTCTATTTTGAAGTTGTGTATGTATTAGGGTTAATACTTAGTCCTCAAAGTATATTGGTGTAGATTGGTCCTAGCTAAGATTAGGGCTCGACTTTTAGCTTAGAGTCGGAAATTTGTTAAGCGACGTTGTGTACGATTTCTCCACCTTAAGGAGCTTGTTGGTTAGTGAACTCTCGAGTAAGGAGTACTCGAGGAGTGGAGTAGGAACGAGGAGTGAGCTTCGTTGCCAAACCACTATAAATCCTTGGTGTTTGGTTTGATCTTTCCTTCCCTTATCTCTTTACATTCTTTATTCTTTATACTTGTGATTAATTGTTTAGTTGCATTATACATTCATTATTCTTATACTTGTGATTATTAGTTAGTTGCACTATACCTTGTTCATATTGTGTATAAGAAGGTTTCACATAAACACTCAAGCTTAAGTTTTTGAAAAATGATTTTTTAAAACCAACCTTTAACAAGTAAATTTAAGAAACTATTCAACCCCCCCCCCCCCTTCTAGTTTCTACACACATGTTGATAGAAGATTGTCAAACCAAGAAAAAAGACTCAAAAGTATCATAATCTCATGTCTTCCAAAATACATCATGAAGTCTGTTATTCAGTATTCCACAACCAAACAAATGTGGATTGGTCTAGTTCTAGGTCATGAAGGACCATCAGAGACTAGAGACACAAGATTCAGGCACTTAGACTTTAGTTTAATGCTCTTAAAGTATTAGAAGGTGAAGAAGTCTCACAAACTCACACAAGGATGAAGATTCTTTTATGGGATCTTGCCATGAATGAAGTCACCATCCCTAAAGCTGAAGTAAATGCCACGTTTGTCAACATCTTACCTAGAAAGCGGTTGAGTATGAATCAGAGACATATGGCAAACAACTCAATCCAAAATGACACTCTGGCTCAACTGTATGGTAAATACAACTATGAAGAATGATTTATTGATACTATCTACAAATCAAAGACTGAAAGGTTCACGGTTCAGGGTTGAAGCTCAAAAGCCCTGATCTCAAACACAAGCTATCAAGACAATGACTATAATGTTGAAGAAGACACCATAAGTAGTCAAGACTTCATGTGTGATCTAAACATTGAATATCATGAATGAGTTCTGTTGGATAATCATAAAAGGTATTATAAAAGGTCAGAGAGAATTGGAACAACTGGTAGATCTATTGACAAGTTTAAGAAAACATGCTTCGCCTTTGGTAAGACATGGTATTTTCAGAAAGATTGTCTATCTACTAAGTCATCCTCACGATCCTATCCATCATCATCCTAATCCCAAAATTTCAACCCCAATAAAACAATTCATTTCAACAATCCAACTCTTTTGATCATGAGACGAAGGATTATAAGAAAAAGTACAAGGCCTTGAAAGTCGAGCTGGAGAAAATGAATTTGAATCTTGAAGCTTTGTCCAAGAAAAATGTTGAAAAGGGGTTGATAGCTGAAGCTTGTGATTGGAATGATGAACCTTTGTCCTCTAATGAATAGGGTACTACAGGGGTTAGGGAATTTATGGCCATTGCGAAGGATGAACCAAGTATGGGGAAGAGTGATGCATTGTCTGGACAATGGGTTGATGTCACTATGAAAAAGGTACACAGACGTCTCTCAATGTCTGAATGTGATGAAAGAAAACATGTTATTGAATACACAATTGAGATCTCCACTTTGTAGAAGAATAGAGAAAGAATTTGTTAAACAAATTTCACTCTATCAAGCAAGAACTTTTAACATATAAGTCTGACCTTGAAAACTTTAAACATGTTAACTGTGAGAAACTTGCTCTTCAGAATGAAGTTACCAGATTAACTTTGTGTAATGAAATTTTGACTCACAAAGTGGCTGAACTACAAAAGGTCATTGAAAAATAGACATATAGTAAAGTCACACTTGATGAGTTGATCTATGAGCAAGTCCATGCCAACATTACCTTGTGCCCTATAAGGAAAATGAAAAAAGATAAACCCTAAAGCTGACATAGAAATCATCTTTGAGTCAATTCACACCATTGTCCCTCACGTACCTTTGGAATCTTCACCTGACTCTGAAGTTGAGGAAGAAAATCAAGTTCCTCTTCCTCCTTTGAGAAAACTCTCTGGAGTTGATCTTATTGGTACATCCAAAAGATCCATACGTGTCTCTAACAATGCCAAGATCTTCTCTGTGCCTGCTAAAAACAACAGCAAGAAACCTATCTATAAGCCTATTATATTTGAGGTATCACAACCCATGACCACATCTGACTCCTCTATAGAGGAACGTCTGCTGACTTTTATGAAAGAAGTGGAGAGTCAAAAAAGAACAAATTAAGCCTTGTGTTGAATGTTTCTCCTCTGAATCAAAGTCCAATACCTCAAGGTCTAAAACATACAAGAATGTTAAGCGTTATTGTATATTGTGTAAACACTCATCACATGACTAAGGACCATGTTGAACAAATGGTTATTAAGAGATTTGTAGCTCAGCTAAGATCTAGACCACAAATGGCTCAGAAGAGCATAAATTCAATTGTTGTACCCAGACCTTTCCCACCATGCATATATTGTAGTTTCAATAATCATCACTATGATGATTGTGAATACTATCCTAGATGTGACATATGTGGAAGTTTCACTCATGAGACCATTAATTGTCCATCACAAGGCCGCAGGTACAACATGAACCTTAAGATTTTGCATCAACAATCAAAGGAACCCACTGGAAAGTGGGTTCACCCTAGAAACTATTTTTTTCTAAATATATGTGCAGAAACATCTAAAGGAATTGGTATGATAGCTAGATAGTGGCTGCTCTAAACACATGATAGGAGTTCAACAATACTTGCACATATATTTAAAAGAGCCAGGTCCTAAAGTGGTGTCTGGGATAACTCTTTAGGCAACACAAAAGGATATTGTAGAAACAAGATGGGGGGTTGAATAGTTTCTCTAGTTAAAATGATCAAAGATCCGTTTTCAAAAATCCTTTTCAAAACTAAACTTAAGTGATTTATGTGAAATATTCTTAGACACAATATGAACAAGTGATAGTGTAAAACAACTAATAATCACAAGTATATGCAATACAGAATAATGAATGAAAAGAGATAAGGAAATGAAAGATCAATCCGAACACCAAAGATTTATAGTGGTTCAGCAACGAAACTCACTCTTCGTTCCTACTCCACTCCTCGAGTACTCCTTACTCGAGAGTTCACTAATCAACAAGCTCCTTTAGGTGGAGAAACCGTACACGTCGCTTAACCAATTTCTAACTCTAAGCTAAAAGTCGAGACCTAATCTTAGCTAGGACCAATCTGCACCAATATACTTTGAGGACTAAGTATTAACCATAATACATACATAACTTCCAAATATACACAACAATTTGGAACTTCACAATGACACAAGAATGAAATAGAGTTTTGATCTTCATTGGATCTTGAGTTAGACACAACACTTCAAGGATTAAAGTTTTCTTCTCTTTGCACTTGAGAGGATGAGAGGGGAGGAGAAAGATTCATTTCTAAACAAGTATAATCAACCAAATAACCAAGAACTTTTATGATTAAAGAAGGTGGATTGAATCTGATAATTTGTATAGAAAATAGGTGAAAAGGAAATACGAAAATGGTTCATTATCCCAACGAATCTATCTGGCCGCGGCTCAATAAATAGACCCGCGACTCATTATTGATATTGAGCCGCAGACACCTATTTTGAGTCACCGTCTCTAAAGTCCGCTCTTTTTTGTGCTTTAGTGATGAAATCCCATCTAGTGCTGATTTTATCCAAAATGGTTATTCCTTAACCATTTCGAATATGCCAAATTCAATTTTCCATTTTTTTAATCAAAAATATTTTCTTAAAAATAAAGTTTATTAAACATTTGTCACTTTTAAATGAAAGTGTGTTTTAAGAAAATATAAATCCTTGATCAATTAGTTAGGTTAAGAACTTGTTTATTCATACTAAGTGATAATGGATGAAATGAAAGATACTTGAACTCAAAAATTCGATTTTCGTTTTTTTCGTAAATGCTTGTTTTTATATATAGTCGTAATCAAGACAAAGTGAGACCGAAAAATGCAAGTAACGTTTTTAAGCATCATTGCATTAACAGATATGGTTCTGTTAACCGCAATGGAGTAACTTTCACAAGGGTTGCATATGTGAATGGTCTTAAACACAACCTTATCAACATTAGTCAGTTGTGTGATGTTGATTTCAAAGTGTTGTTTACAAAGACTCATGGAACCATATCCAACCAGAACAATGATGTGGTGTTGATTGCACCTAGAAGAAGATATGTGTATGTGATTGATATGTCTTCCTGCTCTGAAGGAAGTTCTAACTGTTTCTTTGCCAAAGCCTTTGATAGTGTTAACTGGCTATGGCATAAGAGACTATCTCATCTCAATTTCAAGAACCTAGACAAACTAGCCACATCGAATTTAGTTGCTGGTCTACCATTTGTTATCTTCACCAAAAAAGATAAAACGTGTTATGTATGTGAAAAGGGAAAGCATCACAGAGCATCATTCAAACCAGGCAATCATTTTCGATTAACAAGTTCTTACATCTCATTCACATGGATTTGTTTGGACCTGTTAAACCATAAACCATCAATCAAAATAAGTACACCCTGCTCATAGTAGATGAGTATTCTCGATACACTTGGGTGTTATTTCTCAAAAGAAAAAGTGAAGCAGTTGATGCAATCATGTCTTTTATAAGACAGATTGAAAACATGAATGAAGTCAGAGTAAAGGCTCTGAGAAGTGACAATGGAACAGAGTTGAAAAATCTTCAGCTTGAATACTTCTGTAATGAAAAGGGATTATCAAAAAAATTATCTTCTACAGGCACCCATGAGCAAAATGGGTGATGAGAAAAGAAACGGAACTCTGATCGAAAAAGCTAGAACAATGTTAAATGGTGCACCTCTACCAAAGCAATTTTGGGCAGAAATTGTTAACACTACATGTTATACTCAAAACAGGTCAATCACAGTTAAGAGGCATGAAAATACCTCTTATGAAGTTTTTTTTAGAAAAGGCCCTTGATGTTAGTTACTTCTATGTATTTGGTTGCCTTGTATTCATTTACAACTACGGGACCTTGGCAAGTTTGATGAAAAGGCTGATGGGTTTTTCCTAAAATACTCTCCTACAGCTAAAGCTTTCAGATTATTCAACATCAGAAGACAATAACCGAAAGAAACCTTTTATATTAGTTTTAATGAAGATGGTGATGTCATGTAGAGGCTAAGTTCAAAAGGGGATGAAATAAACTTCAATGAAACATGTCTTACCCAGATGATGAATTTTCTAAGCCAAGACCTACCCTCAATAATCATCCATACACAGACACCCTCACTCCATATGTTTCAGCATATACAAAATGTGAAAAATTGATAAAAATGAAAATATCTCATAAAATATAGTGTTTCGGGCCTCGAAATTTCCGTAACCCCTGTCAACCTATAACATTGACCATCCCTCTAAACCATTGCTCATCGCAAAGGAAAGTCGAGACATGAACAGTCCTTGCAATTCCACACTTGATGATTGTTCACATGTCCTCACAACTACTGAAGAACCATTTTCCTGATCTTTCACTAAAGACCAACACATCTACTAAAGAGTCATACGCTGAAGTAGTGTTTGAAAAAAATCCACCTGAGGAACAACCAGTAAATCAAACAGATCCTCTACGAACCATACATGTCTCTGATAATATAACTCATACTCCTCAAAGTAAATGGTCAAGAGATCAACATATTCTTCTTGTTAACATCATAGGAGAACCAACATTAAAAGAGTTATGACCATTGTTAACCTGTAAATCAAACAGTTCTAGTATTTGGTTTGTTTATAAAAAGTAAACTCTGACATTTCTACAAGATATGATTGTTTTTATTCGTATTCTTATTTAACAGCAAATATTTATCGAGTTAAATAAAAATACGAATAAAGAGAATATAATCATATTAGTTTAGGCTTAGGGGGACAAATGAAAAGCAAAAGTTTTAATTTCTATTTCATTCCTGTTATAGGATGAGTTATGTGTACCACTCAATATTGAATTATTGATTCATATTCTCTGACTTTATTAGATTGAACTTCAATGTTCTTTTGATCAATATCAATAGTTAATTAGATGATTATTCTCCATAATTCTTTGAGATCAATTAATTTGTTGTTGGTTGTTATATACACATGTGTCTAAAAATTCCAGTCTCCAACTAACATTATTTGGTATGTTTTGCTCCATTTTTACTCCATAAATATCTTGTACAAACAAAAGCAAAAATTCTCATTGATTAGACAATACAACGAAGACGTTTTAACAAACAAAGTGGTGAAAAATGCACACTAAATTTTAGCCAGTCACGTATGAGTTTTAAAGGTAGCAAATTCATTCATGTCATTATTTATTACTTTTTTTTTGTACTTTCGTGTTTTTGTTTTTGCGATATTTTAAGTTTAATTATGCATTACTAAAAATAAATTAAAATTTCAATTAACTTTATTATATTGGCTTTGATTGAAATTAATATTATAAATTAAAAAATATTAATTAATTAATTAAAATTAAAAATGTTATTATGTAAAAAAAATTATATTTTTGTTAAACTATATTTTTTTTATGAAAGATGATACTTTTAAAATGAAAAAAAAGAACTTTGTACATTAAAAGTAGCCATGTCATGCTGTGTATATGTTGAGATATTTGATTATAGAATTAAACAAGACCGAGTAGACATCATTAAAATAGAATTAATTTATGGCCACTCGACAAAAATTATAACATACGAAGCCAAAAAATTTAAGATTAAATATCAAATCAACAGTATGAAGATAAGCCTATATACCCCACCCATATTCTAAAAAAATTACTACTATTCAATTTCCCACCCAATAATGCAATATACTATCTCATTCACTCATTTCATTTAGTAAAAAAAAATCATTGGCTTTAACAATTAATATTATCATACATTGTCAATGCATCAACATAATTTAAATATAGCGGTATCACTTGATGTGTAAGAAATTTTTTAATTAAAGGGTTATGAGTTTTAGCCTTGCTTAAAAGACATAAAACGATTTGTGATATATATTATGAGATAGTTAGCTCTTGTTAAAAAAAAAAACAAATAAGATGAATCTCAACTTTTTCTATAATCTAGTTTTGTCTAGATTTACAATTCATATATAGGATCCAGATAAACAAATCTCTACATCACAAAAATTACTTTCGAGGCTACGATGTACGACAACAGATAACTTTCGCACGAAAGACCTTTTGACGATCATAATAGATTTGATGACTTATATCTATAGAGAAAAATAACGAAGATTGATGGTTTTTTCGTCTCAAAATAAATATTTATGTTTTCGTACAAAATGATCAAAATAATTATTCGCTTCATATTTGAATCAATTAAAAGAAAGTTTGTGGGTAGAGTTGATATTATTATACTACTTAATACGAAGTAGGATTCTTTAGAACTTTATGCATTTAAAAAAACATTTATTTTAAAACGAAGTATGTATGTACAAAAGAAAAACAATATACCAAATTACCAACATTAGATGCTACCACAAGATACAAAGTAATTTAGGCCAATTAACATTACAAAACAACAAGATTAAAGTCTTCCGATACTAGAAACCTACTACACTCTAATGATGCCGAAGCACAAGAAGTCAATCTTAAGACATTGAGGAGGCGTTTGTTTAGTTCATATGGGAATCAAACAATCACTTTCATAGTCATTCTAATTGTTTGGTTAGAAGTTCATTGTCAAACTATGATAGTAACAATGATAGATTCATATCATGAGGATGAGGTGACTTTAACCATTCCCGTAGGGCCCACGTAATATATTATTTTCAATTTCATCTCAAAATCAATGAATTTAAGCACCAAAATGAATCTTATTAATTGTGATACCGATACCTAATATTTTATACCAAACAATAATAATAGAATTGATATCTCCAATCTCATACATCCTTGTAATCAAAATCATACCGTTAGTGATTCCGGGTAACGTACCAAACACGCCCTAATACTTTTTTGTTCTCTAGTATATATACTATATAGTTTAAGGCCATCACAATATCACATTGTTCTTAACAGTCACTATTCTTCTTCCAATAATATCACAATAAACAACATCAAATGGCATCAAGTATCATCACTTCATCACCTTTATTCTTAACTCATCATGCTACTAATCACATCAAGAAAACACCAAGAAGAATATCAATGCTTGCAAATAGAGACTCACAAAACACATCTTCATCTCTCATTCATGTTGGATCATCCATCAAGATACAAAAGGTATGTTTTCACTTTTTTTTAATATTTTTAATGAATTTTGAAGTTATATCACTATATGTATAAAAGTTTTTTGTTATAGGTTTTTGAAGATAAGTCTAGAGGTATAGTATGTTATATAGATGATAAAGGTGAAATAACATGTGAAGGATTTGATGAAGGACCTCGTCTTCATCAAGGTGTTTCAAGATTTTCTTGTTATCAAAGGTGAGCTTTCTTGTTTTATACTACTATTACTTAAAATTTATTGTGAACATTTAATATGAAACGAAGTTAGTAAATAGTATTGCTTGTCCGTACAAGACAAGAAATCCTGAAGGCCTTTAATAATGTAACTTATATAATAACCATTTGTTTTGATTTTCTGACTATGTGCAGGGTGAATCAAGATATTGTTGATCTTCTTAATAGAAGTTGGCTTCAAGTTATTGATGATGGTAGTAAACTTAACTAACCTGTTGAAGATACTCCTAACTTGTCTATATGCCATGGTTAAATAATTGATCTGACATGAAGAAAACATCCCTGTAAATATTTTTATGCAGACAGGATTACACCATGAATGCCCTTTGTTAAGGAAGGAATTATATGTACATGTATATATGTGTGTGTCGTGAAATAAAATCTACTTTTATGTTGCAACATCTTTTTCATAGCTTTTAGTTTCATTTTCAATGTGTTTGTCACTCTTTTTGGATATCAAAGGTACTATAATCATGGTTCTAAATAGCGCGCTATAGCGCGCCTTATAGCGTGCTATAGCGTGAAGCGTGGCCTCCACGTTACGAAACAGACTAAGGCGTCTTCTCTAGGCGTAGCGTGCTAAAAGGCGGCTTAAAGCGCGATATAGCGCGCTATAGCGTGTAGCGTGGCACTTTTTTGTGAATATTTTTGCAAATTTACAAGAACTGGGCTTATTTACTAGTTTTGGGCTATTTAGTAGACTTGGTTAGCAGTTTTATTATCGGGAAAACTCTTTGAGTAATTATTAGTCGTTTTTGTTTTAAATTTGAATTAAAGTATTCCTTCATTTTTTATAATCGCTATACAAATATTAATTTATAAAAAATTTGTGCCGCTATATATCACGCTTCAGAAAACGCCATAGCTTCGCTATAGCTTGTGTAGCTTGTAGCTTGGCAATGCCGCTACGCTACGCTTCACGCTATTTACAACCTTGACTATAATCAAATCTGGGTTCTAAATAGCGCGTTATATTGGTGCTCTCAACGGTACGAAGCAGACTAAAGTGTCGTCTTTAAATGTAGCGTGCTAAAAAGCGCCATAAACTCGTTATAAGCAATAAAATTGTAGTAATAATCACATAAGTTACTTTGAAAGCAATCATGACTGAAGGGATTAATACATGCACATTTAACGGCTAATATGGCATAATTACATTTTTTTTCTAGTGTCTTTTTGGTGCGAACAAACATCCAATCTTTATAAAATCAATAAACATAGTAACTACGACATAGGCGACATGCAAATGAATCATCGGCAATCAATATACATTTCGATAGATAGAAACGTGTAACGAGCGATTTACAAGAAACATATTTGCAATGTTAAATAATAAAACAATATACCCCACAGGATCTCCTAAAGCAAAACCTTCTTATGAACATGTGGAAGGCTTTGTAGCAACCTGTTAAGGACGAGATTCTCGTCCTTTCGTGAATACGAGGCTGCTCAAAAATGTACAGAACTAAACTAATATATAGCCTATAGGGGTGAAATGGATATGAATTGAAAAAAAAAATATACAATGGAAAACGATTTACAGCATCAATCAGCAGCTGCAGAAGCCCCACTTTGGCTATTATTATCGTCAAGTTCCGTTTGGGACCTGCTACGGATTATAGTCGGAGGAGACCATTGATCAGGAACCATCAAGAAATACGTTGTCATGGCTTTCCTGAATCTTTTCTTGTACTGCTTCGGAGAAATCACTGTTGGAGACGCGTTCTTGGGCCCACCCAGGATACCCGAAGCCTTCACCCATGTTTCTAAGTGCTTGTCCCATGTATACTGTCTCATGAAGTCAATAATACCAAGAACAAGTTCGTGGTTTTGTTCATCTACCCCAACCAGCAAAGAATAGTCCATTACATCCACCGACTGCAACCATATAGATTCAGCATTTGTGATTAGTAACAGAATTACAGACTGGATAACTGGATTAACTAAAAACAAAAAAAATATAGGTTGAAATTTATTAACAATGTTTAGTAACGGATCATTATATTCCATTATCACGATGATTTTTAACTATAATTTTCATATTATGTGAAAAAATTGCAGAAATTTGTATCTATTTTATACTAAGCATTTTAATACATTATTTGACAGAAGTCATATAAAACATAAATAATTTAGCTAACGTTCCAATTTTCATGAACGGAAAAAGAAAATCGCATGTCCATGGAAAAAAGTAAACTTACAGCAAGAAAAGCAGTATCATTCCAGACAGCTCTTTCCAACAATCGTTTTGCCTTATTGCCAACAAATATTGGAGAAGTGGGCATTGCTTCAATCAAATTCTGATCCAGCAAAACCTTGTTGCTTCCATTAACATCAGGATTATATCGTGACCTTGATGATCCTTTAAGATCATAAAGCCGTGATAAACTCCTTCCAAACAAAAGATTCTCCATAATCAGCACATCCATTTTGGTTTCTTTCCCGCCTTTCATATTCTTAGTGGTTACCTTCATAAGATTCCAACAAAATTGAAATTATTACAGAGCTAAAGAAACAACAGAGATTCCGATCACTGGCAAAAGAAACCAATTTAATTTTTGATTCGTCCCTTTTTGTCGTAATCCATACTTTACGTGTGACTCATTGAAAAATGCCTGCTTTGAGTCCCGTTTATGTTATTTTGTAAAAACCCGATATTGCAAAATGGTCATTTCTATTTAAAAATGTTGTATTTATCGTAGTTTGAGTAGACTAAAAAGGCTATTATTTGTTTTGGTTTTTCAACCGCAAATCCGCATAACCTGTCTAGTTGTCTACTGTGGGATAGGATACACGATGTTGCGGGTTTTGGTGTTTTTTGTTGATGTGTTGGGAAACAATGAAAAGAAAAATAAAAAATGTGAGAAGATAAGAGTGCATTTAATTGGAGAAAAAAAAATCTTAAATTCCTATTTCTAGTTCTACAAAAATATGGAGGTGATTTTTGTCTGCACAAAACTGTTAAAAATATGGAAAATGCGTTCGAATGATGTTGCATTTTCTATTTTGTAGAAAGGAAAGAGGGGTTTGGGGTTACAAAGGGAAGAAAATAAATCCCCTTGGGATTAGTCGTCTCGCAATGTCCGGTCAGAAACCCATGTAACCAAAAAACACATCAAAATTGTGTTTTCTTGTTTTTCCTGTTTAATTAGGAAATGCAGATTTTTATATTTGGAAAAAAAAAAATCTGAACACAATATATATATCATACTTGTTTTGTACAAAACATTTATAGAAAAGATGGTGTTTTCTTCCATCAAAAGCACCTTATATTTTTCCCCTTTTCCTTAACACGTAAAAAAAAACATAACATTTGAGTGCAACTTATGCAATGTTAGAAATGGTGACTGATAGTGCTGATTCCTTGAAAAATCAGATAAATAAAGTAACTATTTTAGTCCAAAAAAAGGGTATACAGATGAGGTGCGCGCGGAGGCCAAGTCTATGACTCAGATGTACGCAGTCTAGCAGAGATATTCCCGTGACCGTTTTCGACCCTTCCCTGACCACCCCCATATGTGTACCAGGTGAGGTTTGAACACATGACATCTTGTGAGGAGGTCGAGTGCCTAACCACTAGGCCACAAAAAGTACGTCAATAACTAAAATGGTCCATTAGAAGATGTACATGTCGATTTTATGACATTAGCCCAAAACACTGAGACTACATGTCACAAAAAAGACTTAAACGAGACACACAATCATTTTTTTAATACTCGAAAACATATTCTGGTGTTTTATGTAAATCACCCTTCAAAAAATGTACCTGATATATTCCCAAAATCTTTGCCAGACATGTAGGACTACCGGTGATGATTGATTCAGAAAGATACTTGAAGTACTCAGGAGCAAACTTAATAAAGGACTCCAGCTCAGTCTTTGTAACCTGCTTTATGATGAACCGATCATCTAAGGTTTTTGCAAAGAACACGTTGCTCTTACCACCTTGGGCCCCCCACTTCTTACAACGGCTCAAAGACCGTATATAATCCATTTCAGAAGGGCAACATATCCTCCTCAACCCTTCAAATCGCTTTGCGTAGTAAGCAGTCACTGTGTATTTTACTTTACCAAGAGGACTATCATCTGTAAATTCAACTCGTGAATGCAAGGATTTCGTTTGGGACACAGGATCCGACATTAGTGAAGAACGAGATAAGATACCATCGTCACCAAAACTTTTAAAAGATTCCAATGTCATTCCATCATAATTACTAAATGACTGAAACGCAGCAGAATCAGTAGATTGTGAAGAAAACATAGAATCCCCACCATGTTTTGGTCTCTCAAACTCGTCAGACACCTGTGCGATATAATCAGGTGAAAGTAACGCGTACGATATGATACTTGTGGGTTCATCATCATACACAGGTATTACTGTGTCATTAATTCCGACAGCTAAAAGCAATCTTGCCCCACCTTGAAGTTCCGATTCGCGAAATGACGAGATGTAGACAGGATTATAACCGTTGAGTGTATCGAGTTTCTGATTAGTTGCTACAACGTTTTTGTTTAACGAACGATAAAAATTGAGAAACGGCATACCTAACCAGCTTGTTGAATCTTCCATACTTTCAGAACCTTTGTTAGACAATACAGGTGACAGAAGTGACGACTTAGTCCCGGTCCCACCTTGATCTTCTGAACGATCTCCCTTATCAAACTTATCGGGATCATTGAGATCATAATCAGATAATAGTGAAGCGGTATCCATTTGATGATTACCTGTCCAAGCAGCTTCGAGAGTGTCGGACAAGCTTGCCATAACCGGAAACTGCCCTTCAGAAACCGCTCTACGGACACATACATTGGACATAACTGGGCCAACGGACTCATGTTCTTCTACTGGACTTGAGCTTTCACTTTCTTTACTTGCAACTTCAGACTGGTTCATGTCAACACATGTTTCATTTTCATTAGTCTCACCAACATCTGAGACATTACATGTATCAACGTTTAACTTTGTGTCGACATGAACCCCATGGATTAGTCGGCCAAAAGGTCGGAAACCATGATTACCCAAAAACTTTGTGTCAACATGTTCATTTGGCTTATCTTCGTGTACTGATTCCAATTCATCCAGGTCGGCTCGGGGGCTATTGCTAACAGCATTAGATGCATACACCAGTCGATGGTCCCACACATATGATTGGACAAGAAGCTGCCTACGTAGACGGTTGATCTCAAGAATGTCAACAACCGTAGGCTGCCCACTCTTCTCCGGATTTGAAATCTTTTGCAACGACTCCTGCAAGAGTATCACAAAGTGTATATTGAGCGTGCTAGAAAAAGGGAATATATTGACTCTTAAAGGTGCCGTAGCCTTGCAATTGATACATTATGAACATGCATTTCCAGATCTACACAAATTACATATTCTTAAACGTGTAAAGGTACATAACCAAGTTTTTCTATGATTTGAAGTGATTTGGGAATTCTAGGTGACTCGCCAATTCATCTGTGATTTCTGAATCTAGAGCAGAATATACATGTTCAAAAGGTATCAACTGTATTGCCACACTCAAAAGAGTCAATGAGATAAATATTCCTAAATACCTCAAACTCTGCTTTTTCCTTTCGTAACGTGACTTTCAAATCTGCCACTTGCCGTTTCTTCTCTGCCAAATGGCTCAGAGCGTTAAGAATTTCGGAAAATAATAGCGCCGACCGGTGTACAACCTGTTCAAGCATACAATTAGAATGAAAATCATATTGCAATGAATACTCGTGTAGTTTAATAATCAAACCTCGTCCACTTCATGCTGAATCCACTCCCGATTCTCATTTTCAAAAGTAAGTTTATGAGGAGGAAGGAAGACAGAATGGACATCAATAGATGCATAACGAAAGCAGGCAACCATTTTCCCGAAGCTGCACATGCAAACCATCACACTTACAATACAGAATACAGATAAGGGGAAAAGAGGCTAACACTCTGTAACAATTTAACCCTCAAACTTTCACATATACAGCGGTTTACCGATTGTGATTTATCAGCGACAATTATATAGTAACTTCTTTTCTTTGTATTCACCCCATGACTTCTTTTTTTGTTTTCTATTCAAGGATGTATATTTTTGGACTAAGTGACAATAATAATAAAAATAATAATAGCATATAATGATAAAAAAAAAAACTTACCGACGGAAACATTGTCAAATATTTTTTCAACGGATAATCAGTCAGCTAGATATAAAGTTTTTGAGGATAAAAAATTATTAACCCAGAAAAAGTTTAAATGTTTCTTAAGGAAATACCCGTAAAAGCGTAAACAATCCCGATGGAGAGAATGACCACAGCTAGCAACCCTGCTGGCAGCTGCATGGTTAGAGAAACTGAGTTCCAAGAACTTCCCAAAGGATAGACCCCAAGCTGCATCTGACATCACTATTCTTCGAGTTGCAGGAGGGAAACCGCCAGTCCGTGGACATCTCAAACACCTGTGCCACATCCAAATTTTACCTTCCTTTTCTCCTGGCAACAAAAATTCAGGCAGCTTCTTTACAGATATCGTGAGGGTTCCTTGTCTATGGGTGTAACATTGTACATGTGCTTCTGATGGCATCTCACATGATCGGCACCTATAACCCTGTAAACCAACAGCATATAGTAAGTGTGTGTGATTGGTGTGCATGTGTCTGTGTGTGAGATAGATTTTTTTAAGGGCATACTTGATCAAACAAATCATCTCGAAGAAACCGGCCTAGTGGTTTATCAAAGTTGCCATAATACTTAATACGAAAGAGGTGAGATCGCTCACAGACGGTTCCTTTCCACACACACCGGGATGACAAGGAAACCAAAATACTTTGGTGATCAGAAGGTGAAGGAGGGAACTCTTCCTTTGGTGTAGTAGCAGCATCATCTTTCACGGTCCTCGCGTCCAATTTGAGAGATAATCCCTCTGCAGTTGCACGGTCCGCACTAATGGTATTGTTACTGTTGTCAGAGCTTTCCTTTGAAGGCTCAAAACCATTTGAAACTAATGCATCTATCTCCTTACGCGCATCAAATTTTGCAGATGCAACTGAGGTTAAGAATGATGTGGGCTTTGAAGCATTTGGGCCGAGTTCGGACTTTTGGCTAATTATAGAGGAGAACATCTCTGACATGGAGACATTGTGTGTCTCAGGGGCAGCCTGAGGGGGTTTCTCATTCGTGGGGGCAGTAAAACCAGGAATTGTTGAAATTGACCGTTCAATATTAGATGGTTTGTCAGGAAGTGCGACTGTTAGTGCAGCAGCGTTCAATGGGAGCTCTGGTAGGGAGGCTCCTTCATCAGCGAGAAAAGATGTCTCTAACGCCAAATGATAAGCAGCAAAAACACCATACTGGACAACGTGCTTTACTTTCTTCAACTCGTCACCATTCGCACCTCTAAGTAATATCTGAAAATTCCAATCAATAAATTTATAAGAAAATGTACTACTCAACAAGCTAATACTTTCTTCTTTTAATCACTTACTGTGCAACCAAATGGCTTTGGACAGCCTTCAAAGTACATAAGTGTCTTCACGAGCTTCTTGCCAGCTTGTCCAGCAGTTCCATGCTCTTCCTGGAACCTTTGAACACGAAACATATCAGAGTGTCCCAACTTCTGAGACGATAGATGGTCAATTGAAGGAACTATCTGAGCGCCTGTGCACCGAGCTATTCGTTCCAGAAGTGGCCTTTTGATGTTCAAAACAAGAGATATGTCTTTTGCAAGAAGATATTCTTGTGCATAGCGCGAAACCGATTTTTCAACCAAAAGAACATCCGGCTGGTGTGCGTCTATCTTTGCCACGGCCATCTTCAAATGATCCATTTCCTAAATATAAACAATACTAAATTAACAAAGCTAAAACTGGAATTTTCATGGGGTATTTGAGAATAAAACAAACTGTTACCTGCTGCAGCAGAGTATCAAAACTAGATAGGTGGTTAGAAACACGCTGATACTCAAGAGCTCCTCCAAGAAGTAAGAAACGAGGCTTCTCTATTCTTGATGTCATCCGTCTATGAGCAACATTTTTCTTACAAACAACTCCTCTCACCACAATACTGAAAAAAATATATCAAAATAACAGAACAAAAAGTTACATTAAAAACGCAGAGAAAACAAGAGCATGATGATGTTAAATTATGAGTAGAATGATGTGTGGCTACTTGATAATCCCTGAAAAAATGAAATAAATACAGGTCCATGTTGACATCCCATTCTACAATTTATGCACCAGAACCACCAGAGATACACTTACTATCCTATTGTAACTTTTCAATTATCTCAGATGCATACTATGCTCTATGGATTCATAAAGGTATAATGGTAACGTTCATCTAAATTATTATTTGAAAGTATTGCATATTTATCATTCAGCATATGTAAAAACCAAGTCAGGAAATCAAACACGCCTCATTAAGAAATTAACTCTTTAACATATCAGCGATGTCGAACTAACAATTAAACCCTGGGATGTGTCGAAGGAACTCAAATATAAGTTCTGAATGAAATTCAAACTAATTAATCTTTTACTAAATTTTTGAAGTTCATATAGTATCGAAATGAACATAATTGATATCCATGAGAAACGTTCCAGACAGACATCCCACTTTGAGTAAGTAAGAACAGTATTTAAGCTTATCAGACATACACACTTTTGCAACCATACATGCATTTACTGTGTTTACGAACAATTACTGGAAGAATATAGATCACAATCTTTCACCTGTCTGTACGAAGCCCAGAAGCTAAACATTTTATCTTAACATATCCTCCAGGGTCCATCCCACCACCTTTACTTGTATCAGGTTTCAACAATGAAGCAGCTTCCCATGACAAAGACGTAATTATTTCTAACCAGCTATCTTTATCATCTTCATCTTCGTCGCCAAAAAGATTCTCAACCTGCAACAACTGAGATACTAAAGCCCTAAAATGCCCATCAACGACATTCTTCATAGCTTTCTTATGCTCTTCATTTGACTTTTCCCTACTACGACAATCCCCGCTTCCGAGATTACTAGAAGAACGTAAATATCCCCATTCTCCAGCAGCGTCCACGTCATCATCATCGTCATCAAACAAAAGAGCTTCCCTCTCATCCTCTTCGTCTTCAGGTTCAGGAGGCAACCATAAGACCCCGTTGTTCTCGAAATCCACAGGCTCGGGAACATCTTGTTGTTGTTGTTGCGTTGTAGCATATATTGAAGACGAGCTTGGTGCTTCGGCTTCACATTCGTCACTGACATCATTTGCATCCTCCTTTTTCTCAAGAGGTTGAGCATCGGTTAACGAACTATCTACACTTTTCGCATCAGCAGGTTGTCCACTGGGATTCACTTTATCAGATTCATAATCGTTGTCCATGTCATCCATTTGTAACTCATCATAATAACCATTTTCAATATGTAACAAATGCCGTTCACCAGCCGCTAGTTGGTAAGCATATTCTTCGTCAAATTCATTACCCCTGTTGCCAATAGAGCACATACACAATCAACTAACTATAATACAAAAATATTGAAAAATGAATGTAGACCGAACAACACGAAAATAAGGACCTGTTGGTGAAACAACTGAAGTCGGTAGCAGACTGAGCAACGGCATCAAGTAACATTTCATTATGCTCGTCGAGATTTGTATCCATTACCCCAGATTGCTGCTCACTGAATTCAGTAGGGTAATGGGTATGACGATAAGAAGTAACCGACTGTGGCACAGAAGTAAATGTAACACTACTACTATCAGCAGTACAGCTAGATTTCGTACTAATAAGACTGGCAGCAGAAGGCGATGTGCTAAGATCCAAACTCGACTCTTGCACTCCATTCTCAGCAGAGGCAGCTATACCGCCTTGCTGCCATTGCTTAAAACAATAATTACACGCCCTAAGCTTTTCACTATCCTCTCTAACAATATTCTGATCACTAGGTCTTGCTGGTATCCAATTATTAGTACACCTGGCACAAAAAACACGTCCACAAAGGCGACAATGATGTCTTCTATTGAATAATGTAAACTGTGTATCACACTCGTAGCATACTCGGCAACTCTGATCGGGCATCCAAAAGTCCCTCGACACATTAGCCGGCTCAGAACGCCGAGGGATCCACGATCTTAAGTTATCTATTAAACTACCTAACGGTTTTTCATCGGGTGTATCCATTACCAATAAAAACTTTTCTTGTACCACTCATTATGTTATTCTCATTTGATCCAAACCTCATCCAACAATCTTAAACAGCTTCAACAACCTTAAACCGATCATAAACTAACGAACTCTGCTTTGTTTACTCTTCAGCAACTATATCAAATGAAACAATATCACAATTAATTACAAAATTGAATATATGAATTGATAACTATAAAATGTTGCTTACGAACTAAATCAAATTCCTAACTTTCACACACGTAACACAACAACCTTAAACTTAAACTGATAAAAAAAAAAATTAAACGAAGACTCGCTCAGCAACTATATCAATATAAACAGTTACGAATTAATCAAACAACTAACATACGAATACCTACTGAATGTGTACCTCCTTGTTTCGGCTTATGGCTTGCTTTGCTTTGGGCCTATGTTTCATAAGGGGCTGTTTGTTTTAGCTTATATAACGTAAGCCCATTTCGGCTAATATAATATAAGCCCCAATTTTGTGGCTTATTTGAAGACTTATGGGCTTATATAAGTTTATTATGATTAATTGATTATTGGCTTAGATAAGTTTATTATGATATAATAAACTTATATAAGCCCATAAGTCTCCAAACAAGTTTAAAAAATTAGGCTTTATGAAATATAAGCCGAAATATGGCTTATTTTCGGCTTATATAACGTAAGCCTCAATTTTATGGCTTATTTGGAGACTTGGGGGCTTATAATAAGTTTATCATGATATAATAAACTTATATAAGCCCATAAGTCTCCAAATAAGGCACAAGCCGAAACAAACACCCCCCATATATTCAAATTCATATGAATTAGAACTGAATCACGCTATACACCTATAAAACTATAAAATTTGTGAAGTGAATTAAAGGCCTAACTTAATCAACAACAAATAAAAAGACTCCGTAACAACCTTAAGCAAAGCGAAAACGAAGGAAACTTGCAGCAAGTATATCAGATTGAATGATTCACAAATGATTACAATATCGAACACTATACGAATAGCTACTTATGAAGCGAATCAAAGACCTAATCCAACACATATACTCCTCAACAACAAAAAATAACAACCTTAAACAAAAACAAAACGAATGTAATTCTGTTTAATCTCCAACAAGTATATCAGATTAAACGATTCACAACTAATTACGATATCAAATACACGAAAGTATGAATTAACTACTTATGAAGTAAATGACAGACCTAATCCAACACAAATACTCAAGAACAGCAAAAACAAAAAATAACAACCTTCAATAAAACAAAAACGAAGGAAACTCGCGCTCTTTAATCTCCAACAATTATAGTAATTACGATATCAAATACAGGAACGTATGAATTAACTACTTATGAAGCGAATCACAGACCTAATCTAACACATATATAGTCCTCAACAACAACAACACAAAATAACAACCTCAAAACAAAACGAACGAAACTTGCTGTTTAATGAATCTCGAAACACCTCTAGTAATTCCGATATCGAATACACGAACAAATGAATAATAGCTACAAAATGCTACTTATGAAGTGAATGAGAGGCCTAATTTAACATAAATTAAAAAAATTAAAAAATTACAACCTGAATACATCTGTCGTCAACGCGGAAATGATGTAAATTAAGCAACCGAATGAATGAATGAAAAACCTGTAATTAGATAGATAGATAGATACACGTTATATATATCTATAGGTATGAATGAAATGAATCATGTGATTAATTAATTAATTAATTGATTAATTAAATGTAAAATAAACAGATCACATGCAACGATGACGAACCTTTTGTTTAAATAATAATTATTGAATATTAAATGAATAAATTAGGTTTTAGACCGCGAAGGAGGGAGGGAGGAGATGAGGTTGCTAAAAAATGGGAAATTGATTTTTAATAAAATAAATATAAAATTAATTTGGATTAAATTTTTTATTTTTAAATATTTTTTATGGCTGGAAATGTTTTTCCCATGAAGTGTGAGGGGCCGTAGAACTTGACATTTTTTATTCCATTTTTTCCTCAACAAAATTTTGAAAAAATTTCATGTTTGGTCCCTATCGTTTACACCAAACATCAAGTCTGGTCCCTATTTCAAATTAAGTCCGCAGATCATCCCTATCGTTTACATATTGGATTAAAATTCGTCCCTATTTTGGATGGGCGTTAATTTTGTCCGTTAAGTCGAGTTTGGGGCGGAGTATTTTGGGGTTTTTACTTTTTTCCCATGCATTAAATGCTTCCACTCACTTTTTAACTTTTTTTCTTATCTTTGTCACTCTCTCACATACATCTCTCTTTCTCATCCACCACTAGCCACCATCACAGCTCTAAACCACCACCATGATCTGCTCAATCCCAATCCCATCATAATCAAAAAAGCCCAGATTCATCTACGAAGCATATTTACCTTTCGAAAGTTGTCAATGAGAGTTTGTATAAAAAAAAGAGTGATGAAATCTCCAAGAACTACATGACTCAAACAATTTAAATCATAACTATCAGAGTATTGGTTGCCAAACAAGAACAAGAGCTAATAAAAAGAAACTAAACCAATGACAACTAGTCTTCAATCCAACCATATCTACGTTTCTTTGTTTCCCAAACTTTGAATTTTTCAAACAGCCCTCATCTTCACAACATGACGAGAGTTCTTGAAAGGAATAGTACGTAGTTAACTTTAAACGTCTCTCATAAAACCTTCCCCACCCACCTTATCTAAGAAACTACTACCAAACTTTCTATCACAAATAAATCATAGATTCACTAATCCATAATCAATCCAGAAAAGGATTCGTGGGTTTCTAATATAAAAATCATTCACAAACCCAGAAATAAAATCGAACAGAAAGGTTCAATTCATATCTTCTGGCCAAAGTGATGGATTGTTTTAATTAGAGATCTGATTTATAAATGGATGATCCATCAGTTCGTGGACATGTGTACCATCCAGAAGTGGTTGGAAAAGAGATGTAGTACACGAGGGTAGATTTTGAGTTTGTACCAATTGAAGCAAAAGAAAAGGGTTTCATGATGGTTCAAAGATGCAGCAGATTGTGTACAACAATAGGTAATATATTCCTATTATTCAACCTATTCACGTCTTTTTGTTACACACGTTTCTGGAGGAATATTTATTTCCTAAGTTTTGAGATGTGAATAAAGACGTGGTGTGAGAATATATTCATTTATTGCTTTAGACGAGATTATGTTGGCAGATTTTTCGGAGGTATGCCAGAGCAGGGTTTATAGATGACGGCGAAATTATTCAAAATGGGTTATTGAAGCTTATTGTAGCATACGGTTTTTCTACTCGAAATTATTCAAAATGGGTCTGAAGAACACAGGAACATTGGGGCACCGTGAATTCATTTTTAGTATTTGACATGATGGTTCGATTTTGAGAGATTTAGAGATTAGAGATGATAATGATTGAAGATAGTGGTTGGAGGAGAGAGAGAGACATGTGAGAGAGTGAGAGAGATAAGAAAGAAAAAGAAAATAATAAAAAGAAAGAATATAATAAAATTAATAAAAAAATTAATGTGAGTTTATGGGTCCCACTTGATAATATTGAAAAGTCTAAAATACCCTTCCAATAAATAGACTTAACAGCCAAAACTAACCTCCATCCAAGATAGGGACTATTTTTTATCGAAATTGTAAACGATAGGGACGAACGGTGGAGTTATTTTGAGATAGGGACCAAACTTGATTTTCTGTGTAAACGATAGGGACCAAACATGAAAATTTTTCCAAAATTTATTCAGATATGGAGGAGGATTTTCTCCGATGCGAAACAAATATTATGTGATAAATAACTAAAACATTTTATATTTAAATTCATCGCCTCCGGCCATCGGCTTCACGCCGGTGGTTCGGAAAGCATCCCTTGCTCCTAAACCTCTCAACCAATTTTTAATGTTCACATTTAATAGTTTTATTTTTTTTCTTTCAATCTCCCTAGATCTAGTTTTATATCTTTAAATACGCCTTTTCCGGTCATCAGAAACTTGTTGCGGATGAGGGTCACCATCAAGACTCTAACTACCATGTTAGGTCACCGTTGTTTCAATCAATTTTCACTGGTACCCTCAATTTTTTGGCTTCTATTCTGGTGCCTTTGAATTTCGATTCTCCCAGTCTTTTATTTTGTCCGAGTATCGCTCTTGCATCTCGCCAACCCTCCACCTTGTTGGAATGCGTCGTCTTGACCATTCTTTTTGGTCATTATAACATCCGGTTCCTCGATCCCTTAGTTGCTACAGCAAGCTTCTTTCAACCTCCTTGTATTCCTCTACATAGGTCCCAATCAATCACTTGTAGCAGGTGCAACATGATTCAAGTTGGTGGTAAGACGTATGGTTTCGATTTCAAGTTTCTGCATTGAGTCGTTTTCAATGTCTTTCCCAAAGTGTTTTTCCTAATTGTAGTTATGTGTTCGGTGGTTTGGTAATTGGGGTTTATAGTTGTTGGGCTGATAAGAGTTTTGGCGTGTCTTTAGATCACGAAGAAGCTTTACAATCAAGTTTAGTTCTTCAAGTTTTTCAAGCAATAAGTTTTTTCGTTCAAAGATTAGGGTCATTGTTGTTGTTCAATGTATTAGGCTGTCACCTTGCAGCCTATCTTATGTATTTAATTGGATTTCAAATCCATAACAATATCAATATTATTATGTTCTTTGCAAAAACAAAAACAAAAAAAAAACCTAAAACATATGTCATATATGCATGTAACAAGTACATACATCATATTTGATGTGTACAACATATCATATATGATACATTAAGGTGGTGTTTGTTTTTTTTATAATGCCTTTTAACAACATCTTAATCTAACTCATTCAGATGCAGTCATACATTTTGGTCATTAAGACTATTTATTTTTTCATTTCATTCAGATGCAGTAAGAGGCAACCAGTGTTAAGAGGGTTTGTTTGTTCTGATCATTAAGAGGCAGTAAGAGCCATAAACGTCTGATTGAACTAGATGTATAATGGTTGTCTTAACACCTCTTAATGTAATTTTTCTTGTTATTAATTTTTCTTACTTTTTTTAATTTATTTTATTGATATACTTTTTTTCTATTTCGGTGTTATTTTTCTTTCATTTCTTGTTTCACCTTTGTTTTTTTTTTGAATCGTTGCATGTGTTTTGCTAGATAAAGAGTTTATAAAATGATTTGCAAACGATTCATATTTTGTTCAAATTGAAGGATTCGGTTCCGGACTCGTGTATTTTAACTCTAACATAATCGATTGAGTTTATCGTTTCAAAGTTAGATTTAAACTCCGACACATTTATTTTAATCAAATAAACATGAGATTGCACATGTTGTCATAAAGACTTTTAACTTTAAATCGGTTGTATTATAAATTTTGTTATCTTATATCTAATAAAGTTTATTTTGTGTGTGAATGCACTCATATTATATTTAAATTGTATAACTATACTTGATTCATATTCAGATTCAGATAGAAATCAGATTCAGACTTTTCTACCAAATATTCAGATTAAGATGTGCGAATCAAATTCAGATTTAGAACCTCTTAATAAACAAACAACACCTAAGTAAAAGATGTTAACTACAAATATCATATATCCTAAATCACTAAAGCATACATGGTTTCTAAAAAAACATAGTAAATTACAAAACTTCTTCAATAAAAACAATCAACTGCTTCTTCATCCCTACATGCTGTTACCGCACCTCAACACATACGCATACGCGTGCATGTCCTCTTGCTTTTACTTTAACCCGGACAATTGCAGCATCTCTTCGTTGTTTTGTTAGCACAGTCTGCAATTATAAAGAAAGGAGAGAACATATTAGGCACCATCTTATCCGCAACTGAATCATATATGAGATAAGGCATGTTTGAAGAGCTTAAAAAGATTTTGTGCAAAATTAGTTACAAAATCATATTTTTTGTAATTTGTTAGATACATCATATATGATACATGATAAATGAGGTATCATATATGATACATCAAACTTACAGCTTGCATTAGCAACTTAATTAAAAGCATAATAATTCACACTAACATAAACTTATTCATACCTATCATACTTATAAAGCCTGATAATTAAGCAAAATAAGTTAATTAACCAAAATAAGCTATTAAACCAAAATAACCTTCTTCATACCTCTCATATTCACATGAATGAGCTTATTCACAATTATCTAATTATTCACAAAAATCAACTAATAAACTAGCTTATAATTTAAAAACAATAAATTCAAATGATAATAAATTAATAAGCTTATTCAAATAAAATAAGCTAAAATAAGAATGGATGTAATTAATCAAACTTGGTGATGGATCAATTGATTCGTGGGTGATCAATTCGTGATGGATATGTGATGATCGCTTCGTAATGCATTCGTGATGTTGGATTCGTTTTATGTTTATGGATTCATGATGATGGGTTTGTAGATAGATAAACTAGATCAGAGGTAAAGAGAAAAAGGATAAGACATGTGTGTGTGTGTGTGTTTATGATACTAGCCGGGTACCCGCGCAATGCATCGGCAGGTACCCGATAAAATTTTTTTAGCAAATTAATATTTTTCATTTTAAGATATCACGACATATAATTTCTGAAAACACAAGTACACAACGATAAAAAGCCAAAGAAATAGTGATGTTACAACCAAATATCACATTGATGTTTTACCTTGATTCAAGTAAATGATGTTGCTTTAGCCACATAGCTTTTTTTATAAAGACACACTCAACCCAAAAGCCATGCAATTTGAAAATGTAAAATTCAATTGCTTTTTATTTTTATTTTTATTACTCTTCATCTCAATAATTGGTCTATTACGACTAGGGGTGGGAGTCGGGTTGGTCGGGTTCGGGTTATTCGGGTCGGGTTGAATTCGGGTTGAGGGTAAAAATAGTTTACCCGAACCCGACCCGAGTTCAACTCGGGTTAGTCGGGTTCGGGTCTAATCGGGTCAGGTCTACTCGGGTCGGGTCTATTCGGGTTCGGGTCAACCCGAATACGGGTAAAATTAAAAAAAAAAACTTTTTAATTTTTTTTAAATAGAAATTAAATAAAATACATTTATAAAAAATTTAAAAAATTAAAAAAAAAAACTTATTCGGGTTAGTCGGGTTGACCCGAACTCGAATTAGGTATAATATATTTACCCGATGTCCGACCCGATTTCGAATTCGGGTTAGTCGGGTTGACCCGATTAACCCGAATTCAAAATTAAACCCGACCCGAATATATTCGGGTCGGGTTCGGGTCAGGGTCGGGTCGGGTCGGATTTATTGACACCCCTAATTACGACCACATCCTTCACTTGTCAAAATCTTAAAAACTTCCACGGTGAACAATAATCAAAGGAGAGACAAATGGTGAGAGTGAGGTGTTGAAATGAGAGTGTGTTTGAGTTTTATATGTAAAATTTGGGGTGGTTATTTGACAAGGTACTACTGGTTACGAAAATGACATTTTTACTTTATGAAATGTTAGTTTTTATAATGAGTTGTTAGACACATTCATAATAAATGAGTTCTATAAAAAGTTTAAGTTACAAGCACAATTAAATGTATTAATTTTCTTTAATGTAGTAATAACTTTTAAGAGTTGTTATTGACTAAACATTTAAAAAACGTATACATTTACTATATGTCATAAACCCTTTTAAATGGCTCATATTGATCCATTATTAAAAAAACGTAAGCATTGAATGGATTGTATTAAAAACTAATATGATGAACAACTTTGACTAATGGCTTATTAATTTCTTACTATAGAAATGTTAGAGGCTTAAAAAAAATTAAGACTTCTAGTTATGGAAAATGTCTTAAATCTTTTATAAAGTAGTAAGACGAGGAGTAAAAAAAGGATTATATAGTAAGCGGCGAAATGATCGAAATACCCCTGCAATGTAAAATGGGGATTTAATCTCAGTCATGGGTTGGAAGGGAAATAAAATGTGGGGATGAGTCCCCATAGTTTAAACAAGTTTGGTATCCAAATAAAACTTAAAAAAAATTATTTTTTTTACGATTTTATTTATTTAAGTACAATTTTTTTACATTTTAACAATAATAATTAATTGCAAAAGAAATAGTTACCGAGTATCCGTCGCTATATTGCGCAAGTACCCTGTCACTATTTATTAAATCGCTTTAAACATTTTATTTAACATGTTATTGACGGCTAAAAACTTTAGTTGAGACGTGTTATTGTATATCAACTTGTTGTACATGAATTATTATTATGTTAAACAAATAGTTATGACATTTTGGGGACACACACGCAAATTAGATTAGTAGAAAATACATTTCTAAGCAACCAACCAATACTATAACACGTTGAATCATAATATTTTGGATATCTGATTGACAATATTATATCAATTTTATTAGCCTAATAAAAGTTATGATACCATCTCGTTGGAAGACAACTTATAAATTTGTTAGCAAGTTACGTAACCAACTAATTAACATGCAGACTTTATAAATGATGATTCACTTTCTTAGTCAAAAAGTTAACCTACTTAAAAACTGTTATTATATACGTTATATGGCTAGGATTTGTTGATTTAAGTACAACTTCTTATTTTAGAATGATTGAAAAGTCGTGTTGGATCATATTTGACTTTAATAATTCAATTTAGTAAATTGGATAATAGTATAGATTGCAAATGATATCAATTCGTAAGTAACATCAGTTAATAAACAACATACATTTGGCCTCTATATGTGCCGAGGGCCGACTATGTGTATGACCTAAACATACGAAAAGGAAGAAAACTTGAGAAAGATAGTGAGAATGTAAATTTTTTATAATTTCGTTTAGAAAAATTACAAAAAATTCTTTAAAAAATAAAAATTATGATTCGAACAGAGACGGGCCTAAGGTGTTCCAGAGGTTTATAGAACTTCGATAGTTGGTGTAAATTTTCGATAAAGTTACGATTTCTTAAAAATAAATTTAGTTTTAAAATTTTGTGGCGCGTAAATACATGTTTTGTCCATCCACTAATTTGTTTAATACCAGGTATATTGTACCCTATAGATCATTTGTATTTCGGGTTATTTAGTGCAGAGACCCTCTAGAGAGAGGGTTCTCTTGCAGTGACCCCTTTTAAATTGAATGTCGAGAATGACCCAGTTCTTCGCGCCGTTTTTAAAGCGGAGCACAAACCTAACACGTGTCATGCTCACATTAAACCAACAAAAAAAATAATAATAAAAAAGTTCTCCGCGTCCCTAAAGGAGCGGAGCAAATTAATGTTGGCAGAAATTAAAAGTTTGTCGCGCCTCATATAGAGCGGATAATTTTAATGCTCCGGGTCCACCACTTATTATTTCTATTTATTTTCTTTTTTTCCTAAACAATTTTCTTTCTAAACTTTTATTAACATAAGTAATTAAAAGCCAATTTCTGGAGTGATTATATATATTTCAAACTTTTTAAAAGATTTTTTTGTATTATGGTTTCTTTTCTTTACGAGGCGTGCTATCAAACGCATAAAATTTTGGCATCATTAGAGCCAAATATAAGCAAGATATGATGTGTTAAAGTGTGTCCGAGAGTTTTTGAAACATTTATATATTTGTGGAGCACCAACTTCTGGACTGTTTATGTATGTGTATAATTTTTTTAACGAATTAAATTTTCGAATCATTGTGAACTCCACGACGAGGGCTTTTAAACGCACAAAAAATGCACATGATTGGAGCTAATATAAGCAAGCTATGTTTTGTTAAAGTGTGTCTGAGAGTTTTTGAAACATTCATTTCTTTTCAAAGTTAGAATAACCATTAAATGACTATAATGTACACGTTAAAGTATGTTTTTCTGACTATTATTTTAAAACGGCAATTGTTGATTTGTGTTGATGTGTAGTCGTTGGTAATGTATACTTTGTAAAATTAAGAACAATAAAAGAAATAACACTTGATTGTTAACCATAAAAAACGTCACAACAAATAACAAATCACATGTAGATCAGTACACGACCAACCTTTATTTTGACGATTTTAACAACAGAACATTACTGAGCGAGAACATGGAAGATAAACATGGAAGATCTACATTGACTTGTAGTTGTAAATGAGTTGTTGCTTACTTGTTAAGCTTAACATCAACTATTGCCTTGCAGCGGTCAAGTTTTGTATAATACGTTCGTCGGCTTCATGCGACAGTAGTAGAGTATGTAACCCATAAGTGTTCAGACTTGTAAGTGGCATAGAATGAACATATGTCGTTTGTAGTTCACGATTGCGCTTTCGTTGAGCATAAGTATTCAACTCGATCAATAGTTTTTGGGCAAGCCTCATCTCTTCTTCTGCCTCTTTTTTCAATCTTGCAATAATGATGTCACGTACTTCATTTGGAGACTCTGACATAATTTAATGTAGTCTAAAGATTTGAATCAAGAAATTGAGAGAGAATTGTGTGTTTATTTTTTAGTCACTAGTGGGTTTATAAAGCAAATGGAATTGCATGCTTATGTCATATGTCGATTGGATTTTTGTGTTGGCTTAAATAATTAAATGATTCCATTAATGGGAGACAGTGATAGTGATAGATCAGATAATGGAGTAGTCTACATGATCTTATTGTTTTGTTATATCAAGTAGGAAAATGTTTAAAATAGATTGATGCGTTACATTTTGATTAAAAGTAAAATAGATTGATGCGTTACATAATGAGTAAAAAGAAACAAGTGCTAAATCATAAGCCTACATAAAAACCATTTATTTATTACATCGTTTATTTGAAATAGCCATTGGACGTTTCCCTGATTTAGTTTCCTCGTTCTGAAAGTGCTCTTGTTCAGCCCACTCAACCATTTGATCGATAGTGAAATCATTTTGTGTTGATTCTCTTTTTTCTTCTTCACTGTCATCCTTGTAGTCTGTTATGACATCAAACATCATTCTTGCTAGCCTGTCATTTGATATTATATGTTTGTGTATAATAAAATTAACACGCTCATGGTCAATGTAGATTTCTAACTTTCCTTTTGCCGCCGAAATATCAAACATCACATGCATGTCAT
This sequence comes from Glebionis coronaria, assembly GCA_025667525.1. Classification (NCBI taxonomy): domain Eukaryota; kingdom Viridiplantae; phylum Streptophyta; class Magnoliopsida; order Asterales; family Asteraceae; genus Glebionis; species Glebionis coronaria. The sequence goes on from CM046882.1 coordinate 536,041,419, forward strand.
AGTTGTTTCTTAGTTTCACGGTGCTTGAAAAGCCTCTGTGCGGTACTTTGTAATAAAGAGCATGAATTTGTTTATCAACAATATTATTAAAATATTGTTTTAGAGCTTGTAGTTTCATTCTAGGAATGTTGATTGTCATTTGTCCACCATTGACGTAGTTTGTGTTATTTGTTTCATCGATCACTAGTTGGCCATGATTGTGAATAAGAAAATCGAAAAGGGTTTGTGTATATGGTGTTATTGGTTTTTGTTTTCCAAGGAAGTTGAACTCGCTATAAACATAGTCATAGTAATCGGGGTTTTTGTTTTTTCTTGTCTTCATTTGGTGTAGATAACTTAGTGCTTCTTGTTGTTTGAGTTTTGTTTCTTCAGAAATGATACTTGCAAATGAGTCTTCAAATGAACCATCTTCCGGAACTAAGGCCGTGGTTAGATCAATAGGATGATGAGAGACGTAAATTTCTAACTTCCCAGCAGCCTTTGCGATGTCATATATAATGTTAACATCATGATTTGTGTGAAGTGATTTCATACCATTTAACATGTTGTTTGGTGGCAACTTGTAATAAAGACCGTACACTTGTATTGTTGCGTAATATAAACATGTTAATTTGGTTGAAATATATGTAAGCATCTGTTGGTAATCCGTTTTTGGAACGTTAATATTGAGTAACGAACCGTGTTCATATGTTAGTGGGGTAAGTTTGAAAATTCCGTTGTGATGAACACCAAACTCAAACATATTGTTTGTGAATGTTGACATGTTGTTATTGATTCAAGTGGGATACAACAAAAAAGAGGCATATGTATTTATATGCATATGTAGAAAAAAATGAATAAAGTTGAATAATAGAGAATCAGTCAGAATTTTTTATAATGCATTAGGGGTAGTGGAAGTGATTCAGTGAAGTGTCATATCCAACAGTGAAACGTCATGTCACACAGTGTATAAAGTGTATGATGACGTCATTCTCCGCGTCAATATTCAAGCGAAGAACATTTTTTTAGTGAAACGTCATGTCACACAGTGTATAAAGTGTATGCTGACGTCATTCTCCGCGTCAATATTCAAGCGGAGAACATTTTTTTAGTGAAACGTCATGTCACACAGTGTATAAAGTGTATGCTGTCGTCATTCTCCGCGTCAGTATTGAAGCGGAGAACATTTTTTCAGTGAAACGTCATGTCAACAGTGTATATAAAGTGTATAAAGTATGTGTTTCATTTTCTATAAATGTGTCCCACAGTATCGAGATGGTTGTCAATCTTAAATTATTGTTTTACAATATACGTTTGCACAACAACTTTATGAGATAGTTTCAATGTAAGAAAATATATTACAAGAAAATATATTACAATAATAAGAGACTTTATTACAAGATGCATAAAATTCATAAACTAATTTATTAAGAAAATAAGTTGAACAAACTGTTTGGCCAGCTGGGGTTGATATTGTCAAGATGTTGAGAAGCATTATTTTGTGACACATAATGATCAAATGGTTGAGATGGGTATGTTGTTCGATCATATTGGTTTGATGGTCCTGTGTTTTCATTGTAGTTTTCGGAACTGAATATATTTTGATTGTAAGCTTGTGATTGATCATGATTATATGGATGTGATACATTTGGGTTGTAAGCTTGTGATGGATATTGATCATTATGATATGGATGTGTCTGGTATTGCATATGTTGGTTAAGTTCGTGTGCTTGCCAGGGTTGTGAAGTATTTTCCCCATAAGTGTTAAATGATTTTCCTGTTGGTTCATGGAAGGAGTGTATTGTCTCATGTTATTGAGTTGATTGGTTGTTTTTCTGCTTGTTTTTTTTAGGAACATTTTTTATGGCTCAGGGATGTATGATTTTTTGCATTGATCTCGCTTGTGACCCACTTCATTGCATCTGCTACAGTGTATCGTCCTTGGTTCTTCTCCTTGAGACAAAATTCTAATTGTGTTTTTAGGTCGGCCAGGCTGTCGGCTGTACATTACAGGAGGAATAACTGGACGAACATGGCTTGGATACTCCCATTCATGTTGCTCTCCAACAAAATATATTGACTCTGCGTATGTAGCTTGATACTTTTCTTTTTTAAACCAGTCTGCTACAAAATGTACGCAGTCGGATAAAACCAAAAACTTGGTCACCGCAATAACGTGACCACAAGGTATCCCTGAAACTTGCCATTTGCGACATTCACAAGTACCGTTCATCAGATTGACTTCACGATTATATTGGCCATCCGATACTTGAAACTGATTTTGATTCACACCGTAAACTTGCCAATTAGCGGTTTTCATTTTTCTTTTCATCACTTTATCCGCTGCCCAGTCAGTGATCTCATACTTCATATTCGCTGCAGCACAATGAACAAATTGTTCTTAGATTAATAAATGATGTTTTCATTAAAGTAAAGTGGCTAATAATACTTTAAGATTTGTACCTGCAGCTTGCCTCCGATTATAATACCATTCTTGCACCATTCCTCGAAACGCCTCGGTCATCATTGTTATAGGTAGCTTTCGTGTTTTCCTAGTACAATTATTTACTGATTCAACACTATTAGATGTACAGTAATTGTACCGAGGTCGTGGAGAATACGCCCGAGACCATCTTTGAGGGTTCGCTTCCATTAGCTTGTTGTATGCATCAGGTTGTACAGCATGTAGCGTTTCCATTTTTCTTGCAAATTCATCTACGGTATACGCTTTGCATATTTTCTAGAACATACGCTTTGTTTTACCTTTTTTTAAAGAAAGGTTCATCATTAAATGGCGACAACATATACCGTGAAACGCTAATGGAAACTCGTTGCGTACAACCAATGCGATAGCAGCATGTCTGTCAGAAATGAAAATCATATTGGGGTTGACACCTATACACTCTTTGAGTACAAACATCCACCATGACGAGTTTGGACCGGTTTCACCTCTACATATACCATATGCGACAGGAACAATTTGATTGTTTCCATCCATGCCTACAGCCAACAAATTAGCACCCTTGTATAGACCCTTTAAATGTGCAGCGTCTATTATGAGCATAGGTCGTAGATGATTAAGAAAAGTTCGCACCTGTCAAATGACATTGAACACATTAATGTGACTTGAATTAAGATAATGTTGACAACTTTTTTAATTAAAGTGATTTGAATTAAGATAATGTTGACTTACTGAAACACCCAACGCGATGAATAGCATTTCGAACACTCCTTCTTCGTTTGTCTTGATACGTGTTACTGTACCTGGTTTATTTTTCTAAGTTGTAACAGTAATATGGTAGCATTTCGAAAGATTCGTATGGAGACCCTCGTATCATATCCAACCCATAGTCCTTACCTCTCCACGCTTGTTGATAAGATACACTAATTTTGTACTGTGTCATGATATCTTGTTGTATTTGTTTACTTTTTAAACCACTCTTATTATCTTTTAGCTTCTCCCTCATAATGTAACCTATGACCTTTTTGTTTGCATTGCGATGGTTTGTATATGTTTATGTTTTGGAACAAGTTTGAATATCATTCATTCGGGTAATTTCGAAAACATCTGTATTAACCCATCGCCTAGACCAAATCTTCCAACTGCAGTCTTTGAAATGGTAACACTTATAGTCGGCTCTATCTGGGTTCGTTCTATCTTTTCTAAATTGGTAACCTTCTTTGATAACTTTCAACCTAATAGCTAGGTCTAATTCTTCCCAATTTAAAAAGGTTTTACCGACATGCACTTCCATATCTTTATTTGTATGAATAGATTGACTAGGTTTGGAAGTGTATATAGGTGTTTCTGGAACATCATGCATAAATGGCATGAAATTTTTCCATTTATGGTATAAAGGTTTTTGTGGTTGTGTTTCCCAATCATTAAAACTTACTTGTTCTTGTTCCTCAACATTGTCGTCTGGTAAAAAGGCACATGAGGAACCAGGTTTGGTAAAATTTGGACCTTCACCATCATCAGAATCACCATTTTCATCATCTGATAAGAATGCAAATGAGGACCCCGGTTTTGTAAAATTTGGATCATAAGCATAACCTGTATCCTCGTTTACGTCATCATCAGAATATTCGTTTACAAATTTTTGTTGATTTGAGTTCATTTGTATGTTGATGATTTTTCTGAGTTACGTTATTCCATTTGTGTATATTTATATGGAAGGAGTCCGTATGCAAGGGAAGAATATTTTTCAGTGAAAAGTCATGTCCCACAGTGTATAAAGTGTATGATGACGTCATTCTCCGCGTCAGTATCGAAGCGGAGAACATTTTTTCAGTGAAAAATCATGTCCCACAGTGTATAAAGTGTATGATGACGTCATTCTCCGCGTCATTATTGAAGCGGAGAACATTTTTTCAGTGAAAAGTCATGTCCCACAGTGTATAAAGTGTATGATGACGTCATTTTCCACGTCAGTATTGAAGCGGAGAACATTTTTTCAGTGAAAAGTCATGTCCCACAGTGTATAAAGTGTATGATGACGTCATTGTCAGTTAATTGTTATATATACAACCTATTGAATACAAAATACGTTAACCAAATCTCAAACAATCCAAACATGTCAAGATACATACCTTTTGAAATACAACGAGAAATCATGTTACGTCTTCCGGTGGAGTCTTTGGCGAATTTTCGTAGGGTTTCAAGAAGATGGCGGGCAACCATAGACCGGCCAAGCTTTCGTCGTCGATATGGTGCTCGTCATTCAGACACATGTTTCTTTATTTTGGCCTATAAGAATGGAACTACCGGATACATGTTTAGGGTTAATAATACTTTAACATTTGTCCCTCTAGTTGACAGTGTAAATGTCCCTGTTCTAAGACCATTCGCTACATCTGAAGGAATTTGGTGCTTTGTATGCGGTGATAATATTGCATTGGTGGTTTAGAACTCGTCCATCCAAAGAAGTGTTACACTTATCACATACATCAATGATGAACCAGCATCTTCGAAGATGCTTTTTGGTTTTGGTGTTCAGCCAGACACACTCGAACCAATGTTTCTAAAAATTCATTTACCGACAGAAGGTCCTGGACCATGGGTGGTGTATGTGTTTACAAACATGAACGGATGGACTAGAATCGAAGACGATCGACTGCCGCATGAATGGGTTAGGATCAAAAGGTCCGGTCAAGCTGTTGTTAGTGGGAAAATTTTCTGGATTGGTTCTGAGTTGTATGCATGTGATCATGGCACTTTATATAAAAGGTACTTGCTTGTCTCATTCGATATGGTTCATCGCATCTTTCAAATTGAGGGTATTCCTGAAGTGGTAAGAGCTTGGTTACCGCCTCCGTTTTATATATCTCAATTATAAAACTCTGTCGTAATATGGGGAAGTTACTTAAATGAAGGAATAAGAGTTCTCCGTAGTTGGGCATTAGATAATGGTTCGGTATCATCAGTAAGAGATATATTTGTCCTTGGGATGCCAGCTCACCATTACCCAAAGTTACTAGGATTTAATATAAACACATAGCCTATATTTGAAGTGACGGTCATTGATCAAGTTAGACCAGTTACGCTCCTACAAGTATGGAGTCAACAAATGCAGGTCTTTCACAACATAAACGAACTAGAAGGAAATGCTGGGTCTTTTATTATTGGGCCTTAAAAAGAATCATTAACTCTAATAAGCCACCCACGAGGTGAAGTACTCAATTAAGTTGTTGTTGTTGTTGTTTTATTTATATGTTAGTTGTTTTTGATTTTTTGTTGTTTCTATTATCTGTTTATGTTTTTATTTGTAACGACCTATGGTTTAATGTTGGTACTTTTCCAGTTTCATATGCAATTTAACATTGTTTATTTTAAATAAACTAAAATTGTGAATTCAAAGGATTGGAGAACAAATACCCAATACAGATAACGATGATATAAAAGATAATTCAAATGATTACAACTACCGAATACAACTACCAAATACAATTAGAAATACCAACTTAAGACATTCAAAACTCAAACACTGCATCTTTGGGAAATACCTTCACTACATTCTTCAATGTGATGTTTAGATAGTAAATTGATGGTTTAGGAATAAACACTAAAACGTTCTGTAGTATCAAAACAGCCCCAACCTTGAACAATTGATCATATATCTTATGTGCTACCACTTTATGATGAATTGTGCCGTTAATAGTTCCAGTTGGATCTTTGAGTGTTACGGTGAGATCACCTAGTGCATTTGGTGTGCATGTCTTGATTACTGCTACAATTTTTTCAAGTTTTCCTTTAGGGGTAAGGTGGGCTGCAATACTACCTAAACAACCACTTATAATGCTCCCTTGATCAGCTTCATATTGAACTACGCAAATCCATGGATCACTGCTAAAATGCTCATCTTCACCAACATCCTCACTTAAGAGAATAGCAATCTCTTGTGTTGGTATTCCACAGTCGACACCAAGTGAACTCTTACGGATCTTAGCTTGTTGAATGAGACCAACAGGACCTGGAATGATCCTAACTGGTTTCTCAACAGAATTTGGATTAACGGGGGAAGAAGGGTGTGGCATATTTGGTTGTGATGAAGAACCAGCAAAATTATGTTCTATTTTCTTACGAAAGTTAGTGGGTTGGGTAGACATTATGTTACTTGGTAGGTTTAGTGTACAATGTAGTGACGATACAATTTTTATAGTATTTATACACGTGTTTTTTATTTGTGGGTCATGATTTCAGTGAAACGTCATGTCACACAATGTATAAAGTGTATGATGACGTCATTCTCAGCGTCAATATTCAAGGGAAGAACATTTTTCAGTGAAAAGTCATGTCACACAGTGTATAAAGTGTATGCTGACGTCATTCTCCGCGTCAATATTCAAGCGAAGAACATTTTTTCAATGAAAAGTCATGTCACACAGTGTATAAAGTGTATGCTGACGTCATTCTCCGCGTCAATATTGAAGCGGAGAACAATTTTTTCAGTGAAAAGTCATGTCCCACAGTGTATAAGGAATGTGTTTCTTTTTTTCTATAAGTAACGTAACATATTAGGCTCAATTATCAAACTCAGTTTTTGTAAAACAACACAAACTAATATGTCTACCTACATACCATTTGAAATCCAAAGACAAATCATGTTGCGATTTCCGGTCGTTTCTTTACTCCGGTTTCGTAGGGTATCACGACGATGGCGAGCAACCATAGACCATCAAAGCTTTCGGCGAGAATACGGTTCGCGTTATTCATCCACATGTTCTTTCATTTTGGAATGTAAGCATGTCACAAACGGTAGAATGTATATGGTCGATGATAACTTCACATTCACCCCTTTACATTATCTTCAAAATCTAGATAAGATTCAACATGTTGGTACTTCTAAAGGTATATGGTGCTTTTCATATGCTAATGCTTTCGCATTTGTGTTGTTCAACCCGTCTATTCCAAAAATAGTAACAATTTTTACACCAAATTATTTAAACCAACCTGATTCTCCAAAAATGATTTTTGGTTTTGGTATCAACCCGGTCACTCTAGACCCGATCCTTTTAAAAATAAACTACCCATACTATGGTGAGGGTCCATGGTATGCGTCGGTGCAAAAAATGAAAGTTGATGAATTTAGGTTTATAACACCTGAGACCCAGTGATTGCCATGCATGATTGGCAAAAAAACCTACAGATAACATTTTAATTATATAAATAAGCATTATAACATATTTTAAACACAATAAACATGTACAAATTAATACGTACCCATTCTACATCATCCCACGAAGGGTACGGCTGGCTCGTGCCTTCAATAGTTCCTCTAATGAAGTAATCGAAATCCAAAGTGTACTTGTTATCCAGTGGGTCTAGTGTTGTAGTCTTTCCCTTTGCAACTGTCCAAATACTATTGGGGGGCCTAGTTCTAATTATCAACTCTATCCATGCGTTCATTTGCTGTTTATGCATTTAAATAATATAACTTAGCTATGTTCATACAATTTAAACTAAATAGGCAAAATTAATTTAGTTGATAAACTTACATCGTCAGTCAACCAACCCCGTTTCTCCCATGGAATATATGAAGTAACACTGAGAGTGCCAGTCTGATCAGGAACTAGTGACAACTAAAACTCTGGTTCGACAACATAACCCCTCGTGTGACAGTCCAAATAAATACGATAAGGACTTTGTAAGAATGTCATTAAGTCCTCATACAATCCTCGACGAACCTATACAAGAATATTCATATTTTAAGAGTAATTATCTAACTTATACTTAAATTAGTTAAATATTCAAATATCATAATAATCACCTTAGAAAAATCCACGTTATCGAGTACGACGCCTCTTGGCACATCAAAATCCAAAGAAGATATGTTCTGGGAATGTTGCTTGGTTTTGGTCTTCCTAACTCGTTTTGGGACTAATATCGTCGTTGGAGGCAACGAAACATATGGACTTTACTTTTGTCTTCCAGGTCGACATTCTCTCTTTTCTCGATTCATGCCATCATAAAAATAGTATAAACAATTGGTTAAAGATATACAAAGATATCGAATACAACTATAAAAACCATAAACCTTAATGGTAGACTTACAAATACAACACCGTGTTCAACACGAGTGTTCGATGGACCACATTCGCCCATGCGAGAAACTGACTCACGATTGTTCACAGCAAATCCTAGTGGTGGCCCCATGTTAGTTTGTGGAGTGGGGAGGGGTGACATGTTCCTCATATTACTTGGTTGACCGTGTGTAGGCATTTGGGCACTATTACGGAAAGATTGTGGATAAACCGGCGTATTAGGTGAAGGCCACCTAGCACCGTCGAAAAAATGACTACTCGGAGGGTCATCAAAATTTCTAGACGGACCCATGAAGTCCTGCAATTCAACATTTTCATTTTATTTTAATTTACACTAAAAAATATAATATAAATTCACTTTAAATAAATGGATAAATTATACATGCGTACGAGGCACACCACTCAGCAACGAACTAACACCATGATTGACCGGGGCTGCACAAGTTTCTGGTCGCCTCAAATCCTGCTTAAAATAATTATACAAACTACTAAACACGTATTATTATAATAATTAGTATAACACAAACTAGGTCACGAAATTCACCTTGATAAAATCAAACACATCTTTTATCTGTTTGGTATGTTCACTCAAAAGCTGATATACGTCTTGTGGAAGATCATCACGGACGTATGGATTAGAACGAGGAGGTATAGGCGGATGAACATGTATCTCACCGTCAAAATATGCCCTGCTGTCAATCCACCAACGTGCCCGAGCCTCCTCGGCATCTGGTGTTATATTTACAGGCTCAAGTCCCTAAAAATTATTTATGTAATTAGTGTTGTAATAAAACATTTCAAAAATAGAAAATAATTACAAAATTAATAACTACTTACGTTTATTAAAGCGAGAAGCTGCTTTCGATAAAACCTTCTCAAACGCCTCCAACGATTCACTCTAGGATGGTTATGTACATATTTATAATAATGCACACTTTTTGATCTAAAACACTCTAATATCCAGGTCTGCAAAAAATAATAAATGTTACAATTATTGTACATTAAATTTACTAATATTACTAAAGAAAAAAAACCTTGAATGCCCATGTGAATCCAATTAGCGTATAGCTATGCACTTTCCCTTCTGGAAGGTCATTTATAAAGTGATGAACACGCCATCCTACCGCATCCCTAAGTTGCCAATACAGAGTGGGCCATACGTGCGAACCCCATGGGTACATGTTAAACGCTTCCCTATTATCCACTATCCTAAAGTACCATTATGGGACACAATGTGATATCTCATGTCCTAAAAGTATCAAGTCCATTCACGCTAACAAGCACAAGCCAACCGCATCGTTGTCATTCAAGTCATAAAAAGAATCGCTTAAAATATTTTCTAATAGATGCCCGGCGTGTATCACGCGACCATCATACCTTGATCCAAATACTCGTCTCCTAAACGGCATAGGGCCTGATGTAAATTCCTCCTTAAATTCAACACCAAATTTCAAGGAGGTGACCAAACAGAATTCCTCCCTCCCAAAATATAATTCATGCCCATTTACATAGTAAGTGAAACGGTTACTTATGCCATGTTCTTCTTCACTATATCCTTGACAACATCCTAAATAATGTATCAATACACAATTTTCGTCACTGGTAAAGTCTAAATCCCAAAGCCAACCTAAACAAGAAGCCCTAAATAAAGCTTCTTTAGGGGTGTCTTCTAATTTACTCCTAATGTCGCCAATCAAGGATATCTTACTTCTACATGTAAGTTTCGCAGGATAATCCTAAAATAATAAAAAATTAATACACAATATTAATACTAATACAAACGTACATTAAGTTAAAATAAAAATAAAACATACCTCTATGGGAACAATTCTTGCCATGTTTGAAAATACTAAATTAATAATGGTCCAAATCTTAATCTTGAACTGCTGCTACTCAATCTTCAAAATAAAAAACAGGAACTATATATAAGCTCATGAAGAATACTAACTGCTACACATGATTATCTTAAAAAAATGATTATATTATATTTAACCAATTATACAAAATCTACTTGGTATACGTTATAACCACGTTTATGAAATATTGACATGCATTAACATTTTGTATTTTCAAAATAATCAAATATATCATGGACACAACAGCTATTGAAATAACTGATAATCATAGATCATAAGATACAAACTTACAAATCTGAAATTAAGATAGCCACTGCTACTGCTAAGAAATTAAGATAGCCATTTTTGAGATGAAAATATTGCATGCAAATGGGATGAAATTCGGATAGACACGTGGTATTTTTATTGCAGTAATAATAAAATCTACCTGTCAAGTCAAAGATAAAAATTGGGAAACGAATTTGCTTGTTTTTTCTGTGCTCCGCTTTAAATAAGGCGCGGGGAACTTGAGTTTCTTTGTAAAGAGACGCGGCAAACTTTTTATGGGAAACACGCTAATCTCTGCAAAAGCAGAAGAGTTGACCATACAAAGAATTAATTTGCTCCGTTCCATTCGAGACGCGGAGAACTTTTTTTAATATTTTTTTTTGTTGGTTTACTTAGAGCGTGACACGTGTTTGGATTGGGCTCCGCTTTAAATACGGCGCGAAGAACTGGGTCATTCTGGATATTCCATTTAAAAGGGGTCACTGCAAGAGAACCTTCTCTCTAGAGGGTCTCTGCAGTAAACAACCTTTGTATTTCTTACATACGCGTAAGAGAGTGTAAAGGACGTATAGACATATTGATTATCGTAAGAGACATATGATGAGTAGCATCTATCTTTATCGACATGTTACTAAAGAGACCACACTAGTCAAGTAATGATATTATATAAAACCGAATAAAAACGAGAGAAAATTGACTAGTCAGACAAAATGACATAACTCCGAAAACAAAAAAACAAAACCATCGTGAAAAACATATTTATTTTGTTTATTCTTTACATTAATTTTGATGATGATAGTACTAAATTACTAATCATGCATGAAATAATTGAGAGGGTCCACCATTGGTTTGTTGGTATGAAATGCCACCACCTTGACAAATCCCCGACCCGCCCATGCCTTAACCTTTGTGCCTTCCCTTTCAGTTTTCGTCCACAAAATCAATTTCTAAAACAGAAATACTAAAATCATAAAATATTTATAAAACAAAATCTATAAAATGAATGTGTTATGTCGATATAGTGCATTAGTCTTTAAGTCATCTCATATTTTAAGCCAATAATAATAATATCTCATATGATTTAAAAAAAAAATCTAAATATAAATTTGTCAAATTTTTGATTGATTAATTCAAAAGACAGAGAGACAAATAAAAACATAAAACACCAATCATATATTTGATAAGTCATTATGTGAAATTCTTTGTGTAAACTTTGAGTAGATGTGGTATTTTTTTTATAGATTTAGTTTTATAAATGTTTCGATTCTATCGTTTCTCTTTCGAAAAACATCAGACAGAATCATAAATCCTGACATATGTATTTTTAAATTGTTGAGATATGTGATCGTTTAATAATCGGGAATGAATGAATCTATCGGGCGCATACATTTAAACACGAAGAACACACTTTATTTATATTTAATATTTTATGATAATATTAAATGTTTAATAACACTTAATATATAATTAGCGGTCGTTATGGTACGTTACATGATTAACTAACTAAACATATGTTCATAATTAAGTAGAGGGGGCTAAAAGTCAAAAACCGAAACCCATAGAGAGCCCATAAAATGGTCGGCCCCTAAGAGGTTCTAGAAGGGGGTTTTGTGTTAATTATTAGGCTAAGTAATTCCTAATTTAGCTTAACTTAAAGTAGGAAAGAAGTTATGGTGTAAGGTATGAAGGCTATATAAACCATATATCCCTCTTATAATTTTTGCCCCTCTCTCTCTCTCACCATAACCAATTTTCGGTTATCCTCTCTCCTACAAATCCCTTTTAACCTAAAGTGTATATATTTGCACGATCGACTGTATTTTGGTACTCCCTTGTGAAGTAACTAAACCTATATCGAATCCTTGGTACTCTTATCAAGGTTTTGACCTTATTTTTTCCCTTTTGGTCAACCATCATGTAGAGACTAAAAGGGGGTTAAATAGTTTCTCATCGGTTTATCACCTAATTAAAATTCCTTTCAATTAGGTGAGTGCACAAAACTATATTTTACTTGAAAGCTAGTTGCATAATGATTAAGTTCAATTCTAATGCATTAACAGTGTGTAGTAAGTATAATGATAATGAATGTAAGTAATGAGTAAGGAAAGAAACAACCTAGTAGGAAGACACCAAGATTTATAGTGGTTCGACAACGATTCTCTATCCTCGTTCCTACTCCACTCCTCGAATACACCTTACTCGAGATTTCCACTATATCCACAAGCTCCCTACTTGGCAGAGAAAACCTTACAACGTCACAAACATTATTTTCTGACACTAAGCTAAATGTCGAGACCTAATCTTAGCTAGGACCAATCTACAAAACGTCGCCCACTTCACCATTTTATGACACAAGGCTAGATGTCGAGTTCTAATCCAAAGTTAGAACCAAACTTCACAACGTTGCCTACTTCACCATTTTCGACACAAGGCTAGATGTCGAGTTCTAATCCAAAGCTAGAACCAATCTTCACGACTATTCACTTTGAAGCTAAGTGAGAACTTCACACAACACAACTACATATCACTTTATAGTTTAGTGAGAACTCACAAGACACAACCACATCACTTTATAGTTTAGTAGAACTAACACAACTATTTACAACTCAACTAAACATATCCAAGTACACACATGTAGCTTGGATCTACACAACACAAATCCAAGCACACACATGTGTAATGGATTTACACAACTCTAATCCAGGTATTCACATATAGCTTGGATGAACACAACTAGTCCAAGTATTCACAAATACATTGGATCTACACAAGATACAAATAAACAAATGATGAACATGACTAGATCTTTAGGAGAAGGTGATCTCCATCAATGCTACATCTTTAATCACATCACAAGTGTGTGAGTGATCTTCTCTTTGGACAAGGTAAAGAAGGAGATCAAGAGGATAATCATGAGTAAACATACTTAACACATTAAGTGATCATTTACAAATGACTATGATTAGATAGGAGAAAGAAGGCTGAAAGAGATGTCCATAAAGGGTTTATGAAAATGCAGTTTTGATCCACTATTTATAGGAGGCAAGATCCCAACGGCTATCTGGGGGCGGTTCCTTATCTACCCAGGCGGTTCCTTATCGATAGGGAACCGCGTAGGTACTTAAGGAACCGCAGGTAGTAGACTCCGCTCTTTTTTGTCTTTTAGTGAATTTGAAATATCTGAGGTTGTTTAAACTTTCAAATGATATTCTTATGGCATTTGGAATATGCCTTATTCAAATTTATATTTTCATTTTAATAAAACATTTTCTTAAAAATAAAGTTTATTAAAAATATTTTGTTACTTTTGACAAAAGTGAGTTTTAAGGCTAATCACTTTTATGATCACTAAGCATGATTAAGATATGTTAGTGTAATGATTATTACCTTAATGATACTGTTTGTTAGATAATTCGTTTTATGATTGTGTTTGAAAATAAATGTCTTTCTAATTTGTCGTGATCAAAACTAAGAAAGATTAATTAATACTAACAATGTTTTTAGGCATTGGTTTGCATTAAAAATCTCCCCCTTTTTGATTACGACAAACTATAAACTCATTTACGTAAAACACAAGTTTATTCGAATTATTAACGAGTTTATCACTATCATTTCTACCCATTTGTCGAAGAAAAAAGGTTAGCACAGGTCTTTGAAGAAGAAAAGAACCGGACTTTGCTAGTAGCTCCCCCTTGGTGCTTACTCCCCCTTGCTTGGGGCACCAAGTAAATGAGCTAAGGTAACATGTTACACAAAGGTTAGAAGAAAGAAAAGAAACACCAATGTATGTATGTGCACTACCTACTAGCTAACTTGAGAGGGAGAAGGAAAATAAATCTCAAATTAGAAGCAAGCATTTGCTAAGTATGTCCAAAGAGTGTGTATTGACAACATCATAGTTCAATTGGTGGAATAAAGAAAGAAAAGAAGCATACAAACCAATCAAAGATGATTTAAAGTGTCAAGGGGTTAAAATTTAGAATTTATGGAATCACCCACAATTAATTTTAAGTTTTAACCATTATCAACTCTTTAACAAATGTGTGAAATAGAATTAATGGGAAAGATAACACACATAACATTCATATTACACAAATATGAAATAACATACAAGAAAAATAGTCATACACACAATATGAATGTTTAAAGCAAAAAATATGGAAAATAAACCACAAAGCATAAACTACTCTAATAGTGATAATCTTCCAAGATTGCTTAAGTTTTATTGACTCAAAAAACTAAAGTACAAGCCTTAGTTGGAAAAGAAAGACGACGAAGCATCATTCGAAGTTTTGTTCACGGGAACGAAAACTTTGAGAGGAGGTCGAGTGAGGAGAAATTCAAGAAAATTTAGCTTTTCATAAATATGAGCAAGTTCAATTTGTTGAAAACGACAACAAGCACGCGAGGAACCATGATGCAAAACAAATTCGTTAGATGGGGGAGGTCCATCAAAATTAGAGGTTGGTGGAGAGGAAGATAATGGATAAGAGATGTTTTTACAATGCCTAGTGAGATTAGGGAAAGAAGATAGGTCATTGATTTGAGGAGAGTTGAAAGGTTTTAGTGGTGGTGGAAGAATTTCCTTTTCTCCGGTAATTGGATTTATAGAGTACGTCTCATTCCAATATTGAATCGGAGAGAAAAAGGAATTCTTGGAGGATTTTTGAGAAGAAGAAACATGAGGATTCTTGTTCTTTTTTATCCAAACGGGTTTAACCGAGATTTTCGGTTTCTTTGAAAGCTTAGAAGAAGAAGCTTTAGGTTGAAAAGATTGTGACAAATAAATGTCAAGGTTAGGAAAGGAAGAATTAGGCATTATGATGGATGAAAAGAAGAACTCCCAAAAGAGAAGAATTTAAATAAAATAGATAAGGCAAAGATTTGAAATGAAAATAAAATGTTTTAGGAAATGTTTAGCCAAATTGGGTAAACAAGGAATCTTAACCAAGACAGTGGTCAAAGAAGAAAGACAAAAAATAAGCCAATAACGGCTTTTCTATACTCGGTTCCTTAATATAGCCCGCGGTTCCATATCGATATGGAGCCGCCTGGGCCTAAGGAGTCGCGTCCAGAGGACAACAAACCTTGATTTTCAAAAGCTTTGCAGAAAAATTAGACTTTTTCAAAATTTTATAAATCTTGGATTTTTACCTCTTTTAGCACTAGAGCATGATAGGGTTGCATAAAAGCAACACATTCACAAAGAATGTCTTGACAAAGAGTGACAAAATATTTAGATAACATTTTGATCCAACTTTAAGTCAAGTTATTAGGGGTTGTAATAGATTTAGGTTCAATTTTAAATAATTTGAAGTTGTTTAATGTGGTCACAAAGATTAAAACACATAAAACTAAATCCATAATTCATCTACATGAGAAAATCATGATGGAAAATAAGGGAAATACAAGAAAGACAATAAACTACTACAAAGATAGCTAAAACTAGGTCTTGAATTCATATATCTCTTTGGCTTGACCTTCTTTAAAAGTACTTGATTTAAAATATCATTCATCTCCTAGGAGGAAGAGGATTAGCAAATAGGTTCAAAAAGAAGCTTTACAACTTGATGTGAGCCCCAATCATCTCCAACCTAAGGATCAATGAGGTGAAAGTTGTTCAAGCAACAAGGACAATTGGTTCCATTGTGCATGAAAAAGTCAAACAAGTGTGGATCACCCAAGAAACGAGAAATGGGAACACCCAAGAGTGTAATGTTGGAGGTAGGAGGATAAGAAGAAGACATGGTATCCAAGGGTGATATGGGTGAGATGGGTGAATTTGGTGGAGTGAAGGGAAGAGGCTAAAAAATAAATGGAATTCTTTGATGAGGTTGAGGTTGAGCATTCATATTTAAGGGAGGACTAGAAATGAGTGGTGAGGAAAACTCATTCTTTCTTGATTGGGATGAAGATGAGGTAGAACCATGTGAATTGTTAGTACCATGGGTTGAGTTTGTTTTCCATGAAGCAAGTGGTGGTGAAAGTGATGAGGAGATGAAAATAGGTGAGGCTTCACTTTTTGGTTCGAGAGAAGATGGAGAACCAAGTTTAGGGGACTTGAGTTTCATCTTAAGGCTTCTTTTGGATGAGGAGGTTTTGGAGAAATCGGATGTTCTAGTAGATACCATGGTTGTATGTTAAGGTTTAGAAAAAAGTTGAAGGGATGAAGAACACAATCAACAATAGAGGATTTAAGAAGAGAAAGAGATGATCTAAACTAGTAATAGGTTAAAATCATTTTATGTGAACAATGAAATTAGGTAGCCTAGTTTAGGAAAGTGCATGTTTTTGCAAAAGTTTTATCAAGGTTTTACACAGATTAAGGAAAACAATGTAAAGCAAAGATTCTGTTGAAACAGTACTAGGCGGTTCCTTACGTAGGTCCGCGGTTCTTTATCGCTAAGGAACCGCGGGTTTGATATGGAACCGCGACCATAGGTGTTCAAAAATAGCACTTCCTCAAACTCTTGCTAGCCCAGCTTTTATACCAAGGTTTATCAAGCCAAAGTGAACTAATAATCAAAAACTAGGAGGCTATCTAGTACACAAGATGCACAGAGCCATGCAAATTAAAATATCGATACCATGGATAATTAGGATTAAAATACTATATAATCCAAACACAAATTGTTAGTTAAAAAATACATAACATCCTAAGAATAAAGATAAAGGAGATAAAGTTTAACAATCCAAACATGTTTACACACATGTTAGTCACACAAGAGTGGTAAATAACATTCATCTATGAGCATTCCTCCTTGCCTTGATTCACTTCTGATTCGATCTTGAAGATGAAGATTGAGACAATACTGATAGTCTGAATCAATGTATAGTGAAGACAATTGAGAGATAGATGATGACAAGTCATAACGAGAAATGAGAGAACTGTCTTGAGAGACATTTTCATCTTCATTTAAATCATGCGTGGGAACTGAAGAGACATTCCCTTTAATAGGAAGCATGACTCGATCCACGGATTGAAAAGATGAAGGATTAAGAGGAGCATAGTCAAGAAGAACTCTCTTAAGAAGCCGTGAGAGAATCATGGCATAAGGAATAGTAGAACGAGATCCATTGAGAATAAATCTTATTCTTCTAGCTATGAAAAATGCAAGGTTGTATGGAGTGGTGGTAGCAACACAATACAACATATGTGCAAGACAAGCGGTCACATGGTTGCGATCACCAACCAAACACATTTCACTTTCCCTAGTGATTTCGGCCCAATGGATCATAAAATCACTAAGATCGTTAGTTAGTAATTCCCAAGGAGCGAGAGCATGAAATTCTCCTTCAAAATTAACAAGAATAGGATGTTCACGAGGTGTAGCAAGGGCACGAGAGATGGCCGAAGCCGAAGGAATCTCGGTCACATAATACACATCAATAGGGGCCGATTCTAAGTGGTTTAAACCCCAAGCATCGGTGAACCGATATTGACCTTCGTATGGAACTCCGAGAATCTCACCAAATTCCTCAAGAGTATACACAAAGGTTTTCCCCTTGATGGAAAATCTTATAGATAGACCATTGTTGATGCACATTAGTTTGAACGAGTTAAAGAATTTCATGAGGAAAGAAGGAAAGATTGGCTCATCTATATCAAGCAAACAATCAAAGCCAATGGTATTGAACATGAATCAAATAAAGTCAAGTCCAAGAAGGTTAGAAGGAACAATACGTCCTTCATGGAAACAACGTGATTCAAGATTGTGATAAGTGTTTTGAAAAGAGCGAGTTTGATTTGACAAAGAATGATTAGGCATGTATTTTCTAGTAAGTAGGTGGTCATTTTGATATCCTAAAGTCATGATAGTACCTAAAAATAACATATATAACATATTTCCCCAATTACTCTATGTTACATATAAATCAAAAAACAAAAAGATGAGAATGTGTTTCATCAATCTCTTGACAAAACCAAGGTTTATCCTTATCATTCTCATACTCACAATGTTCCTAGTTCATCATTAACAATGACACATTGACCATGTAAGATCAATAATAAACTTGAACATTGGTTTTTCAAAACAAGATTTTTAGGTAAGCATTTAACAATGCCATTACCAACTTGTTCATGGGTTCATATCAATTCCATCAATCAACCAAAAATATTTAGTCAAAATTCGAATTTGTTCTACAAATGGGTTTTAGTGAAATCTCAATGAATATGAACCTAAGGAATCATAGTAACAATACTATGTCAACTCTTATTCCTAGTAAGGTTCTAATTCAATTGTCAATTTTAAAAAACCTCAATTATGAATGTATGAACCCTAGAACAAATTAGATGAAATTTAAAGAAATGACTTACAGATAATTGATCTTTGATGAAGGATGAGTGAAACCCACAAATCGAAATTAATCAATCTTGAGTAATTGAAGGTTTTGGAAAAACAACAATGGTGGAAAACTGGGTGTTTTCGACGCTGTGTGTGTGAAGGAGAGAGAAGGTTTTGTTTGAAAAAGATATTTTAATAAAACTGGCGTTTTGGCATAGATTCTACCCGTGGTTCCTTATCGATAAGGAACCGTGCATTGGAACCGCGCTAGATAAGGAACCGCCTACAGTGGACAATTTTTATCAAAGAAAAACAAAGAATTTTTGAAAACCAAAAATTACTTAAAAATATATCTTAAACCTTTTAGGATATCATTGGACCACCACAACACTAGGTAATAATGCTTTATTGAAGGATTACGAGTTGAATCGAGATAGGAAAAGACCGAAACGAACAAACGACTACTCGTAGCAAAGAAGCAAAGGGGATAGGAGTCAAGGGAAGTGAATCAAGACCAAGAACATTGCTCAAGAGACAAATGACATTCTTCAAATTGAGGAGGCGACGAGCTTGTGTCATATATAGTGGTTTAAGACGTGCCTTTCCGGCAAAAGTATAAACGGCTTTGTTAATGAATTATACCAAGTAATTTTGATGCATAGAATAAGATCATTTTTAAGAGTATTGATAAGACTGCTTTTATACATGGTCTCATCGTCCAAATCGAGCTTAAAATGCATAAAATATCATCAAATATACCAAATATATGCTCGTGTTTGTTACTTGTGTATTTTTAGGTACGGATATTGAGGAAATGGCAAAAGATCACAAGAATCAACCAAAAACGAACACGGAAAATGAAGACGCACAATGAACCAAGCCCAAGATTGGAATTTTGCAAAAAGACCCTTGAAATTTGAAGAATTGGCAACTTTGGTCCCTCATCTTTGAAGAACTTGTCACAAATGACCCTCCACATGTCAATTGTACAAGTATGGTCCTTGAAGTTTGAAGATATGTCAAGATTAGCCCTTGGAAATTGATCAAAATGCCAAAGTTAGCCTTTATGTTATCAAAAGGACTTAAAATGAAATTGGAATGGACTGATTTTGCAAATGAATGTAACAGGCTGTTAGTAATGGACTGGCTATGCAAGACATTTAACAAATGTTAAGGTTTTTGGGACTGGCAAGGATATTACCCCACACTAGCCCAAACCCCCAGCCTAAACCCTAAATAAATAAAACCGGTTTTATTACTTAACCCCGGTCAAACCCCCAGGTCAACCCTCCCTTCCCTCCTTAAACATTTATTTAAAAAGTTTTAACCCCCAAAACAGATTAACCACTCACTAATCCTACACGAACCCTAAATCCTACCCAGCCTTAATCACCCTCAATCCAAGGGGTTTTTGGCTAATAAACTGCAGATCCCTAATTCACCTTAACCTTAACCTAAACCCACTCAAATATTCCCTCCCAACACACCCATGTGTTGGGTAGGACCCTCCCCTGCTACATCATTTTCACCCCAACCCCAATGAGGAGACCAATTAAACGGCCAAGCCTCATTCCTTTGTCCCCAAGTCCAAACCAACGCTTGAGATCACCTCACAACAGCCTGACATCATTCAGCATTCACATGGGACGATTTTGACTAAAGAAGACCAAGGGCATTTAGGGCTTTTTAGCAATTAGGGTTTTCACTTGTAATTTTTTAATTCCAGTGTTCTAGAATAGTCCTAGTGTAGTATAAAAAGAGATGTCGACCTGTGGCATCGGTTGTTCCAGTTTTTAGCAACTCTTTTGTAATTCCTTTTATTTAATATAAAGTTGGTGTTTTTGGTAAAATATAATTCCTTTTATAATTACTTAAAGTTGGTAATAAGGTTGCTAATATTCTGAGTTCCAATATAATTGTGTAACACTTGGTGTGTTTGATTTTCAAAAAGTTTCTAAAAGGTTTTGAAAAGATTTTATAATTTCAGAAATCAAAGGTTGTTATGAAGTGAAAGTGGAATAACACTCTATGATTTGAGATTTGTAAGTTGTTTTTTTTAAAACGTGTCAGTTGGTCTCAAGGTTTGTGGAAAAGTTTCAAAAGGAAAGTTAAAAATCAGGTTTGAATTGTGCTTGTTTTTTCCTTTCTTTCTTAGCAGGGGTGTTTGACTTGTTGCTCAAGGTTCAGCACAAGCCTCCTGCTTGTGGGAGGTGGTTTATCAACCACAAAGGGACCTGGATGTAGGTCCCTTAGGTAAAAATCTATTACCTTTTTCAATTTTCATTTTATTGGGTGACTTATGTGATTTGCTTGAGAAATCTATTCAAGTGTTGTTTAACTGTTGAATATTGCTCAATTTGGGATAATATGCATGCTTAGAGCTATTAAAACCATTTGGGTGTGTTTTGAAGATTATTTAGTTGTTAAAAATCGTTTTTTAGAATTTATAGGGGTGTTTGGATTTGAGTTTTATGCAGATTTTGTGACTAGTTGTTGAGTTAAAAACCTGCTAGAAAGATTGAATAGGGTTGTGTTAGGTTGTATGCTAGTATTAGTTCAGTTTGGACAAGTTTTGAACAAGTTTGTTAGATAAAAAGGGAAATACATAGCAAAAATCTGCTTAGTCATTTTTCTGCATGATTTCATGAAGTTTTGTGCTTGGATCTTGTAGTCTGTTAGATTATAGGGTGTTTAAGGATTGAAGTTTGATTGTATGCTGTTTGGAGTAATTGTGTGCAAGATTTGTGGTTTTGAAACTCAGTTTTGTGCATATAGCTTGGTAAAAAACCCACCAGACCCATAAAGGACATCAGCAACCTTCATTTGCTTCATTGTGGCCTATTTGTGTGATTTGGTGTTAGAACCTGCTTGCTTTGTGATTTATTAGACTCCTTGTACTCAACTGAGTACAAGGGTGCCCCTGATTGTCCACAAAAACATCCACAGATCATAACCAAGCCCTCTTGGTTCATAAATGCACAAGTGAAGAAAAGAATGAATTGCTTGTGTTCTTGAAGTCCCAACTGGGCACGTTTTGGTTTCAAATTTTGCTTTAATCTTGTTAAAAGTTGAATTGGGTTTGTGCTTTTAAGCTAAAAAAGGGTCACAGGTTGGTTTGCAAGTTTAAAAAAAAAAAAACGCCAAAAAGGGGTTCACCAGCCTCGAACCCTTGACATCACGCTAACAACACACACATCATACCGTCGCGCCCTTGGGTCTTTTACTGACCAAGGGTGAGACCAAAGTATACTTAACCACTTTTTGAACTGGGCTTATTTAAAAAAATCCGTAGCTCTTTTGGGCTTTTCCAGCTTATTGGATAAGCTAATTCGGCCAAACTCATTTTTCTTAGGACTAACATTAGGTTTAGGACTTTTCTGGCTAAAAAGTTGATTTTTCCTTTCTTTTATTTATTTTTTATTACCCGGTTTTTATTAAATGGTTAAAAAATAGTAAAAAGTACTTTTAATTTTTAGAAAAATAATTTTTAGTTTTTAATTAATATATTTGAGGTTTACATCCACTTAGATTTTCAAAACCTTTAATTTTTAATTTTATTTGATTTTAGGGTTTTTTGTTAACTTTAAAAATTTATATAAAATTATAAAAAAGGTTTTAGGAACTTTTATTTTCATTTTTCTCTTAGTTATATTATTCTAGTTATTCTAGGGTTTTAGAAATTTTTTAGAATTTATTTTTGAACTTTTTAATTTTTTGATTATTTTAATATTATTTTATTGGTAAAAATTAAAAGTTTGTTTTTTTTCTACTTTTTTCATTTTTCCTAGATAGTAGACATTAAATTAGGAACTTTGTCACTTCCCAAATATTTTTTAGGCTTTTCATTTAATTTTTAGAATTAATTTAAAATTTAATAGATTTTAATAGTTTTTAGGAGTTTAAAAATAGATTAATTTGTTTTTAAAATTTTTAAAAATAGTTTTTAGCTTAATTAGGTCATTTTTGAGGTTTACAAACTATAAAATCTTGTTTAGGGCTTTTTAATATTTAAAAGTGATTTTTAGGGCTTTAATTAGCATTAAAAAGTCATTATTTAATTAATTAAAAGGTTTTAGCAAGTTTTGATTTTTTGTAAACTCTTAGAATTTTATTGTGGATTTTTAGTAATATTTAGGAATTTTTAGGTTTAAATTTTAATTTTTGTCGTTTTTTACGTTTCTACGTCTTAACTTTCTAGTAGTAGTTTTTGTTAATTTTTATTTTTTCGTCTTCGTCATTTTCTCTTCTCTTTAATAAAATCATCAATCAAATCAATTCATTACACAACACACGTGCCTCCTCGAGAGAACGATCCCCACATTTGGGTCATAACTTGTGGTTTTCCTAAATCGCTCGTTAATACTTACCCTAATTACCTTGTTTTCCTAAACAAGTGTATTTCTACGACAATCAAGTATTCTTATTCTATTTAAAAATATGATCAAAGTATAGATTTATTTTATCTCCCACATGATCGGATAATTATTGCTAGAATTAACAACAACAATATCCTTGGAATATTTCAATTCCAAATGTGTAAAATCCACCTACAACTTAATGAAGTAGTTTGGTATCTCAAGGGATTCACTAATCATCCCAGAGATGAGCTTAATTGCACAAGTTACACATGATATTGGACCTACTAACCGTAAGGGTGCAAACCTTGGAAATCATGCTTGATACTTTAAGTTTCTACTAACTCACCCTACATCTCCATAGTAAGTCAAGTATCCAAGCAATGAAGGTTTGAGAGAGAAAAAGAAAAGAATCACAAACCACAAATAAATGTTAAGGCAAGGATGCTAAGAACAAGCATATAGTCAATTAATGATCAAAAGAATGATCAATAGGGCGTGTGGAAGAATGAAAGCGTACCTTGGCCACAAATTGCATTCCGAGCTTTCAAGGAACCAATGTAAAGCCCAACTATGACTAATAGTGACTACTATGTCTTCAAGGACTAGTATCACTCCTATTCCATCTTGATATCATCATTCAATGATGTTGGAAATCAAAGAAGACGAGTCTTCTACAAGTGTAAGTAACTCAATCCACAATCAATAGAATGATTTATCTTCATAAGTACCTACACATAACAAGATACAAACTAGTAGATACATTTAAAGAGTAAATCTAAAATGTATTATTACTACTAATCTAAATGAGATGCAATATTAACAATTTAAAAGGCTTATTTTCAACAAAAAATAGTTTTGACCAAAGAAAACTGTAGTACAACTTAACCTTCTAATTTAAGGAGACAATGAATCGATCCAAGTTTTAAAGTACAATATACTTCAAATATCTTGTGTCACCATCGCAATGATACCAATTGTAGAAACTAGAAGGGGGGTTGAATAGTTTCTCATCGGTTTATCACCTAATTAAAATTCATTTCAATTAGGTGAGTGCATAAAACTATCTTTTACTTCAAAGCTAGTTGCATAATGATTAGGTTCATTTCTAATGCATTAACAATGTGTAGTAAGTATAATGATAATGAATGTAAGTAATGAGTAAGGAAAGAAACAACCTAGTAGGAAGACACCAAGATTTATAGTGGTTCGGCAACGAGGCTCTATCCTCGTTCCTACTCCACTCCTCGAGTACACCTTACTCGAGATTTCCACTATATCCACAAGCTTCATTCTTGGCGGAGAAAACCTTACAACGTCGCTTACATTATTTTCTGCCACTAAGCTAAACGTCGAGACTTAATCTTAGCTAGGACCAATCTACATAACGTCGCCCACTTCACCATTTTACGACACAAGGCTAGATGTCGAGTTCTTATCCAAAGCTAGAACCAATCTTCACAACGTTGCCTACTTCACCATTTTTCGACACAAGGCTAGATGTCGAGTTCTAATCCAAAGCTAGAACCAATCTTCACGACTCTACACTTTGAAGCTAAGTGAGAACTTCACACAGCACAACTACATATCACTTTATAGTTTAATGAGAACTCACAAGACACAACCACATCACTTTATAGTTTAGTGAGAACTAACACAACTAATTACAACTCAACTAAACATATCCAAGTACACGCATGTAGCTTGGATCTACACAACACAAATCCAAGCACACACATGTGCAATGGATTTGCACAACTCTAATCCAAGTATTCACATATAGCTTGGATGAACACAACTAGTCCAAGTATTCACAAATACATTGGATCTACAGAAGACACAAATAAACAAATGATGAACATGACTAGATATTTAGGAGGATCTTCATCAATGCTACATCTTTAATCACATCACAAGTGTGTGAGTGATCTTCTCTTTGGACAAGATAAAGAAGGAGATCAAGAGGATAATCATGAGTAAACATACTTAACACATTAAGTGATCATTTACAAATGACTAAGATTAGATAGGAGAAAGAAGGCTGAAATAGATGTCCAAAAAGGGTTAATGAAAATGCAGATTTGGTCCACTATTTATAGGAGGCAAGATCCCAACGGCTATCTAGGGGCGGTTCCTTATCGACAGGGAACCGCGTAGGTACTTAAGGAACCGCAGGTAGTAGACTTCGCTCTTTTTTGTCTTTTAGTGAATTTGAAATATCTGAGGCTGTTTAAACCTTCAAAGGATATTCTTATGGCATTTAGAATATGCCATATTCAAATTTATATTTTCATTTTAATTAAACATTTTCTTAAAAATAAAGTTTATTAAAAATCTTTTGTTACATCTGACAAAAGTGAGTTTTAAGGCTAATCACTTTTATGATCACTAAGCATGATTAAGATATGTTAGTGTAATGATTATTACCTTGATGATAGTGTTTGTTAGATAATTCGTTTTATGATTGCGTTTGACAATAAATGTCTTTGTAATTTATCGTGGTCAAAACTAAGAAAGATTAATTAATACTAACAATGTTTTTAGGCATTACTTTGCATTAACACATCATATAAACCCTAATTAGGGTTTGTGTGATTTTGGTATTAGTCTTGTAACGGTTATAAACTGATCCTTGCGTAATCCTTATTTAGGTTTTTGGGTCTAGGGTTTCTTGTTACAAGATCTACATAAGTTTGTTTGAAGTGAAGTTACAATAGCATCGTAGTGATTGTTCGTTTGACGTGTTGTGTGAGCAACCAATAGAGACAATAATTTAATCGTTAAATTTTTTTTGGTAAAGGGGACTCACTCCGGTAAAATACATTAACACCAAAAAACAGATAAGTGCAATGGAATGTGACTGTCCTCAAGCACAACTTGAACATCCTCTAATCATATGACATGTCATATGAATTACAAAACAAATACATAACCTATAGCACCAATAGGGAAGAACCACCTAATGGTACACAAACGAAGAAACCAAATCACGAGGCACTAAATAAAAAGAATATTAGGCAGATCCTAAAGATGAGCCAACTCTAGTCCATCCTTGGACTTCTTCAAACGACAAGAAAGAAGTTAAGCCTCACAGATGACATTATACATTCAATAACCTGGATGGATGTTCTTTTGATGTTACGAAACAATCTCTAGTTACGTTCTTGCCAAATGAAATATGCACAAGCCCCAATCACCAATTTAATTATTAAGTTTCTACATCAAGATCAAGCTCCCTAAGTTGATCTATTTAATTAATAAAGATTAGTATTTATTTGTTTATTATTATGTGCTTTAATCATGAATGTTATACTAAATTCACTCTGTTGCGTACACGTAGTTAGTGGTTTAACTAGTTTTTAAATCCCAACATAAATGTCATCGTTTATAGTACTTTTACAATATCGTTTACTTTTTTAGTTTTGCAGAAAGTTCATTAGAGTGATTTGTGATACTATATCACACAAATATAAAAATCCACTTACTATAGCCATATTTATAGAACCCTAAGTTACTAGGCTTCGTAATGTGTTATAACCAATCGTTCCAACTTCCAATAAATACAATTTTTACCTATATGCTTATGTTAAGAGAAAAATACAATTGTTATAAAAAATGTTATTTTCTCAAACATTGAGAATTGAACGTAACATTATTTCGATAGTATTATAGCACCTACATGTCTAGAAAAAGTGATATATGCACGATCTTTGGACACCTCCAATGTGTGCCAAGACACAATCCAGTTATCTCGTTCTTCGAAAGAGTTTGAAACAGGGATCCTCGAGCCACTCCATAAACAAATAAGCATCCAAACATTTCAAGGCGTGTCACAAGGCAAGAATACATGATCGATATACTCCATTTGCTCGTTTACAAATCGAACATATAACGAATATCCAATCCTCGAGACGACATGTTTAAACAATGGAGAAACCTGTTCAAAATAAACTTAACATAAAAACATTAAGGGCTTGTTTACTAAAATAAGTGATTTAGAAAAAATATCTTAATTAGCCTTTTAATTAGAGGAGACAGGTTTTGGTGGGTCTCTCAAGAGGAAGCAAGGATTGGACTCACTCACTAAGTGAAAACAAAGAAAAAGACGCTCCCTAACCTTTTTCGAAATAATAATCTTACACCACTTTGTACACGCTTTGATATTGTCACTGTGGAAACCATTATTCATGAATCGATTAAGCTTACTAGGATAATCAACATTCATATGATAAACATAGCAGATTTAGAACATTGATTATAACAAGGTGTTGTGGACAAGATGAATTTTCCCAAACGTTACTTGTATTATTAAACACAAATAACATCTAGACGTGTATACATTGAATCCCACGTATAGACACACGAATTGCTTGTAGGTTACATTGTGAGTGATTGTTATAAATAAAACCTACGCAAGGTATGTGTTTATATACTACACATAAACCCTTGTTACAAGGAAACTAAATAAGATATTCAGTAAATAATATTCACTAAATAAGATATTTACTAAATCTTCTATTCTTCTTGCAATATATCTTCTACAAGTTTGTCCACCGGCTTGTAGAATCTTCTCTTGTCAAGTTTAGTCCTTGTCTTTTAGTTTGGACACATCAACTCATAATACTTCATATTTTTGACCCAACAATCTTCCCCTAGTTGATGATGTCAAAACCTTTCGTATATGATACATGATCTTCAAATTGCTTCCCCTTAAGTATATCACACATTCTTCCCATTTTTGACACATCAATAGAGAATATGTGAAAGTATGCAATCTTGAAAATTCTCCAAAAGTAGCTCTATGTAATGATCTTGAAGAAAAATAAATACAATAATCTTGATGTAGAAGTAGAATAACCCAAACCTATGTTCCTTGTCTTGTATTATCCACATGATAAAGAACTTATACTCATGGTACAAAGTATAAGTAGACCTCGATCCCTTTGTCAAAATCCTCATTCTTTGTGAGACACTGAGCACAATAATGTAACTCCTTCAAGTGATAGCAAGAGAAGATACCAATTTCTAGATATGACAAGTCTAATTAAAGCATGAATAAGTTACCTTCAAACCAATGGGGTGCTATCCACACGATTTTCAGATATGATAAAACATAAACTCGCGAAAATCTACTTCAAGTATCAAATTTACCATAAGAATTCTTTCCCTTAAGCCAACACCTCTTCATGACGAGTCTTAATGAAACAATATCTTCATATGTAAAAGTTAGATGTCGGATAACTCTTTCACAAGGCTACCCCGATTACATAATCTAATATCAATCAAATTCTTCATGAATTGTTGCTAACTTACGTAAAAATCATTGATCCCCTTTTAAAAAATATCCGAGCCATTAATATCAAAAAGATATTCTAAATAAAATAGAGATTCCATGTACATTCGTGTGTAAATACTCTCCTCGTTTTGTGTGCCAAAACCTAACCAAAAATCCAAATAGCAGTATTTCCTTTGTCATCCAAGATCCTTAGCTGTCCGATAATCATACCATATGTATTTTCCAATATCGGACAATACTTGTCAGCGCTTAAACCAATATCTTGGACAACACATGGTTTTTCTGTCAGCGCCTACATACTACTTTGTCAGCGCCATCTATACGCGTCAGCGCCTGGCCATCAGCGTCTCAACCATGCTTTATCAGCGTCAATGACATCCATTGACACCTTCTTCTATCAGCGTCTAGAAAACACACATCAGCGGCTAATCGATCTAGGGTTTTACAAATCCTAAATTATGATTTTATGTGAATATTAATAACTGCAGTGAACTTCGACTTGGAATAACTTTTTCGTTAGAGCTTAGATCTAAGATCCCTTCGGTGAGATCCTAGACACAAGTGTCAAGAACCTACAGCACAAATTTCACGATGATCCAACGGCTAACGAAGGAGAAATTGCGTTTTTACTATTACTGTTCACAGAAAACAGCATATGAACACTGCTGACTTCAACACTTAATAACTTTTTCTTGGGCACAGATCTTGACAATCCCTCCGGTGGATATCTAGATATATGTGTGTAGAACACACACAAAAACTTTCATGGAAATCCAACGGTTCAGTAAAAAGTTATGCCTTTCGAACTACTGCTGCGCACACAAAAACTGCATAAAAACCCTAGACGGGTTTTTCTTTTTTTTCACTACGAACGAACACCTCGTTGATCCTAGTATCGAGAGCCACCCGCTCTGATATCAATTGTGGAAACCATGATTCATGGATCGATTAAGCTTACTAGGATAATCAACATTCATATGATAAACATAGCGGAATTAGAACATTGATTATAACAAGGTGTTGTGGACAAGATGAATTTCCCAAACGTTACTTGTATTATTAAACACAAATAACATCTAGACGTGTATACATTGATTCCCACGTCTAGACACACGAATTTCTTGTAGGTTACATTGTGAATGATTGTTATAAATAAAACTTACGCAGAGTATGTGTTTATATACTACAAATAAACCCTTGTTACAAGGAAACTAAATAAGATATTCAGTAAATAATATTCACTAAATAAGATATTTACTAAATCTTCTATTCTTCTTGCAATATATCTTCTACAAGTTTGTCCACCGGCTTGTAGAATCTTCTCTTGTCAGATTTAGTCCTTATCTTTTAGTTTTGACACATCAACTCATAATACTTCATATTTTCGACCCAACAATCACGTTAATTTTTGTATCTACAGGCTTGGATTTGAGCATGCACAAAGTGATCGACCGCAGAGGCTCTCTAAATTTGAGGGGCCCACGATTTTAAACATGAAGAATGAGTTAATTTGATTTCTAGTGTTAAATTGATAAGATTATGTTGAAAAACTCATCTTTATATGAATTTTGCAAAGAAAATAGAATGAAAGAAAAAAGAGGGCAAATAACATTTAGATTTAAACGAGGGAATGACGATTTTGATTTATCTACGCTTTAAATCCCTAAAATTTATAGCTTCTACAACTTTACTATTAAATGCTTTGCACCTTTTCAAACGTTATATCATTGTTTAATACATATTAGACTTGAATCATATCGTCTTAATGATACGAGTGTCACATATATCTAAATAGCAACCATGAGACTAAAGGCTTCACGTATATGTGTGCTTAACAAATTTAGTATCACAATTTTCGCATGGAGCTCTTAAAATCAATGAGACGACAATGTTGTCTATAATGTTAATCATAAGACTTCTATTTAAATTACCTCTTAGTTAATTAATAACTGAAAATCAATTTATGAAGGAACTGTAAGAAATGGTGTATATTTTTATTAAATAACAATAATAAAATTAGCAGAAAACAAAAAAACAAAATTAAATAACAAATAATAATTTAAAGCAGTAAATATCTAAAAACGAGGCACGTGTTTAACAGGCTTCCATTCAAACAGATTCGTCGTCTGTTTTTCAAGGTACAACGTATAAAGCTGTTGTACAATCGGATTAGACAAACTTTTCTGAAAGATGACGGAAGCCTTCTGCGTTTCTGATCGAAAACTGCTGAAAAAACCTTCTGGTAATGAAGCTAGAAAAATGCTACGTTTTTCTGTGTGTTAAAATTAAATGAGAAGAGTTTATTTTATAGCCAATTCATGTTTTGATCACCAAGACAAAATATGCTCCTAAAATAATCTGACATGCAAATCTTTAAATATAAAACACTTACATATATTTTACATACACAAACATATTTTGTCATGACTTAATAAGAAAGTCTAAATCTATTTCTTATTAGATGTACAACATTCCCGGAAACTATAAAAAAATACCGAAATCTGCCCGCACCCAGACGTATTTTGGAGCTGCATTCGTGTCCGCAGGTCGCGCGCTCATGCACAAGTTCAGTAGCTTCGAACCTGTTTTTGGCCTAGAAATCTCACTTTCTGCACTCCTACGCGCGCGTAGGCGTGGGAGTAAAAACCCATAAATAAATATTAAAGGTAGAAACCAAGATTTCTTTATAAACATGATTTCATTTCATGTTTTGAGCGACGTAGGACAATTTTATTTTCTAAAATTTGTGTTTCACGTGCCTCATTTTGAGACACGATACATTCATATTAATTTTATTTTAGATATACTTTAATTTGTTGCGAAACTCTCTTCAAAGAAAACACAAATCTACTAATTACTATAAATATATATACATATATTAAATTATGTTGCAAAACAATTTTTCCAACAGAAACTTGAAGCTTTATAAAAGTCGAAAATGTGTGATGGTGCAATCTTTCTGTCAACAATGGATGACAGTTTGGGGATGTTATTTTCGCATTTGTTAATTGCCAATAGCTTGTAATTTTTAAAACAACCAATCATTTGAAAAACGATAAGTTTAGATGATTCGAGTAGCCATCATTTGCTCATCAAGAAATTTAATATCACATTTACGCGTTCCATACGTATGGATGTATTCAACTAGGTGTATAAAACCTTATCATCATCTGTCCCAAATCTTTGTAGAAAATTTAAAATTGTATATGAGAAACAAGCTAGAAGCTTAAGTGGCCATAATTTATTCAGTGTATTTGTGATAGCACGTGTATAAAGTTTATACGTATGGATGTACGTATTCAAATAGCCATATATACAAAAGATTGACATCTCTTTAATCATTAGAGAGATAATTATAAGAAATCAGAATATGAATTTCTTTGTCAGTCATAAGTTGGTTTCAGAACACCGCCAAAAATTTACAGAATAAATGTATCGAGTATTGCTAAATCACATGCTAATAGTTTTGACTTTTGAGATCGTGATCCAAATGTTACTGTTGCATGTGAAATTCGATATATAAAATATGATATAAACTAAACGTTTTATATTTTGTGCCATTATAGGTCACATTTTCAAAACGTTAAAAGTTCAGTTTAGCTGTTAAGGCTTGAGACGTGATTCTGTCGACACGTTAAGCCTCACGTTATTTATAACTTTACCCATCTAACAATAATAACCTGATCGTTGCCGCCTATAGGTAATTCTAGACACCGTACTCTTTAGTGAAAGGTCATCAAGGCAGGTCCAAAGATGAACTCAAGGACGGAACCAAAGGTTTTCGTGGATGCTCGGGAACCTTGTGAATTTTTTTTATGTCGTTAATTTTTGAGAATTTTTTTTTTAAATGTAACGCACTCCGTCTATCAAAATATTTTTATAATATTACGGCTCAAAATTTTATAAACATTTACCAAGTATTTGATCATCATTCTATCCCATGGTAAACTACGGGTTTAAGATTGCCCGAACCAACCTTTTGCAAATACAAAACACTTGAAGTGAACTAATACTAGGATTAAAACCAAGTATGATCGTATACTTGAACTTTGCATCGCACCAATAATTTGCATTATTACTCGCTAGTAGGGATGAGCACGGTACCGGTATCGTATCGAACCGTTACCGAATTGATGGTACCGAATTTTTCCCGAGTATAAATTAAGGGTATCGGTACCGTACCGAACGGGATTCGAATATCGGTACCGGTACCGGTATCGGTACCAGTACCGGGAAATCGGGATTTTCCCATTTTTTTCGAGAAATTCCCGATTTGGTATCGGTCCCGTACCGAACTAGTGGTACCGAATTTTTTTTCACCTTATTTCGTGGTACCGGTACCGTACCGAACGAGATTCGGGTACCAAGAATCGGTACGGTTCCGGTTCGATTCCGGGATTCGGATCCAAATGCTCATCCCTACTCGCTAGCATGTAGCTTTGCTTGACATTGTGGAAGCCAACACATAATGACGTATATACAACAAACTTCCGACTGTGCAAGGACGGAGGATCGTAAGGACAAAAGATGGTCGTGACCCTCCTAAAAATTGGCATCTTTACATTAATTACTTTTAGATTAATAAACATTTTCGTTTATAAACCTTATATGAATTGGCCTTCCCAAATTTTATTATTTACACTTTCGTCTTCCTAAAAATATGAAGCTAGCTCCGCTACTGCGACTGTAGGAGTCTTTTTCACAATCAAGTAAAATATCCAAAAATAGTGTTGTATCTCTATCTCGTCGTTGTCCTGGCAAGTCACAACAAATTATGGATCAAGTGTGATACAGTAATACTTATTGATTGCAAATCATGCTATATTTTTAATGAATACTTATATAAAAAATAAAGATTTAGGTGTGCATATATAAATGATGTTCATGTGACATATATATATGGTTTGTTACATATATCATGCTCAAGATCAGTGTTCTTCGTGCGCAAATGATACTCATTTGACATGTAAACGTGTTGTTTGGGAGGAAATTGAAAGATATTTAAAATATTTTCATATTAATAATTCAGGTTGTTATTTTTGAACGTTTTAAATTAATAGTTCATTCTAAAAGTATATGAGAAATGTATATTAAGTTGTGATTGATCTCTTGATCTTCCAAGAGCGAGCGATTTTACACGTTGTGCAATTCTTGAGTTTTGAGATTAGATTTATTTTCTATTTCAATATTTTCCAACCCAGTTTTGATCCACTACCCTCCGTTCATTCTTGAGTCTAAAGAACCTGTCGTCTGTGAATCACCTTGTTGTGAGATCCAGAATGAGCTTCTTTATTCACTAGCAATTCGGAGCCATAGTGATCAATTGTGGTTTTTTTGTTTGTTCTATTTTCAACAGATCCCCTTTTTCAACCATCTTAATTTAATTTTTTCAAGACCTCCCTTCAATCCAAATCATGGTTGCTAATAGGAGATCGTATGCTGATGATGTTACCAAGATATCTACATCAGTCTTTGTTACTAACTTCCCTGAGAAGTTCAATGCTAAGGATCTATTTGCTACTTGTAAGCAATACGGACATGTCATAGATGTCTTTATTCCTTTTAAAAGGTCTAAAGAGGGGAAGAGATTTGGTTTTGTTAAATTCATCAATGTATTCTGTGCGGATAGATTGGTGAACAACTTATGTACGATTTGGATTGATAAACTCAAACTTCAAGCGAACATTGCCCGATTTCAAAGAACTCCTTTTCATTCCAATGTTGGCACTCAGAAAGCAGAAGGTAACAGCAAAATAAAGGTAAATTCTACTTTCCCTATGACTCCCAAGGTCAATGGTAATTCGTATTTGAACGTGGCGAAAGGGCATAATGACGTAGATACTCTTGCTTTGGTTATGGAGGAAAACTGTTTAGCAACCAAGGACTTGTCTAACTGCCTTCTTGGTAGAGTGAAAGTATTTGCTTCGCTAGCCAATATCAAACAATCTTTGGTTAATGAAGGTTTTGCGGATGTTAAGATCAAATACGTGGGAGAAAAATGGATTCTAGTAGAGTTTGAGGATAACAAAGCCTTAACTCTTTTCAGAAACAATGTTAGTGTTGCTTCGTGGTTTTCCCAATTCACTAAAGCCTCTTTGGATTTTGTCATTGATAATAGGATTGCTTGGGTGGAAATTGTAGGAATACCGCTTAAATTATGGACTGATAACACGTTTAAGAGAATTTCATCAAAATGGGGGGTGATGCTTGACACTGATGATCAGGAAGATGACTGCCTCCACTCCAAACGTATATGTGTCCAAACAAAATATCACAACTGGATTTCTGAAGTTTTCAAAATCATTTTCCGTGGTAAAGTCTTTTGGATTCGAGCCAAAGAAACTCCTGGGTGGGTGCCTGATTTCGCTAATGAAAAGGAAGAAGATGAATTCAGCAATGTTGATTCCAAAGATGGGATGTTTAAGACAAATGATAATGATAACGACGGTTTTAGTGATGGTGATATCCCTAAAACTGTGTTTGTCGATGAAAATGTTAACGTTGGTTCAAGCAATGCAGGGGATCCTCAAAAACCACTTAATGATGAGGATGTCTAGGTCATCAAGAAAGATAATGTAGATGGCATTGATCACCATCAGGATCTATCTGAAGATCCTTTTGGTTTTTACCCGATGTTGAACAAGAAACAAGACAAGAAAGAAACAACCACAGTTTCACTAGAACAGGAATCTAGTTTGCCAAACCCACCTGGTTATACTCCAAAGGAAAATGAAGACGTTTTGTGTGCAAGTGACAATGACAAAGAATCAGGTAAATATTCTGGATCTAAATCCAAAGAGGGCAGATCAGAATCTGTTAGTACAGGGCACTTCAAAAATCTAAAGGACCTCGTACAGGTGGTTCCATCCTAAACGTTCTTGAAGAAATTGTTAAAGTTGGGCAAGTCATGGGATACAATATGGATGGGTGCACAAATAACATAGAGGAGATTGTCAATTCACAAGGAGCGACAGAGTTTCCTCGATGAATTGTTTATCATTGAACATTCAAGGCCTTGCCCAAAAGGCTAAAACTAATTGGGTGCAGGAGTTATGTGTTAAGAATAAAGTAAACATTTTGGCTCTCCAAGAAACCAAAATGGAAACTATGAGTCTTTCTTGTGTTAAATCTTGTTGGGGGAACTCGACATTTGATTTTGTTCATAGTGATGCTGTTGGCAACTCAAGTGGTATTTTGTGTACGTGGGATCCTAACGTTTTTCATAAGGATAATCATACATTGTCGGATTATTGTATTTTGCTTTAGGGTTTCTAGATTCAAAATGGTATGGACCTCCTTATTATCGTTGTTTATGCTCCTCAAGAGATCAAAGAAAAAGTAATGCTTTGGGATTTCTTGAAATCTCGTATTAATAGATGGAAAGGGAAAATGGTAGTTACAGGAGATTTCAACGAAGTCCGTTTTTCATCTGATAGACTCGGATCCATTTTTAATGCTCACGGTGCCAATATCTTTAATTCATTCATTTCTAATGCTGGTTTAGTAGAGGTGGAGTTAGGAGGTTGCTCTTTCACATGGTGTCATAAATCTGCAAACAAGATGAGCAAGCTAGATAGATATTTAGTGTCAGATAACTTTCTTGATGTTTACCCTATTATTTCTGCTGTATCCTTGGATCGTTTCTTGTCAGATCATCGCCCTATAATGCTTCGGGAGCATCATCTAGACTATGGACCGATTCCGTTCAGATTTTATAATTATTGGTGTAAAATGGAAGGTTTTTGCAAACTCGTGGAGGACACTTGGAAGGAATGCCCAAATAATCCTTCTGATGCGTTGCTAAATCTTATGGGTAAGTTTAAATTTTTGAAATCTAAGATTCGGATTTGGTATAAAGAGTATATGGCTAACAGGAAGCAATCGAAAAACGATGTCATGTCAGAATTAGCATATGTGGATGCTATTATTGATAGTGGAAACGGTAATGAGGAGAACGCTATGAAACGTATTGATCTTGTCAAAAATCTTCAACATATTAACAATCTTAATTCGATGGAGATGATTCAAAAAGCTAATGTTAGATGGGCAGTCGAGGGCGACGACAACTCTTCCTTTTTTCATGGTACAATCAATAAAAAAAGAAAAGTTCTTGCTGTTCGTGGTATTTTAGCTGATGGCGTTTGGATTGAAGATCCAAATACAGTTAAGCAAGAATTCTTGTCACACTTTGCAAATCGATTCTCAAAACCAGCCAGTATGCGAGCTACTCCCCTCTTAGATTTTCCCAGTAAATTATCGTTGGCTCAAAAATCTGAATTAGAATGTCAGGTTACTAATGAGGAGATTAAACGGGCAGTTTGGGATTGTGGCACGGATAAAGCACCTGGTCCGGATGGTTTTTCTTTTGGATTTTACAGGAAATTTTGGTACCTTATTAAGAGCGATGTTCGCAACGTTGTGCTTCACTTTTTCACATATGGAGACATTCCTAAAGGTTGTAACTCCTCATTCATTGCTTTAATTCCTAAAATCCCAGGTGCTAACATGGTCAAAGACTTTCGTCCCATCAGTCTTATAGGCAGCTTGTATAAAATTATTGCTAAGATTCTTGCTAATCGTTTGGTTGACAAATTAAGTTCTCTTGTTCATGAGGTCCAATCTGCTTTCGTTGCGAATAGACAGATTCTAGATGGTCCGTTCATTCTGGAAGAAGTGATTCAATGGAGTAAGAAGAAGAAGAATAAGGTTTTATTGTTCAAGGTTGACTTTGAGAAAGCGTTTGATTCCATCAGATGGGATTTCTTAGACAACATTCTTAAGAATTTTGGGTTTGGCGACAAATGGTGTATGTGGATTTAAAGCTGCCTAAAATCTTCGAGAGGCTCAGTTATTCTTAACGGGAGTCCAACAGAAGAGTTTCAGTTTTACAAGGGTCTCAAACAAGGTGATCCCCTTTCCCCATTACTGTTTATTTTAGCTATGGAAAGTCTTCACATCTCTTTTCAACGAGTGCAAGATGCAGGTTTGTTTAATGGGATCAAATTAGATAATTCTGTTACCATATCTCATCTTTTTTACGCTGATGATGTGGTGTTCGTTGGTCATTGGTGTGAAAAAAACATAAACACTTTGGTTCATGTTCTTGAGTGTTTCTTTCGGGCATCTGGATTAAGAATCAACATGAGTAAAAGTAAACTTATGGGTCTTCATGTGGATACTAACAAGATTAACGACGCTGCTTCAAAGCTTGGATGTCTCACTTTCAATCTTCCGTTTACCTATCTTGGCTCGACTGTGGGAGGATGTATGTCTCGGATTAATTCTTGGGACAAAGTGGTGGACCGTATCACCTTGAGACTTTCTAAATGGAAGATGAAGATGCTATCAATCGGGGGTCGGTTAACATTGCGCAAATCAGTTTTAGGGTCGTTCCTATTTTTCATATGTCTATTCATAAGGTTCCGACTGGCGTTCTTCAAAAACTTGAATCTATTAGAAGTCATTTCTTCAATGGTCATGCTCCTGATTGTAATAAGGCTTCGTGGGTTACCTGGAATAAAGCTTTAGCTCCTAAAAAGAAAGGCGGGTTAGGAATCGCAAGTCTCCATGCTTTAAATAGAGGTTTGATGTTTAAATGGTACTGGCGATTTCGAACTCAGGGGGGTTCATTATGGTCAAGGGTTATTAGGGCAATCCATGGTGATTCAGGACATACTTTTACGGCTTTTGGTTACAACACATGTTGGACAAACATTGTGAAAGAGGTGCGACGTTTGGCTTCCAATGGTATTGACTTGCTTTCACCTATTGGCTTTAAACTAGGAAATGGTGAAAAGGCTGATTTCTGGGAGGACAGATGGATTGGCGTGTCTTCTTTAAAAACTCGATTCCCACGTGTATATGCTCTAGAGCTGTGTAAACACATCAAGGTTGCATCAAAGGTCAGTGATCTTTCTCTTGTTGATTCCTTTCGTAGACTTCCAATAGGGGGTGTGGAACAACATCAATTCGAAGAGTTGAAGCTGCTGATTAGTGCTCTTCACTTATCTCCTATGGAAGACAGATGGATCTGGAATCTTTCCAGCACTGGTGAGTTTTCAGTTTCTTCGGTTAGAAATCTTATATACGAGAAAACTCTTCCCAAGTCTGCTCCCATTACTAGGTGGATTCGCTTTGTGCCCATTAAGATTAATGTGCTAGCTTGGAAGATTA
This sequence comes from Glebionis coronaria, assembly GCA_025667525.1. NCBI lineage: Eukaryota > Viridiplantae > Streptophyta > Magnoliopsida > Asterales > Asteraceae > Glebionis > Glebionis coronaria. The sequence goes on from CM046882.1 coordinate 536,080,174, forward strand.
AAAATAACTCATTACCTTCTAGATTTAACATATCGTTACTAACATTCCTATCAATTCTATCAATTGTGTCAATTGTGATAGTGGAGTAGAGACGGTTAATCACTTGTTCTTTAACTGTGATCTGGTTAATCAACTTTTCAAGATGATTGTTCGATGGTGGAGTGTACCATATTCGGAAGTTAGTTCTTATGTGGATTGGGTTTCGTGGTTAGAAAACTTGCATCTTCCCATTAAGAACAAACAAATGTTGGAAGGGGTCTTTTATGTTTTGTGGTGGCACATTTGGAACTTTAGGAACAAGCTGGTCTTCGATACTATAAGTCCAAGAAAGGCGTCCTTATTTGATAATATTGTGTCGCATTCTTATTTTTGGATTCATAACAGATGTAAAGCCAAATTCAGTATGTATGATTGGCTCAAAAATCCAAACTTTATTTCTGTGTAATTTGTTAGCTGCTTGCTAGTATTCTCTTTAATATAATTGCCGTTCAAAAAAAAATATTATGTTTACCATATCACCCTCACTTGAGAGTATTATTCTAAAAAATAAAAAAGTTAGTAAATTAATTGGTTAAAAGTAAAATTGTCATTGTGTAAAACGTAAGAGAAAAGCTGAAAAAGTGATGTTTTGTATTAAACTGCGTGTTTTTTTCGGTGGACTATTAATATGGAACAAAGGGAGTAATTTCATTCAAATATTATGTTTGGTATAACCAACAAAAGAATTTAAATTCCTCGAATTTTCAAAATGAAATGTATTAGAATTACTTCAAAAAATGAGAAATTTTAATTTATTTGAAAATTATGTATTATAAACGTTTTCTAGTCGTTTTTATTCAGGTTATTACGTTTCTATAAAAAATTATAAAATTATAAAATTTATATAGAAATTATTTTTCGATTTTACTCTTTTAAATAGCAAAAATAAATTTTATATAAAAAATATATAATTATTTAATAAAAAGTTATTTATGAAATTTATATGAAAGGTGAAAACTTCAATTTTAACTTTTTTACATAGAAAAGTTAAAAAAATTTAAGAAAATTAAAAAAACTTTATTCAGTTTTTAGTCATATAATCAAGAAAAATAAAATTTAAAATTATTTTTTTATAAAATTTACATAAATATTTGTAAAACTTTATATACATTTTTATAAAAAGTATAGAATTTCTTTTATAAAATTTATAAAAAAATTATATAAAACTTATAGAGTTTTTTTTATAAAATTTATATTAATTTTTCAATAAAATTTATAAATTTTTTTTATATAAAAAGTGAAAATTCGACTTTTACTCTTTTAAATAAAATAGTATTTATATAAAAGTATTTATTCGTCAATTAATTCAACCCAAAATTAAGATTTTAAAATATTATGAATTTATATCAATCAAACATGTCTAATCATTTTAAATTTTAATATTTTTAATTTTTAAAATTTTTAATTTAATATAATTTAAAATTTCATAATTTTAAATTTTTGAATCAAACAATGCCAAAAAAATGTGTTAGCTAGGCCGTTTTTTTGCATGAGTGCTAACGCACGCTTTTACGTTTTCTTCGCTAGCTCTGCAATCATAATTATATACTTGCAGTGATCATAACATTTTTTAATTATATACACCATCACACTTCACATTTAGCATAAAATAGTTAAAAGTATAAAACTACAAGTTTGTTACGTAAGACCCATCTCTATTTGTTTGCTCACTACTACAAAACAGATGATGTGTCAATCAATAAAAGCATTACAACTTTTTTCTGTTACATTTTATAACTTTTTATATAAAAGTCATTGACGTATATTTCAAATGAATCTCCAACCGTACGTACATATTTTCTTTCCCTTTGGCACTTTGTGTACTTTTTTCTAATACAACTTTTATTGTTTTTTTACTTTAATGCTCACATCATTTTACCAATTTTGCATACCACGATTGCTTTTATAAAAAGGAAGATCGAAAAAAAACAAGAATAAGTTATGGCCTCATATTTGATTTTTGTAAATGCTTTTTGGTTTACAATACTTTCCCTAAACATCACAAAAAGCAACTAAAGTTTTTTACGTTGTTCGTTTATTGAAGTGTACAAAATGCACTTTATTGATTAGGAATAAACGGTGAACAATAATTTATGATAAATATATAGACCTTGTTTAATTTTTTAAGTGTTGTCATATTAACCTCTAAATTAGTTTTTTAGTGGGAGGAGAGAAACTTTTGTGTGAATATGATAAAACAAGAGGTTCAAAATGATTTAGTCCCACAACTTTTTCCACTAAAAGGCACAAAAGAAAAAAGAAACACCCCCTTAGTGATGTTCTTGAATCTTGTAGGTCGAATGACACATTTGTTGGGATTTGAATACTAGTTAAACGAATGAATCTATTATGACAAACATAATTAATTACATAATAAAAACAATTTAAAACCAACTTTAAATTAATTGAATAAATCAATTAATGAGTCTTGATCTTAATTTTTAACTTAACGGTTAAATAACTGTCTCTTTCGTTTGCTTACACGACACGATAACGAACAATCATTACGATACTAGTAGTACTTCACTTCAAACAACTTGTGTAATTATCTTGTAACTAGAAACCCTATATCCAAAACCCTAAGTGGGATTGCGTAAGGATCAGTTTATAAACGTTACAAGAATCCTTAAAAAAATCACCCGAAACCCTAATTAGGGTTTAGAGTACGTCGAACCACAAAGGGAGCAAGAACAAACCAAAACCTTGACACGATGATCAAGGGTTTAGTAAAAGACTTAGAAACTTCACAAGGGAGTACCAAAAGGTAGTTGATCTTGCAAAGGTTTACACTTTAGGTGATTTTAGGGTTTTGAGGGGTGTTTGTGTTGGCCGATCGGTTTGAGTCGAACCAATGGGAGAGCGGGACGAATTTTAATGAAAGGTATGAGGGGTTTATATAGCCTCTCAGCCTCCTTAGAAAACTTGGTCCTTACTCCAAGAAAACTTAATTAAGGTAAACATATTAGCTTAATAGTTAAACAATTATTAAAAAATTGGCCGACTAGTCCTTAATGACCGTGATATTCTCCTAGTATTAGTCCTTAAATATAGGCTTAATTTTATCCAATCCCATTTACTTGTTTCCTTAGATAAGGATTGTATTCCCGTATTTATATGGGGTATTTTGTATGTATGTCATATTCAGTTTTCTAACAAGAAACATATATCATAATAACTGAAATCATTATGGTATTAGAGAAGAATTAAAAAAAAGAGGAGGAAGAAAGGCAACCATGGCTGGCGACAAAGAAAACAAAGATGCTGGAGGCAGCGGTAACGTCTCCGATCACAATTCACCTTATTACATTTATGCCTCTGATTATCCAAGGCAAATGCACATTAATGAAGTGCTCACTGATGCAAACTACATCGATTGGTCACAAGAGATGTTGAATTTCTTATTTGCCAAAAACAAGGTTGGATTTATTAACGGGAAGATCAAGAAACCGACATCTGAATCAGACAATTACATGAGCTGGATGAGGTGTGATGCAATGATCAAAGGGTGGTTAAACACCGCCATGGAGAAAGAAATCAGAACAAGTGTTAAGTATGCAACGACGGCTCGGGAAATATGGGAAGATTTGAAGGAGCGTTTTGGAAAGGGTAATGCTCCTAGGGCATATGAACTCAAGCAGTCACTTAGTACAATCAGACAATAAGGGGCTTCGGTCTCGGCCTATTATATAAAATTACGTGGACTATGGGATGAGATTCAGTCCGTACTTGAAATAGCCGCATGTGAATGTGTCGGATGTAAATGTAGAATTGGGAAGAAACTCGAAGAACAGAAAGATAAAGAAATGCTGAGTTTGGAACCATAATAACTCAAATCCTCGCCATGCAACCAACACCCACACTTGGGACTGCTTATCATATGGTGGCAGATGATGAGCAACAAAGGGCCGTGTCAAACACCAAGAAAATAACAACCGGATCTAGCGCTTTTCAAGCCTTCGTTCCACGAAAGAGGGGCAATAAACAACCGACAAATAAGTTCGTGATAAGGGATGGGAAGAGCAATGTCGGTGACCAGGTTGAACATTGTACTAAATGTAACAAAGATGGCCACAATAGGGATGGATTGTAAAACCCGCATTAAAATACCATGAATAGTACACATGAACAGTAAACATCCAAAATACAGTAAAATTTAATACTTTCCATTTATAATATAATTCACGTGTCACGATATTTAATAACATGTAATTACATATATATTATAAATGTGTTAAGTACACGACATATAAAAATCACGATAATTAAACATGAACGTACACATAAATAATTTAGCTCGGGAAAAACTATGGGTTTTCCCGTGGGCTCCCTTTGTGCCGTGACTAATGACCCATTAAAAACTAATAACAAGTAAAAACACATGAAACAATCATCATATTTTAGGTTTATAGAAAATTGAGAGAACCCTTGCCTCCCTTCCTTCTTGCCGCCGACCACATCAAACCAACAAGGACAAACCGGACGATTTTTGCTACTTGATTAATTGTGTGTTCGTGATCGTGCTCTTAATCTTTTCTTCCACGAGTTCGGTATAATCAAACACCTTTTCTTTTATTTAGTTCTTATTGAATTCATGTTTTTATTTAATTAATCTTAAAAACAAGTAAATAAAACATGTGGGATTAATTAAATCATGGTTTAAGGGGTGTTTGGTGTTGCTTTGGTTCGGCCGAGACCCAATCCGAGAGCCTCAAGGCTCTCGGTGGTGTTTGTTTTGCCCAACCGAGACCTCATGGTCTCGGTGTTGGGGTTCGTGTGTTTCGAACGCAGCAAGGGGAACCCCGACCGCGTGTCGGGGTGTGGTTTTGTTTTGGACCGAGTGCCAACCGAGACCAATAGGGTCTCGGTGGGGCTTTTGTACTAACAGTGGGAATCGAACAAACAAAACAGGGGGAACCGGTCACAACCTATGGGAACTGGCTGTGAACGGGTGTGAACCGGGCTGACATGGCTCGGCAGTGGGAACCGAAAGCCACCAGTGGCAACGGCTAGCCGTTCTAGCCACTGGTAGGGCTGTTTGTTTCGGCTTATATGTTTCGGCTTATATGTGTCCGGGTTTCGGGCTCGGGTTAATTTTTAAAACATGGGTTCGGGATTCGGGAAAATTATTAAAATCAAAAAATATGTTTAATTAAATTAATTACTAGACTTTTTAATTTAATTAATTTCATGACTTAGGTTAAATATTAAAATTAATATTTCATGTATAACCTAAAGTATTTTACTTAGCTTAATTTAATTAAAACATGTATTTTTATTTAAATTCTTATAACATATAGTTTAATTAATTAACCAAGTTATTTAATTAATAAGCTATTACCATGACTTGTATTATACTAATTAAACTTTACTTATTATTATTAATCCAACTTATTTCTAATTATGGAAACTTACTATTTTTGGAAACTTTCTATTTTTAGAAACTTACTATTTATGGAAACCTGCTATTTTTAGAAAGTTACTTAGTATTACAATACAAGTTTTGTAATACACTATTACATGCATAATACACTACAAAACATCAGTATAACTACAGATAACACAGTAAAACAGTTAAAACATGACAGAATACGTATAATAAGCTAAGAACACTCAGAACCAGTAAAACACATGGAATTCAGACAACTCATACACGTTCATATTTCTTATGTAGTATTATCCGTCAAGGCGGAGTAGTTCTTCATCGTTTTCGTTAGCTTCTACTGGACATAAGGTACGGATTTCCCGTCCTTCAGTAAGGACAACTTCTTCCTTTATTAGGATTTCCCGTATGCATCCAACTGTTTTCCCCAGTACTTACAGATTAAATGCTTATGTTTATTAGTTACCTTAGCCATATACATTCATGACCAGTTTCACCTAGTTATGGAGGTACCATAAGCATAACACTAGAGGCACTAGTGTTATGACTTCACCACGGCGGAGTGATAGCTCATGGCGTCCCTTTCAGTTATTTGGCCATTATTATATTATTATTATTATGTGGGGCGTATGGGTGCATCGTAGGTTCAATTTCAGTCAGGATTTTATGGTGAATGTGGTGTGTGCCTTGCATCCTTCACAAGGAGCTGACCCCTTCTACTCATTACCAGATTAATTAGAGGCATCCCCTCTAATTGCATGACGAGGTCACCCCTCTATGTATTCATACACGTTGTTGACCTCATGACCTATTTTGGCTATTGGTACATTAAACTAATACAGAATTTCATAAGTAACATAAGCTATGTTTTCAGAACTAAAACCATTTAACATGTTATACGCCTAGGTTTTCCCAAGACTTATTCATTTCTGCTGCAATTCATGCTTTATATGCTTTCATTCCTTTATGTCTTCATGCTATGCTATATATCCGCGCACTGAGCGTTATTCTCAACCGATTCCCATTTCCATGTTCCCAAACGGCAGGTACCCAAGGTCGCAAGTAGGATCTCCAGAGTATGTGCATTCGGATAGAAGCTATCCAGCCTCTTTTACCTTATGCATTTTGTAAAACCCGTATTTAAAAATTAAAATATTAAATACGTAGTTTTGATTTATTATAAGCTTTATATAATTATTCAGGAAAATAAATATTACGAGTGCATTATTACACAGAAAAGAATTTTACGTTTTCAGAAAATTAAAACACGAGACATATACGAATGCACATGAATAAATAATATATGATCGAGAAACACGAAACCACGCCACGACTAATAACATACGATAATTATTAAGTTGGGAATCGAAAAACAAACACCTCTTGTGTGTTTAGGCCGCGGCATAAGGGTGAAAGAAAACCAAAATAGGCTTAAGGCCTAGCCCTTAGAAAATTAATCAAGCATGGGTTCTAATACTTTCATTTTTACAAAATAGACAAAACAAATTAGGGTTTGATGGTTTGTGTAGTGCCGCCGGCTGGAAGGCAAGACAAGAAAAGGGAGTCGATTTTTCAATTCACAATCGGTTGGGCAGCATTCGTGTTTATAGCATTCAAGAATTGGTAAACTTAAATCTTTGTATTTTCTATGTTTTATTTCTTAAACTTTGTTTATTGATTAATTAATCATGAACACGATTTGGAATTGGATTAAATCAAGAAATGGTAATTGGGGATGTTTAGTTTTGGAGGGTTATCACAAAAATCGAGCGTCAGTAGACTCTCAGTGGGCTTTGTTGTCACCAGCCGAGACCACAAGTGTCTCGGTGGAGTCCTTGTTGTAGCCGACCGCAAACCCAAAACCAATAGTGGGAACCTCGGGTTATGTTTGTTGTTTTCAGTGGCAATCGAGACACAAAAGTGTCTCGGTGGGTCTTAGATTTACAGCAGGGGTTCAGGCCAGACAGTGGGTAAACCGGCAGAATCGGTGGGAAAATCATAGCCAACAGGGACACCGACGCAAGGTCGGGGGGAACTCTGTGGGCAGCAGTGGCAAGCCGACAAGTGTCGGTGGCTACTGTTTGTTTGGGTAGCGAGACCACAGCCAACTGGTTGTGGTGGGGTTTTAGTCCACGGTTCGACCCGATACAAGGCGTTTTGGGGAAGGGTCGACTCGGGTTGTTGGGCTCCCACATTTTATCTAGAAATTTAAAAGGAATAATTAATAGTATTAAATCATCTTATGAATTAATTTTTTATGTTTTAAGTAAAGTTGTTTTATAAATTAAAATGGGGAATTTTAATTTAGATGATTTAAATTTTATGGAAGTTCTTATACTTTTAATTTACTAATCAAACTAAATATTTTGGGAAAGTATTTCTATATTTGGGAAAATTATAATTCAGAAAACTTTTTATTTATGGCAAACTTCTATTTATAGTAATATTTAATACAAGAATACAGTACAATATCATAATCGGAATACAGTATAATACGCAGTAATCAGAAGTACAAGATATGTATTTAATCAGAAATATTAACGAACAGTCAGAACATTACCAGATTATATACAAACAGTACTACAAGGATAAATAAATCAAACTAAGAAAAGTTAAAAGTACAGTAAACTAAACAAACATCAGACAACTTATTACGCGCCCGTTATTTTTGTAGTAACCGTGAAGTCGAAATAGATCTTCCAGCTTTCATTCTTATTTCATTACTGGACACGAGGTACGGATTTTTCGTCCTTCAGTAAGGACTTCCTTTCCTATGCATGATTAGGATTCCTCGTCTGCAGCCAAATGTTTTCCCCAGTATATGTTATAAATTATCAGAAATTATTTTAATAACTAAGATATTGCCTGAGCCTTATATACAAGCATGACTAGTTAGTTGTACTAGTTACGAAGGTATCGTAACCATGACACTAGAGGCACCGGTGTCATGACTCACCTGTAGGAGAGTGATATCCTGCAGCGTCCCATTCAGCTCAGCTTGGCCATTTTATCAGTATTATTAGTGGGGCGTATGGATGCATCCTAGGCTATCAGTTTAAGTTATCAGGTGAATGTGGTGTGTGCTCTACATCCTTCACATTGGAGCTGATCCCTCCAACCAACACATTATTTAGAGGTCACCCCTCTACATCATGATGAGGTCACCACTCCATTTATTCATGCAGCAGTTGTTACAGCACATGACCTATATAAGCTCTTGGCAATTAAAATACAGTGAATGCATGTTTTCAGATTTAACAGATAACAGTTCAGCTTTATTATTTATAATTCAGACTTTTCAGATTATACACAGATTTCCGCTGAAACTTTACATATCCGTCTTAGAGCTTCAGTAATTTATCACATGCTTCATTTCCGTATTTCTTATCATGCTTTATGTCCGTTAACTTGGCGTTATGCTCAGCCGTAGTTCCTTTTCATGTTCTAACGGCAGGTACACCAGGACACTCTTAGGATTCTGAGAGCATGTGCATTTGGATGGAAGCTATCCAGACTTCTTACTTTATGCACTTTTTATATTATTCTGCTTATTTGGACATTGTTTAGTCCTTTCCTTCAGTATTTACTTTTCATGTTTTGAGCTTATGTTTGGATTTACCGATGTTTGATTCCGGTATTTCCTCTATGGTCAGTTAATATTTTAGGACATTTACCTTATGCTTTGATGACACGCCATAAATACACGTAACGGTCCACTTATCCAAGTGGGGTGTTACAATTATGGTATCAGAGCAAAGGTTCAACATATAGGCTCTAAAACTTGACCTGTGACTAGTGGGTAGTCACCAGGAACTTTCGAGATTTTGGCGTTGTTATCTTTCATGTTTCTCATGCAATTATCAGTCAGTTTTCTTCATTTATCAGTCAGTTTTCTTAAAGTTTTGACTAAGTAAAAGGTGGGTACAAGACTGACCATATTTAGTCGCATGTGTTTTTTTGCGAACTTTTTTTTGGTGAACCGACCCATAGGCGTTCACCCTTGCCCATTCAGATTTTGTATTGGTGAACCGACCTATATGCGTTCATCCTTACTCATGGCAGATTCATGTTTTTCAGTTCAATATTACTTGGTGAACCGACCCAAAAACGTTCATCATTTTGCAGATCAAATTTTCATGCTATTCAGTCGAATGATGTTTTGTGAACCAATCCACAGTTGTTTGTTGGGAATAAAATGTACCCAAGACACTTGGACGCTGACAAAAGGAAATTGGACGTTGATAAGAAATCAAGCGTTGTCAAGACAAGCGTTGACAGGAAGAAGTCAAGCGTTGATAAGAAGAAGTCAAGCACTGACAGGATACTTAGTCTACACGTTTTATGTTTATAGTATGTTTCTAGTAAAGATATGTTCGACAATGTATTTCTTATGTTTATCTTTAACTAAAATAGCTGATACATAGACTCTTGTACAAGGTTCCTTAATCTATAAAAGGAGGCCTTTACGTTTAGTTCAGTATATGTTTTTCCACACTTTCATTGTACGCAAGTTCGATTAATCAATCAAAGTGAAAGTTTGGTTTATCTGTTTTGGTTGTTCTTCATTCGAGTATTCATTCCGCATAGTACTTGAATTGTTTATACAACAAAGTTTCTCTAAGTTTTTAACTTGATTTAATCTCGTTTACACAAAGCTAAATCGATCTAAGTTTGGGATCAACAAGTGGTATAAGAGCTTGTTGAGGCACTTTGATCCAAAGAACACAAAAACCCTAAATCGCCAAAAACCTAATTTTCAAGAAAACCCTAAAATCCAAACAACATGTCTACTCCAGAGTTAACCTCCTCCTCAAGCCATAACATTAAGATCCCCATGCTAGACCCAAACAACTTTGAGCTGTGGAAGTTCAATTTTGAGCAGTATCTTCATATCCATGATCACACCCTATGGAAATTATTGAATATGGAAACACACTCGATAAGGCTGCCAAGATCTAAGCTGCTATAACTCTAAGATCAACTCCAGGCTCAAGTGTGAAGGATCGAAAAGAAAAACCTGAAGATGGAAGAGATGTCGCAGTTAAGGACATTACAAAGAGAAGGAATGACATGAAAACACTAATCATCCTCAAACTTTCCTTGGGACAAGCAAATCAGCACAGGTATAGAGGCTATGAGTCTGCCAAAGAACTTTGGGCAGCCCTTCAAGTTACTTATGGTGGTAATGATGATACTGCCTCAGAGAAAAAGAAGCAACTCTTGCATGAGTATGTTGTGTTCAAAGCTCTTTCCAATGAAAAGCTAAGTGGAGTGAGAAGCAGACTTCTTGACATTACAAGCAAGTTATCATTTATGGGAACAGTGCATGATGATGCTGATATCATCACCACTTTCCTTAAAAGTCTTCGTGATGCATGGAAGATTCAAGCAAGGTCTATGATTGCTAATAATACTCAAAAAAGTTCCACTTTTGATGATGTCTACAATAAGCTGAGGATTGTAGAGAGTGAAATCCTTTTGGATCAAGGAAGCAAGTCTACCAATGGAAATATGGCCTTCTTCTCACACAGTGAAGGTCAATTTGATCAAAGGGATTCATATATGCATCCCGTTACTGGATCACCTTGTGTCAACATTGGATCAAGCTCTGTCAGCGCCTCACATTCAGACGCTGACAAATACAATGTTGACTCACCAAGAGTTAAGCCTGCTGGTATTGATCTAGATACAGTATGTGCATACATGCTTCATTGCCCAATGGTTCAGTGATTACATATGAGGACCTTGAGCAAATTAGTGATAAGCACTTGGAGGAGATGGACATAAAGTGGAATATGGCACTTGCAAGCATAAGGGCCAATAGATGGAATAGAAGATTCAGGAAGAAGATGACTTTTAATGCTAAAGACACTGCTGGGTTTGATAAATCCAAAGTTGAGTGTTACAATTGCCATAGAATGGGTCACTTTATGAGAGAGTGTAGATCTCCAAGAAGAGCTGATGCTGGAAAGCCTTCAAGCCAAATCGTCAAGGTTGAAGATACAAAAGCTATGGTTGCCATGCAAGAAATTGATGGTGTTGGCTGGGATTGGAGCTTTTTGGCCAAGGATGTGGAAGAGAAGAAGGCCTTGGTTGCAGAAAAGGAGGAAGAGGAGCATGTTCACTATGCTCTCATGGCACATTCTTCATCTTCATCAGACAATAAGGTATATGATGATGCATTTTGTAGTAAGGGCTGTCGTCTAAACACTGAAAAGCTTAACAAAGAAGTTCTAAAATTAAAATCAGATGTTTTTGATGAAAAATGCAAGTTATCTAATTATCAACTTGCTCTTACTCAAACTGAGATCTAAAAGCTAGTGTTGAGGTTAGGAACATCTTGGAGAGATCCAATGGTGTTATACAAGCTAAGTTAGATGAGGCTATAAAAACAAAGATAATGTAGATCTTAAAATTCAAAAATTTGATAAAGCTTCTCAAACCCTAGAAAAATGTATAAGTAAACAAAGGGATTCTAGGGATATGAGTGGGATTGGGATGAAAGAATATGCTGGTGTTCCACCACCTGTTGGGAACTTCTATGGTGTCCTTAGAAAGGATTTGTCTTGGACTGGTATACCAGAACTCCAAGAAGAGGAATTTATTCCTCCACCAAGAGTTGTTACTCCAGTAGAGGAGTACAAGCAGAAATTGACTGATTTGGACCCATGGAAGAAAGCCAACCCTGCTTTGTTTGTTAAGGGTGGCATGCTTAGTGACAGCCCAAATGAGTCTACACCCATAAAAGTAACCAATCCTACTACTGGAAAGAGTGTTGACCTTGGCTTAAACATTGATATAAAACCTAGTATTAAATATGCAGAAATGTATAGAAAACCTAGGTCACCAGAAAGTCAAGTTAGTGATAATGGGGCAGGTTTCTTTTCATCTAGACCTAGAGTTATGTCTAGAAAAGCCTGTTATACTTGTGGAAGTTTTTCACATTTGGCTTATAAATGTGTCAATGCTTCAAAGGTCAACGTTGATAGAAAGTCAACCCTGGTCAAACCCAAACCTTTTGTCCAGCAAAGTCCACAAGTCATTAGACCAGCACCTTTCTTTACTAAAGGGTCTAATACTTATGGACAAAGGCCTTTTCAAAAGACCAATACATGGTCTAACAGACAATGGGTTCCTGTAGCAAACCCTAGGTTCAACGCTGATAAAGGTAATTTCAGCGTTGTCAAGAACAATTTTAACGCTGACAGGAATGTTTCCAACGCTGCTAGACCAAGTAATGCCAAATACTTGCAACCAAAGGGAAAGGGGTCTAAAGCTTCTTCTAGCTTATCTTGGAGACCTAAACAAGATTAAAACCCTTATTCAGATGGGATTTCTATGACCTGTAACAGATTTCATTATATTTCAAAGGTCATAACTAAACCAATTGGGGTTAACTGGGTGTTTAATCCAAAAAGGGATGAACAAGGGGTTGTCATAAGGACTAAGTCTGTTCTTGTTGAACAACCAAATGAATCCAAGTCTGCTCAGGCTTGGGTTCCCAAAGAAAACTAATTTGTTTTCTTTATGTGCAAGGCATTCAAAAGCAGGTTAATGATTATGGCTATTGGGATAGTGGATGCTCTAGGCACATGACGGGGAAGGAAGATTATTTGACAAACTTTACCCCCATTAAAGATGGTGACAAAGTGTACTTTGGAGGCAGATATGGAACTATCACTGGCAAAGGCACTCTTATCACCAACAATTTGTGTTTTGAGAACGTATTTCTGGTAAAAGAACTTGACTATAATCTGTTTAGTGTATCACAAGTTTGTGATAACAAAAATAAGGTTCTTTTCACTGATACTGAATGCTTGGTGTTAAGCAAGAATTTTAAAATACCTGATGAGAAATTCATTGATTATAGAACACCTAGGCATAAGGACATTTACAATGTAAATTTTAATGGAATTAGGATGAATAATAATCTGTCATGTCTATATGCTAAGGCTTTAGTTGATGAGAGTAATCTTTGGCACAGAAGATTAGGGCACATTAATTTTAAGAACATAAATAGACTTGTGAGGCATGGTTTAGTTGATAGTTTGCCTAAAAAGGCTTTCCACAATGACCATTCTTGTGTTGCATGTCTTAAAGGAAAGCAACACAAAGTCTCCTTTAAGTCTAAACTTGTGCATTCTAGTTCTAAACCACTTCACTTGCTGCATATGGACTTGTTTGGTCCAACTAATATAGAAAGCTTAAATGGTAAATCCTACTGTTTTGTCATCACTGATGATTTTTCTAGATTTACTTGGACTTTCTTTTTGGCTTTGAAAAGTGAAACTGCTGATGTTTTGATTAACTTTATTACCTAATTGGAGAAAAAGACTGGGAATGAGGTTAAAATACTTAGAAGTGATAATGGTGGTGAGTTTAGAAATAAGCTGTTAGATGACTTTTGTGCCAAGAAAGGGATTACTAGACAGTTTAGTATAGCTATAACCCCACAACAAAATGGGGTGGCTGAAAGAAAGAATAGAACACTCATAGAAGCAGCTAGGACAATGTTGGCTGATGCTCACTTTCCCATTGCATTTTGGGCTGAGGATGTGAATACAGTTTGTTATGTTCAGAATAGGGCATTAATCAACAAGATCCACAACAAGACACCTTATGAGCTATTTTGGTGTAGGAAACATAATATTGGTTTTCTTAAACCCTTTGGCTGTCATGTAGTTGTTTTAGACACTAGTGATGCCTTAGGAAAGTTTAGTGCTAAAGGTGATGAAGGCTACTTTATGGGTTATTAAGTACAGAGTAGAGGATATAGGGTTTACCTTAAGAAAGAAAAACGTATACTTGAAAAGATACATGTTAGGTTTTTAGAAAGTAAACCTAGTGATCCTGAGAGTGGACCAAATTGGTTATTTGACTTGGAACCTCTATCTAGAACCTTGAATTATATGCCTGTTACTAATCCAGACATTGTGAAGGTAACTTCAAATGTTGTGGAAGAACCAGTTGCTGAAATTTCAGGTATACAAGTTGATAAGGAGGTTGGATCACAAGTAGACAACTCAACACCCATACTTGAGTATGTTACCATTCCTATATGGACAGATGCATTTACTGCTGCTGCTGCTGGAAAGGAAAAAGGTGGTCCACAAGTAACACCAGTTGATGAAAACATGCATCAATCTTCAAGCGCTGATAAAGGAAAATCTGGCGATGACAAGACAAATTCAGGCGTTGATGGCTCAAACGTTGACAGCCCTAATTCAGGCGTTGACAACTCTTTTGACCATTTATTCTCTTCTAATGTTTTTGAACAAGGTGAACCTTCAAATAGACATGCAGAGGTTCATTCAGATGATGATGGAAGAGAATTTGAAGAAGATATTGGCAACTTAGAGACTGAAACTGATGATAACACAATAATTCAAGGAGGAGTACTTACATCTACTATGAAGAATCACCCTTCTTCTCTAATCATAGGAGATGTGATGACTCCTGTACAAACTAGAAGGTCTCATCAGAATCATGGAGGATTTATTGCCAATATTCACAAGAAGGTTGATACCCCTCTTGTTCAAGCATGTTTGTTTGCCTGTTTTCTGTCACAACAGGAACCCAAGAAGATTTTTGATGCTCTCAAAGAACCAAGTTGGGTGGAAGCAATGCAAGATGAGCTTCACCAATTTGCTATTCAAGATGTTTGAGAGTTAGTTGACTGTCCCAGACATGTCAGACCTATTAGGACAAGATGGGTTCTTAGGAACAAAAAGGATGAGAGAGGAATTGTGGTCAGAAACAAGGCACGTTTAGTTGCTCAAGGATATACACAAGAGGAAGGGATAGACTATGATGAGGTTTTTGCACCCGTTGCAAGGATTGAGGCAATAAGGATTTTCCTAGCCTATGCTTCCTGCATGGGATTTACAGTCTATCAAATGGATGCGAAGAGTGTTTTTCTTTATGACACAATTACAGAGGAGGTTTATGTAATGCAGCCTCCTGGTTTTGAAGATTCAGAACATCCAAACAAAGTGTATCGAGTGAAGAAAGCTATGTATGGACTTCATCAAGCCCCACGAGCATGGTATGGCACATTGTCCATCTATCTGGTGGAATATAGATTCAAAAGGGGCACCATAGATCAGACTTTGTTTACAAAGAAGACTGGTAAGGATTTCTTACTTGTTCAGGTTTATGTGGATGACATCATCTTTGGCTCTTCTAGTCCAAAGATGAGTGAAGACTTTTCCAAGCTCATGACAGACAAATTCAAGATGAGTGCAATGGGAGAGATGAACTTCTTTCTAGGGTTACAAGTTCAGTAGAAAGAAGATGGTATCTTCATCTCTCAAGATAAATATGTAGTAGAAATCTTGAAGAAGTTTGGTTTTTCTCCACATGAGAAACGGGCTAGCACACCCATGGATAGGGAACACCCTTGGGGAAAGGTTGGAGATGGAAAAGAGGTGGATGTCAGGCATTATAGGTCAATGATTGGATCATTGATGTATCTCACAGCTTCAAGACCTGACATTATGTTTGTTGTGTGTGCATGTGCACGCCATCAAGTGACTCCCAAAGAGTGTTATCTTCATGCTGTCAAGAGGATTTTTAGGTATCTTAGGTGTTATCCCACCTTGGGATTATGGTATCTAAAAGATTATCCATTGGAGCTTATTGCATATTCAGACAGTGATTATGGGGGTGACAAGTTTGATAGAAAATCCACAACTGGTGGATGCCAATTTCTTGGGAGTAGGTTGATATCTTGGAAATGCAAGAAACAAACAGTGGTGGCCAACTCTACAACTGAAGCATAATATGTAGCTGCAGCTGCTTGTTGTGGACAAGTTCTTATGGATACAGAACCAGCTGTTGGATTATGGGTATAATTTCATGCATACCAAGATTTTTGTAGACAATAACAGTACTTTATGCATTATTAAAAATCCTGTACATCATTCTAAAACAAAACACATAGAAATTAGACATCTTACTACTATATAAAAGAAGCTTTTTAGAACTCATCTTCAAACAAAAATCTTTAAAAAATGACACCTGTCCACAAAAAATAATCAACGGCTGTCCTTTAGTTTCGTTTTCCAGCAATTAATTCTTTAAAAAAAAAATCACCTAGGCCCAACAAGAAAACTATAACCAAAAGCTGAAAATCATAAAACCAGCCGATTAAGTATTCAATAAAACCACATATCAAAGCCATAGTAGTCTTTACCGTGATGGATTCCCAAAGCCATTCATTTCCAATCTCAAAAGTTCGAATGATTCAGAAAACCCGCAGCAATTCGAAACATATGCTTGATCGTGATATTGGATGTATCTAATCTGGTAAGATTATTTTTTTATTTTTGTTCGTGTTTAATTTTATATAATTAGAGTTTTATTAGGGTTAATATGTCGTTAATTTCGAGGATTTCAATAACTCTGATTATTTTGTGATATTAGGCTTTATGGTTTAAATCCATTCAAATGCAGAATTAGCTCATTTGTCAGCGGCCTTTAGACACTTTCGAAAGACATGGAAGCTGAGAGAGAACTCGGAGGTTAACAAAATGGGTGGAGAAATAAGAAGGTAAGGCTATTGTATATATTCACTTTAATTTGACATTGAACAAGGACCGATTAGTTTTGTTTTGCACAAGATATACATTTTGTTTTTATTGCATAGAAGATGCTTTAATATGTCATATTTTAGAAAAAAAAATCATGTGCTCATTATGAGATATGTTGATTTTGACTTAATAAGTAGATGATTATTGATGTTTGATCTCTTTTACATTGCTATGTTTTTAGTTATAGAATTATTTGTAGCTCTTTCTCTCTTTTTTGGTTATTTATACGAGCTGAAGGATGTAAAAACTTTAAATATGCATTTCTTTATGCATCTTTAGCTTTTCACGGACGGATCTACAACATAACTGTAACTTCCTTACCCAATTAATTAACATTAGTTAGTTACTAAAAAACTAACTATATTGAATAACTTTGGTATAGTTAGTCATGCCATATAGCAATGTTTTTTTTGTCAAAATTTGTTGTCTTTTTGTTGTTGCTGTTGTACGTGATTCTTAATCCTTAGATATGATTAATGTCTGTAAGGTCGTGTCTCACTATGATGATAAAAGACGAAGATTAAAGAGATTCAAAGGCATGAGGAATATCTTTTTTTAAAATTGAGGTATGTACTTTCAAAATTCATATTCAAAGTTTTTTTTTAAGTTGTACGGAGAACAATTAAACATATTTTTTTTCCGCTTAATTTGCCATTGTAGTTGATAGAATATATTAAAAATTTCCCTAATTGATTGTATGTGTTATCTTAGGGTTTCCAAATAGGTTTGGTTGACTAAGCGGTTAAAATAAAGTTTAACCAAACACTCCTTATCCAAATTTACCACAAGCTATTATGATTGTAGAAGTGTCTCAATTGAACAACCGTAAAAAAATTTCAGTAGATGCAATTAAAAAAACCTTTTTGGTGACCTTTACATTAGGAGTTCTCTCATAGGCCATAGTTCTTCCATATATGCAAGTAGATCTTAATTTCTATTAGATTTTGTTTGGTTTATCTTCTTGATGGGTCTTTGTGAGATGCATTTTTTTATGGATGTATAGAAATGAAACTGGCAAATCTTTTTTAGTAGTAATCCTTTCAAATATTTGATTCTTTCCACAGGGATACCAGATTCTTATTCATTGAAATGGGTGTTTGGGTAAGCTTACTTTTTTTTGATAAATGGTAAGCTTACTTTTGGGTCTTACTTATTAAAGGTTTTTTAGTCAAGTTTTTAAATCCAGCTCATGTGTCACCACAACTAAAATGCAGTAATACTACAAGTGACTTTGTAATCATGTGCAATATATTTTAAATAGTTGGTTGATCCTGGATTTGGGCATGATGTTTTGAGAAAAACATTGATTTAGCAGATCACTAGGATGTGATAAGGGCATTTTGTTCATTTGCTGGAATCAAGACCTTTGGGTGGTCATGTTATACGGCTGATAGAGGTCAACAAACCTTTTTATTATTTTCTATGTTTCGTTATATCATTTTGGTCGACTCAAATACTATTACTGATTGCAGGATGGCACGAGAGGTGCTGCAGCCACGAAGTGGATATGATTTAAGATATGTGCATCATACTTCAAAAACAAATTTTATTAACTTGAATTATAGATATTCAATAAATTCATAATGAATTACACATTCAGATTGTTGAAATTACATAATCATGATTATTGTGGTACATTCAGGGCTCATATGTGGTAATTTGGAATTCTAGATCAACTAGAAATTAATGCCAAACGCCCCTTAAACATAACTTAATTTTTTAGCCTAATCAAAAGTGAATGTCGCAAATATTAACATGCATAAAGCTGATTATTCATAAGGATTTATTTACTTTAAAATAAGCAGACAATCAGCTTGTGTTTTTGTCCTATTTTTGTGCAAACAAAACAAAAAATCAATTTATTTATCACATTTAAAATTTTATCAAGTTTTTGTTTACAATATGCATTTTATACATTAAAGTTATAAAGATTGTAAACATACAGACAAAACAACATTCCTTATTAATTTCAATATAGATCACAAGACATCAAAAACACGAAGATGATTAATATACAACAAGTAACGTTTTCTTATTTCTACATTATATTATATATCTCGACTATTTATCTTAAAATAATAGTTTGAAGCAAGCCGCCCAACGGGCGGGCCTTAAGGCTAGTCATTTTATAAGAGATTGTTTTGAAAAAGGTTTAATACAACCAGATAGGGTTGACACAGAAGAAAATGTGGCAGATTTATTAACTAAACCTTTTGATATTGGGAGGTTTCGATACTTGGTAACAAGTATTGGAATGATCAATCTTACCTGATATGTGTTTTTGAACTCTTTGTAAAAGTATGTATAGGATATGCATTGTTATTGGTCTTTGTACAAAATTAGATTTTCCACTTTATTTGTCTAACGCTGACAAAGGTTATTTTAACGCTGACAATTGTTAAATTGACGTTGTCAGCAACATGTTAGTTTTGTGGTTTTTGATCTAATTATGCAGGCGTTGTTAGCATTGTACAAATGGATACAGAGTTGCTTATGGATTCTTGGAGCATTATTGGAGCATGTTCAATTTTATGGATGATGGTTGAAATATTTATATTCCTATCTTGACATAAATTTTTATTTGCATACATTTTATTTAGAAACTTGTATATCTTATTTTAAGGGGAGGTTTAGGAAACCTTTAGGAATTTTTGGGTATTCATATAATACTCTTATCACGATTCTTGATTGTGTCCACTGGTGAGTACGAATTAGTGTACTAAATCGTGAGGCACTGTAGCATGCAAAGTTGATATACTATGCACGCTGCCAAGACTTTTTGGCTTAGAATTGGATGTGATCTGTTTGGAGACTTGGGTATGACTTTTATTTGGCTTACCTGGGAAGTTACAAAGGATTTTATGAGATAACTTCACTGTTAAGAACTTTGGTTAGCAAGGGACACTTGAGGACAATTATGTCTATCTTGCTTAAGCAAGTGTGCATGATTGGACAATGCTTGCCACCCTATGGTAATTTTCAGTCTGTAGGTTATCTTCACTATGATAAATTACTTTGTTAAGGTCCTTTTTCATTTTTATTATTTTTATTTTTGGAAATTGACAGTTTTATTTCCAAACGTTGTTTGGACCAATTTTGACGTTGACATGGCAATTTTCAACGTTGACAATAATATAGCCGTTGAGCGTTGATAGGTCATTTTTTACCGTTGACAAACATTGGGTCCTACCCAGTTGTTATTTTTGACGAAAATTTGGGCCGTAATTTTAGGAGTTGGTAACTTTTTATTAATGCACAAGATAAGTTATATCTTTTCAAGATTTTAATCATTCTATTTTGAAAAATAACTGCCTCATTTTTAATCAATCACATGTGCTTACCTCTCCTATATATTTAGCTCATTATTTTAAAACAGGGTAACTGCTTATTCTTGTCTAACTAAATTTTCTCACACATTCATCTTTCATAACATATATCACAGCTTTCGACATCAATGACGCCTAAGTTTAAACCGAGTGATTTGGTATTGGGGTTCAGAAGTCAGCACAACATGGTTGCCTATTTAGAGGCTGACAACACTCTGTTTCCTCCATATACTCAGATGGTGGAGTATTTAAATGCATCCCCATTAAGGTATGCACTTTCTCATGCTCCTCTTATCCCTGTCACTCATATTAAATAGTTTTGGAATACTGTCACTTCCTCAACGCTTAATAATGTGACTACATTGACTACTACAGTCCATGGGCGTCAATGGGTGGTTACTGAAGCCTTGGTTCGCCAGGCTTTGCATCTTAATGATGCAGATGGTATAACCACCCTACCCATTGGTGAGCTAGAACAAGGTCTTCAAGCTTTGGGTTATCCTTTCCCTGAAGAGGGAACTTTAAACAAATATTCAAAACAGGAATTTCCCCCAGCTTGGAAGTACTTGATACATGTCATTCTTCAATGTTTGAGTCCCAAATGTACTGCACACAATGAAATTAACAGATCAATTGGGAGTGCCATTGTGTGTATTGCTACTAGGAAAAAATATAATTTTTCTAAAATGATTTTTGATGGCATGTGTAAAAACAAGGGTAGCAAGATGACTCTTGCTTACCCAAGATTTTTGCAAATGGTTTTTGATGCGCAAAGATATTACACCAGGGATCATGATGATTTTTATACGATCCCTGTGCAAAAGAAAGCAATTTTTGGAAAGATGAATACACCCCCACACCGAGACTTACCCCTTACCCAAGCCATGCTTGCTGTTATTGCAACAGCACAACCTCAACCAGACCCACAACCACAACCAGACCCATTACCTGAACCATTACCATCACCCTAACATATGGAAATTGACCAAGATCCCTTCAACGCTGACACGTTAAATGTTGGTGTTGACACTCCAAATCTAAACGTTTCCACCCTCTTACAACAAACCCAAACACCCCTTAACCTCCAAATTGAAACCCAATCCACATCATCCTCTTCACCCCTAGAATTTAGGATGGAAAAACGCCAAAGGACTACTGGAGTGTTCTCCTCAAGTGGTCCTAGCCATGTTGCAGAGAGAACCACCACCACAAGTGTGGTTGGTGACATGGGTGGAGCTAGGACTATTGGTACTAGCTTAGATGTAGGCCAAACCATTCCTAACATTATTAAGACCACATCCATGCCCCATGACTCTACTTTGGGAGGTCAAATTCCCATTCTAGAGGAGGGCAGACTGGAACCCTATACATTGTTGGAATTGACGGCTGTCTGTATTAGCTTGCAAAAGCAAAATGCAGACCTTGTACATACTGTCTCTACACTAGGCCTTGAACTCAAGCAATTGAGGGAGAGGATTGTTATTTTAGAAGCTGTTGAGACTAGGAGAAGGCAGACAAGAGTCCTTTCATCAGGGGAGGATTCTTACAAAGGGGAGGAAGCTGCTACTGAGCCATTTAATGCAAGTGACAAAGGCTCAAGTGGTTCTATTGGTGTAGAAATGGCTGAAGCTTTGACCAGCTTGAAGGAGAGGCCAGTTATTGATGTTTCACTGGTAACTCCAACAAAGATTTCGTTTATGGAGATGCTGGAACAAGTTTCTAAGCCAAGCGCTGACAAGAGTAAGTTGAGCATTGACAGACAGGTTTTAACACTAACAAGCTAAGCGCTGATAGGAGTATGTTAGGCATTGACACACAGGTTTTGGATGTTGATAGACCTGCAGGTGAAGTTGATGTATCCCAGTCATCAGCTATCATCAAAGATGTGTCTACACAGGTACCATCGTCATCTTTACCCACCATTGATATATCATATAAAGTTAAAGGGATTATGGTAGAAACAATAGTTCCCAAGGATGCAGCCCAAGTAAAATTTGATTCCATGTTGGCTGCACAACTTGAGAAAGAAGAAAGGATGAAGGAGACTGCTATTGAGAATAAGGAAAGAAGTGGTGATGAGAGCACAGATTCAAGTGTAATGATTATTGAAGAACCAGAGAGGCTTGAATATGGTGATGAGTTGGCAAGGGAAAAGCTTGCAAAATTGAAGAATCAGGTGGATTATGAGATACGTGAAGTTGCTCAGATGTACTTTACATGGGAGAATAAGGTGATGGAGAATCCAGACATGACTTTATCAGATCAAATTTGGGGTTTGGAGATTCTATTAAGAGTTCAAAGAGATTGCAAGGTGATTCTGAAACATAAAGCTAGCAAAGTTCTTTCATAGACCAAGACAGAAAGAAGGGAGCTCTATTACATGTTGCTCAGATGTCATCAAACAGGTTGGACTTTTAGAAAGTTGCAGGGATTGTCCTTTGATGAATTAGAGTATAAGGCTTATCCTATATGGTCAAGTGTGCAAGAGCAGAACACTATTAGAATTCTTTCAAATGAAAGAAAGGAAGAGCTTGTAGAAGAGATGGAGATCCAAAAGGCTTTGGTTACACCAAGACCATTGAAGAAGGGAGTTCCACTTGAGTTTCCAGAAAATTTAGATAGAGTGAATCCCAGTGAAGCTATTATTAGAAAGAGTATTAATCTCTCACCCTTGGAAGCTTCACATATGCTAGAAGTGTTACCTCATGATTCCAAAAACCCTTATAGTTAGCTATGAGGAAGATGCAAGTGGGTTTTGGATGATTGGCAGATATGGGAAGAAGGTACATACTTTCACTACTCTTATGTCTTTGTTTGCACGCCTGGATAGGGAAGACTTGGCAGACCTTTGCAGGTTGATGCAGGCCAAGTATGAGACTGAAGCACCTACTTCAGTCAATGGAATAAAGATTTGGTCAACATTTAAGAGAATGTGTGCACCAGATGAAGAAGATCCAGTTTAGAAGGATCTTGATGATGCCAGTGGACTTCAATGGCGTCTACATTCAGCAGCTGGTGTGTATCATTTGAGTACTACAAAGTTTTCTGAATATCTTCTTGTGGATGCTGAATATCCTATGTCCAAAGAAGTTTTGAAGAAAATGGTGTCAACACAGCTAGAGATGGATTATACAAGTGACGTTGGCAAAGATTTGATTAGGTTTATTTATTTCAAACTTAATAAGATTTGTAAGAATCCTCCTTGTACTTAGTTTTATTCAGAAACTTGATTACTAGAGTAGATATCAAGTTTAGGGGAGGATTGTTGGGAATAAAATGTAGCCAAGACACTTGGACGCTGACAAAAAGAAATTGGACGTTGATAAGAAGAAATCAAGCGTTGTCAAGATAAGCGTTGACAGGAAGAAGTCAAGCACTGACAGGGTACTTAGTCTACACGTTTTATGTTTCTAGTATGTTTCTAGTAAAGATATGTTCGACAATGTATTTCTTATGTTTATCTTTACCTAAAATAGCTGATACGTAGACTCTTGTACAAGGTTCCTTAATCTATAAAAGGAGGCCTTTAGGTTTAGTTCAATATATGTTTTTCCACACTTCATTGTACACAACTTCGATGAATCAATCAAAGTGAAAGTTTGGTTTATCGGTTTTGTTTGTTCTTCATTCGAGTATTAATTCCGCATAATACTTGAATTGTTTATACAACAAAGTTTCTCTAAGTGTTTAACTTGATTTAATCTCGTTTACACAAAGCTAAATCGATCTAAGTTTGGGATCAACATTGTTCACCTTTGTCATATCAGGACATTTCATAAACTTTGACAAGTATGGATTGGACTACAGCCAACCATATTTAGTTCCAAATTATAAATTTCTATACATGAAAGTTCTCAAATTTTTTTGACAAGTATGGATTGAACCAAAATCGCCCATACTTAGTCACATCTTTTCTCCTTTGAATTATGTGGATTGGACCCTAGCCATCCACACTAGTTGATGTTAAATCTCAGTTGGTTATCTTTTCATGTTCTTTGTAACAGTCAAGTTTTATACTCTCACGGGGACGTCGTTTTCATGCTGATTAAGTCTCATGTCTCCTTATGCTAATTTGTTTTCAACAAGACGATGATGCTTTCAGGCTAAAATACAGAAGGATTACAATAAAATTCTATTTCATGATAAATCATGTTCTGGTCTTCATCAATCATGTCTTCATACTGAACATTGATGAAACTCCATTTAATCATACTTTTTAGCCTCGATACAACCAGGAGTAAGTTGTACAGGAATTGTCAGCCTATCATGTTACTTATTTCAGTTCAGTTTACTACCATTTAAATCAATTTATTTCTTTGATCATGTCAGACAAGCGACACCAGTATCAATCATCCCATAAAATTTCCACCAGTGCCATGTACATTATTTCATGTGTACTCTATGTACAGTGTCTCAGTTATACTCTACGTACAGTATTTCATGTGTACTCCACGTACAGTGTCTCAGATATGATCCATGTGCAGTATTCATTTTGTACTTCATGTACAGTAGTCCAGGTGTACTCCAGGTACCCTACTCCATGGATATTGCTAATCGATCCTCAATCATCTCAAGCGTTTCCACTTGTCGATATTCTACCAGGTGCTGATACTGCTCGTGAGTTGAAGATTTTACCAGATGCTGAGGCTGCTAACACTTTGAAGACCTCACAAATGCTGATGTTGTTGATATTTTGGAGATTTCTCAAGATGTTATTGCTGCTTATACTATGAGGACTCTACAGAACAAGGACGAAAACTATAAATTTGAAATTTCTAACAAGAATAAATTTCAACCATCGGACACTATCATTCCATTCCATGCTTTTACCTTCTCAGCTAGATGTCACACTTCACTCAGCTAACCTTCCATGCAAAAGAGTGGGAACCGGAACCCGGCCGACCACTCAGCAGGATAGTTACATGAATCAAGATCATGATAATGATCGTCATAAATTAACAAACAAAGCAGTAGTGACAACACCGTGCTTGTAATTAATCAGTCAGTAACCATCGGAACTCCGGAACGGAGGTGACCAGAAATACAAGAGGTCATTAGTCTATCCGGTCCGCCAATCCTAGCAGTTACCAAAAATTTTTAGCCTTGTTCAGATTCATCTACTAAAACATGTGTCAATACATAAGTCGATACATAGGTCTCAGGTATCATTTCGGAAGACACATATCAGGACACCAGTCATGGTACACGTCATACGAATATCTTCTCAGAGTACGAGCCAGAACTCATAACTCCGTATTTTGCTAAATCAGACTCTCAGGAATCCAGGATACCCTCCAATGGGATATGACCATTTCGTCATGCCACGTATAAAATCAGATCATTAAAGATCTAGTTACCACCATTGAAGTATTAATCAGGTTAAACACGCAGTATTCATTCTGTGAGGTTATAGACGAACACATTCAGGGAAAAATCGTCATGTTTCTTCACGTATTCCTATGACTACTTTATTTTAAAACAGGTATTTACCGACCTCCCAGCCAGAAAAGACTCCACAGTACCAACCATGTTTATTAAAGTTTTCCTTCCAGTTGAAGACAAGATTCGTCTTACTAACTCCTACAGATAGCAATTTTATTTTCTGCCATAAAATCAATACAAGTTGTTATGCTTTACAGCAAGTGACTTATCATTCCAAAGCTACTAAGACCTTTTAGCTTCCAAGTATAAATCCACTTATGAAGTTCTTTAAATTCATGATCAGCAGACCATCCTAAAGTTTCCAGAGGTCATTCTAGAAGGTTTTCCATAAATTCCTTCCTAACCACGAGACAGAATTTAACATCAAGCTTGTCTCAAGAACAGAACATGTTTTCAAAACTCTTTATTCTGGGGCTTCAGCTAAGTCAAAAGAGTTGCAGCATTTGCTGCAAGAGTTACCGGAACGAGGCTTTATTCGCCCTAGCGCACCACCAGGAAGTGTACTGTTTGTCTATCAGAAAGAAGGCTGGTAACATGAGATCATGTATCGAGCACCAGAAATTTACAAGATCGCCATTCATAAATGATACTCATTCCACGAATAGAAAATTACTTGACCTACTACGATGTCTTAAATATTTTCCAGAACAATTCGCGACCATGCCACCAACAGTGGTGGGAGAAGAACATGATGTTTTCCAGATTGTTGTTGAACACTTGATAGTCTCTCTAAAATTTTGACTTATACGTCTAAGCTCCTTAATGCCCCAGCTATAGTATGAAATTTATGAATAATATTTTTTCATGACTTCACAGACAAAATCGTCAGTATGTCCTTTGATAACATCCTGATTTCCCTAAATTCTAGAGAAGAACATGAGAACAATCTTTTCACGACCCTGCCGATACTCCGATAGGAGAAAATTATATACCCGACTTTCCAGATGTGAGTTCTAGATGAACAAGGTGGCATTTCTGGGCCACGTTATTTCAGCAGAAAGAAATTTCAGACAATCCTATGAAGGTGAAGGCCATCACCAGATAGTCAAGACCGACGCCTATGATTAAAGTACAAATTTTCTAGAACTCAGTTAGATACTACCACATAAATTGCTGACAGTTCTCACAATTAGCTTTCCATGACTAAGCTTACACATAAAGGAGAGGACCTACATAAAAATGTTGTATTCCATAAGATCCTACGCTAGGAGAGATCTAATGAATCGAGACTCATAATCCTTTCATGACTATTCACCCAGATTTCACTAGAATGTCCCAGACAGAATTTTAATAGAAGCATTATAAAACATAGAGGCAACTATGTTCATATCTAGACGCCTGACAGACCGCAGGTTTAAGATAGAACGCCGTCATGCTTAGTGAGTATTATAACTATTAGAAATTTCTGAACATAAATGAGATAAGATTCCATGGAGGTTATTGTCAGTTACCATAGACTCAGGCGAAGCATGATGCTATCTAAGTCGTTGTTAACCTGTTAACCCAGCCTACACGTCTTCTTTTATCCGAGAAGATTACGCAGTAACAAATCCACAGGAAATTTAGAAATAGATCGTATGATTCCAAGGTATTCTATCAACAATCTTGTCAGATGGAAATTAGCGTTCGCGAATCATGCTCACGTTCATGTTCACGATCACGTGTACGTTCACATTCACGTTCACGTTTATTTTCACTTTCACCTTTACGTCTCAGTTGTAGTATGATGCTGTTTTAGTTCATGTTTCGTGTTATCTCATGATTTAAGCTCACGTTAGCGTTTATAGCATTGTTCACGTTCAAGATCGTGTGACATTTCGTTATACATGTTTCACAGTTTGTTACCGAGTTCGGTTACAAGAAGCTTAAGAAACCAGAATCAAGTTAGCAGAGCTTCTCCATACCCAGGCAGACATTTCACGTATCAGGCAGTATCGTTTGGTATTCTTTCCTCAGTCAGCATATGTTCATGATATGTCCTTGCATCACGTTCACAGAACGTTTCATGTATTATTGTGCACAATATATTCCATGCCCAGCATTCCTCATATAATCGCGAACCACGTTCACAATTGCTCACGTAGCACGTTCACAATTATTCACGTAGTTCGTCCCTATATATTTTTAGCAGCTCGCTCAGATATATAAATGTTATCTTTCAGGATATTTATACGTACCGTTTCATGTATCCTACATGATATAGCTTATTCATTCTATCAGATTCAGAAAATCCATCTTATGTACGGAACCAGAAACTATTCAGCATCATCAGGACAGGGTCATCAGGACCAAGATTCTCATTATGCTTAAACCTTTTTAAGGAATCGTTTTGAGCGGGAAGCCACTCGAAATGGAGGAGTCCATCCAGACCTCTCATCCTTTTTCCTTCAATAATTCAGTTAAGTTCTTTCAGTCATGTAATGTTCCATGTTCACTTCAGTCAGGTCACGTTTATTTCCTTTCAACAGTATTATGTTCTAATTCGAGGACGATTTATCCTTTCAGCTTACATGTCTTTTCAGCTTACGTGTTCTTTTAGTTCTTATAACTTCATCAACTTAATTCACCTATAATTCAAGGACGAATTCTCCTTTTTAGAGGGGAAGAATTGTAAAATCCGGTATAGTCGTATCCTTAATTCGGGGACAAATTATTATTTTTAGAGGAAAAGAATTGTAAAACCCGTATTTAAAAATTAAAATATTAAATACGTAGTTTTGATTTATTATAAGCTTTATATAATTATTCAGGAAAATAAATATTACGAGTGCATTATTACACAGAAAAGAATTTTACGTTTTCAGATATTAAAACACGAGACATATACGAATGCACATGAATAAATAATATAAGATCGAGAAACACGAAACCACGCCACGACTAATAACATACGATAATTATTAAGTCGGGAATCGAAAAACAAACACCTCTTGTGTGTTTAGGCCGCGCCATAAGGGTGAAAGAAAACCAAAATAGGCTTAACGCCCAGCCGTTTAGAAAATTACAAGCAGGGGTTCCAATACTTTCATTTTTACAAAATAGACAAAACAAATTAGGGTTTGATGGTTTGTGTGGTGCCGTCGGCTGGAAGGCAAGACAAGAAAAGGGAGTCGATTTTTCAATTCACAATCGGTTGGGCAGCACTCATGTTTATAGCATTCAAGAATTGGTAAACTTAAATCTTTATATTTTCTATGTTTTATTTCTTAAACTTTGTTTATTGATTAATTAATCATGAACATGATTTGGAATTAGATTAAATCATGAAATGGTAATTGGTGATGTTTAGTTTTGGAGGGTTATCACAAAAATCGAGAGTCAATAGACTCTCGGTGGGCTTTGTTGTCACCAGTCGAGACCACAAGTGTCTCGGTGGAGTCCTTGTTGTAGCCGGCCGCAAACCCAAAACCAATAGTGGGAACCTCGGGGTATGTTTGTTGTTTTTAGTGGCAACCGAGAGACACAAGTGTCTCGGTGGGTCTTAGATTTACAGCAGGAGGTTCGGGCCAGACAGTGGGTAAACCGGCATAATCGGTGGGAAAATCATAGCCAACAAGGACACCGACGCAAGGTCGGGGGAACTCTGTGGGATGCAGTGGCAAGCCGACAAGTGTCGGCGGCTGCTGTTTGTTTAGGCAACGAGACCACATCCAACTGGCTGTGGTGGGGTTTTATTCCACGGTTCGACCCGATACAAGGCGTTTCGGGGAAGGGTTGACTCGGGTTGTCGGGCTCCCACATTTTATTTAGAAATTCTAAAGGAATAATTAATATTATTAAATCATCTTATGAATTAAGTTTTTATGTTTTAAGTAAAGTAGTTTTATATATTAAAATGTGGAATTTTAATTTAGATGATTTAAATTTTATGGAAGTTCTTATACTTTAAATTTACTAATCAAACTAAATATTTTGGGAAAGTATTTCTATATTTGGGAAAATTCAAATTCAGGAAACTTTTTATTTATGGCGAACTTCTATTTATAGTAATATTTAATACCAGAATACAGTACAATATCATAATCGGAATACAGTATAATACACAGTAATCAGAAGTACAGGATATGCATTTAATCAGAAATATTAACGAACAGTCAGAACTTTAGCAGATTATATACAAACAGTACTACAAGGATAAATAAATCAAACTGAGAACAGTTAAAAAATCAGTAAACTAAACAGATATCAGACAACTTACTATGCGCCCATTATTTATGTAGTAACCGCGAAGTCGAAGTAGATCTTCCAGCTTTCATTCTTATTTCATTACTGGACACGAGGTACGGATTTTTCGTCCTTCAGTAAGGACTTCCTTTCCTATGCATGATTAGGATTCTTCGTCTGCAGCCAAATGTTTTCCCCAATATATGTTATAAATTATCAGAAATTATTTTAATAACTAAGATATTGCCTGAGCCTTATATACAAGCATGACCAGTTAGTTGTACTAGTTACAGAGGTACCATAACCATGACACTTGAGGCACCGGTGTCATGACTCACCTGTAGGAGAGTGATATCATACAGTGTCCTATTCAGCTCAACTTGGCCATTTTATCAGTATTATTAGTGAGGCGTATGGATGCATCCTAGGCTATTAGTTTACAGTTATAAGGTGAATGTGGTGTGTGCTATACATCCTTCACATTGGAGTTGATCCCTCCACCTAGCACAATATTTAGACGTCACCCCTCTACAGCATGATGAGGCCACCCCTACATTTATTCATGCAACAATTGTTACAACACATGACCTATATAAGCTCTTCGCAATTAAAATACAGTGAATGCATGTTTTCAGATTTAATAGATAACAGTTCATCTTTATTATTTATAAATCAGACTTTTCAGATTATACACAGATTTCCGCTGAAACTTTTCATATCCGTCTTACAGCTTCAGTAATTTATCACCTGCTTCATTTTAGTATTTCTTATCATTCTTTATATCCGTTCACTGGGCGTTATGCTCAGCCATAGTTCCTTTTCATGTTCTAACGACAGGTACACCATGACACTATTAGGATTCTGAGAGCATGTGCATTTGGATGGAAGCTATCCAGACTAATTACTTTATGTACTTCTTACATTATTATGCTTATTTGGACATTGTTTAGTCCTTTTCCTTCAGTATTTACTTTTCATGTTTTGAGCTTATGTTTGGATTTACCGATGTTTGATTCTGGTATTTCCTCTATGATCATTTAATGTTTTAGGACATTTACCTTATGCTTTGATGACACACCATAAATACACGTAACGGTCCACTTATCCAAGTGGGGTGTTGAACATTTATTCCTACTTTTTCATACTTTACTTCATTTGGACATTGTTTAGTCCTTTCATTTATAGTACTTTATATTGCTTGTGTGTGAGTTACTTAGACTACCGATGTTTGATTCTGGTATTTCTATTTATGGTCATGAATATTTAGACATTTACCTTGCATGCTTTGATAACAAGTCATAATTTACTGTAGCATTCCATCTTTACAAATGGGGTGTTACATAGATGCTTCCAGATAACAGGGTATCCCAATTGGTGGCCAGGAAAACGGAAACAATCTAGACCAAGGGCTGCACATGTTGGAGGAGAAGGCAGTCTCATTCCTGGGCTAAGTGAAGAACAATTTCAGCAACTTGCAAAGTTTTTTGGATATAAAAACGGAGCCGTAAAAGAAGGGAGACAACTTGTTGCAAACATGGCAGGTAACCTAGCCGAAGTAGGTAAGTGGGTCATTGACTCAGGTTCCGTCGATCACATTTCATATTATGATATTTTCTTGAAAACAAAACCAAAGGAACTTATGAGGCTCGAGTTACTATACCTAATGGTGCAACTATACCGGTTAAAGGTCGTGGGGATTGCACCCTACCCGATGGGATGATGATTAAAAATGTCCTTCATATCCCAGATTTCAAATGTAATTTACTATCTGTAAGTAGAATATCAAATGACTTACAATGTGCAGTAACATTTTTATACAAGATGGGGATAATGGGAACCAAGAGACGGGTGATGATGACAACTACTAGTACATGGCATAAGCGATTAGGTCACACGTATATTTCTAAACTTAATCATGTTGGTATTATTAAGGATGTTTCTTTAAAGGGTTTTTGTGATTCTTGTAATAAGGCAAAATCTGCTAGACTACCATTTCCCGTTAGAAAATAAAAAAACAAATGCTTGTTTTGATCTTATACATTGTGATGTGTGGGGAAAGTATCGAACACCCTCTTTTACACGTGCAAACTACTTTCTTACAATAGTCGATGATTTTAGTCGTGTCGTGTGGGTTTTTCTTATCAAGCATAAGCACGAAGTTGGCACTCATTTGATAAATTTTCATAAAATGGTGCAAACCCAATTCTAAAGAAACATAAAAAGAATACGATACGACAACAGGGGATAATTTACTTCGAATGAGATTCTTGATATTTATGCTAGTAAAGGAATGGTGTTAGAAACGACGTGCCCACACACACCACAACAGAATGGTGTGGTGGAAAGAAAACACCGACACCTTTTGGAAACGGCAAGAGCATTAAAGTTCGAAGCAAATCTACCAACAAAGTTTTGGGGAGAATGTGTGTTAACAGCAACTCATATCATTAACCGCCTTCCTTGAGACGCGAATAGATGGAAAGACACCTTATGAATTAGTATGCAACCAGAAACCGGAGTACGTGCATCTAAGAGTGTTCGGTTGCCTTGCATACTATTGAAGCAACGAAACTGAAAGTCCCAAAATTTAACAATAGTTGATACAATGTCTCGTATAGAAGATAACACAGTATGAATTACTTTTCAAACGCGTAATGCTTTATTAATTTTTATGAGCAACGTATTACAAAGTGCTACGAAACACCCGTTGAGTGACAATAAGAAATGAACCCTAGAACAAGTAAACTTGATCCGAGACTCAAGTTTACGAGAGAATCTTAGAGTCGTTGGTAGACAGTTGGGGACTCAAAGGTTCTAGAGGGAGAAAGAAACTTAGATAATTGATCCAAGCATAATGGTTGATTATAACTTCTTTCTCCCTCCTATGTATAGTAGTATGAGGTTGCATCCTTAGTAGGGGTAGTTGATACGTGTCCTCTTCTGAGTGGAAGAGTACAACGCATTAAATGTATGTCCATAAAGGGAGATACCTTTAAAAAACTTTAGGTGAACAGTTCTGACTATTCACTTTATCCCACTAGGTCGTACTAGGCTTTATCTTTAATCTCCTATTTTGTTCCGCTCAAAACACTTTGGAGATTCTCCGGCCTAAACTATAAAAAGGAAAGGCAAGTCTCTGCTTGCCTAGTCTTCATAGGGTTGTAAGTGATCTCTGAGTATTGTCATCTCAGAGATCCTTGAACACCAGTACATTCCTTCTACGTCTCAGCTTGTCTATAACTGCTGGTGAGTATGACTTCAGATAGTCTTCGATTTTATGATGTTGTCTTTGACTTGATGTTCCTGGTGTGCCAGCTGAGGCTTTGCCTTCAAATGGTCATGTCTCTGTCGCTGGTCTTCACAGCGACTCGTAACACTTAGTCTAATTTAAACAAATCTAGACTGGGTCATAGTTAAAACTTTCATTGGCCCAACAATCTCCCCTTATTTGTTTATAAATTATACTATGTAAGAAATTATTGTAAGTGAGTACACAGCTTCTTCTTACACATAATTTAACACAACATACCTCAAACTTTTATTAAACATAAAGAACCTAATCCTATTACATGAACACCCAGAGGTGAAAAGAAAAAAACAAAAAATTACAAAGGTTCTTCAGTGGTCAAGGTTCTGGTCGCATGTCCTCAGTGCTTCAACTTTATCAGCTCTTGAGTTGATGATTAACTCAATCTCATATTCGAAGTCACTGGCATACTTGCAATTTCTCAAGATACCTTGTTTGAGTCTAATGAGCTGGACTGTTGAAGCCAAGTGTAGCTCACTTTCCCTCTGGAAGCAAAAATCACAATTTATGTTCATGAAGGCCATTCCCTTCTCTGGCTTAGTGTAGACTTGTCCACCTACTGGCTTTGTGATCTCTTTTAGGAGTACAAGGTTCCTGAGCATCCATCCACTACAACATCCTTAGTGACTAGATTTTCAAATATAGGCCCCATAGGGTTCTTTTTATTCTTTTGGCCTTGTGGTTCTTGTTGTGATAGCTGTGGGGGCAGAGGAAGCTTAAGCTTTTTAGTAGTGTCTCTTACCAAATTAAGTTTGGCTTGTATGTTCTTCATCATATTGGCTGCACCAGGCCTATATTTCTTTTGGGAAAGAGACAATAGCTCTAACCACTATGAGAGTCCCATACTCTTTAGTTTGAACTCACTGTTGACTTTGTAGTTAGTGTGGAAACTAGAAGGGGGGTTGAATAGTTTCTTAAAATTTACTTGTTAAGAGAGGGTTTTCAAAAATACTTTTCAAAAACTTAGGGTTTAGTAATTATGTGAAATCTTCTTATACACAATATGAACAAGGGATAGTGCAACTAAACTAATAATCACAAGTATATGCTAATAAAGAATAATGAATGTAAAGAGATAAGGAAAAGAAAGATTAAACCAAACACCAAGGATTTATAGTGGTTCGGAAACGAAGCTCACTCCTCGTCCCTACTCTACTCCTCGAGTACTCCTTACTCGAAAGTTCACTAATCAACAAGCTCCTTAAGGTGGAGAAACCATTCACAACGTTGCTTATCTAATTTCCGACTCTAAGTTAAAAGTCGAGCCCTGATCTTAGTTAGGACCAATCTACACCAATATACTTTGAGGACAAAGTATTAACCCTAATACATACACAACTTCCAAATAGACAATCCTATTTGGATCTTTACAACACAACTACCAAATAGCACAACTACTTGGATCTTCATAACACAACTCCAAATAACACAACTATTTGGAACAATATTACACAACTATAATGAATGAATAAAACTTGATCTTCAATAGATCTTGAGGTAGACTCAACACTTTAAGGATGAAAGTGTTCTTCTCTTTGCACTTGAAGAGGAAGAGATGGGAGGAGAAAGGTTTACGTCTAAACAAGTAGTAATCAACCAAACAATCAATGATTTGAATGATTTAAGAAGTATATTAGAATCTGGAAATTTGTGTGCAAAAGAGGTGAAGAGAAAATCTGAGAATGGTCCACTATTTATAGGACAAAGGCCCAACGGTCATATCTGAGCGCGGTGCCTTAATTGTGCTCGTGGTTCCTTATTGATGAGGAATCGTGTAGACCTTTAAGGGATCACGGTCATAGACACCGCTCCATTTTGTCTTTTAGTGGGGTAGTCACATCTGGTGGTATAATTATCCTCAAAGGATATTCTAAACCCAAATGGAATATGCCATTTTCAAATTTTCAAATATTAAATATAATAAAACATTTTCTTAAAAATAAGATTTATTAAAAAACTTTGTCACATTTAATAAAAGGTGAGTTTTAAGAAAACTTAAATCCTTGATCACATAATTAAGATGAAAACTTGTTTGTTCATACCTTAAAAGTGATAATAGTTGAAATGAAAAATACTTGAACTCAAGAATTCGTTTTCGTTATTTTCGTAAATGCTTGTTTTTTATATTTTGTCGTAATCAAAACAAAGCGAGACCGAAACATGCAAGTAACATTTATAGGAATCATGCATTAACAATCTCCCCCTTTTTGATTTGGACAACACATAAACTTAATCATATGAAAAACAAGATTTTCGAAGACGAG
Organism: Glebionis coronaria; assembly: GCA_025667525.1. Lineage (NCBI taxonomy): Eukaryota > Viridiplantae > Streptophyta > Magnoliopsida > Asterales > Asteraceae > Glebionis > Glebionis coronaria. The sequence continues at coordinate 536,115,687 of CM046882.1, forward strand.
TTTATTTCATTTCTCCCCGTTTTCGAAGCAAAAAGGATGCAAAAGGAGGAAGAAAAGAACCGTACTTTGCAAGAGCTCCCCCTTGTCGAAGTAAAAGGATACAAAAGTCTTCGAGGAAGAAAAGAATCTGACTTTGCAAATGATCCCTCTTGGTGCTTACTCCCCTTGCTTGGGGCACCAAGGAATCGAGCTATGGTGACAAGTTACATGGAAGGGTTAGTAGAAGAAAAGAAACACCCAACAAGATAGGTCACATGAAAAGAAAAATAAGAAAAGAAAAGAGAAGACAACTAAGATCAAAGATAAGTCATATTAAAAGGAAACATGAAATAAAGATACAAGGTAAAAAATCATACAAAGTAGTATGAAAAAGAGAACAAGCCAAAAGAAAAGCATAAATCTAATTATAGTTAAGCTAGAACTTAAAGATTTGCTTGAAGTAGATGTATTGAAGATAAGCAATCCATATGCTTACATGAAAAAGACAAAGTAGTGACGGAAGTAGTAGGTAGTGGCTTGGTAGTGATCTCATAGTCATAGTGAAGAGGAGGTTTGACTAGGAGACTCTTGATGTAAATCAACTCCTCATAGATATGAGCCATAGCAAGATGTTGATATTGACAACATTGACAATATGCTCCATGATACATGAGATTATCATGTGAAAGAGGAAGAACACAAAAAGGATGTGGTGGAAAGGTAGAGGTTCCACAATCAACAATCTTAGAAGGAGAAGAAGTGTGATTTTGAGTGTTCTTGGGTGAATTTGGATTGAAAGATATTGGAGAAAATGGAGGAGAATCAAGGCTTTCATTTGGTGAATAAGACATTTTGATATGAGAAAGGATGAAAAATGCTTAGGGTTAAATAGAGAAAGCCCAAGATACTTTTGGGATGGTCAAAGGTTTGAGTCAAAGATTCCAAAAAGTGTTGGAGCAAATTTGGAGTTATAGAAAACTCGTAATTTGAAGGTTCTGGCCGCGGTACCTTAACTCCACCCGCGGTGCCATATATATATGGACCCGCGGGTTATTTGGAGAACCGTGTATAGAAGGTATGTTTTAGGGTATAAGGAGAATTTTCCAATTCAGGAAATCCTAATATCTAGTCCAACTAATTATAGAGACATGCTAAAAAGCAACAAAAGACGTAGAAAACACATAAGAACACACCAAATAAGATTTAGCCCAAAAACCATCGATTTGAAATAAAATCGATGTTGTAGGTGTGTTAATCTAGACTCATAGTCATGACACGATGATCCTCCATATATGATTATCGTTCTTGTTATATTTGAGAGACCCATACGTATGAATTATGTATGCTCGAATTCAATAGCAAGAAGCTATGAAAAACGTTTTTAGATTGAATTAACAATGCAAAAACATGTCTCGACCATTTTCGAAAGAACTTTGAGATATTTGAAAAAGAGAAGAGGAATTTTTTTAAAAGAGTTTACGAGACACAAAGACTCAAAGAAAATGAAAAGTTTAAAAGAAGAGAAAGACTCGATTAATGTAAAGCGCAATTAAGGAATATGTTCCATTAAACCTAGACCTAGATGCAAGTAATTAAAAGGTTCCCTCTTAAGTGGCTTAGTGAAGATGTCGGCTAAGTTTTCTACCGAGGGCACCTTCTCAATCGAAATGTTCCCCTTTTGAACATTATCCCTAAGGAAATGGTGGCGAATCTCTATGTGCTTGGTTCGCGAATGTTGCATGGGATTTTTGCTAAGGTATATTACATCCTTATTATCACACATGATGGGAACATCCCGTAATCAACAGTCGCTTGCTTCATCCATAGAGCTTGTTGACAAGCTTTATCGACACTCACATACTCGGCTTCCGTGGTGGATATAGCAAGACCGGTTTGTTTCTTGGAGAACCAAGAAGTTAAACAACAACCCATGAAGGTACAAACTCCACTAGTGCTTTTCCGGTCCACATAGTCTACCTCATGATCCGAGTCCGCGTATACTATGGTTTCTACGCTGGTCCCTTTGGGATACCATAATCCTAAATGTATAATGTCTTTAGTGTATCGGAAGATACGCTTAACCGCTTCAAGGTGAGAGGTTTTGGGAGCCTCTTGGAAGCGAGCACAAAGGCAAACACTAGACATGATATCCGGTCGACTTGCCGTTAGGTACAACAAACTAACAATCATACCTCTATATTTGGTGTTGTCTACTGACTCATTATCATCATCTACGGTAAGTTTAGAATCTGAGGCCATAGGGGTCTTCATTGGTTTAGAGTCCTCTAATCCAAATTTCTTTAGCATTTCTTTAACGTACTTAGATTGATTAAAGAAAATATCATCGTCCATTTGTTTAATTTGGAGTCCTAAAAAGAAGTTAAGTTCTCCCATCATGCTCATTTCAAACTCGTCATGCATGATTTTGGCAAAGTCATCACACAAACTTTGACAACTTGAACCAAATATAATGTCATCAACATATATTTGTACGATTATGAGGTGAGAACCTTTCTTATTTGTAAAGAGTTTATTGTCTACCATTCCCATAGTATACTCATGTTTTACAAGAAACACGTTAAGTCTATCTTACCAAGCTTTGGGTCCTTGTTTAAGACCATAAAGAGCTTTCTTAAACTTGTAAACATGATCCGGTTTCTCAAAATCAATGAAACCGAGAGGTTGAGCCACATATACCTCCTCATTGATCAAATCGTTAAGAAACGCACTCTTTACATCCATTTGTTGAAGCTTAAAATCTAATGCACAAGCGTAAGCTAAAAGGATCCTAATGGACTCTAACCTTGCTACCGGTGCATATGTCTAATCATAATCAATCCCTTCTTGTTGATTATAGCCTTGAGCTACAAGTCTATCCTTGATACGAGAAACAACACCATTCTCATCTAACTTATTCCTATATACCCATTTGGTTCCTATAATGGTAGTACTTCTAGGTGGAGGAACAAGTTCCCAAACGTCATTAGCAATGAACTGATTTAATTTTTCTTGCATGGCGATGACCCAACTCTCATATGTCAAAGCTTCTTTAACATTCTTTGGTTCAATCATGGAGACAAAACAAAAGAAGTTACTTTGATCTTGGACTTGAGATCTTAGGGTCCTTTGATTTAAGTCGCCTATGACGTTATCAAGAGCATGATCCTTAGACTCCCTAATGTTTACTCCCTTTTCAACATTAAGGTCTTCAACACTTAATTTTCTAACCTCTTTGGCTTTAACAATGTCTAATTCATCTAAGTCATCATCTACCAAAGGTGGTGTCTTAGATGAAGGAGGGGTTTCATCAAATTTCACGTTGAGTGATTCTTCGATTACACCCGGGGTTCTATTGAGGACTATGTAGGCTTTACTAGTTTGAGAATAACCTAGAAATATATCTTCGTACGACTTTGGGTCGAACTTAGTAAGGTAATATTTGGTGTTGAGAATGAAGCACTTGCTTCCAAACACCTTAAAGTATTCTAATGAGGGCTTCTTACCTTTAAGAATCTCATAAGGGTTCATACCTAGAAAAGGTCGAATAAGAATTCGGTTGAGAAAATAGGTTGATGTGTCCATGGCATTGCACCAGAAATTTTGAGGCAAAGATTTATCGTTTAACATTGTCCTACTCGTCTCTTGGATAATCCTATTCTTCCTTTCAGCTACCCTATTTGATTGTGGAGTGCGAGTAGCTGAGAAGTTATGGGTAATACCATGAGCTTCACAAAAGGCACCAAATTGCACTTCGTTATCAAATTCCCTACCATGATCCATCCTAATAGATACAATTGAACATCCTAGTTGATTTTGGATCATTCGAATAAAGGTTTCGAAATGATCGAAAGCTTCATTCTTAGAAGCCAAAAATCTAGTCCAAGTGAATCTAGAATAGTCATCAACTATAACTAGGGTATAAAGGTTACCTCCATAACTCCGTATGACATAAGTTTCAATGAGATCCATATGTAGGAGCTCTAAGCACCGAGAGGTTGATTCTAAATTCTTGGCCTTGTAACTTGAGTGAACTTGCTTCCCAACTTTGCAAGCATCACAAAAGTGACTATCAACCTTAATCTTGGGGAGATGTCTTACCAACTCCTTAGAGACTAAAGATTGAATTAAGCGCATAATAGCATGACCTAATCTCCTATGCCAAAGAGTAGAACTATCATCTAAAGTCGCTAGACATAAGTTGTCTTTTGACTTCCTATTGACCTTCATGACGTAAAGCCCATGGTTTCTAACACATTTTCCAATGATCTTTCCATCTTTTACGATTTCACAATCATTTTCCGAAAAGATGACCTTACACTTATTGTCACAAATTTGACCTATACTTAGAATATTAAACGCTAGATTATCAACGTGTTCCACATTTTCGATGGTCATGGAGTCAAGAGAAACCGTATCTTTGCCAATGATGTTACCATGTAGCTTACTAGCGAAAGTGATGTTACCTCCATGATATGCTATGTAGGTAGAGAACAAGTTTCGATTACCCGTCATGTGTTTAGAACAACCACTATCCTTAATCTACTCGTCGGGCTCCAAATCTATTCCCAAGCATATCTAGGTAACAACACACAAGTTCAAACATTTGGTCCCCAAAATCTCATGGGTCCAAAGTTGTTAGTTCCACACATCCCTTGCATTTAATTGGGATGCATGAATGGAGGACACATGCCCCATGAAGAAAAATCTTGTTGACAATTGTTATAATTATTGTAACAATTCATATGATTATTTTGGTGTCCATTGTTTCTCATAGGAGTGCTTGATCTTGACCTAAAGTTATTGTTGTTTCTAGGTGTTGGAGTTTTACTTCTAGGTCTTGAGTTGGTGTGATCATTTCTTTGAGGTGTTGGTGTTCTACTTCTAGGCCTTGAATCATTACGTACTCTTGGAGGAGTAGATGATTGTCTTGAAAAACTTATCATTCCCATTAGAGGTTTACTTAAAGGCTTGTAGAATTTATTAAATTCTTTTTTGTCAATTATAGGTAATTCAACATTGTTAACTACAAGATGTTTTGGCTTTTACCTAAAATGGGATTTTCAGAAAGTTGAGAATTTTCAAGAATCCGTCCTTCTGTCCGCAGTTCCTTATCATGGGTCGCGGTTCCATAATTATAAAGGACCGCACCATAGATTGGGGATCCGTGGACAGATGGTCGTTTTTCTGAAAAACTAACTTGTTTAGGTTTCCTAGTGGAAGCTTCATTTGTGTTAAAACCTAAACCTAGTCTTTCCTTAGTGTGAATTTGCTTATTTAACATGTCATAAATAGCACTATTACCATTTACGAACTTTTCCAATCTAATGGAATTGATCTTGAGATCTTCATTCTCTTTTCTAAGGTCTTCACAATTTAAACAACCTAAATCAACTTCCTAATTTTTCAAGCTTAGCTATCTTATCTCTTAGCTCATTAATTTCATTTTCAAGCTTGGTCCTAGTTGATTTTAGCACTTTGTTCTTTTCAATGAATTTTAAACTTATTTTCCATAGGTTGTTATATTGACCTTCTAGTTCAAAGTTATCTAATGAAGAACTATCATTGCTATAATATTCAGTTTTGGAATGTACCTATTTAGAAAAATGAGCCATGATACATTTCTCGTCTTTAGCGTTGTCGTCACATTCTTCATCACTATCGCTCCATGAACCACCAACAAAGGCCGTGTGATTCTTGTCGCGAAATGGCTTGGGACAATCACCGATGAAGTGGTTTGGATCACCGCATCTAAAACATTTCCTATCACCATTGTCATTCTTGACAAATCGGTTTTTGGAAAATGCCTTCTTGTCATTGTTAGGTTGTCTAACATGTTGACCTCGCCTTTTGAAGAACTTTTTGAAGTCTCTAACCGCCATAGCATATTCCTCATCATCACTTTCCAAGGAAGAGCTATCATGTTCACTTTGCACCTTCTTGGCTTTAAGTGCTATAGACTTTCTTTCACTCTTGGTTTTCACCATTTTCGTGTCCTTCAAAATTATCATTTCATGAACTTTTAAATTGCCAATAAGTTCACCAAGTGATAATGTAATGAGGTCCTTTGATTCTTCAATTGTCGCGACTTTAGCTCTCCACATTGGATGTAATGCCCTAAGAAACTTCATAACATTGTTCTTGCTAGAAAAACCTATATCAAGAGATCTTAAACTAGTAATAATGGTATTAAATCTAGCAAAAGCACTATCAATAGTTTCATCTTCTAAGATGACAAATTATATTGTTGAACAAGAAGATCAGTCTTACTTTCTTTGACTTGGCTATTACCTTGGTGGGTTACTAAAAGAGTATTCCAAATATCTTTAGCGGGTTTTACACATGAAAATCCTTTCATACTCTTTTAGGTAAAGCATTATAAATCACCATTTTAGCCTCATTATTTTTTGCAAGTTTCTTCAAAAGTCACTAACTCTTTCTTTTTAGAAATTTCATTATATTGATAAGGCAAAAAGTCACCATTGGTAATAACATGCCAAAGATCTAAATCATTTGATATCACATAAGTCTCAAATCTATTTTTCGAATAAATAAAACTATCAATTTCAAAAAGAGATGGTCTTTGCATAGATTGCCCTTCTAGATACTTGTTGGAATCCATAAATCGATTCAAGTTTTAAAATACAATAAATTTTAAAAAAGCTTAAGCAACCACGCTCTGATAACAATTATAGAAACTAGAGGGGGGGTTGAATAATTTCTTAAAATTTACTTGTTAAAAGAGGGTTTTCAAAAATCCTTTTCAAAAATTTAGGCTTGAGTAATTATGTGAAATCTTCTTATACACAATATGAACAAGGGAAAGTGCAACTAAACTAATAATCATAATTATATGGTAATAAATAATAATGAATGTAAAGAGATAAGAAAAAGAAAGATCAAACCAAACACCAAGGATTTATAATGGTTCGGAAACGAGCCTCACTCCTCGTCCCTACTCCACTCCTTGAGTAATCCTTACTCTAGATTTCACTAATCAACAAGCTCCTTAAGGTGGATAAGCCGTACACAACGTTGCTTATCCAATTTCCGACTCTAATCTAAAAGTCGAGCCCTAATCTTAGCTAGGACCAATCTACACCAATATACTTTGAGGACAAAGTATTAACCCTAATACATACACAACTTCCAAATAAACAAACCTATTTGGATCTTCACAACATAACTACCAAATAGCACAACTACTTGGATCTTCACAACACAACTCCAAGTAAAACAACTACTTGGATAAACACTACACAACTATAATGAATGAATAAAACTTGATCTTCAATAGATCTTGAGGCAGACTAGACACTTCAAGAATGAAAGTGTTCTTCTCTTTGCACTTGAAGAGGTATATATGGGAGGAGAAATGTAAAACCCAGTATGGTCGTAAATATTACACACGAAACAAAAATATTACACACAAATATTACACATAAAACAAAAAGGTAGGGTTTCTGTAACCTTGGGGTAGCCGACGGCTGGAGTAATATAACAAGAAAAAAAACGGATCTTGATTCTCGGTTTGGTTAAGTGATGTGTTTATTATTCTTTCCCAATCTCATCTTAAGGTAATCACTTTTTCTTTCTAATTCCTTTATAACCACGAATTAGTATAACAAGATCTAAACACATCAGATTTATGTTGTAACACAGAAATAAACAAGAAAAATGGTGTCGGGTTTTGTGTGAAAACAGGAAACCGAGACCATTAGGTCTCGGTGTGGGTTCTTATGGCCATTCGTGACCATAACAAGGGCGTGTGGTGTGATTGAGGTTGAACCGCAGCACCAAGGGACGACCAACAAGGGTGCGTTTGGGTCTGTACCATCAGCATGGGAAAAATTAAACCATCAGGGGGGTGTTTGGGGTTGACTAGCAAAAAGGATGTTTGGGTATATAAACATTGGGAAATAAAACAAAGAAAATAGTGGGAATAAAACAATGAAAGCAGTGGGAACGTATAGAGAAAGCAGTGGGAAGAGTTGGGCAAAAAAGGGAAGTTTTATTTCAAGCTTAGCAACAGTTTTTGCGACAGTTTTTCTGTCACAGATTGTCACGACAGTTTTTATACAATTTTTTTAAAATGAAGCTTTTAGCGACACTTTTAGTGACTCAGATTTCTGTCACTAATTCATTTAGACATATTTTAATATAGTTGTTGATATGTTTAGTGCGACCGAGAATGGAAATCTCGGTAGGCTCGGGGCATAATTATAATAATAAAAATGAAGATTTTTATATTATACCTTTTTATTACTTGTTTTATAAATGTTTTAAATTGTATTTAAATGAATTAAATTAAAATAGTTTTTAATATTTTAAAAGGGTATAAATTTATTATATAAATTAAATTGTTTTAGAAACTTTCTAATTAGAAACCTTATGTATTAACGAGTTAATTATTATAATATTAAATAACCTCAAAACACGTTCATATCGTAATTATTAGTAGGTCGTTAACATATAAGAAAGAATTATTATAAGATCAGATTTATCAGTTAAAATACGTACAAAATTTCAGAAATAAATAAATAAAGATCAGATCACTTATTCGCGTCTATTATTATTGTAGCTTACGTGAAGCACGAGTAGTGTTCGTTCAGTGTTCCTTCAGTCAGTTAGTGGACAAGAGGTACAGATTTTCCGTCCTTTCAGTAAGGACTTCCCTTCTATGTATGATTAGGATTTCCGTCTGCAGCCAAATGTTTTCCCTAATACATGTTATAAATTATTAGAAATTATTTAAATAACTAAGATATTGCCTGAGCATTATATACATGCATGACGAGTTTATGTACTAGTTACGGAGATACCGTAACCATGGCACTAGAGGCATCGGTGTCGTGACTCACATGCAGGAGAGTGATATCCTGCATCGTCCCACTCAGCTCAGCTTGGCCATTTTATCAGTATTATTAGTGGGGCGTATGGATGCATCATAGGCTTATCAGTTTACAGTTTATCAGGTGAATGCGATGTGTGCTCTACATCCTTCACATTGGATCTAATCCCTCTACCCAGCACAATTATTTAGAGGTCACCCCTCTACAGTATTTAGAGGTCACCCCTCTACAGCATGACGAGGTCACCCCTCTATGTATTCATGCAGAAGTTGTTACAGCACATGACCTATATAAGCTCTTGGCAATTAAAATATAGTAAATGCATGTTGTTCATATTTAACAGATAACAGTTCAACTTTATTATTTATAAATCAGACTTTACAAATTCTACACAGATTTCCGCTACAACTTTACTTATCAGTCTTACAGCTTCAGTATTTTATTATCTACTTCATTTCAGTACTTCTGATCATGCTTTATATCCGTTCACTGAGCGTTATGCTCAGCCGTAGTTCCCTTCATGTTCTAACGACATGTACACCAGGACGCTCTTAGGATTCTGAGAGCATGTGCATTTGGATGGAAGCTATCCAGACTTATTACTTTATGCACTTGTTACATTATTCTGCTTATTTGGACATTGTTTAGTCCTTTCCTTCAGTATTTTACTTTTCATGTTTTGAGCTTACGTTAGATTACTGATGTTTGATTCCAGTAACTCCTTTATGGTCAGTTAATGTTTTAGGACATTTACCTTATGCTTTGATGACACGCCATAAATACACGTAACGATCCACTTATCTAAGTGGGGTTTTACAATTATGGTATTAGAGATATAGGTTCGACCTGTAGGCTCAAAAATTTGACCTGTGACTAGTGGGTAGTCACCAAGAACTTCTCAGATTTTGGCGTTGTTATCTTCATGTTTCTCATGCATTTATCAGTCAGTTTTCTTCACTTATCAGTCAGTTTTCTTAAAGTTTTTGACTAAGTAAAAGGTTGGTACAGGATTGGCCATATTTAGTCACATATGCTTTTCTGCGAATTTTGTTTTGGTGAACCGACCCATAGGCGTTCAACCTTGCCGTTCAGATTTTGTATTGGTAAACCGACCATAGGCGTTTACCCTTACTCAGGAAAGATTCATGTTCTCAGTCAAATATTACTTAGTGAACCAGCCATAAACGTTCACCATTATTCAGGTCAATCTTCATGCTTTCAGTCGAATATTGTTTTGGGAACTGAACCATAGACGTTCACCTTTGTGCATATCATGATATTTTATAAAGTTTGACAAGTATGAATTGGACTACATCCAACCATATTTAGTTCCAGATTGTAAATTTCTATACATGATAGTTCTCATAAATTTTGACAGCTATAGATCGAACCAGAATTGCCCATACTTAGTCACATGTTTCTCCTTTGAATTTTGTGGATTGAACGATAGCCATCCACATCAGTTGATGTTAAACCTCAGTTGATTATACTCTTATGTTCTTTGTAACAGTCAAGTTTTCATGCTATCACTTTGATGTGTTTTCTTGCTGATTAAGTTTCATGGCTCCTTACGAGGGTTATGTTATCAGCAAAGTGATGGTGATTCATGCTAAGATACATGAGGACTACAGTAAAATTTTGTTTTCATAATAAATCATGTTTGGCCTTCATCAAGCATGTCTTCATGCTGACCATTGTTGAAATTCCGTTTAATCATATTCTTGAAACTCTATACAACCAGCATTAAGTCTACGCAAAAATGATCAACCTATCATGTTAACCGTTTCAGTTCAGTTTACTACCGTTTAAATCAATTTATTTCTTTGATCATGTCAGACAAGAGACACCAGTATCGATCATCCCATTAAACTTCCACCAGTTCGTGTACAGTATTTCATGTGTACTCCACGTACAGTGTCTCAGATATGCTCCATGTGCAGTGTTCATTTTGTACTTCATGTACAGTAGTCCAGGTGTACTCCAGGTACCCTACTCCATGGATATTATTAATCGATACTCAGTCATCTCAAGCGTTTCCACTTGTCGATATTCTACCAGGTGTTGATGCTACTCGTGAGTTGAAGATTTTACAAGATGCAGATGCTGCTAACACTTTGAAGACCTCACAAATGCTGATGCTGCTGATACTTTGGAGATCTCTCAAGATGCTGATGTCGTTCATACTATGAAGACTCTGCAGAACAAGGGCGAAAACTATAAATTTGAAATTTCTGACAAGAATAAATTTCAACCATTAGACACTACCATTCCATTCCATACTTTTACCTTCTCAGCTAGATGTCACACTTCACTCAGCTAACCGTTCATTCAGAAGAGTGGGAACCGGAACCCAGCCGGCCACTCAGCAGAATAGTTACATGAATCACGGTCATGATAATGACCATCATAAATTGACAGACAAAGCAGTAGTGACAACCACCGTGCTTATAATTAATCAGTCAGTAAACATCAGAACTCCGGAACGGACGTGACCAGAAATACATAGGTCAGTAGTCTAACCGGTCCGCTAATCCTAGCAGTTACCAAAAAATTTCAGCTTTGTCTAGATTCATCCACTAAAACACATGTCAAGACAACAGTCAAGACACAGGTCTCAAGTATCGTTTCGGAAGACACTTGTTAGGACACCAGTCATGATACACGTCATACGAATATCTTTTCTCAAAATACGAGTCATGACTCATAACTCTAGTATGTTTCTAAACCAGACCCTCAGTAATTCAGGGTACCTTTCAGAAAAGGGGTATACCCGTTCTATTATGTCACGCATGAATAAGATCATTTAAATATTCAGTCACCACCACTAGAGTATTACTCAGGTTAAACACGCAGTACTCATTCTGAGAGGTTATAGACAAACGCATTCAGTGGAAAAAATTTGCCATGTTTGCTTCGCCTATTTATATGTCAGCTTCATCTAAATCAGGTATTACCTACCTCCTAGCCAGAAAAGACTCCACAGTATCACCCATATTTATTAAAGTTTTCTTTTCAGTTAATGACGAGATCCGTCTTACTAAATCCCTAATATATATATTCATTGTGTTTTATGCCGAAAAATCAGTACAGATTGTTTCTGCCTTACAAGCACGTGACCTATCAATCCATAGCTACGAAGACCTTCTAACCACTAGTTATGATCCATTTCTGAAGTTCTTAAAAATTTATGATCAGCCGATTTTATTTCTTCGGCATTTCTAAAACTAATTGAGAAGGTGTTCCAGAAATTCCTTCCTAACCACGAGACATAATTTAAAATCAAGCTTGTCTCAAGAACCGAACCTGTTTTCAAAACTCTTTATTCCAGGGCTTCAGCTAAGTTAAAAGAGTTGCAACAATTGCTGTAAGAGTTACCGTAACGAGGTTTTGTTCGCTCTAGCGCGCCACCAGAGGGTGCACCATTCCTGCCTATCAGACAGAAGGTTGGTAACATGAGATCATGGATCGACCACCAAAAGTTTGACAAGATCACCATACCATACCTGAACTGTTATAAAGTCTTAAACGTCTTTTCAAAATAATTCACGATCATACTACCATCAGTGGCAAGTGAAGGAACATGATGTTTCCAAGACTGCTTTTACACACGTTATGGTCTCTCCAAGTTTGATTTCTACTTCTGAGCTCCCTAATGCTCAAGTTATATTATAAAATTTATGAATAAATTCTCTCCCATGAATTCTCAGACACAATCGTCAGTATATTTATTGATCACATTCTGATCTCCTAAATTCTAGAGAAGAACATGAGAAGCATCTTTACGCGACCCCGCAGATTCTCCGATAGGAGGAAATTATATACGTAGCTTTCCAGATGTGAGTTTCAGATGAACAAGGTGGCATTTCCGAGCCACCCTATTTCAGCAGGAAATTTTTTTTAGACAGTCCTGCGAAGGTAAAGGTCATCACCAAATGGTCAAAACCGACGTCGGTGACAAACATACAAAATTTATAGAACTCAGAAAACTAATACCGCAGAAATCCCTGACAGTTCTCACGATCAGCCTTCCATGACTAAGCTTACGCATAAAGAAGGGAACTTACACCGAATTATGTATATCTTTCCGGGAATATTCACTAAGGTTCCACTAGAATGTACCAAATTCCAGGCAGAATTTTGATAGAAACAGTATAAAACGTTGAGGCAGCTATGTTCATATCTAATGTCTGTCATTCCAGCAGGTTTAAGATAGAACGCCATTATGCTATCGAGTTATTACTACCAGTAGAAATTCTGGACCGAAAGGAGACAAGACTCAATGGAGATTGTTATCAGTTTACCACAAACTCAGAAAAGGTATAATACTATATAAGTCATTGTCAACCATGTAATCAACCTACGTGTTTTCCTTTCATCCGGAAGGATTACACAGTAGCGGACCTGCAGAAAATTCAGCAGTAAATAGTACGATTTCAAGGCATTTCCATCGACCATCATATCAGACAGAATTCATGTTCACGATCACGTGTATGTATACGATCACTTTACGTTCATGTTTATTTTCACTTTCACGTTTATGTCTCATTCACAGTATGATGATGTTTCAGTTCATGTTTTATGATATCTCATGATTTAAGCTCACGTTCGCGTTCATAACATTGTTCACGTTCAAGTTCGTGTTTCATTCCGCGATACACGTTTCACATTTTATTACCGAATACGGTTACAGGAAGCTTGAGAAACCAGACCCAAGTATAGCACAACTATTCCATAACCAGGCAGACGTTTCATATCTCAGGCCGTATCTTTTGGCATTCATTCCTCAGTCAGCATGCGTTCATGATATGTTCTAGTATCACGTTCACAGTATCATTCACGTATCACATTCATGATATATTACATGCCAACGTTCCTCATATAATAAAAAACCACGTTCACAATTGCTCACGTAGTACGTTTGAAATTATTCACGTAGTCGTCCTTATATGTTTTCAGCAGCTTGCCCAGAAATATAAATGTTATCTTTTCAGGATAATTGTACGTACCGTTTCTTGTATACTGCATGCTATAACTTATTCATTCAGATTCAAAAAATCCATCTTAAGTATAGAACCATAAACTAATCAGCATCATCAGGACATGGTCATCAGGACCAAGATGTTCATTATGTTTAGACCTTTGAAGGAATCGTTTCGATCGGGGGGCATTCAAAACGGAGGAGTACATCCGGACCTCTCATTACTTTCCCTTCAATAAATCCAGTTAAGTTCTTTCAATCATGTTATGTTCTAGGTCCCCTTCAGCCATGTCGCGTTCCATGTTCACTTAAGTCATGTCATGTTTATAACCTTCAGCAGCATTATGTTCTAAATCAAGGACGAATGATCCTTCAGCTTATATGCCTTTTCAGCCTTCATGCTCGTTCAACATATATGTCCTTTCAGCTTATACGTCTTTCAGCTTGTCACACCCCACCATGGCGGAATATGGGGCGCGACGTATGGATATCATCACAACATGGCGTGTCTATAGAGATAACTAAATGAAATAAGAAATGTCATAAATGGCGAAACAAATGTCATGACAATATCTCAACATGCAAGAGTCTAGGTAAATAGGTAACAGTACTACCATTTACCCGAGACAAACAAATAACACAAACATATCAAACATATAGGTGCCAACATGCATCACTTATAAAAAAACATAAAGGTAAACTAAGAAGGAAACGGGGATTCTCCTTCTATATGCATTCCTAAGCTTCTCCAATCCTAGCCACTTATGTTCTCATGCTTAACCATAGTATCACCTGAAAGAGACACTAAAACACGTCAACATAAAGTTGGTGAGAGTCATAGGTTTAGACTCCAACGCTAAATCAATTACAAGCTGTGAAAAACAACCATCAACACAATAACATATGGACAATGCGCTACAATTATGTATTAACAACTAGCATTCAAGATCAATCATTCCAAACCAAAATCCAAGGCTCCTACCTTGCCAAACAACATCATGGTACCATAGATGATCACACTATGTACCTATCCCAAGGCCACTACCTTGTCAAACCACAAGGCCACTACCTTGTCAAACCACAAGGCCACTACCTTGTCAAACCACAAGGCCACTACCTTGTCAAACCACAAGGCCACTACCTTGTCAAACCACAATAACTGAGACGACACGTGTCCCCCGATCCAAATCATATACAATCAAAAATCACATAGCTGTTAATCACATAATGTACACACAAGTCCATCTCAAATCACAATCACATTCACAACATCAATTTAGAAAATAACTCAACACAGTGTCTCTTCCATCCCATTTGGAAGTCAAAATTAATAGTAAACATGGGACTATGAAACTCACCTGATAGCTTCTTCACAAGTCCTCGCACTAGCAACAAGCTAACAAACCAAAAACACGAAATCAATACGCGAACCTATCACTAAGATGGCTCGTCAACCTATGATGGACATCTAGTTCCCATATAAATACCTCATTGATAAGCTCTAATCACCCCATTACCCTTCCTTGACAAGTCCTTAACTTGGTTAAGTTTAATAACTATCCCGTTCATATTTTACACAAAACAGTCCCAGTTTTAGGTCTCAAAACTTTAAGTCAAACGTCCACTTAAACATACCTATGGTTTCTGTAAAAGGAATATTCACACTTTTATACATGTTAGCTAAAACCTCCCACTTGCCCTAACCTTAAAGCTACTGTTAAGGCCCAGATATATGTGTATATATTGCTACCTATCCAGAATTCACTGATTTTAAACGTATGAAAAGTTCATTACCATTAGAGGGTCTTACCCTAAACCACAATCTTAGACCAAGTGAAAATCCTTACTAAAATATATAAAACATCTCTCATGTTCGTAAGAAGATCCCAATGAAACCCTAAGTACCCCAAACAACCCAAAACTTAAAAAAGAAAACAGGCTGAATTCAAAACTGTTTTGACCTCCGACTGTTGTAACCTGTTTTTGACCCACTTCCCGACCTCCAATTTAGTTCTTGTTTCTTGATTTAGAAACCAACTCAATTACCTATCCAGGGCTAGTTTGATCGCATCTTGAATGTTCCTAGAACTCGAGATATGATCAAAACAATAGACTCAAATTTATGCCCAGTTTTTAAAAACGGGTTTAACAAAATCAACCTCATTAATTAACCCTAATCCATCTAATTACAAGCCCTAATTTATATGATCATCATATTATGATTATCACATCATTAATTTACTGATTTTATATGAACCCTAACCCTAATTCCATCATAAGAATGATTATAAAAACATAAAAACAATTAAATCAAAAAGATTAATGAAGGTTTTTACCTTAAATCAATGGAAGATGAAGAAAACCTAATTTTTATGAAGAACCCTAATTCTTCTCTTCTTTAGTCGACTATAAACACCAGGGGAAAAGAAAAATTCGTTTGGTATTGTGTATATTGTTCCTTATATAGCAAAACAATCCTTGTCCAAGTAAAACACTTTTTTCCTTTTTTCCTCTTTTCCTTTTTTTTACTGACCCTACCCCTCAAAATTCGTTTTTTATTTCTTTTTATTATTAATATATGTATTAATAATATTACCTTAATTTACCTTAATTTATTTCAGCTCCTAAAGATCCCAAAACCTTAAAACCGTAAAACTAGTCAAATTTACGCGTTTTACCGTAAAAGACGTTAAATATACACTTTTATAAAAAATCTTAAATTTTGAAATAAACTTTATAACTAAGTCCTAAATGACTTAAAACCATCCCGAAAAATATCCATATGGATAATTACCTCACCCGAGACCTCTAAATGCTAAACCGTAAATCCTAAAAAAATACTATTACTATAATACTTATACGTATACGTAAACACCACAATATCACCATATTTCATTTCATAGTCACCACTTGTGAGCTCATGAACATGAAATAACCGTTCCTTGATTTACTTACGAGTACTCTATACTCATAAACGATAACCACACCAACCTCGTTCACACAAAATAAACACGTAAACACACAATTCAAGTAAGCACACATAAAAAACCTAAAAGTAAGACCAAGTGACAAAACCAAAACCACGGTTGTCACATCACTCCCTCCTAATAGAAATCTCGTTCCGAGATTCACTCCCAAACTCAAACTTACTCTCAGCAACCAAACGAGGATACATATTCTTGATAAAACCTCTACGTTCAAACGTGAACTCAGTTTATACCAAAATAATCTCAACCAACAACACATGAGCCTTAACCGTCTGCGATGAAACTTATTAAAACCATAAAGTTATGTAACCAACCTATCTAAATCTCGCAACTCATCAAACAAGAACTATCTTGAAACCAAGTTAGGAGCCGTCACATAACTCAACGGGTTTAAAACTGTCACCCCGATTTCAGTCTTACTCATAAATACCATAAATCAAAACTCATCAAAATATAACCACGTATAATAAGGTCTAAAGAACTCTCAAATTCCTTCCCAACTCATCTCTATGCTAACCCTCCAAGTGTTCATTACCGAAAATTACCCAAAACACGAGTTTAAACCATGTTGTCCGAAAATTAACCTTGAACTCAACACTTGTACAATTAATTCGACCAAACTACTGACTTCCAATTACGAAACTTTCTGAATATTTTAAAAGTATGTTCCGAGTACATAATTTTAGGCTTTTGAATCACCCAAAAACCTTTAAAAACGAATAAGTTATGACCAAAACGATTTTTCTCAAAATCTGCCTAGGCATTAGCGACAGAGTCTGACAGTTAGTGACATATTTTGACAGTTTAGCGGCAGTTTCTGCCTACTTCGATTTATACCAAAAAAAAACGATTTTTAAACACTAAACCCCCCCATTAATTACCAAAACTAGAACCTGATTTATTTTAATTCCAGAAAATTAAAACTCTATTAATTACATGATTTTAACATATTTCACTAAATAAGAACAAAAATTTTTAACTTAAGAACAATAACTTTAGGTGACCAAAATATTTTAAAATAACCGAGTCATGCTTATATGTTAAAGAATTTATATTCCACCTTATTTGAAACATGATCCCGACACTTCCTTATTTCATCCACTACCAACAACTATTTTTTTTAATTTGCAAGTTCTATTTTTTTTACCATGTATAACTCGAAACAAAAGACATCGTTACCCCAAAAAGAAATCTCCACCATCTCAAAATCCTTCACGCCAAAAGTACCGTACAAACAAACACGTGAAATGAGGACCCGAGAAATGCGATACTACAGAAGTTGAACATCTCAAAGAGAAACGAGCTAGCAACCATCCTAAGAATACAACCGGTAAGTAGAAAATAATTTTACATACATAGACATAAGCGTACATACACTTAAATCCATCGAACATATACTATACAAGCATGTATTAACTCTCTTTCATGCAATCATACTTGAAAGTCCAGTGGTGTTGTGGCACATATATAATTATGTAGGCCTCAATAATTATACATGTTCCCTTTCACCAATGTACTCCCTCCTATGATGACACTTATAAGAAATTAATACTACACATAACACATAATCCAACAACTCACAAGCACATAACCACACAAGATAAAATCCAAAACCCCATGTATTAAAATAACATAGCCAATGCACGAAACACATAAACTCGTAGTCCAGCTGAACCAGCGTAGACAAAATTCAAAATGTATAAAGAACATGAAAACATAATTAAGCGAAATCCAACAATGACTAGCGTATACGACCATAGTTCCACCCGCACTAATCAAAACTCATAAAGAAAATAACATGTAGTTAAGTATGAACCATAGTAGTTCATAACCTAACAAATACTGCGAAAATAATATTCAAACACATCAATTACTATAAAATGCACACATACTCCTATGACGCCTATATGCAGGGACCCTTAAGCTATAGACTAGGCTACGCGACTAGGCAACCTAATTATCTACAACCATTGTCTCTGATACCATTCTGTCACACCCCACCATGGCGGAATATGGGGCGCTACGTATGGATATCATCACAACATGGCGTGTCTATAGAGATAACTAAATGAAATAAGAAATGTCATAAATGGCGAAACAAATGTCATGACAATATCTCAACATGCAGGAGTCTAGGTAAATAGGTAACAGTACTACCATTTACCCGAGACAAACAAATAACACAAACATATCAAACATATAGGTGCCAACATGCATCACTTATAAAAAAAAATAAAGGTAAACTAAGAAGGAAACGGGGATTCTCCTTCTATATGCATTCCTAAGCTTCTCCAATCCTAGCCACTTATGTTCTCATGCTTAACCATAGTATCACCTGAAAGAGACACTAAAACACGTCAACATAAAGTTGGTGAGAGTCATAGGTTTAGACTCCAACGCTAAATCAATTACAAGCTGTGAAAAACAACCATCAACACAATAACATATGGACAAGGCGCTACAATTATGTATTAACAACTAGAATTAAAGATCAATCATTCCAAACCAAAATCCAAGGCTCCTACCTTGCCAAACAACATCATGGTACCATAGATGATCACACTATGTACCTATCCCAAGGCCACTACCTAGGCAAACCACAAGGCCACTACCTTGTCAACCACAAGGCCACTACCTTGTCAAACCACAAGGCCACTACCTTGTCAAACCACAAGGCCACTACCTTGTCAAACCACAATAACTGAGACAGCATGTGTCCCCCGATCCAAATCATAACAATCAAAAATCACATAGCAGTTAATCACATAATGTACACACAAGTCCATCTCAAATCACAAACACATTCACAGCATCAATTTAGAAAATAACTCAACACAGTGTCTCGTCCATCCCATCTGGAAGTCAAAATTAATAGTAAACATGGGACTATGAAACTCACCTGATAGCTTCTTCACAAGTCCTCGCACTAGCAACAAGCTAACAAACCAAAAACACGAAATCACTACACGAACCTATCACTAAGATGGCTCGTCAACCTATGATGGACATCTAGTTCCCATATAAATACCTCATTGATAAGCTCTAATCACCCCATTACCCTTCCTTGACAAGTCCTTAACTTGGTTAAGTTTAATAACTATTCCGTTCATATTTTACACAAAACAGTCCCAGTTTTAGGTCTCAAAACTTTAAGTCAAACGTCCACTTAAACATACCTATGGTTTCTGTAAAAGGAATATTCACACTTTTATACATGTTAGCTAAAACCTCCCACTTGCCCTAACCTTAAAGCTACTGTTAAGGCCCAGATATATGTGTATATATTGCTACCTATCCAGAATTCACTGATTTTAAACGTATGAAAAGTTCATTACCATTAGAGGGTCTTACCCTAAACCACAATCTTAGACCAAGTGCAAATCCTTACTACAATATATAAACCATCTCTCATGTTCGTGAGAAGATCCCAATGCAACCCTAAGTACCCCAAACAACCTAAAACTTAAAAAGAAAACAGGCTGAATTCAAAACTGTTTTGACCTCCGACTGTTGTAACCTGTTTTTGACCCACTTCCCGACCTCCAATTTAGTTCTCGTTTCTTGATTTAGAAAGCCAACTCAATTACCTATCCAGGGCTAGTTTTATCGCATCTTGAATGTTCCTAGAACTCGAGATATGATCAAAACAATAGACTTAAAATTCTGCCCAGTTTTTAAAAACGGGTTTAACAAAATCAACCTCATTAATTAACCCTAATCCCTCTAATTACAAGCCCCAATTTATATGATCATCATATTATGATTATCACATCATTAATTTACTGATTTTATATGAACCCTAACCCTAATTACATCATAAGAATGATTATAAAAACATAAAAACAATTAAATTAAAAAGGTTAATGAAGGTTTTTACCTTAAATCAATGGAAGATGAAGAAAACCTAATTTTTATGAAGAACCCTAATTCTTCTCTTCTTTAGTCGACTATAAACACCAGGGGAAAAGAAAAATTTGTTTGGTATTGTGTATATTGTTCCTTATATAGCAAAACAATCCTTGTCCAAGTAAAACACTTGTTTCCTTTTTTCCTCTTTTCCTTGTTTTTTTTACCGACCCTAACCCTCAAAATTCGTTTTTTATTTCTTTTTATTATTAATATATGTATTAATAATATTACCTTAATTTACCTTAATTTATTTCAGCTCCTAAAGCTCCCAAAACCTCAAAACCGTAAAACTAGTCAAATTTACGCGTTTTACCGTAAAAGACGTAAAATATACACTTTTATAAAAAATCTCAAATTTTGAAATAAACTTTATAACTAAGTCCTAAATGACTTAAAACCATCCCGAAAAATATCCATATGGATAATTACCTCACCCGAGACCTCTAAATGCTAAACCGTAAATCCTAAAAAAATACTATTACTATAATACTTATACGTATACGTAAACACCACAATATCACCATATTTCATTTCATAGTCACCACTTGTGAGCTCATGAACATGAAATAACCGTTCCTAGATTTACTTACGAGTACTCCATACTCATAAGCGATAACCACACCAACCTCGTTCACACAAAATAAACACGTAAACACACAATTCAAGTAAGCACACATAAAATAACCTAAAAGTAAGACCAAGTGACAAACCCAAAACCACGGTTGTCACATCACTCCCTCCTAATAGAAATCTCGTCCTGAGATTCACTCCCAAACTCAAACTTACTCTCAGCAACCAAACGAGGATACATATCCTTGATAAAACCTCCACGTTCAAACGTGAACTCAGTTTATACCAAAATAATCTCAACCAACAACACATGAGCCTTAACCGTCTGCGAGGAAACTTATTAAAACCATAAAGTTATGTAACCAATCTAACTAAATCTCGCAAATCATCAAACAAGAACTGTCTTGAAACCAAGTTAGGAGCCGTCACATAACTCAACGGGTTTAAAACTGTCACCCCGATTTCAGTCTTACTCATAAAAACCAGAAATCAAAACTCATCAAAATATAACCACGTATAATAAGGTCTAAAGAACTCTCAAATTCCTTCCCAACTCATCTCTATGCTAACCCTCCAAGTGTTCATTACCGAAAATTACCCAAAACACGAGTTTAAACCATGTTGTCCGAAAATTAACCTTGAACTCAACACCTGTACAATTAATTCGACCAAGCTACTGACTTCCAATTACGAAACTTTATGAATATTTGAAAAGTATGTTCCGAGTACATAATTTTAGGCTTTTGAATCACCCAAAAACCTTTAAAAACGAATAAGTTATGACCAAAACGATTTTTCTCAAAATCTGCCTAGGCATTAGCGACAGTTTCTGACAGTTAGTGACATATTTTGACAGTTTAGCGATAGTTTCTGCCTACTCCGATTTATACAAAAAAAAACGATTTTTAAACACTAAAACCCCCCATTAATTACCAAAACTAGAACCTAATTTATTTTAATTCCAGAAAATTAAAACTCTATTAATTACATGATTTTAACATATTTCACTAAATAAGAACAAAAATTTTTAACTTAAGAACAATAAATAGGTGATCAAAACCAAAATATTTTAAAATAAACGAGTCATGCTTATATGTTAAAGAATTTATATTCCACCTTATTTGAAACATGATCCCGACACTTCCTTATTTCATCCACTACCAACAACTATTTTTTTTTTCAATTTGCAAGTTCTATTTTTTTTACCATGTATAACTCGAAACAAAAGACATCGTTACCCCAAAAAGAAATCTCCACCATCTCAAAATCCTTCACGCCGAAAGTACCGTACAAACAAACACGTGAAATGAGGACCCGAGAAATGCGCTACTACAGAAGTTGAACATCTCAAAGAGAAACGAGCTAGCAACCATCCCAAGAATACAACCGGTAAGTAGAAAATAATTGTACATAGATAGGCATAAGCGTACATACACTCAAATCCATCCAACATATACTATACAAGCATATATTAACTCTCTTTCATGCAATCATACTTGAAAGTAGTGGGAACGTATAGAGAAAGCAGTGGGAACGTATAGAGAAAGCAGTGGGAAGAGTTTGGCAGAAAAGGGAAGTTTTATTTCAAGCCTAGCGACAGTTTTTGCGACAGTTTTTCTGTCACAGATTGTCACGACAGTTTATACAATTTTTAAAATGCAGCTTTTAGCAACACTTTTAGTGACTCAGATTTTTGTTACTAATTCATTTAGACAGATTTTAATATAGTTGTTGAATTGTTTAGTGCGACCGAGAAGGAAAATCTTGGTAGGCTCGGGCATAATTATAATAATAAAAATGAAGATTTTTATATTATACCTTTTTTATTACTTGTTTTATAAATGTTTTAAATTGTATTTAAATGAATTAAATTAAAATAGTTTTTAATATTTTAAAAGGGTATAAATTTATTATATAAATTAAATTGTTTTAGAAACTTTTTAATTAGAAACCTTATGTATTAACGAGTTAATTATTATAATATTAAATAACGTCAAAACACGTTCATATCGTAATTATTAGTAGGTCGTTAACATATTAGAAAGAATTATTATAAGATCAGATTTATCAGTTAAAATACGTACAAAATTTCATAAATAAATAAATAAAGATCAAATCACTTATTCGCGTCTATTATAATTGTAGCTTACGTGAAGCCCGAGTAGTGTTCGTTCAGTCTTCCTTCAGTCAGTTACTGGACAAGAGGTACGGATTTTCCGTCCTTTCAGTAAGGACTTCCATTCTATGCATGATTATGATTTTCGTCTACAGCCAAATGTTTTCCCCAATACATGTTATAAATTATCAGAAATTATTTAAAGCATGACCAGTTTATGTACTAGTTACGGAGGTACCATAACCATGGCACTAGAGGCACCGGTGTCGTGACTCACATGCAGGAGAGTGATATCCTGCATCGTCCCATTCAGCTCAGCTTGGCCATTTTATCAGTATTATTAGTGGGGCGTATGGATGCATCCTAGGCTTATCAGTTTATAGTTTATCATGTGAATGTGGTGTGTGCTCTACATCCTTCACATTGGAGTTGATCCCTCCACCCAGCACAGTTATTTAGAGGTCACCCCTCTACAGTATTTAGAGGTCATCCTCTACAGCATGAAGAGGTCACACCTCTATGTATTCATGCAGCAGTTGTTATAGCACATGACCTATATAAGCTCTTGGCAATTAAAATACAGTAAATGCATGTTGTTCAGATTTAACAGATAACAGTTCAGCTTTATCATTTATAAATTAGACTTTACAGATTCTACAAAGATTTCCGCTGCAACTTTACTTATCAGTCTTAAAGCTTCAGTATTTTATTATCTGTTTCATTTCAGTACTTCTGATCATGCTTTATATCCGTTCACTGAGCGTTATGCTCAACCGTAGTTCCTTTCATGTTCTAACGGCAGGTAAACCAGGACGCTTTTAGTATTCTGAGAGCATGTGCATTTGGATGGAAGCTATCCAGACTTCTTACTTTATGCACTTCTTACATTATTCTGCTTATTTGGACATTGTTTAGTCCTTTTCTTCAGTATTTTACTTTTCATGTTTTGAGATTATGTTAGATTACCGATGTTTGATTCCGGCAACTCCTTTATGGTCAGTTAATGTTGTAGGACATTTAACTTATGCTTTGATGACATGCCATAAATACACGTAATGGTCCACATATCTAAATGGGGTGTTACAAGAAAGATTCACTTTTAAATAAGTAGTAATCAACCAAACAATCAAGAATTTGAATGATTTAAGAAGTATGTTAGAATCTGGAAATTTGTGTGCAAAAGAGGTGAAGAGAAAATCTGAGAATGGTCCACTATTTATAGGACAAAGGCCCAACGGTCATATCTGAGCGCGGTGCCTTAATTGTGCATGCGGTTCCTTATTGATAAGGAACCGTATAGACCTTTAAAGGACCGCGATCGTAGACTCTGCTCCTTTTTGTCTTTTAGTAGGGTAGTCACATATGGTGGTATAATTATCCTCAAATGATATTCTAAACCCAAATGGAATATGCCATTTTCAAATTTTCAAATATTTAATTTAATAAAACATTTTCTTATAAATAAAGTTTATTAAAAATTTTTGTCACATTTAATAAAAGGTGAGTTTTAAGAAAACTTAAATCCTTGATCACTTAATTAAGATGAAAACTTGTTTGTTCATACCTTAAGTGATAATGGTTGAAACGAAAAAATACTTGAATTCAAGAATTCGTTTTTTGTTGTTTTCGTAAATGCTTGTTTTTATATTTTGTCGTAATTAAAACATAGCGAGACCGAAAGATGCAAGTAACATTTTTAGACATCACTGCATTAACAATTAGCAAGGTCATTGTTTCTCTACAGGGTCATAACCACTCTTTTGTATTTGTCTGTGAAGCAACTATATTTGGTGATTTGCCCTAGTTCAGATCTTTCGTTCACAATCTTCTCATATTCCTTTTGAAGACTATTTCTTTTGGTTTTAAGCTCCTTGAGCTTTTTCATTTGAGCTTCTTTGACAGAGGGTGAGAGCAGTTTGTTCAGCAAGTCTCTTTTGTTCAATGATTTGAGCTTTGCTTGCTCTAGAGTCAATGGTGGCTCGTCAATGCTTCTAAACTTGTTCAGATCAGAGAGATTTGTAGTGGATCCTCCTTCTTCTTGCAGGGAGTGCAATGTTACCTCTGGTTCAACAGTGATAATGCCTTTTCCTTTGTCCCTTATAACTTATGTGGTAGGCTTGAAGGATCTTAGTGGAGTTGGTGTAGGAATGATAATAGGGATCTTTGGTTAAGAGGTAGGTTGTGGTTGCTTGAGTGGTTGCTCCCCCTTAGAACCAGCATCTTGTTCATCATTAGAAGAAGTGACAGAATTCTCCCCCTCAGGCACAACGCCAGAGGTAGATGTGCCTGAACATGCCTTGTTAAATTTTACGAACTCTTGATGAACAAATAGGCAGAGCTTCTTTAGTTCGTCTTGGAGAATTTCTTGGAGGAGTTTTCTTGAGGGTTCAGAGGCCTTGGCGATTGCAGCAACATTTGCCAAGACAGCCTCCTTTAGTGCCGAGGGCATGTCGTGTTGTAGACTTTGGTTTACCACATTAGGAAGTGGGTTTGCAGAGCATTTCCTAACAATTGAGGAAGCAGGGATTTAAGAGTTGATTCCATCGATGTAGTCATGGAAGTCTCTATGTAGGTGGTCAGCTCCTCGGCAGCATTTGTGAGACATTTAATCTCAGAGAGGATGACATCATTGGTGACAATGGGCTTTGTGATGCTGATGTCTCTTCTTTTAACCCAGAGTTCCTCAGCTCCCAGTGCTTGCACATTCTTCATCCTTGGAACAGGGACGGGCTTGAGGTGCTGCAAGTATTCCCAGTGTTTCTTGTCCCTCAACTCCATAATGTTTGGCATTGTTGGGAATGGAACTAGGGTTGGTGGAATTAACCTCTGTTCCCATCTTTTCTTAGCAGCAAGTTCTTGTACATTTGGCATAGAGGGGAAAGGAATACGCTTTGGTTCAGAAGAGGACACCTGGTCATCATCATCAGCCATGTCCTCAAACCCTGAGATGGTGACATCGTCTTCAATGATATAGACTTCATCATCAGGCATGGAGTCCAGGTCATAGACAACAGAAAGATCAATAGTGGAAGCCTCAGCCATGCCTTCATTAACATAGGAAAATGGATCATCATTCTGCTGTTCTTCATGAAGGTTTAATCCCTGTTATAAAATTTGTTAGTACACAGATGGTGAGTTTATAATGAAGAGAAAGGTCTCCATTCGCTGCCCCAAGGAAAGTTGGGTGTGATTATCCAGCCCCCTTTAAGGATTTCTCTTTAGGACTCTTTTATTGTGAATAAAGATATGGTGAAGGGTCGCCATTCGCTACCCCTAGGATAGTTGGGTGTGATTATCCAACTCCCCTTTAAGGATTACTCCTTGTGACTCTTTTAATTGTGAAACATTATATGGTGAATGGTCACCGTTCGCTGCCCCTAGGATAGATGGGTATGATTATCCAGCTCCTCCTGAAGGATTTCTCCTTGGGACTCTTTTAAGTGAAACATGATATGGGAATGGTCGCCTTTATCTGCCCCTAGGATAGTTGGGTGTGATTATCCAGCTCCCCTTAAAGGATTGCTCCTTGGGACTCTTTTAAGTGTGAAACATTTGAAGGTAAGGATCACCATTTATTACTGCCCCTAGGAAGGCTGAGGGTGATTATTTAGCCTCCCCAAAAGAAAAAAATTATTTGGGACTCTTTATAATCATGAGGGGACCCAGAGACTGAGTGAAGTTCAGAGACTCTGGGTCAGGACTTATAAGTACTCTGGTTTTTATTTGCCAGAGTACAGTCCAAAGGATGAAGGATCATCGGGGTGCGTTAAGAGCATAAATGAATCACTTCCTTGTGTATAGACAGAGTGTACAGAGGTCTTATAGGATCTAGGTGTTGACTCAGACACTCCAAGGGTTGAGGCAAACCCTAAACTTCATCACTCCTTCCTACAAACTTTTAAGAGTGATTACTTGTGAACCTCCAAAATAAAAACAAATAAGGGCAAACCAATACCTAAGTGATATTAGCGTCAAGTGGGTTCTTAGTCGTCTTAGTTGACTTGGAGACACTAGACTCTGGTTGTTTGTCAGCGGCAGACTCTCTTTCCTCATCCACCAGAGTAGGGGATGGGATCTTCTTGATCTTCTTCTTCTTAGGAGGATTAACAGAAGGGGCTTCAAGGGAAAGTGGGATTTCTTTCCTCTTCTTCTTCTTTTCCTTAAGACCCTTGGGCTGAGAGGAAGACTGCACAAAGGTCTTAGATAAAGACTTGTTAGTGGATCCTTCAGCATTCACCTCAGTTTGAGGGATCAAGGACTCCTCAACTGGTAGTAGGCCAACGACCTTCATCATGTACTTGGTGATTGGTACTTCATCCTCTTAAGGGTTCTTTAGTGAAGCAACAATGATGTGGAAAGGAGAGAAGGAGTGGAGTTCTTCGTTGTGATAGTGCTCTCCTAGGATATCCTCAAATATGAGAGAGAGAGAGAGAGAGATATCTAGTGTAGCAGATGGTGTGCAGACGGTGCTTCTTCCCATTGTTTTCCATCTTAGCAATTAGATCGGTATAGAGAATGTGAGCAATCCCTATGTCTAGCCCCCAAATAAGGCTGTAAGCAATCGCCAGTTGTGATCCATTCAGTTGATCATGAGATCTCTGGTTCCCTACCAATCATTTAACAATGTACATCATTATGGTGCTCCAAATAGGTGATAAGTAGTTGACCTTGATCAGGGATTTGTTTTGAAAGGTACTGGAAGTGAAAGGCTTGTTGTCGTCATCATGAGGTCTAAGAGTTGTAAGAGCTTTCTTTACAGTACCACTGTTAGGCACAGAGCCCATGTCTTCATTGACAATCAATCCAATGACTCTGGAAAAGTCATTGAAGTCAAAGGTAAGAGGATGGGGATGGGTGGAGAGGTTGAAGGTGATGCTCATAGGGGGTTGGTCCACTTTGGCTGAGAACCAAAACTCCTTAAGGTATTGCGAGTAGCTGGTAGAAGGAGTTCTGGTTATGGCCTCCGCGATGGAGCAGTTCTTTAGGAACTTTAGCAATGGTGCGTATAGAGGGTTTTGGTGTTCGAGAAGAGAAATGCAGTTGTTTAGTGCGATCTTCCCATCAGTTATTCCGAAATCAACGTTTGATGCTTCCAAGACGGTGAACTTTTGGTTTACGGTTGAAGACGCCATTGATGAAAGAGTGAAGGTTTATAAGGTTTGAGAGAGATAAAATATGTGTGTGTGTGTGTGTCTGTCTGTATGAATGAGAATGATAGAAGGAAAATTAAGTGAGTCAAGGGGTAATAAAAGGCTTTGCCGTTTTCCAATTAAAGTATTTAATGCAAAATTTGCGTTTTGAGAAAAGTGTGGGACCCCTTGACTCTTCATGTGATCTTTGTCCCCTTGGAAAGCAAGAAAGTTGTTAACATTTAAAGGAAATCATTTGAATTAAATACAAGAATATATTAAATCCCATTGGAATGCAACTACTTAGTTACATTCAATTCTATTAAATACCCAGAGACAAGGATCACTTATCAGACTTATTTTCTAATATTGAGCATACCCAGCTTAGTGATCAACCTATTAAAACTTGGTTCAGCCAGAGGTTTGGTGAAAATAGCAGCGAGCTGGTATTCTGTGGGTATAAAATGAAGCTCAATATCACCTTTTAAAATATGGTCTCTGATAAAGTGATACCTGATGTCAATATGTTTGGTTCTGGAATGAAGTACCGGATTATTCGAGATGGCTATTACACTTGTGTTGTCACTGAATATGGGAACCTTTTCATAGTTGATCCCATACTCAGCCAATTGACTTTTCATCCAGAGGACTTGTGCACAACAACCAGCATCAACAACATACTCAGCTTCAGCTGATGACATGGCCACAAAGTTTTGCTTCTTTGCACTCCAACATACTAACTTTCCTCTAAGGATTTGACAACTCCCAAAGGTGCTTTTCCTATCAAGACAACACCCAACATAGTTTGAGTCTCGGGATTTGACATCTCTATAAGGGAATTCAAAGAATGTATTGCTGAAATTGAGGTTATGGATGTGCAACACTCTGGATTAAAATTCACATGGAATCAGAAGCCTAAGGGGTCACATGGTATTCTTAAAAAACTTGATAGGGTTCTAGCTAATTAGGATTTTTTGGATGGTTTTGTGGGTACGCATGTTGTGTTCAAACCATATCGTAAATCTGATCATTCTCCCTCGGTTCTGAGTATTCCTGGTGTCACTCTTGATAAACTGAAACCGTTCAAGTTTTATAATTTGTTGACGGGACATGATATGTTCTTGGGTTGTGTGGCTAATGTGTGGAATTTGCAGGTTAGTGGGTTTCATTTGTTTCAGGTGGTTAAAAAATTAAATCATTTGAAGAAACCTTTAAGGAAGCTTTTATACGATAAAGGGAACTTGCATTCTAATGTGGTTTGGCTGAGCGCGGAACTTGACGATGCTCAACTTCAGCTTGATAATGATCCGTTTAATGTGAATCTGCGTGAGGTGGAAGCGTCGTGTCTTGGAGCTTTTAATGAAGTTGTTATGTTAGAGGATCAATTTTTAAAGCAAAAGCCAAAATTAATTGGCTTAAGGAAGGTGATTCTAATACAGCTTCCTTTCATAAGGTAGTTAAAAGTCGGGTTAGTAGGAGCAGAATAGATGTTGTTACTAATGCGGATGGCGATGTGTTTGATAATAATCTAGTTCTAGCTGCTTTTGTCACACATTATGAAAATTTTCTTGGCTTGGCTGGTAACACGTCTGATTTTGATGATGCTAACCTATTTGCAACGCATCTTACTAATCAAGATGCGTTAGATATGATTCGTCAGGTTTCGGCTGAGGAGGTTAAGGATGCTATTTTTTCCATGGGGGATGATAAATCTCCTGGTCCTGGCGGGTACACAGTTGCGTTCTTTAAAGCAACTTGGGGTATTGTTCTAATGATGTTACAACGACTATTTGTGAGTTCTTCTGTAATGGGAATCTGTTAAAGGAACTCAATCACACGATTATTACCCTGATTCCTAAAGTTCAGAACCTGATGCTTGAATGATTATAGGCCTATTTCATGTTGTAATGTCTTGTTTAGATGTATTAGCAAGATCATTGCTAATAGGATGAAGAATTGCTTGAAATAAATTGTGAGTCCTAATCAATCGGCTTTTGTTCCAGGTAGAAGTACTGCTGATAATATCTTGTTGACTCAAGAGCTCATGCATAATTATCACTTGGATCAAGGCACGCCGAGGTGTGCTTTTAAGGTGGATATTCAGAAGGCATATGATACTGTGGATTGGGATTTTCTTCGACATATCCTAGTTGGTTTTGGTTTTCATGCTCGACTGATTGCTTGGGTAATGGAGTGCGTATCTACTACTTCCTATTCTATATGTATTAATGGTAATCTCCATGGTTATTTCCAAGGTAAATGGGGGTTACGTCAAGGAGACCCGCTGTCGCCTTATCTGTTCACTCTTGTTATGGAAATCCTTACCCTAATGCTTCGCTGGAAGATTCAACAATCTGGTATGTTTACATATAACAAGTTTTGTTCTAAATTGGAACTTGTTAACTTGTGTTTTGCGGATGATCTTTTTCTCTTTGCGTATGGGGATATTCAATCCGTGAGTCTCATTAAGGAAGTGTTGGATGAATATAAGGATGCCTCTGTTCTAGTGCCTAGTCTCCTAGAGAGTATGGCCTATTTTTGTAATGTTTTGAATCATATAAAACTTGCGATTCTTAATGTTCTCCCTTTTGAGGAAGGTAGATTACCGGTTAAGTATCTTGGAGTGCCTTTGGTTACATCTAGACTAATGATTTGTGACTGTAAAGAGTTGGTGGAACGAGTTATCACTCGTACTCTTGATTGGAAGAACAATGCTCTCTCCATTACTGGTCGATTAAAACTCGTTTAATCTGTGCTCGAGTCTATGCATGTTTATTGGGCATCAATGTTATTAATCCCAACTAGAGTTTTATTGGACATAGAACAACTCATGAGGGGGTTCCTTTGGTGTCACAGTTCTAGTAAGAAAGGGAAGTCTAAAGTCGCTTGGGAAGTTTTTTGTCTTCCTAAACGTGAGGGAGGCCTTGGGATTCGTAGACTTCACCACTTTAATGAAGCTCTTATGATCTCTCATATTTGGAAGTTGCTTAACTTAAAGGAGTCGCTTTGGGTTAAGTGATTCATGCATATAAACTACAGGGTCATTGTTTTTGGGATATTCCTAGTCGTGGTAATTTTTCATGGAGTTGGCGAAAGATCCTGCAATTGCGTCCCAAGATTCGGGAATTTATATGGTCCAAGGTAAAGGATGGTGCGAATACTTCGTTATGGTATGATAATGGTCCTCTTAGTGATATCATTACGCGACGTGATATGTTACGTGCTGGTCCTACTCACCTTTCTCGAGTCAGAGATATCACTATTAATGGTAAGTGGAACTGGCCCCTTTTTTTACTGATAAATATCATATTCTTCAGGAAAGTATCACGCAACTCTCTGAGGGTGTTCGTGATAAACTTCTGTGGCGTACGAGTAATGGCCTTAGACCATTTTCGGTGCAACAAGTTTGGGCTTCTATCCGACCGAGAGGGACTGAGGTTGATTGGTATGATGTTGTTTGTGTTTCCCAAATGTGTGCCTAGACATGCATTTAATATGTGGCTTCTTGGTAAGAGAAGGCTCAAAACGTAAGATCGTCTTCATGTTTGGGAGGTGACGGATGATTTGGATGTTGTGTGTTCGCTTTGTAAAGTTCAGATGGACTCTCATGAACACTTGTTTTTTAGTGTCCTTTTTCGCAGGTTGTGTGGAATTTTATGCGCAGTAAGGCAGGGTTGACGGGGGCTGCTCCAGATATTGACACGGTAATATCAATTATTCGTCCAACTGCTAAGCGTAATTCATCAAGAAGTGTGATATTTAAGTTGGTCCGTGCGGTGTGTGCTTACTTCATATGGCAAGAGCGTCACCGGCGTCTTTTCAAAAATTATAAGAGGACAACTACGTAGGTTACTGAATGTATCATCTCTTTGGTCAGACTCAAGTTGCTCTCGTGTCGATTAAAGAATTCCAAGGAGGGAGAGAAGTTTGCCCAACTCTAGGATCTTCTCGAAAGTATTTTTGTTAAGTATGAAGGCCTGTTTTAGTTGTTCGTGCACTATTAGGTGGTTTTTCCCTATAGGTGTGATTGGTTATGTAATAGTTAGCTAATTCATATGGCATGTCATATGTGCTAGTGGTGGTTCAAGCTTTGCTTGAGTTTAATGTGGCATTTTAGCCACATTCCAGTGTACTTAATTGTTTTTTGGTGTAATATATTTTACCGGGGTGAGTCACTTTTACCCAAAAACACAACAACAACATAATCTGAGTCTGGGTAGGCTTTAAGGTCAAAGCCTGATCCATTTGGATACCAGAGACTCAATGAGGGAGATCCTTTGAGGTACCTAAAAAATCTTTTGACAGCTACAAAGTGGGATTCCTTGGGATTGGCTTGGTACCTAGAACAAAGACATGTGGAGAATTGGATATCTGGTCTGCTAGCTGTAAGATACTCTAGAAATGTAAATCTATGCTTATGTTTTATAGAGAGAAAGAGATAGAGAGATGGTGGATTACACACAATTCTAGAGAGAGAAAACCAATATTTACTATGTGAAAAATGATAACCACACACCCTCTCCATCTATGGAGAGGGTTTATATACCCAAGCCTTGTAATGGCTTGGGCTTATACGTTTGGGCCGGCCTACACATGTTGTAGGCTAGGCTTGGACTTGTTTGTTAAATAACGATGTCTAGACTACGAGCTAATACTTAGTATATTGTCGGAGTGACCGAATCTTCCTAAATACGTAAAAACGTATTTCCAACAATCTCCCCCTAAGGGAGGTCACTCCAAACAAGGGCGTTACCCGAGTTACAATAATGAAATAAACCTAGCATACTATGCTTGTCTTGAGCTCGTAGTCTTCGTCTTTCTTTTCCTTTTCTTTTTCTGGTGAACATGCTGATGTGATCTTTGATATCAATCTTGAGCATTAATCTCTTGCCTTGATCTTGTGCATCCATCACTTGTGATCTTCGCCTCTTCGTGACGCCATGTCCCACATACTTATACCTTCGTAATTCTTGAAAGCTTCAGAGTTCGATACAGCAGAAGACTTAACTTTTAGGCTTTCTTGAATTAGATGAGATATTAAGTGCATAAAGTATAAGCATGCGGGGACGACTTCTTCTTGGATTCCGCAACGCCACCGTCTTCAAATGCCACAACATAAGTAGACACGAAAGAAATGGCTTTGAACATTTCATTCTAAATCGGTAGCATTTTACCTCCGGTCGGTGAAGACCGTTGGACGATATTAGATATCGTACCTGTGACGGGTAGTTTCAATTAAGTAACTTCCTGACAGGATTTCGCGGGTAAACCCGTTCTCTTTATTCGACCGTCCAAAGCTGACTGCGAACATAAAGAGTGAATCATTTGGATAATAATATCTGCATGATTTGAAGCCGTCAATTCATGTTCCTGGAACAAGTGAAATTCAATTAAGAACCGCACCATCGTTGCTTTCCAGTTGTCACGAGCTTGATTCGTACAAAATCTTGCAAGTTACCTACCAAGTGCTTTTTGAGGTTAACACTAGAAGGATTTCCACTCATCACTGTGAACACTAAGGTATCACTCTGAGTGTTCTGGCAAGATCACTAAGATATTGCATAGAGGCCTGGAACGTGTTTAAATTCAGTTAAGAATTAAACAGCTGTTGCTTTCCAGTTATCACAAGTTTGATTCATAAAGAATCGTACAAGTCACCTACCATGAGCTTTTTGATATTCGCTCAAGAAGGATTTCCATCTTCATTGTAAGTACTTTCGTATTACTCGGATGTTCAGGCAAGATCATGAAGATTTTGCGTAGGACTCTTAAAATCCTTCTTACTTTTCACAGTGTATGAAGAAGCAAGGAATTATGAAAGTGTGTCCTAATGAGATATTTGATGATCTCAAATGGCTCTAGACTCGATCGTGCATTTTGGATTTTAGTGATCGGAGGCTGGAGAGGAGTGCCACCTTTTCAATACCAATTTATTCGGAGTGAATAAATCAATAGATAATGCGTTGTCTCCATGTGAATAAAACAAATATCTTTTAAGAGATATATGAGTTAGCTGGGATGGGTTTTGCATTGCATCACTGGGTCCATGATGTCTATCTTCAATATCGAGCATCATTAAAATGATCTCAATTAGCATATGTGTTGACCCGGTTTCTGCCTAAAGTTGTAAGGAGGTCTTCTTTCTTTACACCCTTTATCTTTACAATTCTTTTTCATTCTTCAACCCCTTCAATGCTTACCAATACGTCATAACTAGCACCTTGTTGTGATTGTTCCAGTGCTAACTTAAGTACTTGGTCGGCATTCAGCTACGTTCATAATCTTTTCTCCATCTTTTCCTAAGGACTACTATTTCTAGCTATGGAATGTCCTTGGGAAGATTCCTCCGGTTCTGGAAGAATCATAGGACTTAACCTATCCTACCATCCTTATGTCACCATAATCTTCATCGTCGTGAAATAAATGGTTTTTATAAGTATATGTCACCATGAAAATCCATTTTGATATAGCAAATCTATTTTGCTCCCCCTTAACATATTCCACGATATTCGAAAACATTTCGCATATGTAGGGATGAGCCATCATATTAAGTCAAACCATTTGTGATAATATCCCATATTAAATCACATTTTCTCCCCCATATTAAAAATATTAACCCAATCGATGTTTTTAATGTCAATTGATTTAATGTAGTTTTAACAAAGGTTTTGGGAAGAAATGCGAGTCCGTTTTATCTTCATGATACCAACTGTGTGAGATATGATATCGATTTGTAACAAGATCACATATTCACCATATTAGAAAAGAATTGAGAAAGTTGGACCTGATTGATGAGAACATCATATGATAGAATCACATGGTTCTTGTTCACGAATGTTGGTCGCCTCGTCACGTCTGAAGTCATCTCTTGACACCACATGTACGATTGGTATTGTTGTCTTGACACCAACTTGTGAACTAGGCACGTTCGGCATCAAAGATTCTGAATGCTTGACAATTGCTCCCCCTCAATTGTTGACCCGTGTTCTATTGAAAGAGCTGTAGTCGTCGGTTGAGTAGTCGCATCGTCGAGTTTGTAGATACCAATTGTAGATTGCTATGGTTGTTGAGATGAGAACTTCATAAAAACAAGACTTCTCTTGTTTTAACAAATAAATGCACTGAAACGTACATAGATATGTGTTAGACCAAGTTATAAAGTAAACTTGATCCCTTACAAGGTTTTAAAGTAAACCTTGCCCGAGAAAATTAATTCCCGTTGTGAGCCAAAGCTTTTATAAGAAATACTTGACTTTAATATGAAAACCGGGTTGCAGTCAGAAATAACTACAAGCCATTAGGGCATGTTTTATGAAATATTTGCAACTTTTATACGAACTCTATTTATGGCGCCGTGTCAATATTAATCAATATTTCTAAGGCCATAAATATTATCGTACCAAAAGACATGCCTTTGAAAAATAAAGTAAAAATATTTTTGGATTTTTATGAATTTTTAAATTTTTATGGGTTTTATATGGTTTTATATTTTGTATTTTGCTTTTGTGTATAAAAATATAAACAATATATACAAATGATCACCAAGGATACGGAGAATAGTTTTACCAAGACTATTATTTCGCTTCATCTGCCAATTCCTTAAGAGTCTCAGGCGAGAAGGTTCTCATTCCTAGCTTGTCGGCCAAAAATTCAATTCGAGCGCGATCTAAAGCCTTCGTTAAAATATCCGCCAATTGATACTAAGATCGGACAAAGTAAAGCTCGATCACTCCATTTTCCACTTTCTCCTTGATGAAGTGGTAGCGAATGTCAATATGCTTCGACCGAGAGAATTGAACATTGTTGCAGCATAAGGCAATTGCACTTTTGTTGTCGCAGTACATCGGAACTTTGTTGAAACCAAGACCATAGTCGGTTAATTGCGATCTCATCCAAAGAATTTGAGCACAGCAACCGGACATAGCTATGTATTCTGCTTCCGTACTTGAAATTGCAGCGCTTTTCTGCCTTTTCGATGCCCAACTGATTAGTCGATCTCCTAGTAGTTGCAAAGTTCCACTCGTGCTACGCCTTGTATCTTGACAACCCGCGTGATCCGCACCTGCATATGCCATTAGTGCAATAGAAGAGTCCTTCGAATACCAAAGTCCCCGATTAATGGTTCCTTTAAGATATCGAAAGATCCGTTTCACATTGGCCAAGTGTAACTCAGTAGGTCGAGTTTGATACCGAGCACACATGCATATAGCAAACTGAAGAGCAGGTCGACTAGCTGTGATATACAGAAGAGTACCGATCATTCTACGATACAGTGTTGGATCAACGGCAACTCCATGTAGATCTGCATCAAGCTTAGTTCGTTCCACCATTGGAGTATCCACGGGGTTGCAAGATTCCATCTTATACTTCTTAAGCGATTCAAGGGCATACTTAGATTGATTGATAAAGATGCATCTGGGACTCTGAGATATCTGAAGACCTAAGAAGAATGATACCTTACCCATCATTGACATCTTAAACTTGGAAGACATGAGTGTCCCAAACTCACCCGATAAGGTTTGGGTCGAGGCTGCAAATATAATATCATCAACATATATTTGTACCATAATCAATCTTTACCTCGTTTCTGAATGAACAGCGTGGGATCCACCTTGCCTTTAGCGAAGCCTTGTGTAATGAGGAATTGTGACAATAGATCATACCATGCGCGAGGAGCTTGCTTCAACCCATAGAGAGCCTTCTTAAGCTTGTACACATGATTAGGATATTTAGGATTCACAAAACCATCCGGCTGTTGAACATAGACCTCTTCCTTGATTTCACCGTTTAGAAATGCCGTCTTCACATCCATCTGATAGACGATCATATTCATGTGGGCTGCATAAGCGAGGAATAGTCAAATAGCTTCCTAACGGGCAACAGGCGCAAGGGATTACATAAAGTCGATGCCCAATAATTGCTTGTATCCACGAGCTACTAGTCTAGCTTTGTTCTTCAATATTCCGCCTAACTCGTCGAGTTTCACCTTATAAACCTATTTCAAAGTGAGTAACTGCACTTGATCCGGGCATGGGACAAGTTCCCAAACTTCAAGACGTATGAATTCGTTAAGTTCTTCTTGCATAGCTTCTATCCAACAGGATTGAGTAAAAGCTTGTTGCCATGTCTTAGGTTCAACTTCAATAAGAAAAGCATCAAAGTGATAAAACATTGCACTTTCTTGTAACTGACTTCTTGTGGATACCGGACGATTAGGGTCACCAATAATAGAATCTATAGGATGATCCTTTGTCCACTTGCTGTCATGTTCACGAATCCGTGGATTGGAGTAAACTGTAAAAGGAGCTTCCTCTGAGGTGGACGACCCGACTTGAATAGGGTCGGGAATTGGTACACCAAAGAATGGAAGTTCTCGCATTTGAGCGAATTCTAAATCGTGATCATCATCATCCACTTCATCATCAATAGGCATGACATGGGTAGTTGAAACAGGTGTTGGTTGAGAATCACTTGTTGATGGTATAGCTTGACCAATTGTAGGTGCAGACGTATCTGATTGTGCAACGGTTGCTGGAGCGACAACTTCGGTTACCGGAGCTATTACCTCAGGTTCTGGAGCAACAATACTTGGAGGAGTAAAGAATTCATCAAAGAACGGTTGAAACAACGTATCCCATTCAGTCCTAGAAGGTGGTTTAAATGATGATGAAGTAGGGTTATTTGGGACTAGACCAGAACTAATGTTACTGGGTCCCATTTCATGAAGTGCGGGTTCAGAGCTGCTTTGCTCAGAAGCCATTGTTGTCAGCTCATCAAAATCAACATTCATAGTTTCGAGGATCTTGCGAGAGTTACGGTTGTAGATTCGGTATGCCTTCTTTGCGGGTGCGTAACCAATGAAAATACCAATATCAGCCTTTGGTTGAAGTTTTCCCAAATTGTCACCATCATTATTTGGATAGCAAAGAGAACCAAATACATGAAGATATGATAAATCTGGTACTTTTCCATGGAGAAGCTCATAAGGTGTTTTACCATGGCGTTTACGAATTAGTGACCGGTTTTGGGTGTACACTACTGTAGATACTGCTTCTGCCCATAAAAACAATGGAGCCTTTGCGTAAATTAACATCGTTCGAGCAGCTTCCATAAGTGTGCGATTTCGCCTTTCAACGACACCGTTTTGTTGTAGAGTGCGTGCAACGGATGTTTCATGAGATATGCCAACTTCTTCATAATAATCACGCAAGATTTGATTCACAAATTCGGTTCCATTATCTGTACGAATGCGTCGGACAGTAGTGTTGAGACGCACTTGAATCATCTTGATAAATCCGATGATGAATTTAGGTGCCTCATTTTTTGCTTTAAGAAATTTCACCCATGTAAACCGAGAGTAATCATCGACAATGACGAGGATGTACTTTTTGCCACTAAGACTTTCAACACGCATAGGTCCACAAAGATCCATATGCAACAGATAAAGTTTCTCTTGGTTGGTGTCTTCCGTCTTGGGTTTGTATGATTTCTTAGTGCTTTTCCCCATTGTACACGCGGAACACAAATGATCCTTGTGAAATGATAGTTTAGGAAGACCACGAACAAGTTCGTTTTTCGCCAAATGATTAATAGCGTCAAAGTTAAGATGAGATAACCGTCGATGCCATAACCATGACTTAGTCTTTGAAGCTTTGGAGAGAAGACATACGGGAGAAGCGGCCATCATGTCTTGTAGAGACAAAGTATACA
This sequence comes from Glebionis coronaria, assembly GCA_025667525.1. Lineage (NCBI taxonomy): Eukaryota > Viridiplantae > Streptophyta > Magnoliopsida > Asterales > Asteraceae > Glebionis > Glebionis coronaria. The sequence continues at coordinate 536,154,914 of CM046882.1, forward strand.
AATTATTCCCTCGAGTACCTTTCAATAAATCAACCCCTTCCAAATTACGAATGAAGCAGGTATGCTCTCGAAAAGCAACTTCTAGGTTTGCATCACAAAATTGTCCCACAGAAAATAAGTTGTGACCGAGACCTTCCACATAATACACTCTTGAAATTATAACATTCCCAATATGATATTCACCATAACCCATTATCTTTGCAATATGATCATTTCCAAATCGAACCGTACCAAGAAACTTGCTAACGAAATTTCTGAGCTGAGAGCGATCTCCGGTCATATGCTTGTAGCAACCAGAGTCCAAATACCAGAGAACAATTTGGACCACCTGTTTTCAATAACAACAGTAGACAATGCATTGGAAACTATTAGTTCCGGAGTGTTAGCAGATACATATAAAATATTATCAGAATTGCTAGCAGGTTTGTGACCCATAGATTTCCTGCGTTTTCTAATGTGAGTGTTAGCACTAACAGGTTTTACTGTTCCAACTTTCTTATGTTTTGGATTATTCGCGGGCACTACAGTGGGAGTAGACCAATTTAAAGGGCACTTGGTTCCTACGGTAGTGTCGGTGTTCCTAGTTAAAGGACACGCTGCTGTTTTGGTAGCCTTGGTACTCCTGGTTAAAGGGCACGCTTTCTTCGCTTTAGTGGGAGTGATCCTAGTCAAAGGGCACATATTTCCTACTATAGTGAAAGTTCTACCAGTGGGGCGCCACATCCAACCAACTTGGGTTAACACTTTCTTAGTCGGTTTCCATTCTAATCCATTTTTCCGGGCATGCATCTCATTCACATGGTCAATAAGGCAAGAATCATGACGACTAGAAAACATACATTCATTGCAATTCCAACATTTTAAATTAGAGTTCACAGTAGGCTTAGAACGCTGCACAACCGCAGAGCCCTTAGGTTTAGCTACATGATTCTTTTTATTCAAAACAGAAATAACATTCCTAGGATGGGCTTCTACTTTCTTCTTCACTTGACTACTAGACGGGGGCAAGATCCTATCATTCTTCTTGTTTCTCTTAAGCTTAGATCTTTGAGCCTTAGTAGTAGTGTTTACTCCTGTAGAAGGCAACACGGGAATATTAGAAGCTTGTTTTGATTCCGCCTTATCTTTAGTGACCAAAGTTTGAGATGGTTTAGTCCTAGGGCCCTTGTTAAGTGGTGTGACGGCTATAAGGGTTCTTTTGGTTGCACTAGAGGACGATGCTGAGATAGTGGCTGCGTTATCCACAACATTCTTACCTTTTAGAGTACGAAGTGTTTCCTTTAACTCAGCCAAGACCAGATTCTTATCACAAATTTGTTCCCTCAAATCAGATATTTCCATCGAATTTAGATTCAATTGTTCAATCAACGATTGATTCTGTGCAGTGGTATTAGCACATGCGGGCTTTACTGAATCGAAGAGTCATGTATTTTTCTGTTTTAAGTTATTAACTTTGGACAAAATCTTGGAAACTCGATTATCTAGATCAAGTTTAAAATTCTCAGCGGCCTCAAGTACGTTCACACAGTTAAGCTCCTTAGATTTCTCTATTTCTATCGGCAAAGATTTAGCAACTTTGTCACTTGGCTGACGCTGTTTTGATTGTAAATTCAATCGAAAATTCTTTTCAAAGTTTGCATCATCGATATTAACACCTTCGAATGACGTTTCAAAGATTTCTTGAATAAATTGTTGCTTGCATTCAAGCGAAATACAATGTGTTTGAATCTCATCAAAACGTTTTAAAAGCGAAGAATATGAATCTTGAAGCTTTAAAAATTCAGCATCAGATTGGTGACAAGTACTATCTACCACATTATCCACAGATTCAACATTATGCACAATAGAATCATTATCAACACTGTTATTCACACAGACGGAAACTATATCATAAGACATCACTTGCTTCAGAAGCAGATCATTTTGGCGTGAAACCCGTTCTATTTCAAGTAAACTGTTTTCATAAGCATCTTCCATTACATTGAAAACACATCTAACTTCTTCTATTTCCAAAAACAAATCTTGATCAAGATTACTAAGACAAGCTTTAACATTGTCTACAAACGGAACAATTTCATCTCGAAACGCAGCTCTAGTGTGCTCAAAGTTCCATTCACCTTCCGTTATGGCCGTGGCCGTCGTACGTTCCAAAATGACCTTGTCAAAATCGGCTAAGTGTTGGTGAACCGCATTTAAGTTAACGGACGCCGTACTTACCGGTGGAATTAACTTCGTTAAATCCTTTTTGACAAGTGTAGGAGACGTACTAGGAAGGTTTTCATTTGACAAACTTTGGGGCACAAGAACTGTTAATTCTGCTAATTCCTTTTGTAAGCGAATGCGTGTCTTTTTCGAAAATTGATCTTTGTTATGTTGATCATAATCAATTGTATGGAATTTTGAAAGCATTTTAGAATGAGTTTCATCCGTAAGTGACTGTGTCTCCTCAGAACTACGAACAAAAGGTGCTTCTTTCGATTTGCCAATTATGGTCATATCATAAAGACCGGGAATATGTTCCTGAGCTTGTTTTGCATAACCTGGATTAGGTGGTAAATCTTGAAGACGCTTAAGTTCGAGTTCTTTAAATGATTTAGTTAAAAGATGAACCTTTTCTGTGGAAGCGTATTGTTTTAAAAGCTGTTGTTCTTTAAATTTAAGAAGTTTGGTAGCATTAATTTCCGATTCAACCTTTTTAGACTCGAGAGTTTCGAATTCCATTTTAAGTTTCTGAAAATCATTGACAACCGACTCTTTTGCTTTTAATTCATTGGAAAGATTAGCTTTTAATGATTCTATTTCTTTCAAGTGTTCAATCTTTTCAAAACGAAATTGGTCAAATTCAGAACATGTTATTTTCTCTGCTTGAGGGATCATTTCAAAAGTTTTGACCTTTTCTTTATGCAACGCAAGCTCAGCAATTAGGGTGGAATTCGTATCTACGGATTTTCTGAGTGCCATATGCATTTGATCAATATATGTTTAGGCACCATGACCAAATCATGTTGAGCATAAGATTCCATACCCGTCGTAGCATTTGGTTGAGGTTCACTCAAATGTGTAGGTTTGGGAACCACATCATTTGAATTACTAGTTCCCGAATGCTGTTCGAGGTTGTCATTTTCATGCCCAACTTGATGTTGGTTATCATCAATATTATAGATGTGGTTGGTACCTCACTGATGACATCAGAACCGTAGTGAGAGAGATTAGCAACGAGAGCAGCTTGGGCAGAGTGAATGTCATCACAATCCGAATCATATGCGTCAAGATCATCTGCTTGATAAGCTGCATTAGAAGTGGAAACGACTGCAATGCCTTCAGTATCTGCTTCCCCTGGGTCTGCAAGAAATGCCAACTCCTCTGAATCCAAAATCTTCCCCTTAGACTGAGCATCAACCAAATACATCTTCTCACGAAACCATGCATCATCCCTCCTCCTTTTCGACTGAGTGCATTCCCTAGCCATATGACCTTTTCCTCGGCAATTGTAGCAAGTAACAACCTTCTTAGGACCAATAGGACTCCTATTTCCACTAGCTTGAGAATTCACAGCTTGATTGTTCCCAGTCCTTGTAGGAGGTCCATATGAATTTTTCCTTCCCTGAATAGGTTGCACCGTCACTTGACCATCTTGAACAGTGGCTTATTGTCGAGGATTTGATGAGGTGCGGAGCTGATTGTTTATTGGTGGAAATCCTCTAGTTGCAACAAGTTTTGACAAGTAGGCAGTGAGATGGTTTAGTACATCAGCTGGCGTATCATTTGCAGTAAAGACCGGTGCTTGGATTGGTGGAAGTTCATTAGAGTAGAAAGCTTGTGCTGGTTGTGCTTCTATTGGAAAATATCCTTGCTGAGGAGTATAGCCCATTGGAGAAGTGTTGGCTTGTGATGGTGATGTCTGATATGGTGGTTGCTGTGGAAAAGATTGTTGATGAACACTTTGTTGAAATGCTTGTTGTGGCATCATTGGTGGTTGATAAGATGGTTGATGTGGTTGCTGATAGATGTGTGGTGGTGGCTGCTGCAAGTATGATGGTTGTTGATAAGTATAAGCCATGTTTTGTTGAGAAGCATACATTGCAAGTGGATCATGAACTTGAGGTGTAGACAACCGAGCCTCGATCACATGGCATTCGTGTTGTTGAAGAAAAGCTTGAAGTTGATCCACATTGGTGTTATGCAAGTCCTTAGCCAATTTAACATCCGTCACGTATTTTTTCCATTCTGGAGGAAGAGTGTTCAAATACTTGGTATTCAATTGAAAGGTAGGAATTGCCATGCCATAGATATTAAGCTCATTCAACAATAGGGTAAATCTCAGATAGTAATCATTGAGAGTCTCCCCTGGCACATAGGCAAACTTATCAAAAGTATCATAAAGCTTACACTCTCGTTCTTGTTTAGTTGACGAGGTGCCTTGCATTAGAACCCGAATTCTATCCCATAACTCTTTGGCAACTTTATGTTTGCTGACGAGTTTGTAGACATCTGGAGGAAGGGCTTGGAGAATGATGTTTGTAGCATACTTATCACATTTGTCTTGAATCTTCATATCTCCAGACAACTCACCCGTTGTGCGAGGACGAGTAGTCGTACCTTCCGTCACTGTACCATAATCTAATGGTCCATTGAGCACCGATGCCCAAATGAGATGTCCATTCTCTTTGTTCAACATGTAAAGTTCCATTCGGGAAGTCCAATCCTCGTACATAGACTTCTCCAACATTGGTGGACGATCATCCGTACCCGAAAGGATGGACTTATCCGTAAGAGATGTGTACTCCATTTCAATAAGTTAAGATTTACAAAGTTGATCGAGCGATGAAATAAGGTTAAGTATTTTTGTGTTGTTGTGAGTTAAAATCGAGAAACAATGTTAAAATCCCCTAAAATATGTTCTCGATAAACCAAAAATTCCAAGTCAAAATTACACTTCGAAATTTTTTAAGGAATAATTTTTGGATTGTCGGAATGTTGATTTCTTGTCGGAATACTCTTTTCTGTCGGAATGTTGTTGGTATCGGAATGTCTAGATCGGAATGTCCAGATCGGAATGTCACTATCGGAAAGTCCAGATCGGAATGTCACACTATCTTAATGTCCAGATCGGAATGTCACTATCGGAATGTCCAGATCGGAATGTCACACTATCTTAATGTCCAGATCGGAATGTCCAGATCGGAATATCCAGATCGGAATGTTGCTAAAATAAAATGGACAGAGTGACGTCACAAGAATCCTTAAAGCCGTCAGAATCCCAGATCGTATTGTCAGATCGGAATGTCACGTCGGAATAAGGTGTTTAACTCCAATGATGGCAAAGTGAAACCAATAGGTTATTGCGATCAGACCACCCTCACGTTGTACTTTCTGATGGAAACCTTGCAAGAATTTCGGAATGATGAGAAACAAGAAATTTTGCAAATTTCGATCCAAAAGACTTGAGTTTTAGCCAAAAACCAAGATACCCAAGATACTACGACACGATTAAAGGCTGTATTCGACTTTAGAACACAAACAAACACGAAAAATTTTGATGATTCAGCAAAGAAAACTCAAAATCCTACGATATGCTTAAGAAAGCATACACAACATGAAAACCAACCTATATTTCATCCCACGCTCTGATACCATTTGTAGAAATGTAAATCTATGCTTATGTTTTATAGAGAGAAAGAGATAGAGAGATGGTGGATTACACACAATTCTAGAGAGAGAAAACCAATGTTTACTATGTGAAAAATGATAACCACACACCCTCTCCATCTATGGAGAGGGTTTATATACCCAAGCCTTGTAATGGGCTTGGGCTTATACGTTTGGGCCGGCCTACACATGTTGTAGGCTAGGCTTGGACTTGTTTGTTAAATAACGATGTCTAGACTACGAGCTACTACTTAGTATATTGTCGGAGTGACCGAATCTTCCTAAATACGTAAAAACGTGTTTCTAACAGATACATCAGTGACCCTATCATGCCTCTGTATAAGGTCTCATTGACAGAGACCCCTTAGTCATCAGCACCCAAATTGTTAGGAGGAAGCATGGGGCATTTCACTGATGCACAGTCAGACAAATCATACTTCTTAAGCAACTCTCTAACATATTTTTCTTGACAAATAGAAATTCCTTTTGAATTTTGTTTGATTTGAAAACCCAATAAAAAGTTAGTTCCCTCATCATGCTCATTTCATACTTTTTAGTCATAAGTTTGGTAAATTTCTTGCTCAAGGTAATGTTGGTTGAACCAAAAATTATATCATCCACATATATCTGTACTCTAATGACATCACCCTTAGACCTATAGGTGAATAAGGTCTGGTCAATAGTACCTCAGACAAACTTATTTTCAAGTAGAAATTTTGACAGAGTTTTATACCAGGCTCTAGGTGCTTGTTTCAGCCAATAGAGTGCTTTGTAAAGTCTGCAAACGTGGTCAGGATAGTCACTGTTCTCAAACCATGGGGGTTGTTTGACATATACTTCCTCTGCAAGCTTCCCATTAAGAAAGGAACTCTTTACATCCATCTGGTATACCATGAAACCCATATAAGCTACATAGGCTAGGAAGATTCTGATAACTTCTAATCTGGCCACTAGTGCAAAGGTTTCATCATAATCAATACCCTCTGATTGATTGTAACCCAACACCACAATCCTAGCCTTGTTTTTAACTATCATGCCAACTTCATCTCTTTTGTTCCTGCAGACCTATTTTTTTCCAACCACTTGCTTTTCAGCTAGAGCTTTTACTAGAGTCCACACCTTGTTTCTCTTAATCTGATTCAATTCCACTTGCATGGCCACAACTCATCCTTTATCCAACAGGGCTGCAACAATGTTCTTTGGTTCATCTTTAGAGAGAAAATCAGTGAAAAGGCATTCATTCGCTGAGGCTGTTTCTAGAGATCTTAACTTTCCTCTGGTGGTGACTCCCTCAGAGGGTTCACCAAGAATATTCACAAGAAGAATATCTTAGTTTCTACTCCACTTGGATTGAGGAGCATGAGTCTCTGTGGGTTTAGGATTCACAGCAGGTTCATTGCATGCTGGTGTTTCATCACAATAATTTCTTCATCCATGATCTCTTCATCCATTGGAGAGATTGGAGAGCCATGATCAACATTTTCTTTTGCAGGCGGTGGAGTGTGTGATTCAGCTACTACAACCTCTAGAGTGATATCAGAAATTAAGTGAGGATCAAATGCATGAACACAAGGGAAATCCTTGTGACATATTTGAGATGATTCATTGGGGATTGAGAAATCATCCTCTGGATATGATTTAACTTCATTGAAGTCAATGTCATAAGCATCTGAGTTAGAGTGAGTGATTACAACATCTGCTGCATTGAAGGTGACATGGATGGATTCTTCAAGTTCTTGCCTGCGGATATTGAATACTCTCTATATGCTTTGGAGGTAGGAGAGTATCCAATAAATAACCCATCATCTGACTTTTCATCAAATTTTCCCAGATGATCCTTGTAGTTGTGAATGAAAACAAGGCAACCAAAGACCTGGAAGTAGCTTACATCAAGGGCTCTCTTCCTATACACTTCATAAGCGGTCTTGCCATGTCTTTTCACAATAATGGATCTGTTTTGTGTGTAACATGCTGTGTATACAGCTTCACCCCAAAATTGCTTTGGAAGTCTTGATTCACTAAGCATAGTTCTGACAGCCTCTATGAGGGTTCTGTTCCTTCTTTTAGCGACACCATTTTGTTCTGGGGTGCCTGGGTTTGAAAAGTTTTTTGAGATTCCTTTTTCATCATAAAAGGCTTCCATGGCATGGTTCTTGAATTCGGTGCCATTATCACTTCTGATAGCCTTTACTATGCCGTCATTGAAGTTCTCTATTTCTTTGATGAAGGACATGATCCTTTCAGTTGCATCACTCTTTCTTTGAAGAAAGAATATCCAAGTGAACCTAGAGAATTCATCGACAATGACTAGTGTGTACTTGTTGTGATTAAGAGATTGAGGCTTTACAGGTCCAAATAAGTCCATATGAAAAAGATGGAGGCACTTATTTATGGAGAATGATTGTTTGGTTTTAAACGATGCTCTATGGTGCTTCCTTTTTTTGCAGGTTGAGCATGGTATGTCTTTGCTGAAGGTCAGAAAAGGAATCCCAACGACTAAGTCATTCTTGGCCAGTTTGTTGATGTTTTTAAAGTTGAGGTGAGAGAGTCTCTTGTGCCAAAGCCAGTTTTAACTATCAGAGGCTTTGGCAAAGAGACAGGTGTTGTTTCCTTCTGGACATGATGTCATGTCAATAACATACGCATCCCTTCTTCTAGGTGCAACAAGAACACCATCATCATTTTGATTGAAGATTGTTTCTTGGATCTTGGTGAACAGAACTTTGAAACCAACATCACAGAGTTGACTGATGCTGATTAAGTTGTGCTTCAGTCCATTGACATAAGCGACCCTTGTGAAGGTGATTCCATTACAATCCACTGAGCCATATCCCTCAATAGCCCCTGAGGAGTCATCTCCAAAGACTACCTTGGGACCAGACTCCTTTTTATATCTATGCAGATATTGTTTAACTCATGTCATGTGTATGAAGCACCCACTATCCAGATACCAAACAGATTTCTTCAAGTATTCATGCATAGATATAATGAAACAAAATTAGTTTCAATGATGAACCCACTTTCCAATGGGTCCATGCTATCACTGACCAGCCACATTGGGTTGTATTTGGTTCTTTTCTCCCTCTATTTGGTTGCAAACTCTGGTTTCATGACGCATACTTCCACAGATGTCACATCCGGGATACTGTTCACACTTATCAGAGTGATGATCATAGAAACCACAGTACTTGCAAGGAGGATAGGGTCTGAAACTCGGAGGATGATCTCTGGGTCTGGGTTCTGGTCTCCTAGAGGACTTGTGAGGAGTCTGAGACCTGGTTTTAAGTCTGACCTTTTGGAAAACAATGGTCTCCTCATGATCTCTGGAGGTGTGTTCAATAGACTCACATGTGATACATTTAGGTTTCTTTGAACAATTTTCAGACAAGTGATTTTTGAACCCACAATGCTTGCAATGTCTGAACATAGTTCTCCCCTTTGAGCTGTTGGACCCCTCACCATGAGAGCTAACAGATGAAATGTTAGATGATGGGTTGATATGAGCTTTCAAAACCTTAAATTCTTTCATTATGATAAGAAGAAGTTTCTTGGTGGGAGATAGCTCTTTAGAGACAGGATTTGTTTTGGTCTTTTTGGGTTCTTTGGCTACAAAAACCTTTATGTGGGTTTTTTCAGCAACTCTGGTTGTTAATGTTACAAGGTGGGGTGTCCTAGAGGCTTTGGTGATTGGTTTGGAACCTAGTATAGAGTCAGATGGCTCAACCCCAACATTTTTAGAAATACTAGAGGGGTGTGGAATCATCTGACTCTTCTTCAGAGACATTCTCAACCACTGTGGTGGTATTTGGAGAAGAATCATCTTATGGGACAAATTTAACTTTGGCCACTGGTATATGTTTCTTATACCCGCCCTTCCCCCCAATTGCTTGAACCACATTTCCTATACTGGTTTCAGCAACAAAATCTTCCACAGTGAATTGACCTTTGTTTCATTTTTCAATGGTTTTTCTATGTTCATCATTTTCATCAGTCAAATATTCATTTTCAGATGTGAGTTTTCTTACTTCATTTTGAAGTTGATTAGCAAGATTTACAAAAGGTTTAAGATTGATTAACTCTGATTAACAAATATTTAATTCAGATTTAAGATTATGAAATTTGTTTAACATATTTTTTCTTTGTTCTTCTACAAAGTGGAGGTCAACCAAGGTGTAGTCACTGAATGGTCTCTATCAGGACCTTCAAGCATAGAAAGTAATATATGTACCTTTTTCATGGTGATATCGACCCATTGTCCAGATCTTGCTTCACCTTTACCAACAGCTGGTTCCTCGTCAACGACAACCATGAAAGCTATGATAGTAGTGGTGGCTTCATCCTATGATGTAAGAGATTCATCATCCCAATCAAACGAAGTAACGATAAGACCCTTTTCAGTCTTTTTGATATCTTTCTTCTTGGCTGCTTCCTCAGCTTTTTGTTTGAGCTTCACTAGCTCTTCTTTCAGGGCTTTGCATTTAACCTTGTAGTCCTTTTTTCTCTCAGAGTCAAAGTGAGAAGTTTGCTTGAAATGAGATGGTGAAAACTTCTTCTTGCTGTTATGATCATTGCTAGAAGAAGGAAAGCTTGGAGAGGAGGTCTTGTTGGACCAACAACCTTTTTAGAAATGACCAGCTTTACCATAGGTGTAGCAAATAACTTTGGACTTGTCAACTTTAGCAGCTCCAACTCTACCAGATCTCTTGTAATATCTCTTTTGATCAGCTAGAAGAGATATGTCATGAAATTCAACATGCAGCTCATCAAGAAATTCTTTACTGCTTCGAGTATCTTCTTCTATATCAGAGTCGTTGTCCTGAAAGGAATGGTTAGCAACAAGAGCTTTTGATCCACAAATCTGAGTGGTATACCTGTCAGTTTCAGACTTATAGATTGAATCAATAAAAAATTCTTCATAATTGCATCTACCAAACAGTAGAGCCAGAGTGTCATTTTTTATTGCATTATTCGCCCTAAGGGTCTGGTTTAAACTAAGCCATTTCCTAGGCAAACTGTTAACAAATGTAGCATTGACCTCAGCCTTTGGTAGAACTACACCATTATTTCCAAGATCATTCAACAAAATCTTAAGCCTGTATAAGTTTGAGCAACAGTTTCTGTTTATGAGGCTTTAAAAGCATAAAACTTAAGTCTCAAGGCTTGGATTTTGGTTTCTTTTGTTTCTTCTGGACCTTCATACCTTAGAACCAATTCAGTCCACATTTCTTTTGCAGAATTGCATTTGATAATGGACTTCATTATGTTCTTGGGTAGGCAAGAGACTATGATACTTTTGAGTCTCTTGTCCTTGTTTGCTAGACGTCTATCCGCTGGAGACCACTGCTTAACAGGTTTCTTGATGGGTCTTTCAGCGGTAGATGAAACAACTAAAGGGACATAGGGTTCATTTTCGAATATTTCAATCAAGAAAGGTTCTAAACCATCTAGATATATTAGAAATTCACTTTTCCAACTAGAAAAGTCTTCTACATCGAATGCTGGGACATTGGACACATGTGACCCCCCTCGAACATCAAGAAGTTGAGGAAGGTCGTCATCATTATTACCAGTGCTTACAACAGGTGTAGGCATGGTAGTAGTGGATGTGGTGGTCGGGGCGGTGGTCGAAGCATTAGCTTAACTTGTTTGACCAAAGGGTGGTGGTATAGGAGGCAAAGTATCAGTCATCTTAGGATCTTGATTTTAAAAACAAGAACGGTTTATAAAAGTTTTATAAATCAAACCCCTCTGATACCAACTAAAAGTCCCGAAATATAATAATTGTTGATACAAAGTCTCGTATACAAGATAACACAATATGAATTAATTTTCAAATGCGTAAGGCTTTATTAATCTTTATAAACAAAGTATTACAAAGTGCTATGAATACGCCCGTTGAGTGTCAATAAGAAATGAACCCTAGATCAAGTAAACTTGATTCGAGACTCAAGTTTACGAGAGAACCTTAGAGTCGCTGGTAGAAAGCTGGGGACTCACAGGTTCTAGAGGGAAAAAGAAACTTAGATAATTTATCCAAGCACAAAGGTTGATTATAACTTCTTTCTCCCTCTTATTTATCGTAGTATGAGGTTGCATCCTTAGTGGGGGTAGTTTATACGTGTCCTCTATTGAGTGGAAGAGTACAACGCATTAAATGTATGTCCATAAAGGGACATACCTTTAAACAGCTTTAGGTGAACAGTTCTGACAACAGTTAACTTTATCCCACTAGGTCGTACTAGGCTTTATCTTGAATCTCCTATTTTGTCCCGCTCAAAACACTTTGGAGATTCTCCCGCCTAAACTATAAAAAGGAAAGGCAAGTCTCTGCTTGCCTAGTCTTCATAGGGTTGTGAGTGATCTATGAGTATTGTCATCTCAGAGATCCTTGAACACTAATACATTCCTTCTACATCTCATCTTGTCTATAACTATTGGTGAGTATGACTTCAGATAGTCTTCGATTTCTCTAACGTTGTCTTTGACTTGAATGTTCCTGGTGTGCCAGCTGAGGCTTTGCCTTTAGCTGGTCATGTCTTTGTCGCTGGTCTTCACAGTGACTCATAACACTAAGTCTAATTTAAACAAATCTAGACTGAGCCATAGTTAAACCTTTCACTGGCCCAACAAAAATCAAAGGAGACAAGTTTGAACCAAGGGGGAGACCGGGTATTTTCATAGGTTACCCCCAAGGCATAAAAGGGTACAAGATATATGACTTGGAGCACAAAAAGATCATAGTTTCACGAGATGTAAAATTTGTGGAAAGCATTTTTCCTTTCATAAAATCACAAGTCAGAAGACAAGGAAGAAAAAATCTTTCTTTTACCAAAGTATTGGGAAGATGAGCCAATGACTAAGAATGAACAACTGAATGATCAAAATAACTTTGTTGAAACAAATGTGACTGATGTCGAACAAGAAATAGAACAAAATGTGGGATCATCAAGTGAACCATAACATGAAGGAAGACCATCAAGTGAACCAGAACATGAAGAAACGTTCAAAGATATTAATGGCCTTGAAGTGCATGAGAGACCAAAAAGGTTTAAATCTAAGCCTGAAAAGTTCAAAGATTATCAAGTGAAGTTGCCCCCATCTTTAGACCATGAGCATTCATCTTCTCACTCTAATCATGAACCCTCAACGGTACACCCTTTAGCACATTTCATTTCTTACAATAGTTTTACTAACTCATATAAAGTTTTCTTAGCGGCCATTACACAAAGTAATGAACCGAAATATTTTGCTCAAGCCATTCAAGATCCGAAGTGGGCGGAAGTTATGAAGATCAAAATACAAGCTTTGGAGAAAAATAGGACTTGGACTTTCCAAGAACTCCCAAAGGGAAAATGGGCCATCGACTCAAAATGGGTGTATAAAATAAAGTATAAACCAAATGGGAAAGTTGAATGCTACAAGGCACGCCTTGTTGCTAAAGGCTTTACACAAACGGAAGGCATCGACTTCCATGACACCTTCGCCCCTATGGCAAAAATTGTAACTGTTCGAAGCCTTCTTGTCGTCGCTGTAAAAAGGGAATGGCGCATTCACCAACTAGATGTAAACAACGCTTTCTTACATGGTGACCTAGATGAAGACATCTATATGAAGATTCCTCAAGGATTTAGAAAGCAGAATGACACACGGGTTTACAAGCTAAAAAGGTCACTCTGTGGACTCAAACAAGCATCGAGAAACTGGTTCTAAAGATTCACTAGTTTCTTACTAAACCTTGACTTCAAGCAATCAAAGGCTGATCACTCGCTTTTCTTATTTAAGAAATAAGGAATATTTGTTGTCGCACTCATTTATGTTGACAATGTCATAATTACAGGTGATAACAGTCTCAAGATACAAGAAATCAAAAAGTTGCTAGACAAGGAGTTTAACATTAAAGATCTTGGTCCGATAAATTTTTTTTAGGCATTGAGGTTACACCCACAAAGTAAGGGATGGTTTTAATTCAACATAAATATAAGCTAGACATCTTAAAGGACACGGGTATGATGGGTTGTCGTCCAAGTTCATTCCCTATGGAACAAAATTTAAAGTTGGGGAAACAGAATGATGAAGCAAAGGTAGATGAAAATCAATATCGAAGGCTGGTTGGGAGATTGTTGTACTTACAAGCAACAAGACCTGACATCGTTTATGCTGTAAACATTCTAAGTAAATTTGTTAGTGATCCAAGGGTAAGTCATCTTGAAGCTGCCAATTGAGTTTTACGATACCTTAAAGCAACACCTGGGTAGGGCATACTTCTTACAAAAGAAGTTGGCAGCAACCTCACCACATACTACGACTCTGACTGGCTTGGGTGTCCCATCATCAGGAGATCGAGAACAGGTTACTTGTTACTTTTAGGAGGATCACCTATATCATGGAAGTCTAAAAAACAATCGGTTGTCTAAAGATCATCGGCTGAAGCAGAATACCGGGTTATGGCCACTACTTATATATAATTTTATGGTTATGATGGTTATTAAAGGATCTTGAGATTCCATGTGATGGTCCTACACAGTAATTTTTGACAACCAAGCTGCTCGCAACATAGCAAATAACCCGATTTTTCACGAACGAAACCAAGCATGTTGAAACGGATTGCTACTTCGTTCGGGAACGGGTTGAGTCAAAAGAGATAGTTCCTATGCAGATTAATTCCAAGTCGCAAATAGCAGACATGTTTACAAAGCCTTTAGGAACACAAAATTTTCATGCACTACTCGACAAGCTGGGCATTGTTAATCTCAAAGCACCAACTTGAGGGGGAGTAATGACCGTGATATTCTCCTAGTATCAGTCCTTAATTATAGGCTTAACGTTATCTAATCCCATTTACTTGTTTCCTTAGATAAGGATTGTATTCCCGTATTTATATGGGGTATTTTGTCTGTATGTCATATTCAGTTTTCTAGTAAGAAACATATATTATATTAACTGAAATCATTAGGCCTATGGGTTTTCCAGATTTGATTTTTAGTCCCTCAATTTAATTAAACGCGCTCACGATAAATTAATTAAAACACGTAATTAATTTAACCACAATTAATTAAATTAATAAGTGATATTTTATTAAACGTTTGATTATAAATAAATAAACGTATATTAAAAGTGTGTTCTCCATATTAAGTGTGTGCCACCGATAGGCTCACGCATATCCGATGGCTAAACGATCGCATATCCCGAAAGCTCCTACTTGTGAGAGATTAGACATATTACGTCCATAATAAAGCATCTAGCAATACTTCACTATAACCGGAAATGTTGAGTTAATAGTTTCAAGAAGAGTATCTCAAAAGTATTTGATGGTATATGATTATAAAGCTTGTTGGTAATCATCTATTTGTTTCTAGTACCGTTAAACCATGGATATGGATCCTAACTCATTCCATATACTTTAACTTTATTTCTCGTGATTAAATTTATTCAGATGGTCCAAAATGTAAACAAGAATGATCTAGATTACACTTTGGGTACGACCATACAATTACCTGATTAATTCTAGAGAGATCTAGTGGTACTGAACTGCACTACATCAAGTGGAGGAACAAATTCTATGTAAATTGCAAGTGTCTGTGGATGCTGCTTCACAACACTTCCAACTATAGTCTTTATAACTAACTCTTGCGAGCTAACGTTTAACATATAATCAAGAAGCGATATTCACACATGCACAAACTTGTTCGCATCTCAAGTCTAAGGACGACTTAATCATCATTTTTGAAAACTTACTTATGACAAGGATCAAAAAGTATTATTCGAAAGTTCGGGGTGTCCAATACGTATCCCTTATGAATAACATATGAGTTTGGTGCGAACCATCCATTACATTCAAAGAATATGGCCAACACTCATATTGTCTTAGTGTAGACAATATTCCCATATTGCTAACCGACAATGGACATGTTTAGAATAATCAAATACTCAAGGATATAAACATACAATATAAGACAACAATAATTATATGAATAAAAACAAACATCAAGTATCTTTATGCATCATAAAATAATAATTGTCTTACAATACCAAATTATCCAAATACCAAAATAACACAAATTACATGAGACTATTAGCTGGACGCAATCCAATATTCGTTGTAAGCATTGAGTGCTTTTTAAGGTCAAAAGCCTTCGTAAAGGGGTCAGTTAAGTTGTCATATGTGTGAACTTTGTCCAGTGTAATGTCACCCAGTTCAATCGCTTCTCTAAGGTAGTGAACTTTAGCACGATAATGTTTCGCGCCTTTAGTGATTGCTGGTTTATTAGATATAGGTAATGCCTCCGGTATTGTCACAATACATTTTCATAGGTTCATTATTTGTGGGAACAACACCAAGCCCATAAATAAACCTCCTTATCCAAACTGCTTCCTTAGCAGCCTCCGAAGAGGCTATATACTCAGCCTATGTAGATGAGATGGCATTAATGGTCTGGTTCGCGCTTTTCCAGCTAACAACACCTCCATTTAGTATGAAAACTGAAAGTTTATGGACTTATATTTATTAGTCTTGTGTTAGGATCGAACTCGAGACTACGAGATTGCAGACAATACGTATAAAATTAATTTATTTAATAAATATATTTATATGTTTATTAAATTAAATCGAGCTATAAATTTAACGAACGTTAATTATTTAGAGTTAAGTTTTAAACGATTGTTATGGAATAAAAAGGAATAGGAAAGAAAAGTCCGGAACACCCCTTATGAGGGTTGCTGAATAGTCGGCTACAACAAGGAGGGGGAAAGGGCAAATTTGTTTAACTTGGGCACCAAGGAGTTAGACCTATATAAATAAACCGTTCACCTCATAATTCTTTACACCATAATTTCTCCCCCTCTTCTCTTTGTCTTGCGATCGTCGACCAAACAACCTTAAGGTTGTCTTTGGTTTTTGATTTTGCTATTTAGTCAAGTCCTAGCCCCTCTCTAGGGTTGTTGGGTTGATTATTCCATAAACGTTGAAGCTCGATTTAACGTACTAGCATTACGGTTAATTCATCGTAATACGTGTGTACAAGATCGTAGTATAATCTTACTTTAGACTATATCTTGGAGATTCAAGATAAACCCTAATTTGGTGAATTCGTTCTTGTTCATGGGAATTGCTTACCAAAAGGTATGTAACTCTAATTCGATTAATTATAATTGTATTAATTATGATCTTGTTAAATTGCTTCCGCTATACGTGCTTCGATCTTGTTTAGGGTTTTAATAATTGTTGTGAATGATAAACCTTCAATGGTATTAGAGCCGTTTTAACATGTTATAATTATCAAAAAATATAAAAAAATTAGGGTTTTTGTTTTTTTAGGTTTTCTTAAAAATAAGGGTTTTGTTTTTTAACAATTCGGTTTGGCCGACATTTTTAATTAATTTTTTTTTTGAAACCCTAAATTACATGTTGTGTGATTGTAGATTAGATTGCATGATTGCTTGTCATGTCATGTCATTTTGGTTACGATCCGTATAGAAAATTAATTGTTAAGATTTGTGGGTGGATCCATGATGAACATGCATGTTTTTCAAGGATCGTAAAATCGTATGTGCTACACGTTTTATTTTGTTTCAATAAATCTAGAATTAGGGAAGACTTTTTATGAACATAAAAACCCTAGATTTTCAATTTATTGAATAAAATCGTTTGCATGTGGCTATTTGATTTATTATTGCACATATAATTGTTATTATGTGTTTACGATTTAGGTTTTTTCGTACCTATATGTTTTCATGTGTTTTTTTAATGTATGTTGTAAATAAGGGTAGTTTTTTTAGAAAAATAATATGGACTAAATCATATTAAAATTAAGATTTGTTTTGAGATCTAAATTACATAGAATTACGTTGATTGGTGATTTACAATAATAATTTAATGGCGTACTCAATTTTAACAAACTATAAAGCGGGTATAACGCGTTGCTAGTCATATACCCGGCTAAGGAAGGAGGTTATGCCATTGTCGCTGACCAAATTCTCGGCTTGGCTGTGCGTCAAAATTGAAATTACCTACGATTATTATTTGTATTACACCTTAAGGTTGATTTACCGCAAATTCACATCCGAAACACAATGACTAAGGTTATTGCTTTGTGCGTGTTAGCCTCAAAATATTGAGCCAAACAAGAATGCTCGGTCATATATTTATTATGTATCATATTTTAGAACGTTGTAATAGGTAGTATATTAGTCGTGTTATTACGGGCTTAACTTTAAGCTAAGGTTCATTAATAAGTAACCAAAGCCCAAAAGGAAAGCCCGGCCCATGATCATATAGCCCATTAAGCTACATGTAAGCAAAGGCTATATAAACCCTTCCTAGCATGTTAGGAAGGGTGTTGGTCATTTCATTTTCTCTCTAATCTAATATTCCACAAGTTTCACCAACCATTTTCTCTCTACTTTCTCTCACTACTTTCTCTCTCTAGAATTCTTCTCATATCTACCTTTCTTTCTTATAAATTCGTGTATTAACATCACATATATTAGGGACAACAATTGGTATCAATCGCCATGGGGTAGTTTTATGATTGGTTGTTGCGTTCTCATTTGATTTATTTGCTTTAATCCTTCTTTCATCCATATTTCTTCCTCGAATTCAAGATTTTTCTTGTTTTTGATTGTGTTTCTTAACCGTATACCTTCTTTAATCTTGTTGTAGAGATTTGGTTGTTTTGGTTTGGTTAAAAACACGATCTTGTTGCCTAAAAGTTGCTAAATTTGTTGCCTAAAAGTTGCTAAAATCGTTGCCTAAAAAGTTGGAAAAAAGTCCCTTATTGCGACAGCTTGAATTTCGGAAAAGGAGAGTACGATTTCGATCGCAATAACCCTAGGGTTTTACTTTGCGATCAGTATTGCGATAGCCCCCTTATTCCGATCTGGTCATTCCGATCGTTATTGCGATCTGGATTGCGACGGAATTTAAGGCAATCTTGAAACGTTACTCTGCCCACATTGCGACAGCCACATTGCGATAGGTGTTATTGCGACAGATTATTGCGATCAGAATATTCCGATCTGGGATTTCGATAGGTACACTTTGCGATCTGAACATTCCGATCTGAAGGATTCCGACAGGTGCACATTGCGATCTAAAGGACATTCCGATCCATGCAACATTCCGATGGGCATTCCGATGGCACATTCCGATGACATGTTTAGCTAAATTTTGTTTGAGTATTTTTTAGATTTAGCCACCATCTAGACTAGTTTCGGAACGTAGTTTACACGAAGATTAAAAAAAAAAAAAAAAAGTTAAAAAATTTTAGGTCAAGTAAAATCAAATTTTTTCCATACTAGTTTTAGGACATTTCTAGCTCAATTTCAAAATTTGGTGATTACAAATTTTTTAGGTCTACCGTTTTGTCGGACTGAGGAATTTATTGTCGGGCTGAGAAAAAATTGCAATTTTCGGAATTTCAACAACCAATCAATCACAACACAACTACTTAAGATCCACATTCGATTCATCATTTTAGAGAATATTGAGATGGATTCTACTGTCGAATATCGTGTGACGAACAACAACATAATGGTGGCAGGTAACAAAGAAAGACCACCAATGCTTGTGTCGGGTCGATATGATCAATGGCAATCCCGTTTTATACGTTACCTTGACACAAAACCTAACGGTGATGCTTTAAGGCAATGTATTTTGGAAGGACCCTATAAACTCTCAAGGATTCAAGTTCCTGCAGTACCAGCCACGGACACGAGTGATGCACAACCCGCATATGAACGTGATGAGAAGAGGACCGACCTCACCCCAGAGAATCGTGCGTGGTTTGATGCAGAGAAGGAAGCAATCTACTTAATTCTCAGTGGCATTGGAGATGAAATTTACTCTACGGTTGACGCATGTCCTACTGCTCAAGAAATGTGGACGGCCATTGAAAGATTGCAACAAGGTGAATCACTTAACAAACAAGATGTGAAAACCAAGATGTTTTGGAACTTTGGCAAGTTTACATCAAAGGATGGGGAATCCATTGATTCTTATTACTCCCGAATCTACAAAATGATGAATGATATGACTCGAAACAACTTGCAAGTTTCCACCATGCAAGTCAATGTCCAATTTCTACAGCAACTTCAACCAGAGTGGACACGGTTTGTCACCTTGGTCAAACAACAACAAAAATTAGACGAAGTTTCATATCACAAGCTCTTCAACATCTTGAAACAATTTCAAAATGAGGCAAATGAACTTCGAGCTGAACGAGTTGCAAAGATTTCCAATCCACTTGCTTTGGTGTCTACCACTCAACATTACCCAGATTATCACTCTCGTACTTCAAAGACCTACTCTACTCAATCATCATCACCACGATCATCCATTGTCTCCAAGTCACATGTTCCAACACGATCCCGTGGCAAAGAAGTTGCAAGAGCACCATCACCCATACCTGAGCAATCATCCGAAGAAGACAGTGATGAAGAAGTAGCTCAAAGGGACAGGGAATTCAAGCAACAAATGGCTTTCATTATGAAGCAATATAAGAAAATCTACAAACCCACCAACAACAACCTTCGAACATCTTCAAACTCGAGGAACACCCATGCACAGAGTCCTCCAAGGTATGACACACGAAGACGTGTTGAGAGTCCTCCAAAGTATGATCGACAACCTAAGTATGATAACCAGAGGGTGGCTACTGTTGTTGGAAATAGGGAAACTGTTGGTACTCAAGTTGTGCAACAAAGTGGGATTCAGTGTTTTAACTGCAGAGGTTTTGGGCATTTGGCCAAGGAATGCAGGCAGCCAAAGAGGGTTAAAGATTATGGTTATCATAAGGAAAAGATGCTTTTGTGCAAGAAAATGGAAGCTGGAATCAAGTTATCAGCTGAGGAAGGAGAAATGCTTGACGACACAAATGATGAACTCTCCGACCAAGAACTCGAGGCACATTATTCATACATGGCAAAGATTCATGAGGTCCTTAACGTCACTGAAGATGACAATGGTCCTATCTTTGATACCGAGCTAATTGATAAGGTACAAGATGATGCTGAATATAATGTGTTTGGTGATACACATGAGCATAGTGATCTACCAACAACAATTACTGACACGTGTATGATGGAAACGGTTGATAGCAATACCACACCCGATTCATCAGACATGTGCAATAATGGGTTTGAGGATGATCAACATGCAAATGAGTATGATGACGAGGAGCGTGTCGCGCTTGCTAATTTAATTGCTAGTTTACAAAAAGATGTCAATGAAAATAGAAAGAATCAAAAGCAATTAAAGAAGGCAAACGCAGCGCTCACTCAAAACTTTGAAGAATGCAAAGCCGCTCTTATAAAATCTAGTGAGACTATTGATAGTTATAGGGCTGAGCTTCTTCAAAAGACCAACGAGCTTGAGGGGTACAAAAGTCGTGTCATCAACGTTAAAAAGGACGATTTTGAAAATAAATACAATGAAGCTCTTGCTTTGTTAACTAAAGAAAAACGTCAATTTAATGTTTTATTAAGTGATGAACGTCAAAAAACGTACCTTGCCACAACAAAAGTTAATGAACTTGAACAGAGGCTTTCTATGAACACCACCGATTCTGCTAAAATTCTTGACGAGAAGAAACAAGAGGTTGAAACATTAAAACAAGATTTCAAAAATAGACAAAGCAAAGATACTGAAAAAGTAAAGGATCTCGAAGAACAAGTCGATTTTTTGAAAAAAGTTGTTTATAATACACATGACTCTATTCAAACCGTAAGAATGATAGCACCTCGGTCGTTTTTCAAGGGTCAACCTAGCTTTGCCACCCCCAAGTACCTCGAACAAGCTCAAGCTGCAAACCCCCATTTATACCTTGACAAGTCCGAATGGACAAATCATGATTGCCCTGTAGATAACCTCGATAGTGAAGAGACGTCCCTTTGGGATGAGGAGAGTAGATCACCGGTCAATAAAGATTTTGTGAAACCATATAACTATGCTTATGAAAACAGTCTTTATGGTCTTTTCACTCCACAAAAACAGAAGTCTCGTGAGGAATAATTTTTAGAAAGCAAACAAAAAAGAATTCAATGGAAAAAAGCTTTTGCCACTAAGAGGAAAACTAATGTTTTTAAATATATTAACTATTTGCCTCTAGATGCTTCTAAAAGCAAAAGTAGAAAAATACTTGGTTTTCTTAAACACCACATTAATAATGTTCAATCAATTGTTGAAAGCGATTGGGAGAAACGTCAAAAGGATAAGTGGAAAACCGAGATTCCTCACGACATAACTGTGCTTGTGAAAGAACTTTTAATACCAAATACGAAGATAATAAAAGAACATGTTCTTGAGTTTGAAAATTTAATTCAGTCTGAAATGTTTGATGATTTGAAATATGTTGAGTCTCTTGAAAAAGAAATTGATGACCTTCAAAATGACAAATTAGAATTTTCAAACGAATATGATCTACTCTTAGAAGAATGTCTCTCCAAAGATATTTTGTGTGTTACTCTTCAATCATGTGCTGATATCGATGAATATTCTGATGTTGCATGCAAATATCTTGATAAAATCAAAGAGTGTGAGCGTCTTGAACTTGAGATTTCGAAACATAAAGAAAATGTTGATAAAAAGGCTTTTGAGTTACTTCAACACAAAACTGATTTCCTTCAAAAACATTGTCATTCTCTTGAACTTGCTTTGCAAAAAGACGTTGGTAGTTTTCCACATGATAATAAATTGCAAGAAAAACTTTCCCAAACGTTTCGAGAAATGAACGAACAGAATTTGGAAATTCAAGGGTTGAAAGCTCAGTTACAAGACAGGGACAGAGCGATAACAGAGTTGCAGAAACTCATTGCTAAGATGGGTGGGAAGATTGTGGAACCTAGTATTGAGAAACCTGTTGTAAGACAACCCAATGCTCAAAAAGTGACTAGACCCTCTGTCTTGGGAAAACCATCTGTTTTCTCTAATTCTGCATTTGCAAAACCTGCGTTTGCCCCCAAGACGGATGGGAAGGATAGGTTACCACAAAACACTCCCAAAACAATTATTCGATCACAAAGCATTAAGAACACTAATGTGGTTAAACCAGGGATGTATAGATTGACCACTAAACCCACACAAAACAAAGAAAGTCAATCACCTCAGACTTCTAGAAACACTAATAGACGTGTGTCTTTTACTACAGGAGTAGTCCCCACTGCTAGTGTTAGCCGGCCCCAGCTTAAGAGCACTTGCATGAATGAAAAGGTCTGGCAAAACAAAAGTCAAGGGAAGATGAAGGAAGTAGAAGACCACCTTAGGATTTTCAATGTTTCTAAGAATAAAACGTCTGTAATCGCGTGTAATGACGATTTGAATGATTCGACTTTGAATGCTATGAAAGTTAAGTTTGTTTGTGTGAAATGTGGAAAGTGTGCTAATGCTAATCATGCTATGTGTGTTTCGAATAATGTCAAAGGCGTAGAAACTAGAACTAAGAAGCAAACTGTGATGCCTATTAGTGCTAGAAAACCCAAACGCAAAGTGAACCATTCTGGTGCAACCCCCCCTAAGAAAAGTATTGCATCAGACTCCACCACTAAGAACCCTAGAAGCATAATTAGGGAATTATATGAGTCTGCTAGCAAGCCTTGGAAATGGTGGTTTGCTAATCAATGTCCTCCAGGATATAAATGGATGCCTAAGGTTAGGACAGAAAATGTGACCACGAGCGTTAGTGTGCCTCTAAGTGATGAAACTAGGGAAACTAATGAATCGGAAATCACAAGTAACATGGAATCCAATTTAGCAAATGCTCCATCGTGTTCTAATTCTTCTGCAGGTGATCGAAGTAATTCTCTTCATAATGGACTCCGGATGCACGAAGCACATGACGGGGAATCTCAAGATTCTAATTAACTTCGTGGAGAAGTTCCTGGGTACGGTCCGATTCGGAAATGATCAATTTGCACCGATCCTAGGATATGGAGACTTGGTTCAGGGGAATATTACAATCAAAAGGGTCGAAGGGCTCAATCATAATCTTTTCTCGGTTGGTCAATTCTGTGATGCGGATTTGGAGGTTGCTTTTAGAAAGAAGACATGTTTTGTTCGTGATTATGATGGGAATGACTTACTTACCGGAACACGGGGTACTGATCTCTACACTATTTCACTACAAGACTCCACATCTTCAACTCCAATCTGTTTCATGGCTAAAGCTTCAACGACTTAAGCTTGGTTATGGCATCAACGTTTATCTCATCTTAACTTCGATACCATCAACTTGCTTTCTAAGAAAGATATTGTGCGAGGCCTTCCTAACTTGAAATTCATCAAAGATCATCTTTGTTCTTCTTGTGAGCTTTGTAAAGCTAAACGGAGTAGTTTCAAGACAAAGACTACACCGAGCTCTAAAGGACGGTTAGATCTTCTTCATATAGATTTGTGTGGTCCTATGCGTGTTCAAAGTATCAATGGGAAGAAATACGTTATGGTAATTGTCGATGACTACTCAAGGTACACCTGGACTCACTTCTTGAGGTCCAAGGATGAAACAACCGATGTTCTCATCAGCTTCCTTAAAGTGATACAACGTGGTCTTCAAGCTCAAGTTAAAGTGGTTCGTACTGACAGAGGTACAGAATTTTTGAATTCACAACTGAGAAACTATTTTGAAGCCGAGGGAATTGAACATGAAACATCTATTGCTCGAACACCCGAACAAAACGGCGTTGTTGAAAGACGAAACCGTACTTTAGTTGAGGCTGTTCGAACATTATTATCCGCTTCAAAACTTCCACTATACTTTTGGGCCGAAGCCGTGTCAACCGCATGCTACACACAAAACCGCTCCTTAGTTATCCCAAGACACGAAAAGACACCATATCACATAATTAATGATCGCAAACCTTCACTCAAACACCTTCACGTTTTTGGATGTACGTGTTACATTATTCGAGATGGTGAAAATTTGGACAAGATGAAAGAGAAAGGTGATGCATGCATTTTAGTGGGATATGCAACTCAATCTAAGGGATACAGAGTGTACAACAAGAGAACAAAATTGATAGTCGAGACTATTCATATCAGATTTGATGAATTGCAAGAAATGGCACTTGAACAAAGCAGTTTAAGTCCCGACCCACAACGACAAACGACTTCCGTTCACAACCGCACGGAACTCGGAACTCAAGACCACAGCAATGAACCGTCAAGTTCAAAGCTGGTTCCTGAACATGTTCCTAGAGCAGATATGATAGTGGACACGACACTTGAAGAGTTGGAAATGTTATATGGACCAATGTATGATGAATATTTCACGGGGGAGAAACAAGTTGCATCAAAGTCTTCCGCTGTCACTCATGATAAGAATGATGATACCTATCATCATCAACAAAAGGATACAACTTCATCTACTTCAACACGGGTTGTTGCAGATTTACCTCCTCAGAATATCACTTCAACAATCGATCCTACAACATCCACAACTACTGTCATTGCTCCAGAGAACACAAATCAAGCAGACGGTGCATTATCTGACGATGACGATTTTCACAACCCATTCGGTACATCGGTATACGAAACTGGAGAGTCTTCTACTCGCCATGTTGATCCGTCAAATATGCATACGTTCTATCAACGACATCCTTCAACACATCATTGGACCCGAGATCATCCTTTGGTTCACGTAATTGGAAACCCTTCACAGCCCGTTCGTACAAGACGACAACTAGCCACCGATGGCGATGTTTGTATGTTCGCACTCGCCGTGAGTACTGTTGAACCGAAAAACATCAAAGAAGCCATGGCTGATCATGCTTGGATTGAATCGATGACGGATGAACTTCAACAATTTGAAAGACTTAAAGTCTGGGAACTTGTTGACAGACCATACGATGTGACTCCTTTAAATCTTCGTTGGATCTGGAAAAATAAGATGGATGAAGAAAACACGATCATCAAGAACAAAGCTAGGCTAGTGGCTAAGGGGTATGGCCAGAAAGAGGGAATTGATTTTGATGAATCATTTGCACCAGTTGCTCGGATGGAAGCAGTCAGGATTTTTCTTGCTTATGCTGCACATAAGGGATTCACTGTCTATCAAATGGACGTAAAGACGGCATTTCTTAACGGTCCTTTGAAGAAAGAAGTATATGTCACGCAGCCGGAAGGATTCGTCAATCCTCATTATCCTGACAAGGTGTATCGTCTCCATAAGGCACTATATGGACTCAAGCAAGCTCCAAGGGCGTGGTACGACGAGCTCTCAAAATTTCTGGTATCCAAAGGTTTCTCAAAAGGTTCCATTGATTTAACTTTGTTCACTTATAAATATGGGGATGACATTCTGCTTGTGCAAATTTATGTTGATGACATTATTTTCGGGTCTACAAACCCTAAACTTTCAAAATGGTTTGAAAAAGTAATGCACAGCAGATTTGAAATGTCTATGATGGGCGAACTAAAATTCTTTCTAGGGATTCAAGTTCACCAATCCCCAAGTGGTATCTTTATAAACCAAGCTAAGTATTGTCAAGAGATAATCAAAAAGCATGGTATGACTTCATGTGACCCCGTTGGGACACCATTATCAACCACATCGCTAGATGCTGACTTGGAGGGATTACCCATAGATCAAACGAGATATCGTTCCATGATCGGATCCCTCATGTACTTGACAACAAGCAGACCAGATATTCATCATGCTACATGTTATTGTGCACGTTATCAAGCACGACCCACTGAAAAGCACCTCAAGGAGGTTAAACGGATCTTTCGGTACCTCAAGAATACCATTCATTTGGGACTCTGGTATCCGAGGGAAACCGGTTTCTTTCTAACGGCCTATTCAGATTCTGATCATGCAGGGTGTCTTGATACACGAAAAAGTACTTCTGGTGGTGCATAATTTCTAGGTCAAGATAAGCTTGTGGGATGGTCTTCCAAGAAGCAGGATTGCACGTCACTTTCATCAGCCGAAGCGGAGTATGTGTCTCTATCTGCGTGTTGTGCTCAAGTTCTATGGATGAGAACACAACTCACGGATTATGGCTTCCACTTTGATAAAGTACCTATGTACTGTGACTCAAAGTCGGCCATAGCCATCTCCTGCAATCCAGTACAGCATTCCCGCACGAAGCACATCGATGTCAGATACCACTTCATAAAGGAACAAGTTGAAAGAGGTATCGTTGTACTATACTTTGTTGGAACGGATTACCAATTAGCCGACTTGTTTACGAAAGCTCTGTCGAAAGATAGGTTTGAGTACCTCGTTAGGCAAATTGGTATGAGATGTTTGACTCCAGCAGACCTGGAGATTCTGGCAAAGGTGCCTGCTTGACTTATCTATCAAACATCAACTTGTAAATATCTTTGAAAAAGCAAAATACAAAAATATAAAACACATAAAAACAAAACACAAAATAAAAAAAAAATCTTTCAAAATCCAAAAATATTCTTCTCGACATGTCTTTCAGTATCGATAATATGGACGTGCCTAGAAATGTCGCTCAATAACGACACGGGTGTGTACATAAAGCTCGAATGAAAGTTGTAAATATTTTTCAAAACATGTCATTTCTTCTTTTAATAAAGGAAATTGTCTATTTTGGACAATATTTCCAAACAACGGGTAGAGCAATCTATCACGGGTTGAGCTTGTCACAAAACATTCAACGTTTTGAGCTCAACACAATGGCTTGTAATCACTTTCAGATTGCAACCCGGTTCTATATTCACGGGGGTGTGTACGATTTCGTGCTCTTACCCTCAGCAAAAGAAGAGAAATCTTCTTACACTTGAGTGGATTCGTCAAGACATTCAAGGTCTATGAACTCAAGTTTATGCTTTAGAAAAACCTCTTCGACAAAAAGAAATAGGATTTTTCAAAAAGCGTTGAACACAATTTTTTTCAAGAATTTATCAATGATTATTCAAAATCTTTCAAAAATTGTGTGTTCAACAAACTCCCATCCTCAAAAAGCGAAATGTGGATCACATCCTTATAATGACAATTCAATTGGATCAATTTTTGATGGGGAGCATTTCAACTTCATGCATAGATTGACACATCTTTCTCCCAGAGATTTCAAGACTATTTTTTCAAAATATATTTTAATCAAATTTGGTATCTCTAATATCAAAAGATTTTATATATTAGAGATAGGGGAGAAAATGTGATTAAAATGTGATCTAATATAAGACTCAAGCACTTTAACTCTTACCTACATGTGCGAAACACTTTCGATTATCGATGCACATGTGAAGGGGGAGCATTTCTTAAACGACAAAACTAGCAAGGTGTTAAATGTTTTTCAAACACTTTGTTAGAATTTAAAGTGGTTTTCATGGTTACGATCAAATACCCACAACATCTTTAATTCACGACGTTATTGGTGTCAAAAGGGTGGTTAGGTTTAAGTCCTATGATCCAACCAGAACCGGAGGGATCTTCCCAGGGACAATCCAATAGATTATTAGAAGTCCTTAGGAAAGATGGAGTAGAATGTGGACGTAGCTGAATGCTGACTAAGTACTGATGCTAGCACTGGAACAATCACAACAAGGTGCTAGTAATGATGTCTTGTAAGCATTGAAGGGGTTGAAGAATGAAAAAGAAATGTAAGGATAAAGGGTCTAAAGAAAGAAGCCCTCCATACAACTTAGGCAGAAACCGGGTCAACTCAGCATGAAGACAAACTCATCATGGACCCAGTGATGTGAAGCACAACCCTTTCCTAGCTACTCAGGCTTCTCTCAAAAGAAGTTTGTTTTATTGTCACGGAGATCAACACGACTTCTATTGACTTTCTCACTCCGAGATAGTTGATATTGAATAGGTGGCATCTGCTCCAGCCTCCGACCACTAAAAGTGCACAAATAGAGTCTAGAGCCAAGAGATCAATCAAATCTCGTTAGGACACACGGATGAAGATCAACAGAGTCCTACGCTATATCCTTGTGATATTGCTAGAACACTCAGAGTGATACTACTTAGTATTCATAATGATGAGTGGAAATCCTTCTAGTGTTAACATCAAACAGCACTGCGGTAGGTCATATGCAAGATTCTTTATGAATTGAACATGTGCAAAACTGAAAAGCAACAGTGGTTTGATTCTGAATTGATTCAAACTCGTTTCAGGTTTCTACGCAATATCTTTATGGTCTTGCCAGAACATTCAGAGTGATATTCATTAATATCCACAGTGACGAATGGAAATCCTTCTAGCGTCAACATCAAACAGCGCTACGGTAGGTGACTTGTGAGATTCTTATGAATCAAACTTGTGTCAACTGGAAAGCAACAATGGTAAGATTCTTTAAGAATCAAACTTGTTCCAGGAATTTGAATTGACGACTTCAATCAAGAGGATGTTTATCCAATTGATTCACTCTTTATGTTCGCAGTCTTGCTTTGAGACGGTCGAGTAAAGAGAACGGCTAGTACAGCCGCGAAACCCTGTCAAGGAGATTCTTAATTGAATCTACCTGATCGCAGGTACGATATTTAATATCGTATAACGGTCTTCACCGACCGGAGGTAAAACACTACCGATTTAGGACGAATGTCAAAGCCATTCAGTCTGTGTCTATGTTTTGTCTCGAGAAGGTGGCGTCACGGTGTACTCAGCAAAGTCAATGATTCAGAAACCACATACTCATGCCTAAAGACATATTCAACAATTAATAGTGTGAGCATGTGGATGAAGACACAAGATCGCAAGATGGCAAAAACAAGTCAAGGATGATTTGAAGATCTCAAGCTTAAAGACAAAGTCGAAAGACAACAACAAAGGCTCAAAGATCACAGCATGAAGGAACAAGACTACGATTACACGTTCAAGACTCATTTATGGCGAGATTAGTAATCTCTACAATTTCCTAAATGACTAAGGTTTATGACCTCTCATTGGGGGAGATTGTTAGCCTCAAAATATTGAGCCAAACAAGAATGCTCGGTCATATGTTTATTATGTATCATATTTTAGAACGTTGTAATAGGTAGTATATTAGTCGTGTTATTACGGGCTTAACTTTAAGCTAAGGTTCATTAATAAGTAACCAAAGCCCAAAAGGAAAGCCCGACCCATGATCATATAGCCCATTAAGCTACATGTAAGCAAAGGCTATATAAACCCTTCCTAGCATGTTAGGAAGGGTGTTGGTCATTTCATTTTCTCTCTAATCTAATATTCCACAAGTTTCACCAACCATTTTCTCTCTACTTTCTCTCACTACTTTCTCTCTCTAGAATTCTTCTCATATCTACCTTTCTTTCTTATAAATTCGTGTATTAACATCACATATATTAGGGACAACAGTGCGTGGCCGAGTCCTAGCATAAGTACGTTGTGAATAGTTATGGGTAAATTATTTGATTGGTTTTAACCAATACCTCAACATAATATATGTAGAAATTTAGTCTCGTGAAAAAGTTTACTAAATGTTTTTTTAAACTTATGATATGGAGATGTATGCATGCTTCTCCATACATTAATTTTGACATCAAATTTTATACCCTTAAAATTTAAGTTGAATACCATCTAATTGACGGACACTTGAAGTTACAACATCGTCATATGAGATTTGGATGATGTTGTGATGGAGATAAAACTTTTTATAGAATGAGAATTCGTGTTATAAGTTTTACGTTCTTTAGATTAGACGACTTAATTAAGTTTCTCAGTGAGATCTGGAAGCTTAAGGCATTCAGAAGGGATGAAACATGTTTACAATACAAAACGTTCTTTTGGCAATGTAAGTCCCTTAAATATCTAGAAATTAGAATTCGCTTGCCAATAAATTGTTCGACAAGTTACTATGTTGAATACGTTCATTACTAGCAGATCAACTGGTGTAATGGATTTATGTCAGTATTGGTTCTAGTTTCAAGGAAAATACTATGGTTAATTTACCGGGGTAATTTTATTTTCTTGAAAGTATTTATCGAAAATACTAATATTTTGAACTTATTTATGTAGAAATGGCTCAACCCGACAATAACGGTTTAAGTTCCACGTTCAAAACGTTTTTTGATCGTCCAGAACTTACTGGCCAAAACTTCAATGATTGGTATCGCTCACTAAGAATTGTCTTGAGAGTAGCGGGTACTATAGATTAATAGTCGTGTGTTAGGATCGAACTCGAGATTACGAGACTGCACACAATACGTATAGAATTAATTTATTTAATAAATATATTTATATGTTTATTAAATTAAATCGAGCTATAAATTTAACGAACGTTAATTATTAAGAGTTAAGTTTTAAACAATCGTTATGGAATAAAAAGAATGAGGAAAGAAAAGTTTGAAATACCCCTTATGGGGGTGGCCGAATAGTCGGCTAGAACAAGGAATGGGAAAGGGTAAATTTGTTTAACTTGGGCATCAAGGAGTTAGGCCTATATAAAAAAATCTTTCGCCTCATAATTCTTTACATCACAATTTCTTTCCCCTTTTCTATTTGTCTTGCGATTTCCGACCAAACAACCTTAGGGTTGTCTTTGGTTTTCGATTTTTCTATTTAGTCAAGTCCTAACCCCTCTCTAGGGTTGTTTGGTTGATTATTCCATAAATGTTGAAGCTCAATTTAACATACTAGCACGATTAATTCGTCTTAATACGTGTGTACAAGATCGTAGTATAGTTTTACTTTAGACTATATCTTGGAGATTCAAGATAAACCCTAATTTGGTGAATTCGTTCTTGTTCGTGGGAATTGCTTAGCAAAAGGTATGTAACCCTAATTCGGTTAATTATAAATGTGTTAATTATGATGTTGTTAAATCGCTTCCGCTATACGTGTTTTGATCTTGTTTAGGGTTTTAATAATTATTATGAATAATAAACCTCAAAAACATATCCAGTTTAAGACTTCGTGTCATCAACGTCTGTCAGATACCCATCGTCAGTGTAGCAAGCAACTCTAAGCTCTCGTTTCATATCTCCTTCATAAACAAGAAACATGTCTTTGGTATGCCTAAAATACATTAGAATGTTATTAACAACAGTCCAATGCATCTAACAACATACATGATTGATCCTACTGCCGAAGCATAAGGAACTCTCTGCTTGCGTTTTACCTCAGCATGGGTAGATGCTCCTTGAGACTTACATAATTTTGGCTCAACTTGCATGGGAATAAATCCACGTTTGGCATTATCCATGTTATACTTCTTCAAAAAAAAATTCTATGTAAGCACTTTGACATAAACTAATTAACCGTCTTGACCTATCTCGGTAGATTTTGATTCCAAGAATATAAGTAGCCTATCCTAAATCCTTCATGGCAAAACACGTTCCAAGGTAAGCTTTTACAATTTGAAACGTTGGAATGTCTTTTCCCATGAGTAATATGTCATCGACATACAAGATTAGGAAAACTACATTACTCCCACTAGCTTTGATATATACACATGTCTCATCGGGATTGTGAGTGAAACCAAAGTTCTTGATTTCATCATCAAATCTCTTATCCCATTGCCTTGATGCTTACTTAAGTCCATAAATGAATATTTGAAGCTTGCATACACGGTTTGGATATTTATGATTGACAAAACCTTCAGGTTGCTTCATATAGACTTCTTCGTAAAGTCGTCCATCGAGGAAAGCGGTTTGAACATCCATTTGCCAAATTTCGTAGTCATAGAACGTGACTATGGCTAAGAGAATCCTTATAGCTTTGATATTTGCAACCGGAGAGAAGGTTTCTTCATAATCAACCCCATAAGTTTGAGTGAAGCCCCTCGCTACATACCGAGCTTTAAAGATGTGTACTTTGCCATCCATGTCGGTCTTTTTCTTGTACAACCATTTGCCACTAACGGTTTTAGCGTTAGGAGGAAGGTCAACTAAGATCCAGACATCATTATCTTTCATGGATTGCATCTCCACATTCATAGCATCCAACCATTTTTCAGATTTGGGATATGCTAATGCAGCTTAGTAGTTAGTAGGTTCACCATGATCCCCTAACTCATGTTCCTCAGCGTCAATGTATAAACACATACGGTCAGGAGCACGCCTAGTCCTTGTGGACTTACGATTAAGAGCAATATCACTTATAGGTTCATCAATTTCTTGATCATCCTCTTCATGATTGCTAGTGTTTTTAGAAGGATGTATATCTTCATCTTGAATTACTTCAAGATCTTCTAAACTCCCACTTGCTTCTTGATTCATAATATTACTCTCTAGGAATTCAGCATTACGAGCAATAATAACTTTGTTCTCGGGTGGGTAATAAAAGAAGTAACCCATCGCTTCCTTTGGGTATCATACACAGATACACTTAACCGATCTAGGTTAAAGTTTGTCAGGTTTATTAGCATATCATGCTTAACAAGAGCCTCACATCCCCAGACCTTTATCTAAAATAAAGAGAAAAAGAAAGCGACCTTATCATGCATGCAACAAGATTTATTAGTTGGACTAAGTTGATAGAAGTATTACACCATCCATCATTCGGCAAAGGTGTACGCAAATGTTCAACTTACATTGAGATTATCTTTTTTCTTAAACAATACTGTCTTGGTATAGTATCAGTTTCTCGAACGTGGTACCAAAACCGGTATATCCGGAATCTATACATTTTAGTCGGGAAAAAATACGATACCGCGAAAACAGTATCGGTACGATACCAAATGGTACCGTGGTCATCGTATTGCATATTGCATATTGTGATCTAACACATGTTTCGAGACGCCTTTGTTAGTGTGTTGAATAGTCACTCCCGTGTGTTTGATAAAGTCCAAAAAGTTGATCAACGTTGAAAAAGTGAAAAAAATTCATACCCAACTTTTTAACATTTGACCTCTACAATGTACGGACAGAACCCAACTAACGTTCGTAACTTCGTATCGTAAAAAAGTACCGTAATACACCCCAACTACAAGGGTAACAAAGTAAAAAAACAAAACCAAATTCACATTTCCCTTCTCTCTCACATGTAGCACGGTAAAGGTACCTTATTGGTTCCGTAACTAATTAATTAGTGGTATTCATTTTTTTTCCGAATATAAATTAGTGGTATCGGTAAAGGTTGCAGAAATCGCGAGACGCTAGTGAGGCGGTCGACGACTTTCGAGGCGGAATTCATTTAAGCGAATTGAAATTTTATACATATAAATATTATAAATAATATATATGACATAAAATTATACTTCTAATTTCAAATAATTCAAAATTATTACAAAATAGACAAATAAAACATAATAATTTAAGTGCTTAATACTTCAAATATGAACATATAATTCAATTGTTTTCAATTTCATACGAAAAATCCATTACTTTATGTTTATTATCATTCTTTTATATTTTATTTTAAGATATTACTTTAAAATAAATATGAATATTATATATTAGAAAGAAAAACTTTTTTTTTTAAATATTAGACTTTTTTTTTTGACTTTCTTAACTTTCTTCACCGCCTAGCTCATAGGCGCCGTCTTGGCGGATTATGACCACCTAGCCCTTATTTTACAACATTGGTATAGGTATCGTACCGAACGGCGATACCAGGATGAGTACTGGTACCGAGAAATAAAGATTTTCCTGTTTTTGAAATTTTTTGATTTGGTACTAATCCTGTACCGAATTAGTGATATCGAAATTTTTTTCACCTTATTTCATAGTACTGATACTATACCAAACAGATTTCGGGTACCAATCCGATACAACTCCGGTTTAATTTCGAGATTCGGGACGAAATGCTCCTCTCTACTCACATGATATAAAACTAAAAAACCAAGACATCTCTTTCATTCAACACACACTCCAAAACCCAATCTCTTTCATCATTTCACATTTTTCACACACACACTAAAAAAACACACACAAACAAACAGTAATTCAACAACAACAAAATCAGCATCATCATGTGTGGCGGTGCGATAATATCGGATTTCATAGCCCCATCCAACAAATCACGCCGATTAACCGCTGAGGATCTCTTCCCCCGTCAAAATGATTTCTTCAAAGCTAGCTATTCTAAACCATTGAGATCTGAGATGTTTGATTATGGTGACGAGGATTTTGAAGCTGATTTTGCTGGCTTTAAGGATGCTGAGTTTACTACTGCTGCTCAGAAGCCGTCTGTTAAGGCTCGTGGTAATTTTTTTTATTTTTACTGCAGTAATTTTTTTTGGCTAGTTAATGTAAGGGGTTTATTTTGATATGTTTGATTTTAGTGATTTTAAAGGCTAATGGTAATTTTTGTAAAGTTACTGCGGTAAAAAATTGGTTTTTATTTTCTTTTGGGTTTATTTGATAGGTTGTATTTTGAATTAAATACTAACATTAATTGTCCATATAAAAGTTAAATTTCTATTTTATTTTTTGTTTTTGTTTTTTTTATAATTGATTGCTGATTTTTTAGGGGTTATTTGATTTGTTTAATTTTAATTAATTGCCAGCAGTAAGTTTTTTTTTATGCTTGTTTGTTAATTTATTTGGTTTAATTTTATTTTTTTTAATTAATTTTTTGTTGTTTGGTGATGGTTATGATCGATAAAGACTTCTGGGCTTGTTTGTGGTAATTACTAAATACTTGTGAAATACTGGAGTAATTTGTTTGGTTTAATGTTTTTTTTTTATATTTTGTTTATTTATTTATGAGGATGATTGTGATAAACTTTTGATTTTGGCCGAAATATATTAAACCTTTTGCGAGGGTGATTGGGGTTTTATAAACCAAGTTTCATCATCTTTAAGTGGTTTATATTAGTTTTATATCAGATTCGGCCTTCTCATGCTGGTTAATGTTTTGTTATAAGCTGGGTTTATCAGATAAATGAGAGCGGAAATTTGGTACAAGTTTTATAAACCACTTGCAATGATAGGAGGAACTTGGAATATTAAACCAAATTGGTTGGATGAAGGTCAAATGATCTATATATAATCGAAAAAATTTAAATGATGAAAAATGAAATTGAAGCATTTAGTAAAGATCTAACTTAAAACAGCAGGAAAAATGCAATGTATTGTTCATTTTTAACGAAAAGGTGCAAAGTAATCATTTTATACATTTGAAGCAACATTTTCACCATTTTTTTATATTAAAGGTATGCAAATAATAGTATCAAATGGTAAGCATGTTGCTTTTGTGCTTCTGCGATAAGAGTAATGTTGGATCATCTGAACTCTCTTCTGTAAAAAATTTCCTAATAGAGTGTATGTTTGCTAAGTGTCCATTAGGAAGATTTTTAGGAGGGTGTTTAGGAGGACTCAGCATATCTTGACCCGTAAATGGTGAATAGTGTCTTACATATTCTTGCAGTTTGTCCTTCGGTACATTACACGACCCTACTTGTCAATTATTTGCTTTAGCTTATCTTTAAGCATGCACATTTCTTTTGGTGGAGTGTTCTGTAAACCGAGAAGGTTCACACTTTCTGTTTTCTCATTCTGATCCAGGCACAAAATCTTCGAACTCTTCTGCTGTGAAGACTGACACTCAAGCTGAGAAATCTACTACAAGGAAAAGGAAGAACCAGTATCGAGGGATCCGTCAGCGCCCATGGGGCAAATGGGCTGCTGAGATCCGTGACCCACGTAAAGGGGTCCGTGTTTGGCTTGGAACTTTTAATACCGCTGAAGAAGCTGCTAGGGCTTATGATGAAGAGGCAAGGAGGATCCGAGGAAGTAAGGCCAAAGTCAACTTTCCTGATGAAGGAAAGTCAACCCCTCAAAAAGAACTTCCTAAAGTTAACCCTACCCTGAACCAAAACACCGATGCTTCACTTGGATACTTTGAACAGAAGCCTCTAGTTAACCCTGCTGCAAACATGGGGGTCAATCCATTAAGCCCGTTAGACGGTTCTGCTGTTTTTCACTTCAACTCTGATCAGGGTAGCAACTCCTTTGGTTGTTCCGACTTCGGTTGGGGAGATCATTGTGCAGCGACCCCAGAGATCACATCTGTTTTCTCAGAGGTTGATGATGTTAGCTTCATGGAGAATGCCAACCCTGCAAAGAAACTGAAACCAGACTCAGTGAACACTTCTTCTGCTTCTGGAGATGAATCGCTCTTTCAGATGCCATATTTTGAAAGCAGCTGGGATACTTCTTCTGTTGAGGCCTTCTTGAATGCAGATGCAAATCAAGCTGGTGGAAATGCAGTCGATGCAGTCGATCTTTGGAGCTTCAGTGACCTTCCTGCCATGATGAATGGCTCTTTCTAAGCAGTCGTAAACCTTCCTGCTTTTTACATGTATCTGATTCTAGACAGTTGGTCATGGATTCCATATATTAATCTCATTCATCTATTCCAGGTGCATTTGTCGGTGAGGATGGGCGAACGGATAAGCATGGTTAAGCTTTTTGAATGGCGTCTTGATTTACTTCGGTTATATGCAGAGTATATAGCTTAACAACAATCAGGTGTATTGAGATTGTAAGACCTAAATGTTATACTACATGTATTAGTTATGTCTGTATGGATGATAATATTTTGAAAACTAATGCTTATGTCCTAATGTTGTGCTTGACGTTAATCATGCCGCATTTACCTAATTTCTTATTCGCAACCCTAGCGGTATGGTGATAATTCACAAGTGCGACTTAAAGGGACTTTTGTGATGCTGTGGTGCCAGATGGTTATATTCGTTTTCCTTTAACCGGTTTAGATGTGGATGTTTGTGCTGCTGGTCTTTAAAATACAAAACCTCACTCAAGTATTAGATGAGTAAAGTTTTCGTGGTGGTTGGTATGTTTTGTTTTACCAACCTTGTCTATATAAAACCAGAGACTGCTGTAAATTGTACCTTGTGGTTTCTACTGACTGTTGGTACTTGGTAGGATGGTTGGTAGAAACCTGTGTTTGAGTGTGTGTTTGTTGTTCATCCACCCATTTGTAGGTAAAACAAGCTGGTTTTGGTTGTTTTTTTTCCTAGACAAAAGGGATGTAGTCGTCACCTGGTGGTATTTGGGTTAGCGGATATCGGTTTTGTAAGCGATGATGTGATAAACAGGGGCTGTTTGAATGAGTATGCTGAAAATTCGAATTTCTATTTACGTTAATTACTTACTATCGAGGGCAAAATTGTTGAGGAGTCGTGCGGCACTTCCACTTTTTTCTGAGAAAAGTTTTCGTTTTGCAATATTAGAACAAAACCCGGTTTCAAATCGCTTATGTGGCTTTCAAACGCGCAGACAGTGATAAAACGTAGATATTCACACCCTTACCCGAGGTTAAAAGTGTGCCAGTGGGTAATTGTAAGGTTAGTCTGTCACATATGATGTAAGATACTAACAAAATCATATGTACAAAACCAAAGCATACAACAAATTTTCACATAAAAGAATCTTGACTCTGTGTATAGGTTTATAGATTGACGTTGGGACGGAACCAGAAGGATCCCGTGGGGTCCCGGTATACTACGGGATCTAATGGGTCATCCGACACATGGATTTGTTCGATAACTGTTAACTTTTAATATAAAGGTCGATTTTTCTTAAATTTTTGTCTAATACACTCGTCCATCGAAACATGTTTATTGTTAAGGTAAAACAAAATTGTATACCCGATCATGTGATTCGTCTATGGCTTCACGCATGGTCTTGGTCTTCTCTAGCATTCTAGCATTTGCAATATGATAAATTATCTCGGTAGAGTAATTATTACTCTTCACTATATGCGAACTCGTGACATCATGGTAAGTTAGCGTGCCAAAAAAGTACTTATTACCGAGACAAATTCAGGGCGAAATATTACCGGGTATATAAATTTTTTTCGAAATATAAAGATGTAAAAGTGAATTAAAACGAAGTTCGAATTGACTGTATACATTTAAGTTGCATTTAAGAAAAATTAATGTTTTCTTCACAAATTAACATAAAAGAAAAAATCCATCAATATCAGACACCAGCAAAACCTCACCGTACTTCATAGTAGTACTAGTTTAGCAATTTTTTTGTCCGTAATGTAATGACAACTGTTTGCTGGACAAACTTGGCCTTTATTAAATTTGATAGACAAACATAAATAATCTTAAATGTGTACTATGGTTAGCCCAAATTATTCAGGTATACCCAACCTCCAAATATAAGTAGACAAAAATCAGGTTTCTTCGTTAATAGGTTATAAATGTGGAATGTTAGGCAAGATATTATGGTTACGATTTTAAAACTTAGGTATCCATAAGTTACGAGACTACGAGCAGGGCCGGATCCACAGGCGGAGCTAAGGGAGTTTCTGGAAATATACGGAAA
This sequence comes from Glebionis coronaria, assembly GCA_025667525.1. Classification (NCBI taxonomy): domain Eukaryota; kingdom Viridiplantae; phylum Streptophyta; class Magnoliopsida; order Asterales; family Asteraceae; genus Glebionis; species Glebionis coronaria. The sequence goes on from CM046882.1 coordinate 536,193,715, forward strand.
CTCGGTGAATTTTTTTCTCATAGTGTATATATTTGATAAAAATATCTATTTTTTCAAAACGAAACTGATCTCAAAATTATGTATTATATAGATACTCGTATTAAAACTTTGTGCATCCGATAACTTTAGACTCTGATTTCGCCCTTGGCCGGATCTATGGGGTTTACAGAAATCAATGAATTTCCGACATTTGGTATAAATTTATGTTAATAATCTTGATTTGTTCAAAATGAGTATTGTTTTTAGAATTTGTGTCATACAAATACATATTTTTTTAAGTTAGTTTACTAATATATCTATATATGTTAAAAGAAAGATGTGTAATTTTAGTTTCTTAGTTGTTGTACTAAAATCGCATTTTTTAGTTCACTTTCATTTCTTTTACGCTCATAAATTATTTTTGAACACAAGTTCGATTGACTTAACTTCGCAAACAGGCTCGGGCCTCTAATCTTTCGGTTAATATGGTGTTTGATTTGGCTTATATAATTTAAACTCATTTCGGCTTATATAACATAAGCTTCAAATTTGCAGTTTATTAGAAAGTTTATGGGTTTATATAAGTTTCTTATATCATGATAAACTTAAATTAGCCTTTAAGTCTTAAAACAAACCACAAAATTATATAAGCCGAAAATAAGATATATTACGATTTATATTTCATAAACTTTAATTTTTTTAAAGCTTATTATAAAAAACTTAGATAAACACATAAGTCTCCAAATAAGCCACAAAATTGAGGCTTATGTTATATAAGCCAAAATACACTTTTGTTATATAAGCTAAAACAAACAACGTATTACATCGTTAAGTTTTTTTTAAAAAAAATTCGACAACGAGTAGAGTGGCCAAATATAGTCAAAATGGCCAAAATGTTTATCATTGATCTGAAGCACATGAAGGACTTAACGATTGTCTTGTTAAGTTTGGCCAAATAATACCAAAATATTACGTATCAAACAACATAAATAGAGTAGATCCGATTTTGGGTTAACAAACGATATTGTTTAGATTTATTAAATGTGCCACGTAAACATATGCCCATAATTATTTATTAGGCCAGGTCTCTTTCAGTCTAGATGTTTCTGTTTCCACATGATACACATTATTTGCTCTATTTCAATAAGGATCCATTGACATTTGATCCTGATAGTTATAAATAACATTATTGCGTTATGTCAATTACTTGGGATTAGTTTCTTGTGTTGCCCATGATTGAGTTGTGTTGTAGAGAGAGTCTTTTCATCTAAAAACAATTTCTCAAAAAACTACCAAAACTAAAACACATTAAAACACGAAGTCAACAAAACATTTTAGCACCCAATTCATTTTTTGTTTGCGACCCTTGTCCAAATAGAAGGAAAAATTCAACAAAAGCAAAAAGAATTAGGCTACAACATCAAATGTTATACTTTTAAAATAAATACTAAGGTGGCAATTGGTGATTCAACACAAACATTGATTAAAATCGACATAAAATTAATAAGTTAGATATAAATATATGTGTTAAGTTTGAGTCGACTCATCTAATTTGTTTATTAAACATATTAGTTTTAGATTAATAAATTAAATAGGTTGACTCATCAATCCATTAATTTTTTTTAATCTTATTTTAAAGGTTAATGAGTATGCTTTTCAAAAAAAAAAAACAGGTTAATGAGTTAAAGGGTCAAACTACACACCCGTTTAACATGTTTACCTCATGTAATGTGCAAATTTTGTATAACTCGTTTAATCTATTCGACACACCAGCCAAGATGTATATTTAGATATGGGTTAGATTTGAGTTATGTGAAAACAATTTAGAATTAATATAGCTAATCAGATTATTTAAAAGGAAAATCACAAAAATATTCAATTTTCAAACTTTATTCACAAAATACCCTTTTTATCCTTAAAAAGCAAAAATACCTAAAAAATAAAAAATTTTGACATCCTTGCCAAATAGAAAAAAAAGTCAAAAAATTTCGAAATTTTTGATACAAATATCTAAAATTTTCGAATTTTTTCTTTTTTGTTGATAAATTCGAAATCTGAAAAAATATCGATTTTTTTTGTTCGTGTTGGAGATGACTGCGAGTGTGAGAGTTGTGCGATGGATACCTTATTTTTTTTATTCATAAGCCGCCTCTTTCACCCACGAATACATCCTAACCCATCTATCATCCAATCAGTTATTTTAATTTTTATATATGTGTTTTGATGTTTTAAAAATAGGTTCTTTCTTTATAAACAATGATTTCATTTTTGCTTACCGTTTTGATGTAGGCTGAGAGGGGTTTAGAAAATGGTATGTGTTACAAATTTCTATGTCAACTTTTATTGGTTTCATTTTTTGACATTTTTCATAACAATATAGAAAAAACTTCGATGGAAATCTGGGTATTGAACACTAATGGGGTTTCAATTTTTGATGGTGATTCAAGATCTACTGGGGTTTCAATTCTTGATGATGATTCAAGATTTCTTGGTATTAATGTCACATAACAATGTTCATCTAACACTCACAGTCATCTCTAACACCAAAAAAAAAAAATCAAAACTTTTAGATATTTTTAAAAAAAATTCAAATTTATCGCAAAAGAAAAAAGAAAAAATCAAAATTTTTAGATAAAAATACCGAAAATTTTCGATATATTTATCAAGAATTTCGAATTTTTTTGATTGTTTCTCTATTCCGAAAGGATGTCAAATTTTTTGATTTTTTGGGGTATTTTTGCTTTCAAAGAATAAAAAGGGTAAAAGTTATAAAATACCATCTTACTTATTGATTTGTGCCGACTTTAACCATTTACTTTTTTATCTCGTGACTTTAACAATGAACTTTTAAATTTATTTCGACTATACCAATATAAGCATAAAATTACTATATTACCCTATTAAATGACCAACATACCCTTATCTTTTTTTCTGATTCTGAAAAAAAAAACATTGCAATCCATCAACTAAACTATAGATCTGGCACTACACATATTGGTGGCACTTAATCACCATATATATAGCATTATTCTTCACTTATATCACCAGATCCAATGATGATAAAGGCGGCGGGTGATGGTGGATGGTGATGGCGGCGCTGCCTCTTCTGTATGTGGATGAGGATATCGAAGAGGTTGCAGAAATCCTAAAATATCAAGGACACTTTCTATTTCACCGCGGTTACCTTCATCTCCACAAAGTAAAACTCTTTTACGAAAGACGAAACCCCCTCCGATCTCCAAAAGCATCGACGTTCCTACCAAGAATAACCAACCTCATTTCTGTAATGACATGCTAAGATAACCAGAGAATCACATAATAGCGCTAGTTTTTCAGGCGGATCTTTTATAGGAGATCCTTGTGTGGTCCTTCAACACTTCTGCTGCCTATATTAAAAGGCCGCATGTATACGTAGGATGAGGGAATTTGTAACACTACCTCTTTTTATCTTCTTCTTTTGGATTAACATTAGTCAGATCAAGGGAAAAGACACTGTTTTCAATGGGATTTGATATTTTGTGCTTCGGTGGGGCCAAACATAGATATATTTGACCAAACATATATGGAGTCTCAAGTTTAAACATATATGGTATTATGACATGATCTATTAGAGAAGGATATAGTTTAAAAAAAGACTAAATAGTAAACAAACAGATGTGTGTCAATACATGTAATTATATTGAAGAAGACGGGGGTAATATAGTCATTTTATACTTATATTGGTATAGTCGGAATAATTTTAAAAGTTCATTGTTAAAGTCACGAGATAAAAAAGTAAATGTTTAAAGTCGGCACAAATCAATAACTAAGATGGTATTTTATAGTTTTTTACCCGAATAAAAATAGCTATTTTGTGAATGAAGTTTGAAAAATTGAGTGTTTTTGTGATTTTTCCTTTATTTAAATGGATTGAATTTCTCGAATTCATCATGCTGATACGACAAAATATGCATTAGAAAGGTCAATCCCTCCTCCATGACCAAAAAAAAAAAACAAATTGAATTTGTAACAGCCCATCCGCTTTCATAGAACAATATTGTGGCAATGTAGACCGAAATGAAATGATCATAATGGATCCTTGGGAACCATCACAAGTATGACCATCATCTATTTATTTAAACGAGAATGTCGTATCTTTCAGCGGAGCTTAATAAAAAAGTTTTCTCATTTCCATTGCGTTTGTAACAAAAACCTTACCTCATTTCTTTTGACTAGAATGTTTTTTTTATCTGTCAATCTAAATTCGTTAAACAGATGCGGACCAAAATTACCTCCTCTAATAATTACCAATGCAAAAATGATATCTTGTTTCATCATATTTTTTATGATTGTTTGACAAGAGAGTAACGGAAAACAGTGTTAGAAATAAAACAACAAATCAATGATAAATAAAATTGAGATTGCTGGTTTAACTTTTTGATTTTTATTGTATACTGTGGTATTTTAATTTAATTAAATATGATTTAATATTATGATGTTGTTTTTAACGACGAGTTAGTAGTTAATAATTTAAGCTCACAATAGCATATAATTAGACAGTATGTAAGTTTCGAATATTTTTTTTAAAAGATAAATCGAACTTTTGCTTATATTTAATTTTCGCCCCTAAAAGTACTTGGTAAGACTCAATTTTATAAAAATACTTCCTCAAAATTACGTTTAGTGACTAACTAAGAGTATATGCAATGCAAAAAGCTTTTAAATTTAATTTATTAATGACAAAATGCATTCATTGGATGAAGTTTCATAAACAATTTGGTGTATGTCAAGTTTTTCTAAAAAATCTTTTAAGGCTAAAGGGAGTGGTACATAACTCACTCACCTTCATGTCAGTTTTTTTACAAACTCACTACAACTCATTTACGAGGGTAATGAGACTCACTCAAACTCACATTTAATACCTATTTTTAATTATTTAAACACTAACAAGAAACACCAAAAAATAATCCTAACTCAAAAATAAAACACACCGGGCAAAAAAAACTCATGCTGGGTGAGTTTGTCCCTGTTTTTTTGCTTTGTGCAACTAACTCGCGCGTGAGTTAATATTGGAGGAATGACATTCGCGAGTGACTTATTGAAAGTTGCTCGTAAAAGTTATTTATGCAATAGCAAAATACATCTTTAAAAGGTTTTGAGAATAGTAAAATATTTGTTATATTCAGAGCTTATCATGAAATTAAAGAGTAGGGACGAATTCAATGTAAGAAAGTGAGAGATGTCTATAAAGTTAACAATTTTGTAACCAAGGTCCAAAGGATGTGTGCAATGTGCATTATTTATGTATTTTGTCATATGTTCATTATTTATATGTTGCATGGTCCAGATTAAACCTACATTACAGTAACAACGACCCAGCTTGGTCCAAACCAAGTTTGTGGACCTCGTTAGCTAGCCAAAACTCCGCATCCATATCCATGTTAAAACGATGCATATCGAGACTCGAAAGTAAATACAAAATGTGGCGTTGCTTTTCTTTATTTTTGCATGATGTGATAAAGAGTTGTACTATTTTTCGATTATTTTTGCAAAAGTGGAAAAAACTAAATGCCAAATAAAATACATCAAAATAAATATTGAATTAAATAACATAAAATATTTAAAAAATAGTAAATTAAATTATAAAAATAATAAATAAACAAGAATATTTTTTAATTTAAAACTAAAATTATTATTTTAGTATTTTGTTACAAACTGATAATGGATAAACCATTCAAGGGTGGACTAGTGGCAAATGGTTTGTTGTTATCATTCTAAAGTGTGTGAAATGTAAAGTTTAATTCCTGTTAAGTGCAAACAACCTTTTAATAATCACGCAAACCTCTTAAAAAAATAGGACTTTATCTAATTTTCATATGTGTGATGATGAGCTCAAATCTCGTAAATTAGTTGATCAATATGTCACAAATCACGATTAAAAAAAACAAACTGAAAAGGGATTGTTACAAATCCGTCTATAACAACAATTACAGACACATTTAAGATTCTCAAAAGAGTGTTACACAAAATAATTGATGTGCAAACTGAAGTTACACTATAAAAAACAAAAGTAGCAACAGATTTTTTGAAAGTTCTACATCAAATAAACGAGATTCTTTCGTATATTTTGTGAGTTAAAATTAAATGTAACTTGTAGCGCACTCGTGTAAATTCATACATGACGACATTATTTTAGAGAACTCGGTACGGTGGGCTGGTGGGAGTGGCCACGGCGGCGTCAACCACACCGTGGCTCGTGTCGTTGGTTTTGGGCTGGTACTTACCAGCCGACGCCATGGTGACGGCGCGAGGCCATGGCGGCGCTAACCCCACCGTGGCTCGCGCCGTCAGGTTTTTTATTTATTTTTTTTTTTTTTAATTTTTTTTTTAAAAAAAATTTAAAAAAAGTTACCGTTGGGTAACGGCTAGTTTTTTGTTTTTCCATGTTTTTGCCCGTTTTTTGATGTTAAATACCCCATTTTTCATATAATTTCACTATATATCACACAAACACATACTATTTTCTCATATTCACACACTATTTTATCAATATGAATCCCGGGAGTTCCGATTTGTCCTCTATTTACGAAAACTACGATCAAGAAGATATAGAAGGTTATGCCCGATATCTTGAATATTGGGAACAAATTGAGATGTTAGATGAGGACGAGGAAGAAACTAGGAGTAATGTCGGTCCTCGCGTTAGAACATACATCCCACGTGAACGAGAAGATACGGAAAGAAGACTTATGGCCGACTATTTTGGTGACCTTGAAACTCCGCCAAAGTATCCGGAGGATCGATTCCGACGAAGGTATCGTATGAGTTCTACCCTTTTTAGAAAATAGTTCATGATATAAGTAGTTACAACGTTCTTCCACTACCACCCTACTTCTATTTCTTTAAACAACGTAAGGATGCAACGGGTCGTTTAGGTTTTAGCCCCACTATGAAATGCACATCGGCAATACGCCAATTGGCGTATGGTACAACACCCGACTTACTAGATGAATATTTGCAAGTAGCCGAGCGTTGTTCACGTGAATGCTTATGGAACTTTACCAAATGCATTTATGTATTGTATGTTGAAAAGTATCTTAGAACACCGTCGCCTGAGGATGTACAACATATTTATGATTTGCACAATAGGAAACATAATCTCCCGGGTATGCTTGGTAGCATAGATTGTATGCATTGGGAATGGAAAAATTGTCCTAAAGCGTTACATGGTCAATTTAAAAGGCGTGATAAAAAATACCCAACACTTATGCTCGAGGCTGTTGCTGATCAACAGTTATGGATATGGCATTCTTATTTTGGGGTGCCGGGGGCAAATAACGACCTTAATGTTTTATATGGTTCACCGTTATTTGATAACCTTCTTTTGGACGAGACTCCAGATACTGAATTTGTTGTTAACGGTAAAACATACAAGCAAGGGTATTATTTAGCAGATGGAATTTACCCTCAATGGTCTTCTTTTGTTAAGTCGTATACAATTGCAACGGACGAAAAGAAAATGAAATTTAAAAGGGTTCAAGAAAGCGCTAGAAAAGATATTGAGAGAGCGTTCGGGGTATTACAAGGTCGGTGGGGGATTATTCAGCAACCCGGACGAAGTTTCCAAGTCAGCACGCTTAAAAGAATCATGTATTGTTGCATCATACTACATAACATGATATTGGAAGACCAAAAGTTTGACATTAGTGAATATGACCATATGTATGCTCCGCCTGAAGCCAATCTCCAACGAACTTGGGTCGAACGTTGTGAGACATTTAGAAGGAAAAATAAGGAATTTCGGGATATGAAAGTTCACGATTCTCTTCGACGTGATCTCGTTGAGCATTTATGGAACCTTAATCATTGATGTTTTTTTTTATTATTGTTATTTTTTTAAATGTAATTTTTTTTTCGTGTATTATTTTTAAAAAAATTTGTATTTGTATTTTTATTATGAATGAAATGTGTTTTTAGTTTAAAATTAATTGTTGAAAAAAAAAAAAAAAAAAGTTGGGTGACGACGACACGAGAATTCTCGTGTTAACCAGGGAGGGGGGGTTGAGCCATCGTGAGGTGTTTTGGTGTCGTGGGAGTAAAAAGTGACGTGGCACCACTTTTTGCCCACGACGCGAGCACGACGGCTCAACTGTACCGCGTGCTCTTAGTAGGTTAATACACTCACCTAAATGGTTTTCATTTTTCAATAGTTTAGTTTCTACAATGGTTCATCATAAACTAATGTTTTGGTCCATTAAGCGATTAGGTGTCATCATAAACTAATGTTTCTTCCTAGCTAGAAAATATTTTAATTTTGGAAACTAGTTTTTGGTATAACATTTTCTACATGCCGTTCAAGTCGGCGAAAGCAACGAGAGAAAGCCTCTTTTTCCCCAACTTTTCACGTGTTCTTGTACTACTGATGTGATAACTTAGATTTTAGAATATTCTAGTTTAATAAGTTTCCAATTATTAGTTAGATGATTAACGTAAAACCATGGGCGAGTAATTTAATCATCTCAACTTGTCATTTGTTTCCTGTTTGTCTTTGAATGCGGTTTAGAAGTATCAATTGAGTTTCTTAATATTTAGAGGTGGGAAAATAGACGGGCTGGATGGACGTGAGCAAAAGCAAAATGGACGATGGGTTAAACGGGAAAAAAACCGATAAAAAAAGCAAAATGGAAAAACAATAATACTTTTTTAAGTCGAAAGAAAAAACATTTAATAAAAAAATATGTTGAATGACCAATTTGATATTTGACATGCACCAATTAAGCTCTTCTAAAATTTTACATGTGTTTAATGAGTACATCAATAATAATAAATGGACAAAAAATATCTCATACTTTTGAAAATTTGCTAAATAATACTTAAAATGCTTAGAATTAACAAAATAGCAAAATTTACCATCTCTAAAAACAAACTTAAAGCATTAACTAGCTTTCATGATCTCAGTTCATGAAGTTGGGGTGTTTTATTGGTGGGAAAAAGACGGATTTAGTCAAATCTCATACACTTGATCCATTATATGGTCAAATCAAAAGATTGTGACAAATTTGGTCATGAATAACTGCTCAACTGCTCGACTCCACTATAATTATGACACGTGTCTTATGACAAATGCTCAACTTACGGTGCTCAACCACAAAGTGCTCAACTTCTGCAGTACCTTTTTCCCCTTTTTTCTCAAATATTCTTCATTATTATCCGGGCCCAAATTTTAAATATTACCCCTTCAAAAATATGTTAATTAACACTTTTATTCCTTTACTCAACAAACTAACTTATCAAACTATCTTATCAATAGTCTGTAATTAACCAACGTTTCATATGAACAAAACCCCAGTTTTTCTCCCATTTTTCCTCCCAGTTACGTCGCTGAAACCATATTCATTGCAATTAACTTGTTTTTTCTTGTTATTAGATCCATATTCATTGAATATTTGTTTTAGATGGCCGGAATTTTGCAGGTATTTTAAAATTTATTCAATTGTTCTCATTATGGTCATAATGTTGTTTAATTGAAGCGTCATTCTAGTTGATACATTACGTTAATAACATATTATTAGATAATTTAGTTTTTCCATATGTTTTCTTCCCCTGTAACTCACTCCTTTTTGTTTATGCTATAGGTGTATGATGCAAAGATTGGCTTTAGAAGTAAGTTAGAGTATCTGAAAACCATAAAAACAAAATTGTCTTTGAAAGATTCTCGGATAAAAATGTTCCCAGGAACAGTGTTTGGTCCTTGGTTAAACATAAGAACAACATAAATTAGTAACCATTTGATTCGCCATCTCCTTCAACATCAAAGAGCAGACGACAACCCAACAATAGATAAACATTTTAACTTTGATTTTGGGGAAAATAGTTTGGAGTTTAGCAAACAGGATTTCTGTTTGGTTACAGGGTTTCGTTTCGGTGACTGTTCTTTAAAGGAATTCAGGGATCTTGAATCGGAATTTAAGAATCGCGTGTTTCCAAACATCCGTATAGTAAAGGGTAACGATATACGTAAGCTTATTTTGGACGATTTAAAGTTTAGTAATCTGTCCGATGTCGATGCTGTGAGGGTTTGTCTTATATATGCGTTATGTTGGGTATTCATGGGTGATTAGTTACGTGGAGTTGTTGCAGAGGAATTTTTAATCTTGTTGAGGATTTTGAATCTTGGAAAAAATTTCCTTGGGGTGAGTATACGTGGCGAGAGTTTCACAAACGCGTATACAATCATGACTCCAAGGTCTGCAAGGATCATTTGGATAAGATTGCCGAGTGTCCAACATGTCTCCCCACATATACATTGCAAGGTTTCGTTTTTCCTTTAAAGGTTGGTAATTTGATTATATCATTACATAAATGTTTATTGTATTTCATTGTTTTTTAGTTTATTTTTCCTATTTATTTCAGATATGCTTATTGGAAAAATTTCTTATTTCCAAAAGGTGGTGGTCTAAGAAAGATGGTGTAGTACCTCGTTGTGTTGCATGGACTGATGTGAGATCATTTCCAAAATCCAAATATCCTATTTTATTTGATTTTAGATATCCTCTTAACAAGCTTGAGCCGACCCCTCTTGAGGAAAATAAACGATGGTGGATTTATAGTTTAGATCATCTTCGAAATTGTCCACTGTCGATTTCACCAATTTCTAAAAAAAGGCCACGACGTAAGCGTAAGAACTTCGTCCAAAACAAAGTTCAAAGAATAGGCCCTGATGTTGCTACAAGTGGTGTTGTGAACCATGAAGAAGGTGGACCATCCATGCCCGTTAATGAAAGGAAAATGACGGTTTTTCAGAAAGAGGTAGTAGACGGTAAGGACATTGATTATGGATCTTCATCATCCGGTTTTATAGACGTTTCCAAGATGATTGCCGATTTGAAGTGTGACTTCTATGATCGTATTGATAAGCTTGAGCTGTCATGTGCCAACCCCTCTGCAAACCAATTTGACAAGGATGATATTCTAAAAAAGATTACCCAATTGAAAGCTGATTTAAGTCACGATTTGTCCGAAATTGATGATCTCGGGAAGAACAATGAATTGCCAAAGGTCAGTGAATATTTTACAAAATATTTCATGGCAAAGGTTTATTCTATTTACATAACAAGACAATTTTTTTTTGTTTTCAACGTGTTCAGGATATGAATGTTGATATGTGTGTTGATCAGAACACAAATCAGGGCTCAACCATTGATACAATTGAAGAACTTAAAGATATTAAGGAACCAGAAGTCGATACAAGCGTTGTTATTAACACAGAAGAGGTAAAGTTGAATGAAATGGTAAGATATCACCTCTTGTACTATGTTCACACAACAATTTCTATAACACTTTTTAAAATATTTTTCAGTTGTCAACATCATTTGAACCAAAAAATGAAGATATTAAAGAACCATAAGTTGATCAGTTCCTCACAAAACATGCCTCAAGAAGTGATGTTATGTTCGCTGAAGAAGTAAAGTCGATTGATAAGGTAAGATATCACTTTCAATTTTCCCTCTGATTTTCATAGAATTTTATTTTTTTTACAATGTTTCCACCACACCGTCTATAAAGATCTTTTAAATATATTCAGGAACCAGAAGTTGTATTTGAGGACAGTAAGGGTTTTGCGAATGTCGATGCAAGAGCTTCGGTGAACAACGAAGAAGTACTTCTCATTAATCAAGAACATCCGGATTTGTTTGACATTAAAAAGGTAAGATATATATTTCATCTATCAACATTAGTTATATTTAATTCATTGATGCAATTTGTTTGAACAATTCCTCCTCTTTGAAAAAATCCCCCTGTCAAAACAATTCCACTTGTTTGTACAATTTCTCTTGTTTGAACAATTCCCCCTATTTGTCCAACATTAGGTATCACCATTAGTTACATTAGAAGGCTATAAAGGACAAATCCTGGATGACTTGTTACATGAGAAACAACATAGTCAGTTCCTGCAGGATGCCGGTGTTATTTCACAAGTTTTCTCCCCATTTGACATAAATGATATGAAAGATAGCAATGACTTTTTCTCTAAGGACTCACTTTGTAACGGCGATGGACTGTTTTATGATAACACTCAAGTAAATAAATTATATATCTTCATCTGATTTAATTTACATGATCTTGATCCCCAATATGTTTGACAGACAAGAGAAATGTCTTTTGGATACGTGGCATCACAGAGTTGCATTAATTCCGTCGATAGCCAAGCAGTTGACGAAGAACCTCTTCATGAACTAGAAATTGGGGCATTAGATGTTTTAATAGAAATAAAGTCTAAATCTCAGCTTGTTAATCATGATGAAATTGATCATATCCTAATAGTGGATTTACTTACTCAAGCCGAACAGGGTTCAGGAATGACGGGGCAGTCGCTTATTGACAAAACTAATCTTGTCCCACATGTGGATTTACTTACTCCAGCCGAAGAGGGTTCAAGTATGGCGGATCAGGTGCTTAATGACAAAACTGATACTGTCCCACTAGTGGATTTACTTAGTCCATCCTAAGAGGGTTCAAGTATGAACGTTGATTTATGTACTCAAGAAGAGCAGGCTTCTAGTATGGCGGATCAGTTGGTTAAAAGTTAATGTATTACTAAACATAGTAAGTTTCTTTCCGACCCATTCATGGCCCCCCTGAGTCAACAGAACTAAAGCCGAAGGTTCTAGGTAGAAACAAGAAATTAAAGAAGTTTAAACTACCTTTGACTGGAGCAGATAATCGTGAGATATCAGAATGGACTGAGGCATGTCCCGGAAATCCAAAATTTGTGGTCTGATGTTCAATCTAAAGTCAAGAACTTATTAACTAATTTGTTTATGTGGGATTTCTGGCGACCATCAAACGCATCAAAATATCGAACCCAGGTGCCAAAAGACATTCATAACCTACTTTTAAACCATAAGGACAAGGTCTTTTATTTCCCATGGGGCCCTGATTGTATAATTGTCAATGCTGAATTTGGGGACGAATGTTGGCTTTGGGAAAAGGAAGAGCTGGTTGGCTATCTGATACTATAAGTTTAATCTAAGTGAACTATGGTTAGAATATAAATATATTATATATTAATTAATCTACTTATATTAATTGTTTTTTTATTTTATTTTCAAATGATAGCACCTGGAACTATGGATTTTATATTTGTTGCACTACAGATCGGCTGATGCAAATTATGTAATGACTGGCCCATTCTTTAACACTAGTGTTATGACTAACGAGATTCGTTCTCATTACGCTTCTGGTGTTACTTATGGTGTACCTTGGTCTGACAATGGGGTTGAAAAGGTTAGATCTCACAGTATCATGGTTTGTAAAACTTATAGTATAATTTTAACCTGAAACTTAATAAGACTTCTACTTACACTTTATTCGATATGATAGGTTTACTTCCCCATCAATCAAAATAACATCCATTGGGTTCTTGCTGAACTGAATTTGCATTCTGGTGTCATAACCGTTTATGACTCCATGGTTCCTGATTTGGTGTTAAAAAATCAAGTTGAAACCAGAAAATGGTGGCTGGATCTACATAACAAGTATGCCTCTCGCATTCTAAAGTACCTTGAGGACAATAATGTAATGAGTAAGAAAGGCATTGATCCTTCAAATTACTCAATCACTTTTCGTTACACGACTGATGTTCCGCAACAAGCTGGACATTTAGGTGATTGTGGGGTTTGGGTAATGAGAAACTTGTTCATGCTAACCAAAAACAAGCAGCTGGAAGTGAGTGATCCATTTGAAGCCGCACTAGCGTATCGTGAGCATTTGTCAGATCTCTTTTGGACATACAAGATTGAGACTTGTTGTAGAAACAATAGTGGGCAGATTTGACAGTTTGTTGATGTACGTTTGTTATGCTATTTATTATGTTTCTTTTATTGACAATGTAAGAACTTATGTAAAATAGTTCAATACTCTTGTAATATTGGTTAGAATTTATGAAAAATATTTATCAGACCACTTGTCATTCAATTGAAAAAGTTGAGCATTACTGAAAAAGTTGATCATTTAATGCAAAATTTTGAGCATTTAATTGAAAAAGTTGAGCATTATTTAAAAAGTTGATCATTTAATTCAAAATTTTGAGCATTTAATTGAAAAAGTTGAGCATTAAAAAAGTTGATCATGTAATTCAAAAATTTGAGCATTTAGTTGAAAAAGTTTAGTATTACTGAAAAAGTTGATCATTTAAATAAAAAAGTTGAGTATTTAATTAAAAAAGTTGAGCATTTTATTAAAAAATTGAGCATTTAATTTAAAAAACTCATGCATTTTATTTCTCTAAAAAGTTGATCATCATTTATATAAAAAAGTGGAGGACTCTTCAAAAATAATCCCCCTGTTTTACCAAATCTTCCCCTATTTTCAAAAATAATCCCCCTTGTTTTCCACCTGTTTAAAAAATGTTGAGTAGATAAGTTAAAATTTTGAGCACTTACCAAATGTTACACCTGTTTTCAGAAAGCTGATAAGCTAAGTTAATAATTTGAGCACTTTGTGTTCCCCCTGTTGTAAAATAAAAAGCCCATGTTTAACAAAATGATCCACCTGTTTGATAATTACTAGTACATTTGATTAATTAGTGAAAATTTAGACAATGAAACACTTGTCCCTTAAAAGTAATACAATCATAATCGTACAAACATTAGATAGGAATACAATGCAACATAGAAATCATTGACCCATAATTTCATTTCTTGGACGGTTGAGAAGAAATAGTTATTCCTTGTAGTCCCCGACTATGAAAGTTCCAACTCTTCCTTCAATATCTAGGTTGTTTACAACGATCATGTTATCCGTTGTTTCTAGTATGTGTGGAGTACCTACTGGACCTACATTCACTTCAAATATTGGATCCTAGATCTTTGAAAACCCCAATAACTTCGGCACATGTTCAATAGGCCTTTCGTGAAAGAACGACATTCGAATCAAGGCAAGCAACCCATCCACCACCTGCCAGGCCCACCAAATACTAACTCTTCCTCGTAGGAATACAACAGTTCCTGAAATTATCAGATGATTGTTTAGTTGTGATAATGTGTATGGAGCTGGAATAGCATTGGTTATCTCTTGGGGGATATCTTCGAGTGCAAACTCGTGAGCATCTAAACCAAAGATAAAATCATATGCCTTATTTGCACTTGACCACGATCACAAACATACTTTTCTGAGCACACCCAAGAAATACTTCCAGCCACTACAGCCTGGCTCCCCCTCTTTATACGAATAGATCCCCGGGGACAACTTTCGGCTGGCAATTTCATCCAGACCCTTGTGCTCATTGTAAATACTGAGACAGAGCATGTACCTTCAATATCCACTGGATTATTGATTTTCACAATCGTAGGTACTTGGGTTGCTTGAGAAATACCAGAACCAAAAACTTTTTTTGAAAGGGAACCTCTTGCGACGGAGTCAAGATTGTCACATTCTTGTCCATGGCTGGGTTCCATAGGACCAATCCAATATTTCCACAAACAATAAAACACCATATACCTTCAGAATTTGCTAGTGCGCTCAGATTAACACCATTTAATCCACAATGTGGCACAAGTGTGAACGCTAAATCAGCAGCCAACTTATACATTATACCCTCAGCGTGTTGCTTGTATTGTAACATGAAGCTGCAA
The DNA here is from genome assembly GCA_025667525.1 of Glebionis coronaria. Taxonomy (NCBI): domain Eukaryota; kingdom Viridiplantae; phylum Streptophyta; class Magnoliopsida; order Asterales; family Asteraceae; genus Glebionis; species Glebionis coronaria. The sequence continues at coordinate 536,209,308 of CM046882.1, forward strand.
CTAGCAACATTAGGAGCACCGTATTCTATAATGAAATCTCTTGCGTTAATGCAATCTTTTAGTGTCTTAGAGACTTGACGACATCTACATAGATCTCTCAACGACAGCCTAAGCATTATTTCTCTTTGATTTTAATTGGTATGTAATCAGACATGTTTGTGTTTGTTGTGGTAAGTAATCAGACATGTGATGATAGTTATTTATAGCCTTGAGCCCTTGATGATGATAGATTGCCTAATAGTGTCAAGTCATTGGTTGTTATGGATGTTTTATGACTATTAACTTTTGTTATTAAATACACAAACAACCTTAAAGCACATAGTAAAATTTGACATTCAGTTGACTTTTGGATGACTAGTCAAGTCAAAATAAATACAAGTGGATCACTTGGGTACCATAAGTTGATCATTTGCACAACATGTCTGTATCTCTATTTGTACCTTCCAACATATAACAACCTTAAAGAACAGGGTCTAAAGTACTACAAGTACTAGGTATCTGCATAAGCAACTAGTTGACTTTGTATGACTAGTCAAGTCAAAATTAATTCTATTTGATCACTTAAGCACCATAAGTCGATCACTTGTCTAAAAAACAATCTTAAATAACAGAGCATAATAATAGAGATTAAATGCCACTGTTTTCTGCATAAGAAAAACAGTGGGATGCAAATATAACAACAAAAATGAAAGGAAACATGCATTATATATATAAATTTAATTACATAATCTGTTTTTTTAACAATCCAAAGAACCACTACCATAATTCTAAACCCGGATAAAGAACGATAGTTGAAATTACAAAATATTACATACATATTCAACGTGAAACAAAAGATATATTAACAAGTTTTAGCACAAAAGATTATATTCACAAGTCTTCACATCTTGCCTTTACCCTTTGAAGTCTTAGCACATGGTGGTTTAGATGTTGCATAAGAGAGTAAATCATCATCGATTTTTCTTTTTCCTTTTGCACGAACCTTAGAGTGATCGTCACTGTAACTTAAAGACGGACTTTTGAATTTTGGTTTGGAAGGTTCACCTATTTCTTTCGGTTTGGATTTGGGTTTGGAAGGTTCGCTCTTTTCACCTTTCTGATCTTCATCCTCTGAACTTGTATCTTCAACCTTTAACCTTGTATCTGCATCATATTTTTCTTTGATCGTTTTGGGAATTAGGAAGAAAAATTCTTGGTCATTTGGGTCTTGTTCTTCAGCAAACCAGTTTAGTAGGTGCCCATAACGTCCCTTGCTTGATACTTTGACCATTTCTTCCACAATTGAACTTGATGAACTGATGTCATCCGAATCAAAATCAAAACTTGGGGTGTTTGATCCGTTTGAACTTTTAATGTTATCTGAAATGGTTAGGGGGAATCCTAAGTTAGATAACAATTTAAGGTTCATAACTGATCAACTCTAAATACACGAAATATATTATTAAACTAGTATAATCCAATCATATAGATAACAATTTAGGGTTCATAAGCGATGAACTCTAAATACATGAAATCTCTAATTAAACTTAAAAATCCTGGGTTAAATAACAATATACACTCTATTCCATTGTTTCTAATTAAACTTAAACTTATTATAACTGTTAATGATTGCCTTTATCAATTAAGAACGAAGATAATCAAAAGATGATACTTAACTTTATCATTGTCCATCGTTAAAGATTTGGAGTAATCTAATTTTGAAGAATCGGAGTAAATTTTGATCGGGGATAAGTGTTAATTATTGGCGCTTGTTACTTATATAGTTAATATGTATTGTTAGTTAAATAATAATATTATCAATAATATTATTTTATTGGGTTATCATTATATTTTACAATAATATTAACAATGTATCTTTATAAAATACGTGATAACCACCTATTTAACAAATCCGAATATAATTGTTAATAATATATTAAATTCAATTTCAAACTTAAATTACCATATCAAACGATAAAATTGGTGATCTACAAAACAGATAATCAATGTCTTCCTGCCTAATTCTCTTTTGTGACTGTTTTCCTGACTAATTCTCTAGTAATGCCTCCTTGTATTCATCGTATGAATCATCTCCTATCATTTAAGGTATTATAATAAGTGATTCAAGAATAATTTAGTTTATCATTCAATCATTAAATTTTACGTGGTTTTAATTCCACCTGTTTGGGTTAATAATCCACCTGTTAATGCAAGTAGTTTCCCTTGACAAGGTTGTGCATCTATGTAAAAAGTAGAGCAGAATTGACTTATGCAAAAAGTTGAGCAAAATTGACTTGTTGATCGACCCCTAAATGAATGAATTGATGTTACCAAGTATAAAATTAGTATTTAATACCTTGTTCATTGACCCCTAGACTAGTTTATGCATCTGAGCCTATTCCACCTTTTTCAACCTGTTTGAGTTACTATTACCCTGCATGTACATTTGTGCACTTTCTTTTGAGTACTATTTAATACCTTCAATTTGTAATATGTCTCTGGTTGTTGTATTAAATAAAGGCCATTTATTATTGTATGAACTTGGCTATTGTATATATAACCTCCTATTAAGTTACTCTTTTTATACATAAAAAGAATCAATGGGTCCTTCGGTGAGAGATGTTAGCGTGTATCTTGATTACAATGACATAGTTTTTGGGGTTAGCATTAAGAAAACAACAAATTACAAAGAACTTGTTTATGTTGCAAATAAAAAGTTCAATATTCATCCCCTTTCGAATATAACGCTTAGTTATGAAGATGGTTAAAGATGTGTGCGCATAGAAGATGATGATGATATATATTTTTTCATCTTTAATGTATGTCACACAAAAGGTAAACCGCATACAATTTTTATCAAAAAGATAGACAATACGTCTAGTTCTATTAAGTAGTAAGATTTGGATATTAAGCCTGATATAGCTAGTTATTTTAAGAAGCCCGATATAGCTAGTTCTTCTAAGAATCCTGATATAGCTAGTTCTTCTAAGAATCCCGATACAACTAGTTCTCTTAAGAAGACGGATTTAGAAGTTAAATCGGTTAAAGGTTAAAACAAACAAACTGTTCCTAAACAAGAAGCATTAGATGATTATGAAATTAAATGGGAAAAAAAATACATTAGGATACACGGGTTGTCCGCTAAAAGATATAGAACCCAATATCACAGAATTAGGGGAATCAAGTAGTTACGGTGAACGAATGGTAGCAGAGGGAGATACCTTTGATAGTAAAGATTTACTAATGTATAAGCTTGGTCATAAAACTGTTATCAAAGGTTACGAGTTTAGGGCTAGGAAATCAGATCACAAAAGATACGATGTCGTTTGTAGGAACATTGATTGCCAATGGAAAGTAATTTCATAAAAGTCGGATTTTTCTAATACATGGGTAATTAAAAACGTAGTTGACCATCACACTTGTCCAAAAACACAAATTGGTATGCATCACCGTAATGCGACTACAAAATTGTTGGTTCATTTATTAGAACCTAAGTTAAATGACAATGACACTCATATCTATAAGGGAAAGGATATACGAGAAGACATAAACAGTCAGTACAACAAAAACATTTCTTACAAACAAGCATGTAGATCCAAGTATGTGGCTTTGGAAGCGATTGCTGGTTGCCCGGTGGCCTCCTTCCCACAGTTATCGTATTATTGTCATAATTTAAAATTGACAAACGATGGTACGGTAACACATATCGAGACTGATGAAGAACACAGACTTAAGCAGGTTTTTTTATCGCTTTTTTGTTTCGGTAAGCAATTTTATTGACAGCAAATCTTTAAACATTTATAGCCTTTTAATATCAATATATCTAAACTTTTATAACTAATTCAGATACGGAGCTCTCGGGACCATATAAGGCCGTTGTTGATAATAGATGGAGCTCATCTTAAAGGCCCATTCAATGGAACTAATTTGTTGACAGTTGGAAGGGATGGCAACAACCAGATTTTACCGATTGCAACGGGTGTGTCTCAGGGTGAGAGTGCAGAATCATGGACATGGTTTCTCACCAAATTAAAGGAATGCATAGGGGAAAATCCCGATTTAGCTATAATATCAGACATACATGCTGGGATTTTAACGGCCTGTGATAAAGTTTTCCCAAATGCATTCGATGGGTATTGTTGCAGGCATCTCATGATGAACTGTAAGCTGAGAAATGATACACTTGAGTCAACATACTGGAAGATGTGCAAAGCTTACCTAATTGATGATTTTAATAATCAGTTATTTGAAATCAGAGGCAAAAGACCAAAAGCATACAAAACTCTTATGGATGCAGGTGTTGAGAAGTGGTCAAGGGCACATTGTACTAGTAATCGTTACAATATCCTCATATCTAACTATGTGGATTCGATCAATGCCTTAACAAAAAACGAGCGAAAACTTCCAGTCACTAACCTAATGGATTACTTTAGAAAGCTGGTACATAAGTGGTACTGCAATCGTCAAGAAAAATATAAAGGCACATTGTTTATCTAAATAATGTTTTTATAGTTATGTGGTTTTTATTCCACCTGTTTTGGTTACTATTCCCCCTGCATATGAAAAGGCCATTTTAAATGTATTAAAGTTGTGTATTTTTAATTTTTGGCAGATGCAAAACCGATGGACGATGAACTTAGTAAGTTGGCTAATGCAAAGATAACCAAAGGAGAAAAGGAGTTACTTGGTCTGTAACAGGAATTGAGAAGTTTAAGATTTACCAAGTTGATGATACTCGTAGAATACATACTGTCGAGATATATAATTACTCCTGCACATGTCGAGTATGGCAACTTTCAGGTCTGCCTTGTGTCCATGTCTTGGCGATATGTAGAGTTCTTGGTTTGACAGAGGTTAATCACTTGGCGCAAGGCTGGTTTAAAAAAGGAACTCTTAAAGCAACATATGAAGGAATGGTGTATCCTGTGGGAGAAGTTTCAAGTTGGCAACGTCCGAACTATTTGCAAGTAGTTAGGCCACCACTCGTGGGTAAACGCCCCGCTGACAGACCAAAAAATAAATAACGCATTAAATCTCAAGGTGAGGAAAAGACTCCAGTTAGATGTGGAAGATGCGGTACTCATGGCCACAACAGAACATCATGCAGAGAACCACTCCATTTGAAAAAGGTAAGATGGCATAAACTTTATTCCTCACAATGCTTTTGTATATTGATAAATAATTGATAAAGTAGAGAACTTATGGAAAAAGTTGAGTACTTTTGGGAAAAGTAGAGAACTTTTATTAAAGTTGATCTTTTGGTCCCCTTGTTATGGTAATTATTTCCCCCTGTTAGCCAAATATTTTCCACCTGTTAATGAAAATTTTTCAAACTATTTTTTTATAATAATATAGTTAAGCATACTTATGAACCAAAGATTTGAGCACTTATGAACTATTACTTGAGCTCTTATGAACCAAAAGTTGAGCATTTAGATGACTTACATTATACCTCTTTTTTAGGCAAAGATGTACGACAATGAGCTCACACAGGAAGCGCATAACAATACACATCAATCGATGTCGTACTCTATGGAAGTTGTGCACTTGGATGATCCATAGATATGCATTATCAGGCGGTGTTTTCATTCATCTTTCATATTTGGCAATGTACCTTGAATTTGTTTAATTTAATTGTTTGAACTATTTGTGTTTCTTTTATTTGTATCGAACTATTTGTAATTTGTGTCAACTTCTGATGTATCGAACTACATGTGTTGCTTTTATTTCTATCAAACTGTTTGTTATATGATCTAGTATATAGTTTAGCATTTGTGGAATAAACTAAAAATTTGATCAACTTAGGACCAAAAGTAGAGCATTTGATAATTTTGATACATTATGATTGGTTACAATAAGGAGAACTAGTTTATAGTACACACTTATACAAAAGAAATATATATAACATAATTTGTGGCAACGTCCAAACTTGTGGCTTCTTCAAGGGACTTCAAGGGATTATCTGAGAGTGCAAAGTCCTGAACAACTCATAAGCTACATTATTGATACAATCAACTTGTAAATCACATTCAACCAACTTCTTCAATGTATCATGAGTGAGAGGATACTTTTTTTCAACCAGCAAGTACACAATCATCTCAGACATAATTAACTCATACACTGTAGAAGACGAAAACAGCCTCCAACATATGATATCACTTCCCTTCTGAGTGGCCCAAATGACATCTTTAATATTAGGCTCATACATTCTTCTCATTGTGCTCCATATGTCAAAATATTTTACCATGTCATCTGTAGGTGGCTTAGACTCGAATTTAGCTTTCAAAACATCCCAAGGATCATTAAGATCATCTCTGTCTAAACCCTGAAACATTTCTGATAAAGTCTGATAGGTTTCACATTGACCATTTGCCCTAGTCAGCCTCCACCAACTCGTACCCTTATCAACCAAAACTTCATACTCAAGAACAGGGCACCTAGCCAACATTGAATCAGGCTTGAATTCTTCAAGAAGAACTAACTTCAATTTCTTGTTAATCTCTTCATTTGATGGATATACATCGTCACCAACAATCTTCCCTACCATATCCATTCTTTTAAATCTTTTAGATGTGCAATGATCAACAAAACTAGATGATCCAACAGATGCACCAGCCTCAGCTTTTCTTTTAACGTTCTCTCTGCATTTCTTCATCCTAGCATTCATTTTCTCTATATGCTCTTTTTCTACCTCTGAACCCATCTCAAAAAATTCCTTAGCCTTTTCAATAACAGGAATAGTTCTTCTCTCAAGCTCTTCAAAAGATAACCCCGTAAAATGGTCTTTCTTGTAACCCGCGTGAGTCTTTAGCATACATTTGTAGTAAACTCTTCGATTAGAAACTAAAGACATATGTTGTGCTCTTTTTTCTTCATTCTTTCTACATAGAATAACTTTCTGCTGATACTCCAGAGCCATTAACAAAATCTCATACCTCCATTTAGCGGGTGTTCCAGAAGTCCATTCCTCGTATTCTTTCAAGAATTTATCCAACATACTGTGGAAACAGGGGACTATTTGACTGAGCATTCCTTGCACCATTTGTTATGTTATTTACGTTTGATCATTCATATGTTGATTTTCATCCCTATTTTTCAGTATTTGTTGTTGCTCTAAGAACTGCTCTTCCTCGATGCTTCTTGCAAGATCTTCATCATATTTTTCTTGTGCTTTTTCTTCCCTGTTTTTTTAGTATTTTTTGCTGCTCTAAGATCTGATCTTCCTTGATTCTTCTTGTAATTTCTTCATCATATTTTTCTTGTGCTTTTTAGACTTAAATTCTGGCTCTTTTACCATAATAGATTTTCCCTTATCCTTTAGACCAACATTGGATGACAAATATTGTCTTTTACTTCTTCCAATTTCAATCCCTTTATTTATCTGTGTTTGTCTCCCAATAAACACACTTGTAGGAGCAATAGTATCTGAAACATGGGAAGCTATAGCTATTCTAGGCGAAACTCTTGCTTTTTCAGATGAAACTCTATCTTTTTCAGGTGAAACTCTTGCTTTTATAGGTGAAACTTTTTCTTTTTCAGGTGAAACTCTTTCTTTTTCCGGTGAAACTTTTTCTTTTTCAGGTGAAACTCTTTCTTTTTCAGGTGAAACTTTTTCTTTTTCAGGTGAAACTGTTGTTTTTTCAGGGTAAACAGTTACATTGGGAAAGGAAACTATTGTATTTTCAAGTGCAAGTGTTGGAGAAGAGGTTTATCCCAGTTTAGCCAATGTGTCAGCACAATCGTCTGTGTTGTGACTACCCTTATCACTGAAGTTGTCACTTACTTTATGAACACTATCATTTTCAGCGTTTGACTTCGGATAATCATAATATTTAGTTTTCTCATTGTCATCATCTTCATTCCCCTCATCAGATGATAGAACAAAACATTTTCTTTTCCTCCTCTCAACTTTATCAAGTCTTGTTTTTAAGAATTCAATAGCCACACCCTGCTCCTTCACTTGTTTTCTAGTTTTGCATTTTGTGTTTGCAGACTTTTGCATAACACAGTCAATTGAATAATTGATAGATGTTGCAAACTACCCTCACCTATGTTGCTACTATCATGCCTAGCTTTCTTCCTTGTCTCAGGCTCGACATCCTCACCCATCCTACTCTCGACACTGGTGTTATGATCCTCCTCTGCCACGGGCATACCGCCACCTGTTGATCGTGTTTTCTTCCTCTGGCCTTCTGCTGGGTTTGTAAAAGTTCCAACTCGAATGACATCATTAATAGGTTGGGTTAATGGGACCGATCTCCCAGAAAAGTAGGTTGTGTTTGGTTTTAAGGTGGTGAATGATTTTTCTTTGTGATTGCCCATCATAAAGGAATTTTTGTGTTTGATCTCTTCATCCATGTCTATAAGCACAGTCAAAAATCTTGGGTACATACAAAAATATTTCTTCCCTTTAACATTTTTCAACATACCATTGAAAATCATTTGCGAAAAATTGTATCTTTGCCCTTTTGCCAAACATACTATTGCAGTTGCTATATTACTTCCAAACTCATTAAATGATGTTGGTTTAGGGCTTAAGCACTGTTGGATTGTATGTATCAAATATTTCCAATGAGGGACAAACTGTCTTTTTAAAAACTTTGATTTCTGATCTTCATCAATATTATGCCCCAAGAATCCAATTTCTTTAAAAGGTTCTTTTTCAGGGATAGTACTTACACCATCCCGATCATTCAAGAGAAGTGACTCTCTGATCTTAGGGACGGTGATGTACTTATTAATGCCATCCACCTTACTCTTAATAGTAAATTCTCCACGAACAGTTTTTATTTGGGCATTTGTCCAAAATTGCCTTATGTGTGAAGTATAGATTCTAGGATTTACCTGAAGTGCAAACTTAAAATAACAAGCACCAAGATAGTCCACAATCTGATCAAATTCCCGGTGAACATCACTCCTCTTCAAATTGGCCACCATGTTGTGATAATCATGAAACATTAAATTCGTCATAGTTGATTTGAAATGATAGATTGTTTACTGTATGAGGTTATTGGTGGGTTTTTATTGATTACAATACACGACTTGATTCCAAAAAGTATTTGAGTGAATTGAAATAAATGATATTGATTTGATTTGAGTGAATAGAAATCAAGAAATAAATGGTTATACCAAGTGATGATGAATCCGAACAGGATAACTGTATTTTTTTCGTTAATTAAAGGTCAAACAAAGGTCAACATTGATAACTATTTATTTTTTCTCGTTAATAAAGCGTCAAACAATGATCAACTATTGGTCAACTATAAAAAAAACCATTAAAAAATCAATGTCAGGGGAAACTTTTGTAAAATTATAGAAAACAGGGGGATAAAAAATAAAAAAGACAACCTTGATACATAATTGAAAAAGTAGATAACTGATGGAAATAGTTGATCACTTTTGGAAAAAGTAGATCACTTTTTTAAAAGTTGATCATTTGGTCCCCTTGTTATGGTAAATATTTTCCCTGTTAGCCAAATATTTTCCACCTGTTAAAGGAAAAAATTTCCACCTGTTTTTTAATAATAATAAAAGTTGAGCAAACTTATGAACCAAAATTTGTTTATTGATGATCTAAAAGTTGAGCATTTAGATGACTTCATTAAAAAAACACATAAATTTTTTAGCACTTAAGATCCAAAAGTTGATCATTTAAGAACAAAAAAAGTAACTAGAATTCATTTTGACTTGACTTATCAAATAAAGTCAACTGACTGTCAAAAAAGTCAACTAGGATTCATTAAGGTTGTTTATGTATTTAATAAAAATAGTTACTACTCATAAAGATAACATAACAACCAATGACTAATTTTTTCTTTATAAATATCTCTCCACAAACTTAATTACCACATACAACATACCCAAACATGTATGATCACTTACCAATCGACATCCAAAGAGAAATAATGCTTAGGCTCCCTTGATGTTCACACGTATAAGGTTGGTGCTGACTTAGTGTTCACACGTGTGGCTCATTCAGGATTAAATAGTGTAAATCTACATGCACTTGCAACTCATGAAGGCATATGGTGTTTTATTGTTACAGGCAATAATGCATTGGTCCTATGGAACCCAACCATGGACAAGAATGTGAGAATCTTGTGCCCGTTGAGTATTTGGTTTTGGTGTTTCTCTTACAACTTAAGTACCAACAATTGTGTGCATAAAAAATCCGGTCATACAGGGAGGTACATGCTCAGTCTCATACTTTACAATGAGAACACGTGTGTGGTTTGATTTGGAAATCGAAGATTGTCCCCGGGGATCTATTTGTATATGTCGGGGAGCCAGGCAGTGGTGGCCGGGTAGTATTTATTGGGTGTGTTCAGAAAAGTATTTTTGTGTTCGTGGTCAAGAGCATAAAAAGTATATGATCTTATCATTTGGTTTGGATACTCGCCAGTTTACACTAGAAAATATACCTGAAGAGGTAACCAATACTATTCGACCTCCATACACCGTCTCAAAGCTAAAAAATCATCTGATAATCGCAGGAAATGTTATATTTCTTAGAGGGCGAGCTAGTTATGGTTGGGCCTTAGAGGTGGTTGATGGTTTGATTTCTTTGATTCGTACAACGTTCTTTCACGAAAGGGCTATTGAGCTCGTGCTGAAGCTATTGGGGTTTTCAAAGAACGAGGATCCGATATTTGAAGTGAGTGTGAACCCAACAGGTCTTCCCCACATACTATAAATTTCAGACAATGTTAACTTTGTAAACAACCTAGGTATTGAAGGAAGACCTGGTACTTTATAGTCGGGCCCTACAAGGAATCACTATTTCTTCTTAACAGTGAAGTAAGTGAAGTTAGTCGTGGATGATTTTTCTGGTTATCACCTATGTTGCTTTGTATTTCCTTTTGTAATATATTCCTCTTTTGTTTTTCCTAATGAACAATTAGTCAACTTTTTTAGTAACTGCACAAATTATAAATTTTGATAAAAACTTATGGGAAAGGTAAAAATTGTATGGTAAAAGTTGAGCAGTTTTGGAAAAAGTATAGCACTTTTGTAAAAGTTGATCATTTAATCCCCCTGTTATGGTAATTCATTCCCCCTGTTTGACAAATTTTTTCCACCTGTTAAGCATATTAGTTAACTAAATGTTGAGCATATTAGTTGACTAAAGTCTTAAAAAACAAATCAAATTTTGAGCATATTGGTTGACTAAATTCTTAAAAATAGATCAAAATTTGAGCACTTATGAACCAAATTTTTGAGCATTGAAGAACAAAAAGTTGAGCATTTACAAACAAAAAATTTATCATTTTATTTCCCTTGATAGACAAAGTTTATCACTCTCTTATCAACATCAATCACTGTGGTGAATTGTTTTAATAGAATACCACACATTTTGTCACAAAATTTACATGTGTTACTAAGTCTCAAAAATACAAAATAATCCTGAAGTTGACAGACACTAGATGATAAGTGCTCTCGTCTAAGACAGTAACAGTTAAACATGTTATCTTGTGGGAAAAAGAATTCCAACATTTTCTCTCGATATGCTAGAGCTGTTTGAATTGGATCTTCAACCTCCAGGCTTATCCCATGAGATAACTTTTTAAATAACAAATAATCATATGAGCAATTCTTTCTAAAAAATCATTTGGATATACAAGCACCAAAAATGTTATATAAACAAATACAACATAAAATTACTAACCTTTAAAGGAAAAGGCACAGATATACTCCACAGTCTCCAACACACAACCTTGTATGGGAACATCAGTTGCACGGTTAAAGTTAATAGTGTATGTTTCTCGATCGATTCCTTGGCTTTCGAACACACCAGTTTTTTCAAGAACAATAGGAAGTTTATTCTCTAAACATGCCATTACTTTCAAATACCAATCACTACATTCATAATAAGTATTTTCACTATCATAAAAAGTGACATTTCCAGATGTGATGTGAAACCGTGCTAGGAACCAATGTCGTTTGCTTTCATGTATTAGAATGAAGACCTACAAATTTTATAAAACAATTTTTAATTCAAGCTCATATGTTTTTGTATAAAGATGTAGTTAAAAGAAAAATTTACATGTTCAACATTCCTCCACGCCAATGGGTAGATTTCATCCGTTGCATAAAATAGAGGCAACGATTCTTAGATTAAAATTTTAAAAAAGTAACAACTAACCATTGACCAATCATGCGATGATTGTCTAAAATTCAACATGTACCATACACATAGTTCAATGTGCTGTTAAAAAAATAACAAACTTAAAATCAAAAAATACATGTTAATCATCCTTTAATGTTAATTTTTTTATAATTACCCCGTCCATGTACCAACCAACTCGTTCATCATCCAATCCAACAAACTATCCCAGAAGTTGCGATATACGGATATGTCATTGCACCAAGCAAACTTGCAACGAGGAATTGGTAAGTTATCCAGGAAAAACTCCAAAGCCGAATTGCAAAATATTTTATCAATCTTTTTGGATGGTCGATTGAGATCCTGTTTTAAATGAAAAGGTTAAAAAAAGGTAAGAAATAACCACATTAAAGAAAATAAACTTCATAAACATACCTCTTTCCACGGTTGAAGATCCTGGCACATTTGCATCATAAATCCATCAAGAACGTTCTTCTTATTTCTTAAGGAATCCATGCTCAATAGTATCTGGATTTACTTGAATTGGTGGCCTTACCACAATAACATACCTTCTCTTTGGAACGTTCCCAATTTTCTGTAGACCAACTTGCATGTGGCTGGATTTAGATATATCTTTACTGATCATGCATTTGTGTTAGTCTGACAAGAATTTCACCCTTTTTCTCTGCACATCGGCTGCCCTGTTCTTTTCAGCCTCCAGCTTTTCAGCTTTGGCGCTACTACTTAATTCTACATCTCTCTTAACAAATCTACGATCCTAGTCTACGTTTTATACAAATGTGAGAGTATATGACCATATAAACTGTTAAAAATTCCTTGTTGAGAAGAAAGATACCTTAGCATTAGACTCGTCTAAAACTTTTACGAACTCCTCCACATGGTCTTTGGTGGATTTTCCAATTGGAGAGCAATTAAATGATAAGTAAGCTATTTCATCGTCGCTCAAATACTTGTCGCTAAGATCACACTCCTTATCAACACTATGCATTTTATCTTGTAGTTTCAATTCAGGGGGGATTATATTTATTGAACACAATTTATTATGTAAGTCACATTTTTATTGCTTATTGAGTCTATAGCATTGATTTTTTTGTTGAAACATTTTTACTGTAAGACATATCGAGACTGATGAATTACCATATTACATATGTATGTCAAACTCCAACACATCGTTTGTCATGTTTTATTTTTTACAATAACACATATCTTACTAAAACAATTTGTCAAACAGGGGGAATGAATTACCATAACAGGGGGACCAAATGATCAACTTTTATAAAAGTGCTCTATTTTTTCCAAAACTGCTCAACTTTTACCATAAGTTTTTTACCTTTCCCATAATTTTTTATCAAAATACTCCATTACTCAAAAGATGACAAACGATGTGTTGGAGTTTTACTTCTAGGTCGTGTAATATGGTAATGTTACATAATGAAACATTTTTATTAATCTTAGTAATGTTACATAATGAAAAAAATAAAATGTACTTAGCATTTCTTTCAATTAAAAGCAATTTGTGTTTAACTTTGAACTAATAAATATGGAAAATTAAATGTTACTTGGAAGTTCACATAATCATAATTGCATGAATACATATAACTTCCTGTATGCATCTAATTTGCGTATTCATATTCTTCATTCATTCTATATAAACACCTGATAACAACAACAACATACACTCTTTATCAATTTTTTCAAATATTATAAAAATGTCTTTATCTTCCAAGAGAAACTCATCTACTGTGAATCTTGAAGACTTCCAAGCCAATATCAACAAGTAATGTAGTTAATTTAATAAGTATACTTTTTTTTATTTCAAAAATATAACTTACATTTTGTGTTTCGGATTTCAGGAAATCGCGTGTGGAATCTATACAACATGATGAGCATAGCTACTATGTTAAGGAAGTTGCTTTCCACATGAAATGCATATGTGAAGAAGAACAAAAAGAGATGCTTGAAAAGCAGCAAAGGGAGCAGCAAGAAAGGGAGGAGGCGCAAAAGGAGCATCAAGAAAGGTTGGAGGAACAAAGAAATGCACTACTAGAACAACAGGAAAGGGATGAACTTGCTGCAGTTAGAAGGGAGCTAGATGAGGAGGAGGAGGATGAGGATGATTCATATTATCATTATGACCCATATCAATCGGAAGAAGAAGTCGACACAGATGAAGATATATATGTGGAGTCTTACGATTATGATGATTGTCATCTTTCATTTGATCCTAAAAAATCTCCTAAGTTTAATTTCTAGATTTATGTAAAATGTTTAATTTTGTTATGCAATTTTTTGTTTTTCAATATGTAATGTCCTTCTTTAATTGTTAAATCAATTACGATATACCTTTTGTGAAAGTGTAAACTCCTTAGCCTTATTTTTTTACCTTTTTGTAATTGAGGTAGGACCTGCAAAATGAATAGCATTTAGTTCACAGTAAAATTCAATTTTATGTCTGTACATTAAGTGATATGACCCTTTCAAAACTTAATTAATGATAGTCTCGAGCTTGTGAAGACGTGCTTTCAATCTCTTTGTCTCTTTAGGGTGAATCATTAAACTAGTGGCTAATTTCTCTAAAGCCAGAAGACGGTCCTCAACGGACGCCTCTTTGGTTAGCATACCCCTTGATGACTCTGCATCTTCCTCGTGAGCTTTTTGTGCTTTCATCAGTTTTTTAAGATAATTGATATGAGTGTAATTACTCATATCATTTGCATCTTAAAACATTGAAATAATGCTATTAATGTATCAAAAATGCCTTGTATATGCTTGTTTCTTGTTTGAATGTGTGTAGGTACCAAGTTCGCGAAAACCGACAAATATCGACACGAGTTTGAAGATAAAGATCTAAGAAGCCAAAATCGAGTTCGAACTAGTGGATTTTATACTTATTGAAGATTATTTGGAATTTGTGGGCCCCACTTTTGGTTATTGGGCTTAAAAGCCCAATAAGGGAATTAATATTGATAAGCCTTGGTTACAAAGTCCATTGGAAGCCCAAAATGGATTCAATATTGTTGGGAATCTAAACTTGTTAGATTCCCTGATCATAGATTTAAACATAATTAGGCTGTTAGATAGTCCCTTGCCTGTGCCTAGGAGGCAGGCAAGTTTCGCAAGACTCACAGAGATCCAAGTCTCTGTGAGCAACCTCAGAGGAGTCCATGTCAAAGACATTGTCAAGGAAGTCAAAGATTACTTGAAGACATACTCATTGGCTGTGATGGATAATAGCCAAGATGTATTAGGGACTCTGAGGGGTTGAGGGTTAACAGGGGTGGCAATACCCTGTTAGCACTCAACACACTTTGGACATGCCATTTGTGTGTTGAGACTATGAAGAAAAAGGAAACTGTTTTGACAACTGTTTCCTTAAAGCATAATGGAAGACTACCAAGAAAAGAAGGACATCATGTGACTGATGTGGGAACTTGTAAAAGCTTGTGTAGTCACCATCAAGTACTATTTAGGTCAATCTCGTAACACTATAAATAGGATGTGTATCCATGCATTAATGTTTAACACTTTGAGATATTCATAACATTATTGCATATAACTTAGTGAATCAAACAGCTACGACTGTATTCATAAGTTAGGGTTTATAGTTGTTCAAAGTGTGCACAACACATTGTCATCAAACTGTGTTATCCATAACACTTGTAATTCTTTATTATACAATAATAAGATTACGTTTGAAAAGTAATACCTTGTATTGATTAAGTTAAGATTAGGGTTTCTTGCATTGATTAGGGACTTTCAACTGGTATCAGAGTGGTGTTTGATATTAAAACCTTCAAGAAACATCGTTCTTAGTTTTATAATCAAGATCCACCATGCAAGAAACTTCTAACCCACCACAATCACCTTCCACAAACCCATCTTCACCAAGACTCAACCCTCCTGCCAATGATGATGATCTACCCCAACTTTTTGACTCAAGAGGTGGATCACATGTCACAAGTGTACCAGTCTTTGATGAAGAAGATTTTGCTAGTTGGAAGAGTCAATTTCTCGTATATCTTGATGGGCTTGAACCTTTTCTTCTAGAAATTTTAGAAAATGGTCCTTATATTCCCATGGCGCTTACATCCACTGAAGAAAACCCTCTTCCCAAACCTCTCAAACAATGGACTCCATCTGATAGGAAATTGGCAAACCAAGATAAACGTCTCAAAAGCATCATAATATCCTGTCTTCCCAAACATATCATGAAGTCTGTCATTCAGTGTCCCACAGCTAAACAAATGTGGACAGCCCTCATCCTTGGCCATGAAGGACCCTCTGAAACAAGAGAGACAAAGATTCAGGCACTCAGACTTCAGTTCAATGCCTTCAAGTCACTTGAAGGTGAAAAGGTTCAGCAAACCTATACTAGGCTGAAGATTCTTCTCAATGACCTAGCAATGAATGATGTCACTATTGGTCAAGCTGAGATCAATGCCACTTTTGTCAACAGCCTTCCAAGAAAGTGGCTGAGCATGAATCAGACTCAGAGAGCTAACAACTCAATCAAAAATGATACCCTTGCTCAGCTCTATGGAAAGTACAATTATAAAGAAGGGCTGATTGATACTATTTACAAGGAGCATCTTCCAAAGCATTGATCTCTACAACACATCCTCATGACAGTGATTCTGATGTTGAAGAAGATACCCGTAGCAGCCAAGAGTTCTTGACAGACCTTAATGCAGAGTTCCATGAAAGAGCCTTGCTAGCCAACCAAAGAAGATACTTCAAAAGATCAGGAAGAGTAGGATCAACTAGTAAACCAACTGACAGGTCAAAAGAAACTTGCTTTGCCTGTGGAAAGCTTGGACATTTTCAAAAAGACTGTCCTTCCACCAAGACATCCTCACCCTCTTATCCATCATCTTCATCAAACCTTACAAGTTCAAACAACATAATAACTCATCTCATCAATCCAATTCATCAGACACTGAGAAGAAGGATTACAAAAATAAGTACAAGGCACTTAAAGCTGAGTTAGAACAAATGAACTTGAAAATTGAAGCTCTGTCCAAGAAGAAGGGTAGTGAGAAAAAGACAGAGAAAGGGTTGGTTGCTGAAACGTATGATTGGAATGATGAACCACTGACTTCAGATGAAGAAGACACCACCAGAGTCAGGGCTTTCATGGCGATAGCTGAGGATGAACCAACTGTTGGAAAAGGTGATGCAAGATCAGGACAATGGGTTGACATCACAATGAAAAAGGTACACAGGCTTTTATCCATGTCTGATAGTGATGAACCTAAGCATGTCCTTGATTACACCATTGTTGATTTACACTTTGTTGAGGAACAAAGAAAGAACCTACTTGATAAGTTTCACTCTGTTAAATCTGAAATGCTAAATGCTAAAGCTGAATGTGAAACTCTCAGGCGGGTTAATTTAGAGAAAATATCCCTGCAAAATGAAGTAGCTAGATTAACCTTGAAAAACATTGCTTTAAATGATCAAGTCTCTGAATTAAACAAGGTTATTGAAAAATGGATGTGTGCTAGGTTTACTATAGATCAATTGCTTAGGGATGAAGTGCCTGCTGACTTAAAAAGGGATATATCTGCTAAGAAAAATAAACTGAGAATTCTCACCAAACCCAAAGACATTGTCTTTAAATCTACAGAGACTATTCATATGTCAGATACCACTTTGACTAATGACCCTGTCTCTGAAGATGTGGCTGAGCTACCACCCTTGCACAAACTCTCTGGAGTTGAACCCAGCAGTTCTTCTAGATCTGCTAAGGGTGAACTTAGGACAGATATTGAGAATCCTCCAGCTAAAGTTTTTCATGTGCCTGCTAAACAAACTGGTAAACAAGTAGCTTTTAAGCCTGTTACTACTAAAGCTATGAATAAGGTTGACCCTACCACTGAAGATCGCCTGTTGTCTCTTATGAAAGAAGTAGAACTCTTGAAACAACACATTAAGCCTTCCGATGAATGCTCTACTTCTCATGAACCTAATTCAGTCCTAGGTGAACCCAAAAAGGAAAGGTTAATCAAACCTTATTGCAATGTATGTAAAAACTCTCACCATACGACTTTAGATCATGACAGACACATGGCAGCTAAAAGAGCTCAAACACCCTCTAGGGACCGACCACAGAGTTCCAAAAGACAACAGGGAAATTACAAACCTTATCCTCCCTGTAAATTCTGTGGGTTCACAGACCATCACTCAGACGAGTGTGGTGACTTCCCTGGGTGTGATATATGTGGAAGTTATAACCATGAAACTATGAACTGTCCCTCCCAACGCCAAAAGTTCTTCAGGAACACAAGAGTTGCTAATAAGCAATTCAGGGAACCCACTGGAAAGTGGGTTCACCATAGGAACTAACCTGTTTCTATGTATCTGTGCAAAAATATCTCAAGGAATCGGTATGGTATCTAGATAGTGGCTGTTCTAGACACATGACAGGGATTCAACAATACCTGCACAGATACTCAAAGGAGCCAGGTCCTAAGGTGTTGTTTGGAGATAACTCTTCAGGTGACACAGAAGGATATGGCTCAGTGAACTGCAATGGGAATTCATTTACCAGGGTTGCATATGCGAATGGTCTTAAACACAATCTTATTAGCATCAGCCAATTGTGTGATGCTGACTATAAGGTTTTGTTTACTAAGACTCAGGGAACCATATTCAACAAAAACAATGATGTTGTGCTGATTGCACCTAGAAGGAGAGATGTTTATGTCATCAACATGGCTGTGTGCTCTGAAGACAGCTCAAATTGTTTTCTTGCTAAAGCCTCTGAAAGTGTCAATTGGCTGTGGCACAAAAGACTGTCTCATCTCAACTTCAAGAACATCAACAAGATAGCCACTCAAAACTTGGTTGCTGGTCTACCTTCAGTAATGTTTTCTAAAGACAAGACTTGTTCTGCCTGTGTTAAAGGAAAGCATCACAGGTCTTCATTCAAGACTAGGCAATCATTCTCTATTGACAAGTGCTTACATCTCCTTCACATGGATTTGTTTGGGCCTGTCAAACCTCAGACCATTAATCACAACAAATACACCTTGGTCATAGTTGATGAATTTTCAAGATACACATGGGTGTTCTTCCTCAGAAGGAAAAGTGATGCAGCTGAAACCATCATGTCCTTCATCAGACAGGTTGAAAATATGAATGATGTTAGAGTCAAAGCTCTAAGAAGTGATAATGGTACTGAATTTAAGAATCATCAACTTGAATCTTTTTGTGATGAAAAAGGGATTTCACAGAACTTCTCTTCAGCTGGCACCCCTGAACAAAATGGTGTGGCTGAAAGAAGAAACAGGACTTTGATTGAAGCAGCAAGAACTATGTTAAATGGTGCAGCCTTACCAAAGCAATTTTGGGGAGAAGCTGTTCACACTGCCTGCTACACACAAAACAGATCAATCATTGTCAAAAGACATGGTAAAACTTCCTATGAAGTTTTCAGAAAAAGATCTCCAGATGTCAGCTATTTTCATGTGTTTGGATGCCCGGTGTTTATTTATAACTACAGGGATAAACTTGGAAAGTTTGATGAAAAAGCTGATGATGGTTTCTTCTTGGGATACTCTCCAACAGCCAAAGCCTTCAGAGTATTCAAAATCAGAAGACAAGAAGTAGAAGAAACATTCCATGTTAGATTCAATGAAGATGATGAAGTCATACAGAGAACAGGAACAGATGGTGATGAAATTGATTTTAATGAAAATGTATCTTTCCCAAGTGATGAGTTCACAGAACCCAGACCTACCAGTCATCATCACTCCAACACTCTCACTCCTTATGTCCCTGCCTTTGACCCTCTGTCTACTCACAACATAGAAGTTCCTACCTCTCAGGAACTTGATGAAGAAGAACCTCAAACCTCTGGTGGTCCTTCTCCGTCTAATGTTATTGATGACTCACCAATTCTTCAAATCCCTGAAGACTCTCCTGCTGATAATGAAATAGCACCCCTTGATATGGCTGAAGAAGACTCTGACACTGAAGTAGTCTTTGAAGAAAGCCCTCCTAGTCAGCAGGATGAAACTCAAATTGTACCAGCTGTGCCCACAAGTGTTCCTGTCCTTGAGTCCCCAGCTCCTCAAAATAAGTGGTCAAGAGATCAACACATTCTTCTTGTCAACATTATTGGGGAACCAAATACAGGGGTCGCAACTAGACAGCGAATCCAAGACTCAGAGTCAGCCTCAGCCAATAAATGTCTCTTTGCTGAATTTCTCTCACAAATTGAACCTAAAAGTGTAGCTGAGGCTTTGGTAGAAGAAGGATGGGTGGCTGCTATGCAAGAATAAATCAATCAGTTCAAAAGGAACAAAGTATGGACACTAGTGCCAGCTCCACCTGGAAAGAATATCACAGGCACTAGATGGATCTATAGAAATAAGATGGATGAAATTGGGAACATCATCAGGAACAAAGCCAGACTGGTGGCACAGGGATTCTCTCAGACTGAAGGAATTGATTATGATGAAACATTTGCTCCAGTTGCTAGACTTGAAGCCATAAGAATCTTCCTTGCTTATGTTGCCTATATGAACATCACTGTGTATCAGATGGATGTAAAGAGTGCATTCCTCAATGGTGATTTGGCTGAGGAAGTGTATGTTGTACAACCTGAAGGATTTGAGAACAACGAGTTTCCCAACCATGTGTACAGACTTCACAAGGCAATGTATGGGCTGAAACAAGCTCCAAGAGCATGGTATGAAACTCTTTCCAATTTCTTAACTGAAAATAAATTTGTCAGGGGTTCTATTGATAAAACACTCTTTACCTTCAAGGATAAGAGTGATTTCATTATTGTACAGATTTATGTGGATGACATCATCTTTGGGTCAACAAATGTCAATCTTAGTAAACGTTTTGCTAAATTAATGACCAAGAAATATGAGATGAGTATGATGGGTGAATTAACTTACTTTTTGGGCTTTCAAATTAAACAATGTCCTAAGGGAATTTCAATTTGTCAAGAAAAGTATGTTAAGGATTTACTTAAAAATATGACTTAGCTGATTGTGCATCAGTGAAATGCCCCATGCTTCCACCCAACAACTTGGGCCCTGATGAGTCAGGGGTCTCTGTTAATGAGACTTTATATAGATGCATGATTGGGTCACTCATGTATCTAACAGCTAGTCGTCCAGATGTCCAATTCTCCACATGTCTCTGTGCATGGTACCAAGCTAACCCAAAAGAATCCCATCTAGTGGCTGTTAAGAGAATTTTCAGGTATCTCAAAGGAACACCATCCCTAGGCCTATGGTATCCAAAGGAATCAGGCTTTGATCTCAAGGCCTATTCAGATTCAGATTATGCTGGATGCTGTATTGACAGGAAAAGCACTTCAGGGAGCTGTCAAATCCTAGGAGGAAAATTGGTTGGATGGAGTGCTAAGAAGCAAAACTCTGTGGCTATGTCTTCAGCTGAAGCAGAATATGTCGCTGCAGCCAGCTGTTGTGCTCAGGTGCTCTGGATGAAAAGTCAATTGGCTGACTATGAAATTTTGTATGACAAAGTGCCAATCTTTTGTGACAACACCAGCGCCATCGCCATATCCAACAACCCTGTTCTTCACTCTCGTACCAAACACATTGATATCAGGTATCATTTTATCAGGGATCATATAATGAAGGGAGATATTGAGCTGCATTTTGTTCCCACAGAGCTGCAACTAGCTGATATCTTTACAAAGCCTTTGGCTGAACCTTCGTTCAACAGGCTAGTTGCTGAGCTAGGGATGCTCAATATCTCAAAGCCTGTGGCTTGATATTAAATGTGTTCATTAAATGACTGATTCTATATTAAATGTTTTTCACATGAAACTAGGTAGTTACTTTCCAAGTAAATGCAAAAAACATTCTCAAATATTTAATCATTTATTTTTCGAATAACGAGGAGACAAATAAGTTTTGAAAGGTCAAGGGACCCACTTGAACAGTCATTTTCTCACTTTGCATTTAATGCGGTTGAATAACTGTTTACGTATTTTGAATATATATATTGTCTCTTCTCTCTTCTCACCTACCACCATTCTCATTTCTCAAATCATTTCTCTCTCTAAGTTCTTCTCTCTCTTAACCTATCCACCATTTTCTTTCACCTTCAACCTCGAATCCATGGCGTTTTCAGTTCCCAAAGCAGCAAATGTTAACTTCGAGATCAACGAAAGCATCCTCGCCTCCAACAACGCCATTGGATGGATAAAGGCACCCAATAGCACCTACTCAGATCTGGTTAGTTTCATGCAGAATTGTGACCTAAGTGAAGCCTTCACCAAATCCCCATCCACCTTTTACCAAGAATACCTTAGGGAATTCTGGTAGTCTGATGAGGTGGTTGATGACACCATAACATTTAGCCTTTCATGCAATGAACACCCTTTCGCCTTCTCCCATTAAGATTTCTCAAGTGTGGCCGGATTGAAGCATGGAGATGAATGCCTGAAGGTAGTTGATAAAAAGGCTGTCAAAGAAGCCCTGGCCACACTCAAACCATGCCATGATGTAAACCCTGCCCTTACACCAGCTGAGGTCCTCTCCAAATCTCCCCTAAAGATTAAGTATTTCACTCCCATGTGGCGTGTCCTCTTCACCCACATTGTTAAATCCCTGGGAGGTATGCAGGGATCCCAAGATCAGATGTCTTTCAACCATCAGGCTATTGCATATGGATTCATCTGGGGAGCTGATGTTGATGTTGGAAGCATTCTCTTCTCCAACCTTGTAGAACAGCTGAAGGGAAGGAATCAAGTCAGGGAAAAGAATATCTGCTATGTGCGCTTCCTGTCTCTGATCTTCGAAAGTCTGCTGGGAGACAACTACCACAACAATGCTTTGACTGCTCTTAAGCCCTACCGCATCACAGGTGCCATCTACAAAGAAATAGGAGCTGAAGATGTCCCTGTCACCGCTCATATGATGAATGTGGCCAACCAACTACCAACAGCTGAGAAGCCCTTGCTCCCTTCTTCTGAGAAGGTGAATACTTCTAGTGTGTCTGGCAAGTCTAAGTCTTTGACCTCTGGGCAGCACACTACCAAGTCCAAGGCTTCTTCTGGCCAACAACCTAAGAAGAAGAAAATCCCCTCTTCTTCCCACACCAAAGCTGTTTCTAAGGCCAAGGGAAAGAAGACTGACACCTCCTCTGGTCCAGATACTCATGTGGATTCAGATACATCTACTGACAAGCAACAGGAGTCTAGTGTCTCAAAGTCAGCTAAGACGACAGGAAACCAGCCTGATCCAGCTGATATCTCACAGGTAATCCGTGTACATTTTTAGAGGTTCACAAGCAGCCACTCTCATTTGTCTGTAGGAGAGAGTGGTGAAGTTAGGGTAATCCTCGACCCATAGAAGTCTGTCAATGCACTTAAAATCCTTTAAGACTTCTGTACACCTTGTCTTTACACCAGGGAATGATTCATTTGTGTTTATAAAGCACCCCGATGACCCTGCACCCTCTAGACAGTATTCAGGCTAACAACAACCTGAATACACTTATGTCTCAACCTTGATCAGCTGTACTTCACACAGTCTCTTGGTTCCCTCCTTAAAAGAGTCCCAAAGGATTTATCCTTTTCAGGGGGAGCTGAATCATCACCCTCAGCTTTCCTAGGGGCAGCGTAACAGGCGACCTTTAACCACATATGTTTCACTCTTAAAAGAGTCCCAAAGGTTTATTAACCTTTTTGGGGGGCTGAATAATCACACTCAGCTTTCCTAGGGGCAGCAAATGGCGATCCATAAACAACATATGTCTCACAATCAAAAGAGTCCCAAAGGTTTTAACCTTTTGGGGGGGCTGAATAATCACACTTAGCTTTCCTAGGGGCAGCGAATGACGATCATTAACCATATTTTTTTCACACTTAAAAGAATCCCAAGGATTTATCCTTTGGAGTGGCTGAGTAATCACCCCCAGCCTCTCTGGGACAGCGAAATGGCGACCATTCCCCTTATCTTTTTCCCTGTTACTAATTGAAACAATTTGTAGGCTGAAATTGTACAGCCAGTCATCGAATCTCAGGTACAACAAGAAAAGGAGGCTGATACAATGACTCAAGACAAACCCAATGATGAAGAGCCTCTGTTAAATGCTGATGAAGAAATGCTATCATTGGAGGATTATGTCTCTGATATTGAGTCCATGCCTGAAGATGAAATCCCTGAATGGATGTTTGAGGAGGAGGATGAAGAAGATGAGACCAGTTATCTGTCTCTCCTCCCAAAGAAATATCTGTGTCCACACCAGCTGGCGATAAGACTCCTCCTCCCAAGGATGTTGTTGTTACTCCAAACTCTGCTACCTCAACAACAACAGTTTTCCAACGCCCAGCCTATGATCCAACAGCGGAGTTTCTATTGTTTGATCATCCTGCCCAGACTAACTTTGATCTCTTACCAAGGGGGGATGATTATGCTCATCAAAGCCTCAACATCAAGAATCTTCAGCCTGTTCATCATCAGTCAGACATTGAACGTTTATCAAGGAAGCTGGATGTAATAAAGTCTGAAATGCACAACTTCACTGTTACATTCCCTGGAATCATACAAAAGGCTGTGGCTGAGGCGGTTACTGAGCCAATCAAGGATGGTGCCAAGAAAGGTGTTGCCCAAGGACTAAGTCACCTTTCTACTAGAGTGAAGGATGTCATTGACACAGAGGTCCCTGCCATGTTTCATGAACATGAGCTAACCATGCACAGGCAATTTGATGCGGTTCTCAACAGGCAATACCGTCATGCTAATTTTATTGTCAGTCGTGTTCAGGCCAATACTAATGCAAATGGCAACCTCCTGCTGAAGATTGTCAGGGCTTCAAGGAAAAGGCAACGTGCTATGGCTGCCTCTGTTGAATAGATTGCAAGGCATTTTCAAGAACGTTCATCCAAACGTCTGCGAAGCCAGGATGAACGTGAGGGGGAGAAAGATACAACACTCAGCCTTGCATCTGCTAAACAAGGCTCATCATCAGCTAACCCCACCATTACACCTGTTCCTCTCCAAGTCATCACACCTGTTATAATACCTGATGATGAGGATAATACTCAGGAGGAGCAACAAACTCAAGATGGAGCTGACTCACCAAAGTCTCTGGTTTTGGTTAACACCAGCAAGCCTAGGGATGATGATGAACCAGCTGCCAAGAAGTTAAAGTTCACTGTTAGCTCCTTCCCCAAAGCAATTCAAACTCAGGCTCAGACAGCATTTATCAGAAGAGCTGATGTTTTGAAAAACATAAGTGTGGAGTCCTCTATCTCGAAGAAAGGAAAGGAGATAGTTTTGGTTGACACAGACACCAAACTCAAGAAGATAGCTGCGATGCTAGAGACAGGAGGATCCACCACAGACCTTTCCCAATTCTCAACCTTTACACCTTCCAATGAGATTCCTTTAACCCCTGAAGAAATAGAGAAACAGGCTGAGGAATTCAAGAGATTAAATGAACTCAAGACAGCCAAAGAATTGAATGAAGCTACTCTGAGGAAGATGACACCACCTGAAAGAGAAAAGCAAAAACAAAGGTTGAGGGAAATGGAAGCAAAACGCGCTGAGGCACTAAGGAAAGTCAAAGCTGACTATGACGCCTGCGTGAACAAAAGATATGCCCCTGGCAAGATAACCAAGTTCAAATACACCATTCATAAATCCACAAACACCCCAAGGATGATCTTATGGAGGGATAACCAACCAGGAAATATGAATGTGTTTGACAACTTCAGGCTAAAGACACTTGGGTTATCAGAATGGTTCGAACTTGAAGCCTTAGCTGCCAAAAGAAATGGACAGGCAAATTTCCTTCTGCTGAAGACTATTAAGGCCAAGTTTACCTGGATCAAGGAAACAGCTGCCAAACTTAAGATTGATCCCCCACCACAGCTTTTTGAACAAGAACCCCCAAAGACTGGCAACAAAAGAAGAAGAATTTCTCAAATTGTTAATGAAACTTTTGTTACTAAAGATGTTCAAGTGGATGGCATGCACAGGGATTTGATCCTCCCCAATGGTATTGTTGGCCCAGTTGATGGTGAGACATACACAGAGCCTGAAAGAGGAATGGCATTCATGAACAGGGCTTGCCAGTATACTTTTCAAAGGGAAGATGAGCTATGCTTAGCTTCAACTATTCAGCTACTTTGTCACAAGAAGTCACTCAAGATCAACACAGAGTATTCCAAGAAGTTTGCCAAGACTTTGCAGGATGAACTAGATAACAGATTGGACTTGGCTGAAGCTGAAGAAAGGATTAAAAATGATGACTATTGAAGATATTCACAGCCCTTTTTACCTTCATCTTTTATTTTACTTATGTAATGTACTTGTAATTTTTCTTTAAGTATTAATAAAATCATGAGGTATGTTTGTTTAGATCTGTTATGAGTAAGAAGAAGCTGTTAACTCACTTACCTTATCTTAGTTAGATCTAGCATTATTTATGTTTAAATAGGGGGAGATTGTTGGGAATCTAAACTTGTTAGATTCTTTGATCATAGATTTAAACATAATTAGGCTGTTAGATAGTCCCTTGCCTGTGCCTAGGAGGCAGACAAGTTTCGCAAGACTCACAGAGATCCAAGTCTCTGTGAGCAACCTCAGAGGAGTCCATGTCAGAGACATTGTCAAGGAAGTCAAAGATTACTTGAAGAGATACTCATTGGCTGTGATGGATAACAACCAAGATGTATCAAGGACTCTGAGGGGTTGAGGGTTAACAGGGGTGGCAATACCCTGTTAACACTCAGCACACTTTGGACATGCCATTTGTGTGTTCGAGACTATGAAGAAAAAGGAAACTGTTTTGACAACTGTTTCCTTAAAGCATAGTGGAAGACTACCAAGAATAGAAGGACATCATGTGACTGATGTGGGAACTTGTAAAAGCTTGTGTAGTCACCATCAAGTACTATTTAGGTCAATCTCGTAACACTATAAATAGGATGTGTATCCACGCATTAATGTTTAACACTTTGAGATATTCATAACATTATTGCATATAACTTAGTGAATCAAACAGCTACGACTGTATTCATAAGTTAGGGTTTATAGTTGTTCAAAGTGTGCACAACATATTGTCATCAAACTGTGTTATCCATAACACTTGTAATTCTTTATTATACAATAATAAGATTACGTTTGAAAAGTAATACCTTGTGTTGATTAAGTTAAGATTAGGGTTTCTAGCATTGATTAGGGACTTTCAAATATACACGGATTGGAATTATTGGGCCTGAAAAGCCCAAATATTGAAGGGAACGAATGAAATTAATGGGCCTTTAGGGTTTGTGTATAAACACGTTATACTTAAGAAACACCCTTTCACGTTTCAGTCAAACGTTTTTCACAAATAAATAAATTGACCGATCCACTCACCAAACCATAAATATCTTCCATACATATTTAATTAAACCGACCCCCACCCATCTCATTCACATCCACACGTTTTCACCCACACATGTTTCGATGGTTCCTATGTATTTCTTCTCCATTTTTTTCCACCCCAAAACCAGTAACAAATGTTACTGTTCCTCAAACCCTAATTACCCAAAAAGTCAATTAATATTGGGGGTTTTGATCTCACGTGCTAATCACGTGTGGGAAATTAATTCCCCCAATTTATAGGAAGAGACGAATAGAGAGGCTTGGCTACGTGGTTGTTTGTCATTGGAGATGACACCTCAATCTCCTATATCAACCAATCAGAGAGCAGAAAAGAAACACAACTAACACACGGATGCCACGTTGGCAATCCGTGTGCTAGTGTGTGTCATCTCAACCATCCGATCAACAAGCAGGAGAGAGGATGATGATCTAAGGGCCATAAAGAAGAAAGATATGCTTCAAAGATTCGGATATTCCTCTCAGCAAGCCCTTGGGAAGGCTATAAAAACCCCCCAAATAATCTTGTAAAATCATTCTTTACTTTTCTTTAAAGTTATTATGTAGAAATTGTTTTAGGTTAATTTCTGTATTTCTTTTTAAATCTTGTAATATTTCTGAGTTTAATAAAAGATCAGTTGATTTCATCTTCAAACCTGTCTCATTTATTTTTCTTTACTGCTTAAATTGTTATACGAATTAATCTTTATTACTATTTCATATAATGATGTTTAAAATGTTAAATATAAGCTAAATAATAGTTTATGTTTAATATTAAAAGTAAAGTTTTGGATTAAGCTTTTCCCCACTGGAAAAGTCTCAAAAAAATCTGTTCGTTGATGGAGATGGTTCGATGTTATTTGATGGTCCGAATGGTGGTCGATGTTGTGTAGAACCGGTTTAATTAGGTTGCTCAGCGCAAACCTACTCCCCAATGGTTTCTACTAAAGGTGAGTTTCGATTTTAATTTTTGTTTATTTTATTTATGTTATGTTTGTATGCTAAATGATGTTTGTTAGTTTTATCTGTTATAAACTAAGTTTCTGGTTAAGTCTTTATGAAGTAGTTTAAGAGTTTCATGAATTCTGTTATGACTTAACTCCCTGAATGATCGTTATGACTGATATGATGTTAATGTATTCTGGATGATATTGTGCCCATGTTTAGAACAAAGACGGTTTGTTACGGCTAGTTGATTGATCTGCTGTTATAATCTTTTCTTACTGATAAATTGCTTATATAAACTTTTCTTTGCTGAAATTAGCTGAGAGTATTAGTTGTGTAGATTTCTGATTGAATTTTGTGAAAGAGATTTAGATTGCTGAAATAATCATAGTTCTATTTTTGGTGATTAAAATGTTACTGATATGTACGTGTATGCTACATTATTTTTGTTACTGAACTGCTCTTGGGTTATGTTGATTCAACTGTTCATTCTGCTGCTTTTAAATTCGTTGAGAGCTTGATAAATGTAGTATTGTTTTACTGATGAATATGATTAGTTATAATTGATATTTGTTGAATGTTCTGAGCCTTTTGAAGCTGTGATTTATTTGGATGTTTTTAGTTATTAATCTTTGAACTGTTTAAGTATATGCTATTCAGATCCATTGATCTGAGTTGCTCATAAGCTGTTTCCTTTTCAGATTCTCAAAAATAAGCTAACATAAGTCACTCCTGTGACTCCTGCATATTTGTTGTTTAAAAAAAATAATATCCAAAAATCCGTCCCTCAGGGGTCTCGAACTCGAGACCTCCCCTTTATTTGTCCAACGTGTTTGCCAATTGGGCTAAATGCCCTTTTGATTTTATTTCTTGTTTGTTAATTAATATAGAGTAATATTTTTGGCAGTTTTCGCCCCTTAATTGTTTTTTTAAGTGTATTTACGTTTTTTTATATAAATCAAAAATTAACGTCAAGTTTTGTTATAATTAGTTCAGATTTTCAATTATAATTAATTTCATAAAAATAATAAAATAAAAATAAATAAATCAAAAATGTTTTTGTTAAATTTAAATTGTTTAATTAGTTTATTTTCTATTAATTAGATTTTAAAGAATTAGACTTAAATAAAATTTAGTTTTTAAATAGATTAGTCTTAAAAGTAATTTTAATAAAGTTTTATAAATTTTAAAAAGTTTAATTAGATTTTTAAATAGATTAAAAGTTATAGTTATAAAATAGATTAATTTTAATAGATTATTAAATAAGTTTAAATTTTTAAATAGTTTTATATTCTAAGTAATAAATTGTTTTTGATTTTAAGTTTTGGGGGTTTACGGTTCATGCACTTTAGGTTAAGTTTAAATATTTTAAAATTGGTAGATTTTAATTGTAGTTTAAAAACCGAAAACCAATTCGAATCAATTGTCCAAATCGAAACGAAATGTCTCAAATTCACTCGATCTTCGTGTACAACGAACTTGGTTCATTCACGTGTTTAATTGAATTCGTCATTGGTAATATTAGTCTATTACTTTTTCCTAAAGGTAATTTTCTAATTTACCCTATAATGTAATCTAATTATCACATATACTTATCTACATACATCAAAAATTTTGGCGCCGCTGCTGGGGATCTTGTGTACGATTCGCTTTTGTGGAGATTTGTTGATCGTTGATTTGAAGACCCTTTCCGTCCTCGGAAAGTTTGTTATTTTTCTATTATATAGTATGTATCGTTTTTCTCGTTTTTTGTGAATAATATATTGTATTACGTAGAACAATAATTTTACATACTTACCAAATAAGGCCTTAGTTGGGATTTCATCACCTAGCTATTGTATTCAAATCCAAAACAAAAATAAAAGGAAAAATAGATAAATACTAATAAGAAGTTTGAACTCGATTTATACAAACTATAAGGTGGGTATAAGGCGACTAGCTATAAAAGGCCGTCTAAGGAAAAAGGTTTTTAAGTGCTTTGTGCCACCTCGTTTCCCCGCTTGCTTGTGCGTATATTGAGAGGGACAACCTATTATTGGTTTGCCGACTCAAGTAGTAATAAATCTTATTTTTTGTAGTTTACTTATTGAACCTCGAGACGTTTAGGTTTTCACCTATCGTTTCAAAGTCGACCGAGGGTAATTTACTTCCATAGTAGTTATCCTTATTCCTTGTTTTTTATCGATCATTATTGATTGAGCAATATCAAATAAAATACCAAAAATAATCTTCTTCTTGTCTAAATTCTTTTCTTTAATCCTCTAAATTCTCGTCTTTGTAGTGTATGCAATTACGTTCTTCTCGTCTTGTGATTGATTTTAATAGGCTTGAAAATATTCCTCGTAGAAATAGAAATCGTCAACAACGAATAGTGGAACCCGAGCTTCCACCTATTGTTGTAGAGATGGCCGATAACCGAACAATGGAGGAATTGCTCCGTGCACCCACCGAAGGGTATGGGGAAGCAATCGTTGTGCCGGCTATTTTGGTGGATCATTTTGAGATTAAGACGGGTCTTTTATCGCTCATTCGTGCCGACCAATTTCGTGGCAATGAGACCGATAGCCCGCATTCTCACATTCGGAATTTTAATCGAATTACCTCGACTCTCAAGTTTAGAGATGTGCCGAATGACGTGATTAAGCTCATGCTTTTTCCGTACTCGCTCGAGGGTAATGCTAAGCTTTGGTATGAGAAAGAACCACCGGGTTCGATCTTAACTTGGGATGATTTAGTGTCTAAGTTTATGAATTATTTCTTTCCACCATCTAAGACAACACACTTTAAGAACGAGATCACTAGATTTGAACAAAAAGTGCATGAATCGTTTGGGGTTGCATGGGAAAGATTTAAAGATTTGTTGAGACAATGTCCACACCACGGTTTCTCAGAATTGCATCAAATAAATACTTTTTATAATGGGCTTAATATGATTGAACAAGATTCTTTAAATGCCGCCGCGGGTGGTAATCTTTTAAGAAAAACTCCGAGAGACGCGTGGAGAATAATTGAGGATAAGTCTAAAGCACAATATTCACGAAACACACCGGTTGTTTCCAATGTGAATCCCGAGATTGCTAGATTGGACTTTAAGATTGATAGTGGATTTGCGACTTTGTTGAGTGAGATTAGGAAGAATCCTCATGGATCCATTAATATGGTTGAAAATGTTTGTGTATCATGTGGTGGAGCACATCCTAGTTATGCTTGTTTAAACACGGGGTTTGATCAAGCTAATGCTTTTGCCGCGACGGGAACTTATGGCTCCAACGGTCAAGTTCCTCGTCAAAATCATGTTGCTCCACCGGGTTTTCCACCGGTTCAAAATAGGTACAACAATGGTAATAATGGGAATAATTTTAACTGTGGTAACCAAGGGAATTATAATCAAGGAAATGGATTTAATGCTAATCAAAACAATCAAGGTTTTCAAGGGAATAATCAAAATGATTTGTCAAGCTACATGAAAACGAATGAGGCAAATTTAAAAGCTTTTCAAAACAACATTCAAGGACAAATGGCGACTTTGAAAAACGAGTTTCAAAATACGATTAAAGGCCAAAACAATAAGATTGAGCTTAATCAACAAAGAATTGAACAAAGATTTGAGCAAATGTTTGAGCAAAGTCAAAATCGTATGCAACAAAGTATAGAACAAGGTCAAAATAAATTGCTTTCGATGTTTGAATCTTTTATGACCAAACCTTCCTCGTCTTCGGGTGGTTTACCTAGCAACACCATTCCAAACCCGAAGGGTGAGATGAAAGCCATAACCACACGTAGTGGGAAAGCTTTAGACGGACCTTTGCTTCCACGTGTGAGTACCTCTCCGGTGAGGGAAGTGGAGCAAGAACCCGAGGTGGTTAAAGAAAAGGAAATTCCTATTCCACCAAAGGTAGACCAATTGCCTATTCCGAAACCCGAGCTTCCGAAGACTAAACCCACACTACCCTACCCTTCGAGACTTACCAAAGAGAAGCTCCGCGAAAAGACCAATGCTCAAGTTTCTACGTTTCTTGATGTGTTTAAGAAAATGTATATTAATATTAGTTTCGCGGATGCATTACTTAGCATGCCTAAGTTTGCTTCAACAATCAAAAGGTTGATGAACGATAAGGAGAAATTAGTTGAAGTGTCTACATCCTTAAATGAAAGTTGTTCCGCGGCTCTCTAAAAAGTTTCCTAAAAAGCTTGGAGACCCCGGTCAATTTTTGATACCATGTGATTTCCCTAATATGGAAGAATGCTTAGCATTAGCCGATCTTGGCGCTAACATTAACTTGATGCCTCTTTCCGTGTGGAAAAGGTTATCACTTCCCGAGCTTTCACCTACTAAGATGACTATCGAGCTAGCGGATCGATCGATCGCCTTTCCAAAAGGTATAGCCGAGGACGTATTAGTCAAAGTAGGAAAGCTCATTTTTCCGGCGGATTTTGTAATTTGTGATTATCCGGAAAATTCTCGTGTGCCTCTTATTTTGGGAAGACCATTTTTAAATACGGCTAGTTCTTTAGTTGACATGAGAGAGGGAAAGTTGACTCTACGTTTTGATGATGAAAGTATCACTCTTAATGTTGGTAATATCTCGAAGTTTTCTTCCGAAGACGACGAGGAATCGATCAATCAAATCGATGTGATTGATGTTGCTAGCGAAGAGGTTTCGCAAGATATGCTTGGTTTTTCAGATACTTCTAAAAGTGGCAATCCCACTTCATCGAATCCTATTATCTCTTCGGCTAAGCCTCCACTCACTCCATTTGAGGGAGATGACTTCGTTCTTGAAGAGCTTGAGAATAATGGTTATTCAAAAATCGAAAAGGAAATTGATGATTACCTTAGCACACCATTTGATCCTAGTGAGTTTGATTGTGAGAATTTTGATCCCGAGGGAGATATTGCTTTGATTGAAAAATTGTTGAATTTGGACCCTTTTGAATCACCACCTATGGAACTAAAAGTTGTGAATGAAAATGAGACTAAAGTGAAAACATCTATTGAGGAAGCACCCGAATTAGAACTTAAGGAATTACCCACTCATTTGGAGTATGCTTTTCTTGAGGGATCGGATAAGTTACATGTGATTATTGCTAAGGGATTAAAGGAAAACGAAAAGGATGAGCTTATCAAAGTACTTAAGAAACATAAACGGGCCATTGCATGGAAAATCTCTGACATTAAGGGTATAGATCCTAAATTTTGTACTCATAAAATTCTAATGGAGGATGATTATAAACCCGCTATCCAAAATCAAAGAAGGGTCAATCCAAAGATTCATGAGGTGATAAAAAAGGAAGTCACTAAACTTCTAGACGCTGGAATGATCTACTCTATCTCGGATAGTCCATGGGTTAGCCCTGTTCATTGTGTTCCAAAGAAAGGAGGAATGACGGTTGTTACTAATGAGGATAATGAATTGATTCCTACTAGACTCGTGACCGGTTGGCGTGTTTGTATTGATTATAGGAAACTTAATGATGCCACTAGGAAGGATCATTTTCCATTACCTTTCCGGCTATTTCTAAATCCCCATTGACCCTCGTGATCAAGAAAAGACCACATTCACTTATCCGTATGGAACATTTGCTTATCGTCACATGCCTTTTGGACTATGCAATGCTCCGGGGACGCTCCAAAGGTGCATGATGGCCATTTTCCATGATATGATCGAGAAAACCATGGAAGTCTTCATGGACGAATTTTCGGTTTTGGGGGAATCTTTCACTTCATGTCTCTCTAACCTTGAAAGAATGTTGCAACGTTGTGAGGAAACGAATCTTGTGCTTAATTATGAGAAATGTCACTTCATGTGCAAAGAGGGAATTGTGTTAGGACATAAGATCTCTAAGGCCGGTATTGAGGTTGATAGGGCTAAAATCGACGTGATTGCCAAATTGCCCCCACCCACCACCGTTAAGGGAGTAAGGAGTTTTCTCGGCCATGCCGGCTTCTATCGTCGTTTTATACAAGACTTCTCTAAGATAGCTCGGCCTATGACCCATCTTTTGGAAAAAGAAACTCCTTTCATCTTTTCGGATGAGTGTATTCAAGCCTTTGAGATGCTTAAAAAGAAGTTAACCGAATCTCCAATCTTGGTTGCCCCGGATTGGGGCCTACCTTTTGAAATTATGTGTGATGCTAGTGATTATGCGGTAGGTGCGCTTTTGGGGCAACATAAGTCAAAACACTTCTTGCCTATACACTATGCAAGTAAGACTATGACGGATGCTCAAACAAAGTACACTACAACGGAAAAGGAGTTACTTGCCGTTGTGTATGCTTTTGAAAAGTTTAGACCATATCTCGTCTTGTCTCAAACCATAGTGTATACGGACCACTCGGCTATCAAATATCTTCTTAATAAAAAAGATGCTAAGCCGAGGTTGCTCCGGTGGATTCTCCTCCTTCAAGAATTTAATGTCAAAATTCTAGACAAGAAAGGAGCCGAGAATCTCGCGGCCGATCATTTATCTCGACTTGAGAATCCTCACCAAAGCGATCGAGAGAACAAGGAAATCAATGAAGCATTTCCTCTCGAGACGCTTGGTATGATTGCTTTTCGTGGTGATGATAGTACCCCATGGTTTGCGGACATCGCAAATTACCATGCGGGGAAATTTGTGATCAAGGGTATGTCGTCCCAACAAAAACGAAAGTTTTTCAAGGATATCTCCTATTACTTTTGGGACGACCCCTATTTGTTTCGTGTGTGCGCGGATCAAGTGATTCGTAGGTGCGTGTTTGGCAAAGAAGCTCAAGATATCCTTAAATCTTGTCATGAGGGACCCACTGGGGGACATCATGGTGCTAACGCCACCGCGAAGAAAGTCTTTGATGCCGGCTTCTTTTGGCCTTCCATATATCGTGATGCCCAAGACTTGATCAAGACTTGTGATGTTTGTCAACGTCAAGGAAAGAACTCACAAAGGGATGAAATGCCTCAAAACATTATCCAAGTTTGTGAAATCTTTGACATGTGGGGGATCGATTTTATGGGGCCGTTTCCATCTTCGAAAGGAAATAAATACATTCTCGTAGCCATGGACTATTTGTCTAAATGGGTCGAAGCTAAGGCTTTGCCTACGAATGATGCTCAAGTTGTGGTGAACTTTTTGAAACAACTCTTTGCTAGGTTTGGAACTCCACGGGCTATTATAAGTGATCGTGGGACCCATTTTTGTAATGAACAATTTGAAAAAGTTCTAAAGAAATATGGTGTCACTCATCGACTTTCTACTGCTTATCACCCTCAAACGAGTGGTCAAGTGGAGGTTTCAAACCGAGCTCTTAAAAGGATTTTGGAGCGTTCTATTGGAGAAAATCGCACTTCATGGTCGGATAAATTGGACGATGCATTGTGGGCTTTCCGTACGGCTTACAAGACGCCAATTGGTTGTACACCATTTAGGTTGGTCTACGGAAAAGCATGCCACTTGCCAATTGAACTCGAACATCAGGCGTATTGGGCTCTTAAGCATTGTAACTTTGATTTGAGGACCGCGGGTGATCATCACAAGGTTCAATTGAATGAACTAAGTGAATTAAGGGATCAAGCTTATGAAAATTCTTTGATCTATAAAGAGAAGACTAAGAGGATTCATGACTCTAAGATCAAAAACCGCATTTTCAATGTTGGTGATCAAGTCCTCTTATTCAACTCTAGACTTATGATTTTCTCGGGCAAGCTTAAATCCCGTTGGTCCGGACCATTCACCATTGCACAAGTTTTCCCTTATGGCACCGTTGAGCTAGCTCAAAAAGACGGGCCTAACTTTAAGGTGAATGGTCATCGTGTGAAACACTACTTTGGAGGGGACATACCTACGGAGGTTGTCCCGGATCTTCAAACTTTTCCTAAGGACCAATGAATGCGGGGATCGAGTCGAGCTCATGACTCGGTGAACAAAAACGAGGTGCCTTATGGGGGAGTCCCATACATTCTATCTTCTTTCTATTTTCTAACAACTAATAAGGCTTGATCTTTCAAGCTCGTGCTCGTGTTTTGTTGTGTTGTGATCTTAGGTATGACCCTAATATTTGAAGACTCTCGTGTTTGGTTTTTGCCGGTCCACTTGATCTTCCATTCTTTGAATGCCAAAAAGGGGCACACTTTCTATCCCTTGATTTTTATTGACTAACGTTTTATCTTGAGGCATAATTAATAAACGGCTTATATATTTGCGTGCTCTTTCCATGCTAGGATTTTGCATTAGACTCTTCGTATTTTAGCAAGGGGGTGTTACTCTTGAGCTAAGAAACATTAAGGACAATGTTTGGTTTTAGCATGGGGGAGTCAATCGATATAATCGCTTGCAATTGCTCCTGTCGTGTCTAAACGTATTGTTTTTCTCATTTTTCAATAAAATTTTAAATTTTTAGTGTTATTTTTAAGTTTTAATAAATAAAATAAGTGCTTTTGACACGAATGTAGGCTTTCCGTTGGTGAAAATAAGAATAGTTTTTGACTCGACTCGGTTTTTAACCTTAGCTTTTCCTTAACGTATTTGAAGTAAGTTTTGCTAGGCTATTATATAGGGAGCTTTAAAACGCGAAGGTCTTAATTCATACGAGTTAAGAACAAGAACTTTTCGCAAGCTCCTATAATTGATCCTAGAAAGTCGTTTATCAAGGGAACTTTAAAACGCAAATTCTAAAACTTGCAAAAGTATAAGAAGATGCAAGATCCTATAGATGACTTGAAAACCCAAAACTTTGATTTAATAGGCTAAGTATCCATTGATTTCACATTCTTGAAATTTTACAATATGGAGAACAAGAGATGATAGAGCCAATTATAAGTTTGGTATTCTTTCGGGAATTTATGTGAGTTAATTATAAGCCTATTCTCCCATCGCTTGCTAATAAATTTATTTGCAATAAATAAGGTTGAACGATTTGAAAAGTTACTTAGCTTCTAGCCCAAGAGCGTTTAAAAGTTGCTCGGTATGGATTAGAGTTCATAGCCAAGGCATAACTTATTGAAGCGGGATGCGAAGATTGGCGAGTCCAGAAAGGTCCTAACAAGACATGAGGGCTATATTTTATTGCTAAAGATCTCAAGTGATGTGAAGAATCATTTATCAAAAATCAATATGAAGGATCGAGACACACGACGAAAAGCAAATACTCCCCAAAAGTCATGGAGAAGTCTATCCAAAAAGACCATAACAAGGTATGAGGATAAATGAAGCCAAGTCCAAAAAGGAGGCGGATCGTTGTATATCAAAATCCCAAATAAAGATTGGAGAAAAATGAAGAAGTCGTGGTCCAAGTATGAATCTCTCAAAACTTCAAGTGAAGAAATTCCTATATGAAGAGAAGACCATTATTTCATGAACGTCTCTCAAGGTTTGAAGTATAAGGTCGCTGCCAAATATCGGTCCGAGAAAGGTCTCAAATAGCGAAGCAAGTTATGCCAAGATATGAACTTTATGAGGTCCCGAGAAGCAGGTTTAAAAGATTTTGTCCTTTAGCTAACTATTGATTAAATCGTTCACTTTATTTTCGGCCTAATGGATTATCGAAATAAGTCAACAATGCATCCTCGTGATCATTCAAGACAACAATAAAATATAAGAGATACACCTAGGAATAAGGGAGTCTAAGTGAATAATTGGCCCACATGAGTTCGTGTTAGTTTACTAACTTATAATAACAATGATCTTATTTTTGCACTTGGCATGGAAAAGTGAAAAGTCAAGGACGATGAATCTATTTGAGTTTTATGATCCTTAAAGTTATTTTTCAATAATGAAAGCAATACATTATGTCTTTACAAAATAAAAAGTCAAAAAGTTGAATAATGGTGTAGCTAGTGTTTTATTTTATCATTGCGTGAGGACACGGCAATTGCTTAGCAAGGGGGAATTTGATATGAGTGTAATTACTCATATCATTTGCATCTTAAAACATTGAAATAATGCTATTAATGTATCAAAAATGCCTTGTATATGCTTGTTTCTTGTTTGAATGTGTGTAGGTACCAAGTTCGCGAAAACCGGCAAATATCGACACGAGTTTGAAGATAAAGATCTAAGAAGCCAAAATCGAGTTCGAACTAGTGGATTTTATACTTATTGAAGATTATTTGGACTTTGTGGGCCCCACTTTTGGTTATTGGGCTTAAAAGCCCAATAAGGGAATTAATATTGATAAGCCTTGGTTACAAAGTCCATTGGAAGCCCAAAATGGATTCAATATACACGGATTGGAATTATTGGGCCTGAAAAGCCCAAATATTGAAGGGAACGAAGGAAATTAATGGGCCTTTAGGGTTTGTGTATAAACACGTTATACTTAAGCAACACCCTTCACGTTTCAGTCAAACGTTTTTCACAAATAAATAAATTGACCGACCCACTCACCAAACCATAAATATCTTCCATACATATTTAATTAAACCGACCCCCACCAATCTCATTCACATCCACACGTTTTCACCTACACATGTTTCGATGGTTCCTATGTATTTCTTCTCCATTTTTTTTCCACCCCAGAACAAGTAACAAATGTTACTGTTCCTCAAACCCTAATTACCCAAAAAGTCAATTAATATTGGGGGTTTTGATCTCACGTGCTAATCACGTGTGGGGGAATTAATTCCCCCAATTTATAGGAAGAGACGAATGGAGAGGCTTGGCTACGTGGTTGTTTGTCATTGGAGATGACACCTCAATCTCCTATATCAACCAATCAGAGAGCAGAAAAGAAACACAACTAACACACGGATGCCACGTTGCCAATCCGTGTGCTAGTGTGTGTCATCTCAACCATCCGATCAACAAGCAGGAGAGAGGATGATGATCTAAGGGCCATAAAGAAGAAAGATATGCTTCAAAGATTCGGATATTCCTCTCAGCAAGCCCTTGGGAAGGCTATAAAAACCCCCCAAATAATCTTGTAAAATCATCCTTTACTTTTCTTTAAAGTTATTATGTAGAAATTGTTTTAGGTTAATTTCTGTATTTCTTTTTAAATCTTGTAATATTTCTGAGTTTAATAAAAGATCAGTTGATTTCATCTTCAAACGTGTCTCATTTATTTTTCTTTACTGCTTAAATTGTTATACGAATTAATCTTTATTACTATTTCATATAATGATGTTTAAAATGTTAAATATAAGCTAAATAATAGTTTATGTTTAATATTAAAAGTAAAGTTCTGGATTAAGCTTTTCCCCACTGGAAAAGTCTCAAAAAAATCTGTTCGTTGATGGAGATGGTTCGATGTTATTTGATGGTCCGAATGGTGGTCGATGTTGTGTAGAACCAGTTTAATTAGGTTGCTCAGCGCAAACCTACTCCCCAATGGTTTCTACTAAAGGTGAGTTTCGATTTTAATTTTTGTTTATTTTATTTATGTTATGTTTGTATGCTAAATGTTGTTTGTTAGTTTTATCTGTTATAAACTAAGTTTCTGGTTAAGTCTTTATGAAGTAGTTTAAGAGTTTCATGAATTCTGTTATGACTTAACTCCCTGAATGATCGTTATGACTGATATGATGTTAATGTATTATGGATGATATTGTGCCCATGTTTAGAACAAAGACGGTTTGTTACGACTAGTTGATTGATCTGTTGTTATAATCTTTTCTTACTGATAAATTGCTTATATAAACTTTTCTTTGCTGAAATTAGCTGAGAGTATTAGTTGTGTAGATTTCTGATTGAATTTTGTGAAAGTGATTTAGATTGCTGAGATAATCATAGTTCTATTTTTGGTGATTAAAATGTTACTGATATGTACGTGTATGCTACATTATTTTTGTTACTGAACTGCTCTTGGGTTATGTTGATTCAACTGTTCATTCTGCTGCTTTTAAATTCGTTGAGAGCTTGATAAATGTAGTATTGTTTTACTGATGAATATGATTAGTTATAATTGATATTTGCTGAATCATCTGAGCCTTTTGAAGCCGTGATTTATTTGGATGTTTTTAGTTATTAATCTTTGAACTGTTTAAGTATATGCTATTCAGATCCATTGATCTGAGTTGCTCATAAGCTGTTTCCTTTTCAGCTTCTCAAAAATAAGCTAACATAAGTCACTCCTGTGACTCCTGCATATTTGTTGTTGAAAAAAAAAATAATATCCAAAAATCCGTCCCTGAGGGGTCTCGGACTCGAGACCTCCCCTTTATTTGTCCAGCGTGTTTGCCAATTGGGCTAAATGCCCTTTTGATTTTATTTCTTGTTTGTTAATTAATATAGAGTAATCTTTTTGGCAGTTTTCGCCCCTTAATTGTTTTTTTTAAGTGTATTTACGTTTTTTTATATAAATCAAAAATTAACGTCAAGTTTTGTTATAATTAGTTCAGATTTTCAGTTATAATTAGTTTCATAAAAATAATAAAATAAAAATAAATAAATCAAAAATGTTTTTGTTAAATTTAAATTGTTTAATTAGTTTATTTTCTATTAATTAGATTTTTAAAGAATTAGACTTAAATAAAATTTAGTTTTTAAATAGATTAGTTTTAAAAGTAATTTTAATAAAGTTTTATAAATTTTAAAAAGTTTAATTAGATTTTTAAATAGATTAAAAGTTATAGTTATAAAATAGATTAATTTTAATAGATTATTAAATAAGTTTAAATTTTTAAATAGTTTTATATTCTAAGTAATAAATTGTTTTTATTTTAAATTTTGGGGGTTTACGGTTCATGCACTTTAGGTTAAGTTTAAATATTTTAAAATTGGTAGATTTTAATTGTAGTTTAAAAACCGAAAACCAATTCGAATCAATTGTCCAAATCGAAACGAAACGTCTCAAATTCACTCGATCTTCGTGTACAACGAACTTGGTTCATTCACGTGTTTAATTGAATTCGTCATTGGTAATATTAGTCTATTACTTTTTCCTAAAGGTAATTTTCTAATTTACCCTATAACGTAATCTAATTATCACATATACTTATCTCCATACATCAATAATCACCAAAAAGGCCTCTGTATTCAACATCACGGGCTCTTGGTGTATACCACTTGAAATAATTGT
Source organism: Glebionis coronaria (assembly GCA_025667525.1). Taxonomy (NCBI): domain Eukaryota; kingdom Viridiplantae; phylum Streptophyta; class Magnoliopsida; order Asterales; family Asteraceae; genus Glebionis; species Glebionis coronaria. The sequence continues at coordinate 536,250,718 of CM046882.1, forward strand.
TACTTCTTTTATACCAAAAGGTTTGCAACTCAGCTTTGTTTGGATATATTTCACATACTGCAACTACCCCCTAAAAAATTAAACTAAAATATTAATAAAAAAACTTAAATTGTTTACAACAGGGGGATTTGTTTACAACAAGGGGGGATTGTTTACAACAGGGGGTTGTTTATAACAGGGGGAATTGTTTTCAACAGAGGGAAATGCAATCAACAGAGGGAAATGCAATCAACAGGGGGAAATGCAATCAACAGAGGGAAATGCAATCAACAGGGGGGAATGCAATCACCTGGGGGAAAAGGTGGTCGTATCAGATTATATTCCTATGCTTGGTCCAGGATATTCCTCTAGGGATCAAATCAGGCACTTTGTTCCACCAAGAAGAACTCACACGTGAAGACTCTAATATCCAAATCTACACTTGGTAAAAGTAAAAATTGTTAGAAAGACCATGTGATGAAAATATATATTGTTATATTTATTAATTACTCACTTTGAAAGCAAATACAAATCTAGATAATGCATACGATGGAACTAAGTCGGGAATTCTTTCCAATGATTTATAGTGAGTATCCATATGTCTTGATGCAACGTTTCTAATGGCAGAGTATAACTCACGCCAAATGTATTCACCCCAATAAAATTCATTCCAAACTTCAATGTTCTCCACCATCCGAAGAAATACATCATCAACAACACCTCCCAACTCATGGCCCATAAAAATAACTTCCAAAGTTAAAAGGAGACAAACCCTTACAGAGTCTTCGTCTAACAAATTGCTAAAGCACTCGTCATCCTCAATGATACATAGAAGATCAATGTTTTTAACAAAATCACCTATCTTCTTAGGTAAAACTCTATCACGGAATGTGATTTCACCAGCACTAAACTTACCAAAGATTTGATGGCCAAATTCAAAAGCAGTAATGATACAAAACTCACGATGACCAAAGTGTAATGTAGTACCATTAATGTGATAAATCAAGGGCAGATCATAGTTATCATTGTCTGAAAGTTTCTGCTTCTGAAGCATATAATGAATGAGACTATCTTCATTATCAACATACTCTAAATCCAACCAACGACCAAAGCATATGGACCTAAACAATTCACTCCTTCTTAGACATAATCTAGCTTTCATCATACGAAAGTAATGGATTTTGCTTTTCATGTGAATCTTCGCATCATATTCCTATAAACAGTCAATTATATACTAAAAAATATTAGTTGTTGGTTGTTCCATATCCAATTAACATAAGTAATTGGAGAACATAATAATACAGTGTACTAATTAAGAGTCAATTCATGGAGCCTTTGGTAACAAGATGATTCAAACATAAAAAAAATAACGTACCAGTCCATTCATGATGCGTAAATGAAAATGAAAATGTGTGAAAGTTAAAAGTATAACGCAAAAACGAGGGGGGGGGGGGGAAATTGAAAATATTAGGGGGTAAAATGAAAATAAAGCTCGGATCTCTAGAATAAGAATAAGGGTACTTTTTTCATTTTTCAATAAAAGGTACTGTACTAGAGTCGAGCATTTATGGGTTGAGCACTGATGGTTGAGCACTTGCCATAGGACACGTGTCGCAATTCGGGTGGTGGTGACCAAATATGTCAAAATCTTTTGGCTTGACCATCCACTGGATGTCAAATGCTCAACTTGACCAAATCCGTCTTTTTCCCTTTATTGGTTAACGAAAATCTTCTCCTTATGGATTTTTTAAACAATAATGTAATCTTTTGTCAAAAATCTTGATTTGCTTGGATTTGTGAACCTCATCGTTTTGTGTTGACCTAAATCTAGAACCGACTATAAACACAAGAATTTTGTCTTTCATATGTACAGTTACTAATGTCCATAAGAGGTTGTTGATACATATTTTCTTTTGATTAAAAAAACGTCAAGTTCAAAATTTATAAAACTAAATCTACCTATCACGCACTAATGAGTAGATAACTCATTTAATTGTGGTATACTTGGTAAATCTAGCGTCCTCCCAGGTGCCAAGTGTATATGCGTTTAATTTAAAAGGTAAGTTATATTGAAAAGTTTAGAAATAATTACCAAAAACTAAAAACAATACTTAAAAATACTGAAACAGAAAAAATAATAGATATAAATTGATAGGGGAAATATACTAATCTAATTACTCTATTGTTATCTAGTTGTGATTATATTTCTAGTGCAATGTCTAGTAGGGATGAGCATTTGGACCCGAATCCCGGAACCGAACCGGAACCGTACCGATTCCCGGTACCCGAATCCCGTTCGGTACGGTACCGGTACCACAAAATAAGGTGAAAAAAATTCGGTACCACTAATTCGGTACGGGACCGGTACCAAATCGGGAAATTCCCGAAAAAACGGGAAAATCCCGATTTCTCGGTACCGATACCGGTACCGGTACCGATATCCGAATCCCGTTCGGTGGTACCGGTACCATTAATTTATGTTCGGGAAAAATTCGGTACCATCAATTCGGTACGGTATCGGTACCGTGCTCATCCCTAATGTCTAGTTTTTAGTGTTCAGCGGTCATTATGTCGACAAGTCCGTCTTTAACCTCAATCCTTGCCATATGTCTTCTGAATCCCAATTACCGCCCTCGCGTCTAGCCAAATATAAAGTTGATAGTGATTAAACCACAACTACCCATATTACCTAATTATTCATACCCTGCCATTACGTTTTTTGCATTTTTTTAGTAGATAATTTTTAAAGGCAATGATCCTGACGACCCCTACACACATAACAGTTGCCATCCTGCCCTTAGTAAATCCATTCTCGAAGTTTTCAACGGTAGATTCTTATACATCAATCATACAAGCCAAAGGAAAATCTTTAAATAATCAAATGCTACCAAATTATAAGGATTGCATAACAAGCATAAAGATATCATAAACATGTAATAACATCAACTAAGAAACTACCACAACATCAATAATAATATCATAACTAGGTTAGCACCTAGGTCCTTAGCTAATCATAGCAATAACACATCAAGATAATATAAAGATAATGATCATATACATTATGAAAATCTTACATAGTTCTTGGAATTGAATGACTAATACAATTAGAGCTAATATACAATGTATTCCTTCTTTGGTGGAATCTTATTCAAATTTGGACCTTTCGAACCCTCCAAAATCGACCTAAGAGTTGTTGGTGTGTCGTGAAAAGAAATGTGTGTCATTTGGATGAGGACAATGCCTTTGTTTATAGGATTCTAACCATCTCGACATAGACAATATTACGGTCTATGCCGTAAATAAAATATAAACTCTTTTTGTTTTTTAATCGTTCTACCTACGACGTAGGGGGACAAGGACCAACGTAGCATGCCTTCATTTAATGCACTTTACTTTGTAGCTTCTAAAGGATATATGACGTAGATGAAACAAATACCTACGACGTAGATAATGTTTCGTCATTTAGCCTTGATCTTGTCGCCTAGTGTATAATGTAACAGATTTAACTCCTACGACGTAGAGGATACCATGGTTTATGCCGTAAAACCTTCAAATAGGGAAACTTCTAAAATCGTTTTGTGTACGACGTATGTCTAAAAATCATCTACGTCGTAGACACCTTTGATCTCGTATTTGCCGCCTTTTTATGAAAAGTTTAACTTTTTAATCTCGTTTTTCGTTACGTGCTCGTTTTTACCTGCAAGATTCAAAATAGCGGTTTCTTTGCAATATTGGGTGTTATTAGTACCAAAACCGAGCAGAATTGAAGGGATATTGTAGTTAAAAATTATTTAAATGTTTGATGTTTAAATATCTCTCCACTTGAGTTCTTGTTATCCTCAAACAGACTTAACTGAAAGTTTATTAACATCATAACAATTATATAAAACCCTAAACGAGATCAAAGCACACATAGCGGAAGCGATTTAATAAGATCATAATAATAACACAATTATAATTAATCGAATTAGGGATACATACCTTTACGCTAAAGCAAATCCACAAGACGAAGAACGAATCACCAGCTCGGGTTTATACCGTATATCACCAAGATATAGTCTAAAGTAAGACTATATTACAATCTTGTACACACGTAATACAACGAGCTAACCGTAATTCTAGCACGTGTAAAGCGAGCTATAGCGATAGTATAAAATCTACCCAACAATCCTAGAGAGGGGCTAAGACTAGATTTAAACTAAAACCGAGCACCAAGAAAAAACCACACCAAACACCTTTGTGGGTTGGTGTTGCGATCGGCCTAAGAAAGAGAGAGAGGAGAGATTGAAGTGTGTAGAATAATGAGGGGTGAGGGGATGTATTTACAGGCCTTGAAATCTTGTAGCCCAAACAAATAAAAAGAAAGATTTTTCCTTCCCCTTGTGTGCCTTAACCAACGGTCAAACACCCCCTCATGGGGTGTTCCGGAACCTTCCATCCTTCTCTCTTTTAAACCTCTTTCTATATATACTTTAACACTCGTTAATAGTTAAATCTTAATTATTTAACGATCGTTAAAGTTATATAGTTATATAGCTCGATTTAATTTAATAAATATAATAAACATATTTATTAAATAAATTAACTCTTTACGTATTGAGTGCAATCCCGTAATCTCGAGTTCGATTCTTTCACACGACAATTAAATATAAGTCCATGAACTTTCAGCTCTTACTTGGACATATTTTGAATATCGTGATTACATCGACTAGCGTCTAGTTACACTTAGCAATGTCTCTAGTACAACTCGAGTAAGGTCTCCTGGATAAAACCTTTTAATGATTCATCATTATTATTATCCTTTTATTTCTAATACAATGTTAATAATGATATGGATCTCAATCATTCCTTTCATTAACCATTATGTTTCTCGTTCACAGATTCAACAAGATTACCAAAACAAATTTGGGTGTGGCCACACAAACATCTTACTAATCCCACGAGGGGCTCATCTGTATTAAACTCCAAAACGAAATTGGAGGAAATAAATCCCATATTGACTACGAGCAAAACTTATGAATTTTGCAACACTTCCGAAAATAATCTTTATAGCTACCAGTTACGTTTAGCGTTAGATTATTCCATAGAGATGCACTAGATTCATATGAGTTTCCTGGTATCTCAAGTCTAAGGATAACTATTTATAATTTACTTGATGAAAAAGATCCACAAAGTAAAATTATATTGTTGGGATAAGTCCAATATTCGATTCATCGAATATCATCCAAAATCGATCAATATACTTTCAAGTATACTCTATCACTATTTTGATTTGTCTTAATTTAATAATATTCCCATATTATTAATCGACAAAGGACATTTAACATAACAATTTATTCATGGATTAAAACATGTAAAATAGGATACAAAATTAAGTAATAATAATAAACGAAACCCAATCTTTATTTTATTAAATAATAACGTCTTAACATCCTTTATCAAAATACTAGTCACAGATTTATTGCATGATTTCGCTAGCTAGTTGCAGCCCAATTGCCTTGGCATGCTTCACTACCTTTGGTCTAGGCAAAGCCTTAGTTAAAGGATCAGCTACGTTATCCTCTGTGTGAACTTTTATTAATTTGATTTCACGAGCTTCAACTTGTTCTCGTACGTAGTGATGTCTACGTTTAAAGTGTCTGGCGCTTTCATGACTCCAGAATCATTGGCGAATATTATTGCGGCAGAATTGTCACAATACATATCAATAGGTTCTTTAATTGAAGGCATCACTCTAAGATCTCAAATAAACTTCCTAATCCAAACAACTTCATTGCAGATTCTGAAGCAGCCATGTACTTAGATTGAGTAGCATGCATTGCAATCGTTGTCAGTTTTTTGCTCTTCCAGTCAACTGCTCCTCCATTGATAACAAAAAGGTAACCCGTTTGAGACTTCGTATCGTCTTTATAATATTGCCAGGACGCATCACAGAAACCTGTCACATTCAGTTATGTGTCTGGTTTCCCTCCAAATACCAAAAACATATCTTTCGTACTCCTCAAATACTTTAGAATATGTTTAACAGCAGTCTAGTGGAACTTTCGTGGATTCTGTTGGTATCTACTGACCAAGTTCTCAGCAAACGCCACATCAGGCCTTGTGCAACTTATAGCATACATAATAGATCCTACAGCCGAAGCATATGGCACCTTCTGTATGTATGCCTCCTTTTCAGGAGTTGATGCATCCATCTCATGACTCATATTATGCTTAACTTCCATAAGTTGAAAACCTTTCTTGGAATTATGCATATTATACTTCTTCAATATCTTATCTATATAATCATCTTGACTTAGACTAATTAACCCTCTTTACCTATCCCGGCAGATCTTAATTCCCATAATGTATGCAGCTTCTCCTAAATCCTTCATAGAAACACATTTACCAATATAATCCTTAACAACTTTAAGTCTTGGAATGTTACTTCCCATGATTAATATGTCATCAACATATAGGACTAGAAATACTACATCAATCCCACTAGCTTTATGATATACACATGGCTCATCACAATTTTGAATAAATCCGAACTTTTTGATTTGTTCATCAAATCGCTTATTCCATTGACGTGATGCTTGCTTCAAACAATAAATGGATCTTTGAAATTTGCACATGTGTCCTGGATTCTCAGGATCAACATACCCTTCTGGTTACTACATATAGATGTCTTTATCTAAGCAACCTTTCAAGAAGGCAGTTTTAACATCCATTTGCCATATCTCATAGTCATAGTATGCTGCTATAGCTATGAGATCCTAATCGCTCTTAAGTCTGCTACAGGATAAAATGTCTCCTCGTAGTCTACGCTAAAAGTTTGAGTAAAACCTTTAGCTACTAAATGAACTTTATAGGATTGTACTTTTCCGTCCATGTCGGTTTTCTTCTTGTATATCCAATTATGTCTCACTAGTTCAGCATTTGGTGGTGGGTCTACAAGAATCCAAACATCATTAACTTTCATGGATTTCATTTCTTCATCCATAGCAACCATCCACTTATCTATCTCAAGAACAAGTATGCCAGATTTATAATTAGCAGGTTCACCAAGATCCCCTACTTCATCATCATCCTCTATGTTAAGACATATATTGCTATTTGCATTTTTAATCCTTGCGGATTTGCGCAGAGGAATTAATACCGGTGGAACCGCCAGACTTTCTGGTTCTACATGAATTATATCGCTAGTATTTTCAAAAAGTAACGTATCTATATGACTCTCTTCAAGATCATAATTTCTCCCACTGAATTCTTGATTTACAAGATCACTTTCAAGGAAGTCTCCATACCTAGCAACAATCACTTTGTTCTCAGGTGGATAATAAAAGTAGTAACCCATAGTTTCCTTATGGTATCCTACAAAGATACATTTCACATATCGTTGTTGGAGTTTGTCACCCAAGTCACGTTTCACATACGCCTCGCAACCCAAGACCTTTAAATAAGACAAATATGGCTTCTTGCCATGCCATAGTTCATATGGTGTCTTATCGCCCTTCTTTGTGGGAACCATATTTAAAATGTGAACAGCAGACTCTAATGCATAATCCCAAAAGGATAAAGTTAAAGTTGTAAGATTAAACATAGATCGCACCATATCTAATAATGTATGATTTCTCCTTTCAGATACATCATTTTGTTGTGGATTATATGGAGAAGTAAGATGCTGAACAATTCCATTCTCACTTAGATAATCTATAAACTCTTGACTTAAATATTCACAACCTCTATCAGAACGAAGAGCTTTAATCTTATTTCCTAGTAGCAGTTCTACTTTTGCTTTAAATACTTTCAATGTTTCAAATACCTCATGTTTATGCTTAAGTAAATAAACAATACCATAACGGCTATAATCATCTGTAAATATTAAGAAGTAACTAGCACCTTTCCTTGACACATGTCTAAGTGGTCCACACACATCAGTATGTATTAATCCAAGTAGATCATTAGCTCTTTTAATATTGCTATTAAAAGGTTTCTTGGTCATCTTTCCAGAGATACAAGACTCACATTTATCAAATGATTCGTAATTGACATTTTCCAAAAGACCTTCACGTTGAAGCTTTTGTATACGAGTCTTCTCAATTTGGGCAAGTCTATAATGCCAAAAATAAGAAGAGTTCTTGTCAAACTTTATCTTATTATTCATGCTAAAGACAGATTTATTATTCTTGGATTCATTATCAAGCATGTCTAATTCAAACACACCATTCACAGAAATTGCATTAAAATAGAAAATACCATTTTTCCAAACATAAATTCCATTATTATCAATCGTGTGAACGAATACATTATTCAACAAACAAGAAAAAGAAATAACACCCCTAACAATTGTAGGTGCATAATGATAATCATTTAAAATCAGTACTAAACCCGAAGGTAAAACTAAATTAAATGTTCATATAGCTTCAACTGCTGCTTGTGCGCCATTGCCCACTTGCAGAAATTGTTCCCCATAGGAAAGCTTCCTTTCCAGATTAAATCCCTAAAAAGTATTACAAATGTTAATATCGCATCCCGTACCATATACCCAGGAATTTAATTTGTATGTTAAATTGAACAATTCAATCATAAATAAAGTACCTGAAGTTGCAACGCTCTGTTCAGACTGCTTCTTTATTTCTCGCAACTCTTCGAGGTAAAGAGGGCAATTCCTCTTCTAGTGACCATTTGCCTTGCAATGGTGACAAGTCTCATCCTTCTGAGATCTATTCTACTTGACAAAGTTCTGCTTAGGTTTCGAATAAGTTGCAACTTGTTTACCCTTATCACCCTTGCCTTTGCCTTTCTTATTGTTCGCTTGCGGTCTTGGCTTACTCACTCTACCCTTCTGTATGGTTAGTACAGGAGGCGTAGAAGTAGATGCCTTGTCTTTCAACCCCTTTTCATAGTCAATGAGCATTGCACGCAAATCATTAACTGTCTTCCCCATGCAATGCATATTATAGTTTCGGACAAAATCATTAAAGTCCTTGTTAAGGGACTTATTGATCAAGTTGAAAGCCATATCATGATCATAGGGTTGTCCTAGTGCAATGAGTTATTCCATATAACCACTCATCTCCATGTAATGGGCACTTATAGACTTTCCGAGAGCTAGCTTGCAGCTATGCAAAGCATCTACTAAGTCGTAGATCTCCACAGCTTGCGGCTTCTCGAACATAGCCTTGAGCTCATCAAGCATTAGCTTTGGTGAAAATAGCTCATACTTCTGTTGAAGTGGATGTGCCATTTTACCTACCATTAAGCAAGCCACTTCAGAGTGCTTCTTAACATTAGTAGTGTGTTTAAGCCTTTGCGCATCAGATGCTCCTTCAGCAAGATCCTCCGGATATGGAGTAGTCAAGATATCAATAGTACCCGCTGCTCTCAAGATAATTCTTAGTGAGCGGTACCAATCATTGAAGTTGGGGCCAGTAAGTTCAGGAGGTTCAAAGAAAGCTTAGAACGCAGAACTTATTGTGTTATTGGTGGGTTGAGCCATTTCTACATAAATAAGTTCAAATATTAGTATTTTCAATAATAAAATACTTTCAAGAAAAAAAAATTGCCCTGGTATAAAACCATATTATTTTCCTTGAATTCTAGAACTATATTGACATAGATCCATTACATCAGTTGATGTGCTAGTAATGAATGTACTCAATGTAGCGACTTGTCGAACAATTCAATTGACAAACAATTTTTAATTTCTAGATTTTTAAGGGATTTACATTGCCAAAAACATTTTGCATTGTAAACATGTTTCATTCCTTCTGAATACCTTAAGTTTCCAGATCTCACTGAGTAACTTAATTAAGTCGTCTAATCTGAGTAATGTAAAACCATCATAACATCACCCAAAAATCTCATTTGATGACGTAGTAATTTCAAGTGTTCGTCAATTAGGAGCATTCGACTTAAATTTTAAGGGTATAAATTTGATGTCAAAAATCAATGTATGGAGAAGCATGCATACAACTCCATAGCATAAGGTTAATAAAACATTTAGTAAAATTCTTCATGAGACTAAATTTCTACATAAATTATGTTGAGGTATTGGTTAAACCAATTAAAAGAATTTCCCTACAACTATTCACAACGTACTTTTGCTAGAACTCGGCTATGCACAAAGCAATACCATTATTCATTGTGAATCGGATGTAAATTTGTGGTAAATCACCCTTAAGGTATAATTCAATTAATAATCGTAGGTAATTTCAATTTGACGCACAGGCGAGTCGGGAATTTGGTTAGCGACTAATGGCATAACACATCCTTCCTTAACCGGGTACATGACCAGCGGTGTAATCTTATGTAATTTAAATCTCTAACGAATCTTAATTTAAATATGATTTAGTCCATATTATTTCTTTTCAAAAAAATCATTGTTTACAACAATTCAACAATTTAATATAAACAAGTAAAAAACAACTAAATCATAAACACATAATAACAATTTATATGTACAATAATAAATCAAATAGCCACATGCAAATGATTTATTCGATAATCATCAAATCTAGGTTTTTATATTCATATAAAAGTCTTCCATAATTCAAGATTTATTGAATCAAATAATCACGTAGCACATAAAATCATATAAACATATAATTTTACAATCCATGAAAACATGCACGTTATCATGGATTCTCTCACAAATCTTAACAATTAAATCTCTACGGATCGTAACCATACATGACATAATAATTAATCATGCAATTTAATCTAAAATTATCCCACATGTAATGTAGGGTTTCAAAACAATTCTTTTTTTTTAATAAAAATTCGGCAAAAACCCTAATTTAAAAAAAAAACAAAACCCTAATTTTAAGGAAAACATAAAAAACATGTAAATTTAACTCAAAACATTTATTAGTTAAAAACTTCATATTTTCGATAATTATAATATGTTAAAACGGCTCTCGATGCCACTGAAGGTTTATTTACATCATAGCAATTATATCAAACCCTAAACGAGATCAAATCACACATAGCGGAAGCGATTTAACAAGATCATAATAATAACAAAATTATACTTAATCGAATTAGGGTTACATACCTTTACGCCAAAGCAAATCCACAAGACGAAGAACGAATCACCAATTCGGGTTTATACCGTATATCACCAAGATATAGTCTAAAGTAAGACTATATTACGATCTTGTACACACGTAATACAACGAGCTAACCGTGATTCTAGGACGTGTAAACCGAGCTATAACGATAGTATAAAATCTACCCAACAACCCTAGAGAGGGGCTAGGACTATATTTAAACTAAAATCGAGCACCAAGAAAAAACCAAACCAAACCCCTTTGTGGGTTGGTGTTGCGATCGGTTTAAGAAAGAGAGAGAGGAGAGATTGAAGTGTGTAGAATAATGAGGGGTGAGGGGATGTATTTATATTCCTATAAATCTTGTAGCCCAAACAAATAAAAGGAAAGACTTTTCCTTCCCCTTGTGTGCTCAACCGACGGTCGAACACCCCCTCATGGGGTGTTCCGAAACCTTCCGTCCTTCTCTCTTTTAATCCTCTTTCTATATATAATTTAACACTCGTTAATACTTAATTCTTAATTATTAAATTTTCATTAAAGTTATATAGTTATATAGCTCGACTTAATTTAATAAATATAATAAACATATTTATTAAATAAATTAACTCTTTACGTATTAAGTGCAATCCCGTAATCTCGAGTTCGATCCTATCATAGGACTATTAAATATAAGTCCATAAACTTTCAAAAATCAGTTCTTAAAAAGATATTTTTTGTAAAATCAAGAAAATATGAAGTTAAAAACATTCATGTATATATAAACACTAAATCCGAACACCTCACCAACTAAGGATCCTAATCTCTCAACTCTCATCCTAGTCTAAGACTCTAAGTGCTACATTTTGAGGTATTCACTCAATTGCACAATCATAACAAAATATTCCATCATAGGCTTGAAATTTACATAAATTTACGCACACTTAGGGATCTGAGATGACAACGGGTTTACTCACACAGGTTAATAAGGGTTAAGTAGTCATTATCGACGCCAGGTTCCATTTATGCGCCTATCCTCATGTACTATAATAAAATTCATGAAAGAGATACATGAGCATGCACTTTTCCTAACTTGAACAAGATAAAGGTAAGAATGTGGAAACTAGAGGGGGTGAATAGTTTACTAATTATTACGTTTTCAAAAATTATTTGCTTGTTAAAAAGTTAGATCCAAGTTTATATTAAATCTACTTGCAAGAAATATGAAATAAAAGTAATAGCAACTAACTACAAATGTAAATGACAAGTAATTAAAGAGTAATAAGAAAAAGAGAAATAACAATCAAACCACAAGAACGAGATTTATAGTGGTTCGTTACGAAGCTCTTCTTCGCCTTACTCCACTCCCGGAGTACCTTACTCGAGATTTCACTATGTCAACAAGCTCCATTCAAGGCGGAGAAAACCGTACACACGTAAGCTTACACTAATTACTGACACAAAGCTAAACGTCGTGTCATGATCTTAGCTATAACCAATGTATACTCGTATTTTCTCTCCTAGGAAATACTATCACGATCACCCAATCTATCTACACAATTATACACACGATCACTTCGGATCACACGTATTTCCACACCTTGGAAATATACTCACAAACTATACAAGTATCTACACTACTATATTTCCCAAGATCATACAAATCTACAACAATTGAATGATGTGCAACAATGAACACTCTAATATGAACACTAAGGTTCAATACTTGATCATTGTAGAAATCACAAGTATTTTTCTATGTTGAGCGGAGGTATAATAATTGGATCACATGTAAACAAATTAATACAAGTTATATTATCAAAAGAAGAAATAATTAAAAAGGATAATTAGACAATGAGTTTTCTGTTTTTTTCAAGAAGGTATTTGATCAAGTAAAACAGTGAGCTACTAAGATACCCAACTTAGGAGCATTGTCGGTGCACTAAGAGACATAACCGATGCACTTAGCTAAGTGCACCGGCAGCCTAGTCTAGCATACCGGCTAGACTAGACGCTCCCTTTTATCTTTTGGTGGTGAATGTATTTTCAGGTGTAGGTTTTAATCCGTTAGGAGGGGAAATTTTAAAATTCAAGTTAATATTTTGATTACAAAATTTTATTTAATTTATAAAATACTTTGTAACATTTATACACTTTGTGTATATTTTATAAAATGTTATCTTTAAAAGACTTAATTTTTCTTTAATGACTTTGCAAATATATAATTTGTTTGTACATACATTAACTGATATTATGTCAGAATAACCGACTAAAACTTTGCTTAGGTTCAATTTTATATAGAACGTTTTTTTATTTTGTAATTATAGAAAACGTCAAGAAGTCGGAAAAATATAAATAACGTTTTTACGACGTTATTTGTATTGATAGTCTCCCTTTTTTGATGATTACAAAATAATAAACTTATAATATATAAATTTATTTTTAAGCAAATCTTTAGTAAGGTTATATATATTTCTCCCTCTTTTTGTAAAATCAAAAAGGCATCGTCGATGATAAGAAGAAAAAAGTTCGACGACAATAAATGCTCCCGCGTGATGTAATCTCCGCCTGAATCAAGACACCAAGGGATCAAGCTATAGATTCTTGCTATGAAACAAAGGTTAGTGGTACAAGCATAACAATATATAAAGATCAATACATAACCCATATTCAAATAACAAATAGGTCCATTAAATGGAAAATTTTGACAAAAGATGCCATACAACTTGCTTGATAAAAGTAAAAATTACAACATAGAAAAAAATAAACAACAAATAAAAATCAGGATGACATGGCAAAGACTTGCTTACGATTTTATTTCAAGAAACTAATAGTTTAGTTTACGCATGGTGGATATGGTTTAGCGGAAATAGATGGCGGTGGAGACTTGGGTGAAGTAATACAAGACCAATCTGTAATTGAGGGACAAGGATTTTGCATGTGTTCATATTTTGGAGGAGTTTTGATAAGAATACATTCAATGTGATCAAGATTGTTTTCGATTTTTAAATTTGATTGCCCGAGCACATGTAATGATGGAAATAGCAAGCATGGGTATTGATTTAATCAAGAGTTAGATGGTGATTGTCCTTTTTCACGAGATTATGTTATCGGTTGAAGAGGTGGAGCATTTGGATAACGACATTAGTGCTCAAGTCTTTCATGAAGAAACCTAAGCTTTTCATGTTTTTGGTTGAGGAATTCCATGAATCTTAGAGAGGGTGGAATGGCTTTGGTTGGAAATAAGTAATGAAACTTTTGAGTATATGGAAAGTCGATTTTTCCTAGAATAGAGTGAAATCATTGGTTGAATCTCCTGGTGATTTCATTCTCGAAATGGGTCTTATGTCTTGAGCAATTGAGATGTGGTAGGGAGGATTCATTGAGAATGATATGTGGAGAAGATGAAGTGAAGGCTTTCTTATATATAAATATATATAAAGAAGAAGTATATAAGGAAGGTAAAATGGGGTCATGTTATGACTTCTCTCAATATTTTGTCTGAGTGTGTGGAGTTTGAAAGCATTCAAACATACTTGTGAATGCAATGATGCCTAAAAACGTTACTTGTATTTTTTTGATCTCGCTTTGTTTTTATTACAACAATATATAAAAACAAGCATTTAGCAAAAATGATGAATATCGAATTCTTGAGTTTATCTATCTTTTATTTCATCTATAATCACAAAAGGTATGAATAAACAAGTTCTTTACCTAACAAGTGATCATGGATTAACTATTTTCTTAAACCTCACTTTTAATTAAAAGTGACAAAAGTTTTATTAATAAACTTTATTTTTAAGAAAATATTTTAACAAAAATGAAAAAGCTTATATGATATTTCTAAGATATTCTTTAGGATATTCCTTATGATATACCAAGGATATTCCTCAAGAGGTGTTAACCTCACCGGATAAGCTGTCCCCACTAAAGGACAAAAGAAAGTAGAGTCTAGAGCACGTGGTGCCTTATTGGTATCCCAGTTTCTTATATATAAGGAACCGCATGGGTATTCAAGTTCAAGATTCATTTAGGATCCAAACTTTGTTTCATTCTTTTATATTTATGAAGATCCAAATTGGTGTAAAATCTAAAAGTTGTGTATGTATTGTGGTTAATACTTAACTCTTAAAGTATTGGTGTAGATTGGTCCTAGCTAAGATCAGGGCTCGAATTTTAGATTAGATTCGGAGATTGGTTAAGCGACGTGTAAGGTTTCTCCACCTCAAGGAGCTTGTTGATAAGTGAACTGTTTAGTAGGGTACACGAGGAGTGGACTAGGAACGAAGATAGAGCTTCGTGACCAAACCACTATAGATCCTTGGCGTTTGATTTGATCTTTCCTTACCTCTTTACACACTTTATTCATTCTTGAATATACTTTTTGATTATTAGCTTAACAAAATTATCATTTGTTCATATTATGCATAAGAAGGTTTCACATAAACCACTCGAATCTAACTTTTTGAAAAGGATTTTTATAAACCGATATTTTAACAAGAGAATATATTCACCCCCATCCCCTTCTAGTTTCTACAATTGGTATAAGATCCTAGGACACTAAAGCGTTTGAAGTATATTGTATTTTAAATCTTGGATCGATCTATGGACTCCAACAAGTACCTAGAAGGGAAATCTATGCAAAGACCACCACTTTTTGAAACCAATAGTTTTATTTATTAGAAAAAAAGAGTTGAGACTTATGTGAAATAAAAAGATTTACATCTTTGGCATGTTATTATTAATGGTGATTTTTTACCTTTACAATATAATGAAGTTTCTAAAAAGAAAGAACTTGTTTCTTTAGAAAACCAAAATGCTGACACTAATAAGAAAGTTGCTAAAATAATGAGGCTAAAATAGTTATTTATAATGCTTTGCCTAAGAAAGAGTATGAAAGGATTTCATATGTAAAACTGCAAAATAAATTTGGCAAATCTTTTGGTAACCCATCAAGATAATAGTCAAGTCAAAGAAATCAAAATCGATCTTCTTGTTCAACAATATGAACAATTTGTCATCTTAGAAGAAGAAACTACTGATACTTCATTTGCTAGATTTAATACTATTATTAGTAGTCTAAAAGTACTTTTTATGAAGGTTTTTCTAGCAAGAACATGTTGAAATTTAACAAGCATATGAATCATATATTCATGCATCAAGAGTAAAACGCAGTGGATATTATCGATTAACTATGCACGTAATGTAATTAACATAAAGATAAAGAATGCATACCTTAAGTCCATCAAGTAACCAAGAACGTAAAAGTTTATGGACTTATATTTAATAGTCGTGTGATAGGATCGAACTCGAGATTACGGGATTGCACTCAATACGTAAAGAGTTAATTTATTTAATAAATATGTTCATTATATTTATTAAACGAGGATTAATGCTCGCGCTTCGCAATGGGACATTTTTAGGCGATGTTTATATAAAAAGGGTTTGCTTAAGGCGCTCATCCCATCTATTATATGTAGCAGTTGCAACAACGCACTTACATTCCTAATAACATTAGCAACCTCACAAAAGCAGCAATCCGACATCAGCAACTCTGCACCAGCGAACCCGCATCCGCTACAATTAAGATAAATAATAAAAGGGCCCAAACCTAAATTAAATAGTATAAATTTAGGATACATTTGGTATATTATCTGGATAAAACTGAAATGCACAATGTTGTTCACTTTTGGCTGAATCTTAACATCAAGTATATATCAAAACTTCGAACCGGTTATCCTCATGTGAAGTTAAAATATGGAAGACACTTGATGGAAGTTTTGTTCGCCTAAGAGTTCTTCAAATTGGGAAGACATATTTGGTGCATTGGGAGGCTGCATGTTATCAGTTTCCTCATCTCCAATAGATTAGTTTAAAGCATTGTGAATAGCTTGTTGAGTTGCCTTTTCGTTTAGGAGATATAGAAACTCTTGAGGTTCTGGAGCTATCTTGGACTTCACGTCCAACTATTGCTTCTGCTCGTTTGATTCAAAAGAATTTTAAGCTTCTTGTCTTCCCCCTAGATCAAGACACTCAAACTTGAGCTGTAATTGATTTTACTAAATAATGTTAAAGATGTTTTGTTTATGTAATGAACTAACGATCATATCCTAGTCTTGAACTTCATATTTTTAGTAAAATAAAAATAAAACTAATGCTTGTTGCTTTGGTGTGTGTACATTATTAGCTAGTGTTATCATAACTCCTTTGATCCATAATGGTTCATATTTCTATTTGCAAATACATACGGACATCATTAAGAGTTTAACACACTAAATACATATTCCAATTGTTTTCACATTATTATATACTAGGTAATTTCTCGATAAAGTAAATAGTTTTCGTGTAATTTGTGCTTTAAACAGAAGCAATAACTATATCTTTTGATATGACGCGAATAAAAAGTAACAACAATATTACCTTACTCAGCCGGTCGTGAAACAAATTGCCAAACAACGCATATATGGTGATTCTGTTTTAATGGAATCTGAAGGAAGTTCCATTGTCCATATTGGGTTAAACTCGCTAGGATAGAGCATGTGCAGTCCATGGAATTTTTTTAATGAGCACGGTTGCGCTCCATTCAAGAGCAAGTCCCCTTCCTAAGACCATCAAGCCAGATGTTGCTTTCTTCTTATCTGTTGCCTAAAAAAGTCCAAGCAAACCAGGCTCGTTGATTATAAACATATGATACAAATAAACAGAAAATAGAGAGTTTGGTGTTTTGTACTTTTGAAAAAGTGGTGATTAATAAACTAAGATGATTGCTTTAGTGGTGGCAAAATGGGTAACTATTGAAACGGATAGATCAAAATATACACATATAGGTTGCATAATAAGTAATAACACAAATAATTATGAGGAATTATGTAGTGTCAATTACGAATGCACGCGACTAAATATCGAGAATAGAAAGAATGCATATTAGATCACTTTAGGGTAATATGAACTTATGCGCTATCATATTTCCATTGTGTTTCATTCTCTTGCTATGTTCAATACAACTATTTCATACTTAATTAGGATTTTAACATTTCATCTAATTACTTCAACCTATTTCTTAAATTTACATAAGTAAGCAACCCGTTAGCATTTATCAACTGATATTAGTTCTTTCGTCTGACATTCAGAATTCTCGAAATATCACCTAAGCACTAAAATTCCCACATCGAAAAGACTACATTAAAATATGTATGAAATTGGTTGGTTTTAGGTTGGTAGAACAACTTACCATGTGAATATAGGTTGGTGTTTTTTAAATGTAGTAGTTTCGATGTGTAAATTTAAATTAAGCAAATATTTACATACATGTTAAAGGAAATGTTTTTTATTCTTAGTGTTTATTTCGTACATTAACACACGAAGAGCAAGTAAAGAGCATGAAAGAAAAATTAACAAAGAAGTAACTTGCTTAAGTTTGAATGTTGGGGATAGAAAATATAGTAATAGGTTTTTTTACTTACACATGGATCTTGAGTTAGAGGTAGTCTTCACAAAACATGCACAACTGTTCTCGTGTCTCCTTCTTTCTTTGCAAAACAATATTTGGGATCAGGTTTAGTGTTGTCCTTTTTCTCCATGACTTTCTGCGTCCCTTGTTGGGGTCTTGTCGTATAAACACGCTACGACGCTGGCCTAAGTGTCTGGTTTCAGCTTGAGTAGCAACAACTATCATCTTCAGTTGATGCACAACATCAGAAAATTTCGATCCAATCCGTCTTCCTTGGCCTCCCCAAAAATATTTCACTCTTAAACGGATTTGGGTAGAAAGTGGGCCAAGTCTTCTATCAAGGTTTGTCTGTAGGTACACGTGGGTCAATTGGTGTTTGTGTGGGGAAAAGGGGGGGGGGGATTTGTTGCTGATGCAATGGCTAAGGAAAACAAATTAGCGATAGAAGTTGTTACCTTTATCAGCATAACATGTAAACATCTGAGCTCGTGTGTCCCTAATTTTCGTTACCACGATAGTGTTTATACCCTGCACGAACGGAAGTTTTTTCAGCACATTTTTATTGTCAGATCGAGGTCCTGCCTTGTACGCAACGGGTGACAGACGGGACCTGAACAAACGGTAATTGGAGAGAGCATTTACCGTGATGAACATTTTGTTGCATGCCATTGCTCACTTCCAATGCAGCACCCCGAATTATCCGTTAACCTTTACAGAATTGTGGGGTTTGGTGTGACAACCGTGGTTTTGAGGTTCGTCACTTGGTCTTACTTTTAGGTTATTTTGTGTGTGCTTACTTGAATGGTGTGTTTACGTGTTTATTTTGTGTGAACGAGGTTGGTGTGGTTATCGTTTATGAGTATAGAGTACTCATAAGTAAATCGAGGAACGGTTATTTCATGTTCATGAGCTCACATGTGGTGACTATGAATTGAAAATGGTGATATTTTGGTGTTTACGTATACGTATAAGTATTATAGTAATAGTATTTTTTAGGATTTACGGTTTAGCATTTAGAGGTCTCGGGTGAGGTAATTATTCATATGAATATTTTTCGGGATGGTTTTAAGTCATTTAGGACTTAGTTATAAAGTTTCTTTCAAAATTTGAGATTTTTTTAAAAAGTGTATATTTTACGTCTTTTACGGTAAAACGCGTAATTTTGACTAGTTTTACGGTTTTGGGGTTTTGGAAGCTTTAGGAGCTGAAATAAATTAAGACAAATTAAGGTAATGTTAGTAGTATATTATTTAACAATAAAATATATATATATATATATATATATATATATATATATATATATATATATATAGGCGGTTTATAGGCCGACTAAACAAAAAAAAAGGAGAAAAAGGTTTATGGTAAGTAGTGTTTGGGTTGGACTAGGAATTTTGCTATATAAGGAACCCTTACACCAAATCAAACGCATTATTCTTCCTGGAAACATAAAGTCGACGGCCAGAGAGTTTTTTTTTTAGGTTTTCCATAGTTTTTCATCTTCCATTTAATTAAAGGTAAAAACCTTCATTAACCTTTTTAATTTAATTGTTTTTATGTTTATTTAATCATTCTTATGATGGATTTAGGTTAGGGTTAATATAAAAACAGTAGATTAATGATGTATTAATCATAATATGATGATCACATAAACTAGGGCTTGTATTAGAAGGGGTTATGGGTAATTAATTGGTTCAATTTGATTAAACCCATTTTTAAAAACTGGGCAGAATTTTGAGTCAATTGTTTTGATCATATCTAGAGTTCTAGGAACATTCAAGATGCGATCAAACTAGCCCTGGATAGGTAATTGAGTTGGCTTTCTAAATCAAAAAACGAGAACTAAATTCGAGGTAGGGAAGTGGGTCAAAAACAGGTTACAACAGTCGGAGGTCAAAACAGTTTTGAATTCAACCTGTTTTCTTTTTAAGTTTTGGGTTTTTTGGGGAACTTAGGGTTGCATTGGGATCTTTTAATGAACATGAGAGATGATTTATATATTGTAGTAAGTATCTGCACATGGGCTAAGATTTTGGTTTAGGGTAAGACCCTCTAATGGTAACAAACTTTTCATACATTTAAAATCAGTGAACTCTGGATAGGTAGCAATATATATACACATATCAGGGCCTTAACAGTAGCTTTAAGATTAGGGCAAGTGGGAAGTTTAGCTAACATATGTAAAAGTATGAATATTCCTTTTACAGAAACCATGGGTATGTTTAAGTGGACGTTTGACTTAAAGTTTTGAGACCTAAAAACTGGGACTGTTTTGTGTAAAATATGAACGGGATAGTTATTAAACTTAACCAAGTTAAGGCTTGTTAGGGAAGGGTAATGGAGTGATTAGAGCTTATCAATGAGATATTTATATGGGAATAGGCTAGATGTCCATCATAGGTTGATGAGCCATCTTAGTGATTGGTTCATGTATTGATTGCGTGTTTTTGGTTTGTTAGCTTGTTGCTAGTGCGAGAACTTGTGAACAAGCAATCCGGTGAGTTTCATAGTCCCATGTTTATTATTGTTTTTGACTTCCAGATGGGATGGAAGAGACACTGTGTTGAGTTATTTATAAATTGATGCTGTGAATGTTTTTAAGGTTTGAGATGGACTTGTGTGTACATTATGTGATTAACTGCTATGTGGTTCTTATTTGTGTATGATTTGGATCGGAAAGGTACATAGGTGTATGGGCGCCTATGGTACCATGGTTGTTGGTAAGGCGTGATGCCTTGGAAATTATGGTTGTTGGTAAGGCGTGATGCCTTGGAAATTGTGGTTGTTGGTAAGGCGTGATGCCTTGGTATTGTGATGATTGATTGAACATGAATGTGACACCCTAGGCAAATCCCACATCGGCTGTGGCCAGGAGAGATCCATGGTTCATAAGATAACATTCACCTTCTCATGACACAACGCGTTTTGTGGTCTACTGCAAGTGGGGTTCTTAGGAACTGGCAGTTAAGCGTTCTCATGTGGGGGTAGTACTGGGTTGGGTGACCAGCCGGGAAGTACTTACAAGAGGGCCACAAAGCAAAGCCGTGAGCCTTCGGGCAAAGCGGACAATATTGTAGTTTGAGTAGGCAGGATGTTACAAGTGGTATCAGAGCTACTCTTGAGCCGTTCGGGATGGTGGGGCAAACCTCATCGAGGACGATGAGTCCCGAAGGGGGGGTGATTGTGACACCCTAGGCAAATCCCACATCGGTTGTGGCCAGGAGAGATCCATGGTTCATAAGATAACATTCACCTTCTCATGACACAACGCGTTTTGTGGTCTACTGTAAGTGGGGTTCTTAGGAACTGGCAGTTAAGCGTGCTCATGTGGGGGTAGTACTGGGTTGGGTGACCAGCCGGGAAGTACTTACAAGAGGGCCACAAAGCAAAGCCGTGAGCCTGCGGGCAAAGCAGACAATATTGTAGTTTGAGTAGGCGGGATGTTACAATGAATGCTAGTTGTTAATACATAATTGTAGCGCATTGTTCATATGTTATTGTGTTGATGGTTGATATTCGCAGCTTGTAACTGATTTAGCGTTAGAGTCGAAACCTATGACTCTCACCAACTTTATGTTGACGTGTTTTAGTGTCTCTTTCAGGCGATGCTTTGGGTAGGCGTGAGAACTTAAGTGGCTAGGATTTGGAGAACGTAGGAATGCATATAGAAGGATATCCCCGTTTCCTTCTTAGTTTTTATTTGTTCATTTAATAAGTGATACTGTGACACACATATATTTGTTTGGTTATGTTATTTGTTTGTCTTGGGTAAGAGGTAGGACTGTTACCTACTTACCTAGACTCCTGAGTTTGATGAGATATTGTCATGACTTTGTGTCTCCATTTTATGACATTCCTTATTTCATATAGTTATCTCTATAGACACGCCATGTTGTGATGATATCCATACGTCGCGCCCCATATTCCGCCATGGTGGGGTGTGACAGAATGGTATCATAGACTATGGTTATAGAGAATTAGGTTGCCTAGTCGCGTAGCCTAGTCTATAGCTTAAGGGTCCCTGCATATAGGCGTCATAGGAGTATGTGTGCAATTTATACTTATATATGTGTTTGGGTGTTATTTATTGCGAGGTTTTGACTAGTATGAATTGAACCATAGAAAGTTCATACTTAGCCACATATTATTTTTCGTCTGCCTTTTGTTATGTTATACTATGTATCTGATGAGTGATATTTTCTTCTAATGTTTAAGTCATGCCCCCTAAGAGACGAGTAGTGGTGCAAGCCACTGGAATTACGAGGTTAAGATGCCACAGACGTACAAACTATAGGAGGACAATTCCAGAGGCGTGGTATCCATGTGAGGCGATAGAAAGCATGACTAGGGTAAAAGTGAACCGGGCGTGGGTATATAAGACAGTCCTAACGATAACAGCTAAGGAAGGGAATAAGGAGGTACTATTGAGGACTGTCAAGACTGAACCAGTTTATCCATGGGATAACAATAATGAAGGAGAAGTAACCGATACCGAATCCGATACCGAATCCACTGCATCCAATAGTTATTTGTTTTAAATTTTCCGACTCTTATGGACGGCATGCCTTAAAATTATTTATGTTTTCGTTTGGATTATCTATACGCTAGTTTAGCTAGACCATGAATTTGTGATGTTTCAAGTTTTGACTATGTTATCTTAATAAATGGAGTTTTGGATCTTATTTTGCGTGGTTATTTGTTTGTGAGTTGTTGGATTATGTGTTATGTGTAGTATTAATTTCTTATAAGTGTCATCATAGGGGGAGTACATTAGTGAAAGGGAACATGTATAATTATGGAGGCCTACATAATTATATATGTGCCACAACACCACTGGACTTTCAAGTATGATTGCATGAAAGAGAGTTGATACATGCTTGTATAGTGTATGTTGGTAGTATGTATGGTTATGTTAGGCGTACGTATGGTGGTAAGTATATTATATGGAGTATTTTGGTAGTTATTAACGGGTGTCATGTTTTTACTATAGCATGGTGAATACGCGAAATGGTGCTAGTGGAAGTGGTGGTGATGGAAATCCTGATTTGGCTACTTTGATTGTTGCTCAAATGGCCAACTTAATACCAACCATTGTTCAGCAAGTGACTAACAACCTGAACAACAATAACAACAACAATGGTCCAGGAGGAGGTGGAAACAATGGTTGTAGCTATAAGGCATTCACTTCTTGTGGTGCAAGGGAGTATGATGGGAAGGGCGGCGCGGTAGTACTTACCCAATGGATTGAGAAGATGGAAAATGTGATTCAGATGAGTGGTTGTTCACCCAATGAAAGGGTCATGTATGTAACTGGTTCACTGGTAGGGAAGGCTTTAACTTGGTGGAACACTCAAGTTCAAGCTAGGGGAAGAGTTGCTGCAAATGCTATGGCTTGGGCCGATTTTAAGGCTCTTATGACTACGGAGTTTTGTCCAAGAAATGAGATGGAGAAGCTGGAAAATGAGTTTTGGGGACATACTATGGTTGGAGCGGCTCATGCCGATTACACAGATCGCTTCCATGAATTGGCAAAGTTGGTTCCCCATTTGGTTACCCCTAAGGCAAACAAAATCAAGCGGTACATTGCGGGATTACCTACTCATATTAGGGGAATGATTAAGGCTACTCAACCTAACACGATACAGCAAGCTATACTTACAGCAGGAATACTTGTTGAGGAGGCGGTATCTAGTGGAACCTTGGTAAAGACGGGGGATAAAAGAAAGGAGCCAGAAGCCGCGAAATCGCCTGACACCAACTGGAAAAACGCTAAGAAGGCAAAAGATGGAAGAAATTTTGCCATGAGAGTACCTCAAGGTTCTGGAAATTCATACAACAACAATGCTGCTTGCCTAACCTGCTCTAGGTTCCATCCAAGAGGTACACCATGCCAGACATGTTACAATTGCCAGAAACCGGGACATATTGCTAGAAACTGTGACGCACTTACCAGGAACGCAACACCAATCCAGTCTGTGAGGATGAATGTCACCGGGGGAAACTGTTTTGAGCGTGGACAACCCGGGCATTTTTAGAGGGAGTGTCCTAGATTGATTGGAGCAACCAACCAGGGCAGAGGCCAGCTAGCTTTGGAAGGAAATCGAGGAAACAAAGGCGGTGGAAACCGGAACAATGCTAACCGCAACAATGGAAACACTGGGAATCGGAATTGGAACAGGAACGAGGGAAATCAGAATAAGGGAAATTGGAATGGAGGCAGGGTTTACCTTGCAAATGCAGTAGAGGCGGTTCAGGACCCGAATGTGGTGACGGGTACGTTTTCTGTTAACAATCACCTCGCTACGATTCTTTTTTACTCTGGGGCAAATTTTAGTTTTGTGTCTTCTCAATTCGTGCCTTTGTTAGATATGAACCCTAGTGTAGCGAAACCAGGATATGTGATTGAAATAGCTAGTGGTAAGCAAGAAGAAGTAGATGAGATATTTTTAAACTGCAAATTAGAGTTGGGAGAATTTAAGTTCACCATAGATTTATTCCCTCTAGGACATGGAAGCTTCGATGTAATCATTGGGATGGATTGGTT